>JAOXOE010000256.1:69419971-69435876 GCA_028565055.1 Phoeniculus purpureus | reverse complement strand
AGGTGATCCTGCTCTGGCAGGGGGATTGGACTGGATGATCTTTCAAGGTCCCTTCCAATCCCTAATGTTCTGTGATACTGTGATAGTGCATTTTTTTTTACACTCTGGAAAACAAGGTTACCTGTCCCAACCCACTGGGATGTGTCAAGCTAAAAACTATCTCAGCCTTTTCTGTTGGACAACGTTTCAGAAAGGCATCCGAGTCTGCATAATGACATGTGGACAGATGGTATTAGGATGGAGCAGAGGCCTCAGTGCCTTGAAGACACCTTGAAGAGTTTCTCCTGATTTCATAGTGGCTCCTCTGCTATGCAGGCAGCAAAACCTGAAAAGCTGCTCCTCACAGTCCTGGGGAAGGCAAGAGAGGCCCTTTCCAATTAATTGTGATCATCGCTGAAACTTTTTTAGGGAAGTGGGTTTGCAACTTTAAAAAAAAAATAGAGAGAAAGAAAAAAGGGGGGAGGGGGAAGAGAGGGAGAGAAAAAAACCCTCCTGCTGCCAAATTGTGATTTAAACTGAGATTGGCATCAGCAGACATTTCCACATCAGCCTTTAGCACATCTGGTCCAGACCAAACAAATAGAAGATTTATTCTGTCAGTGAGATCATTTAGCATTCCTTTTTATGCTTCAGAAAGAGCCTGTACCTGTCAGTCACCAAAGCACTAGGCTTTTGGTGGCTGGGCTCTGTTGCTCTTTCTGACTAGCCTTGATCTGAGACTTCTAAGAAGGCTTGTGTTCACCCGCTCCACCTGGGAGACCGGTACCCATGCCAAGTTCATTTCCATAGTCTTATAAAAATCTCCTGGAGGATTTCAAACATCTGCTCATAAGTAAAGAAACATTGTCTTGAGATATAACAATAATATAAAGGGCAACTGAACCTTCCTTGCAAATAAAACCCAGCTAATAAATTATTTTGTTTCAACAGTTTTATACAATGCAAACAAAACCTGGGTAGAGCTAAACGGGCTCTCAAGCAGGCAGAATCAGCCAGGAAGGGTTTTCCTCAGATGCTTTTTCCTTTCGGTCAGGAGGTTTGGATCGGTTTGTTTGCTGAGCACTTGGTGCTAATTGTGGGAAGGAATTGCTTATGAAAAGGGGGGGATGACACTGTTGTTCAAAGAGCAACAATCGCTTGCCGCCTGTCCCCGGCGCACCGCAAGAAACTCTGTGAATATTAACTCACTGCGTCCTGGCGCAAACCCTCAGCAGAAGCTCCCCCCTTCGTCAGGGGTGTCAGCAATGCAAAGCGTGAACTCACCTCCTCACGGAACAGAAAATGGAGCCTCTTCAGAACTGGAACCTCTCCGCTGTTAGACAAGTGCTGCAGGGATTTGAAGGTGCTGAAGTTGCTGAGAGACGTTAAAACATGCAAAATGCCAGTGTCAGCAGTGGAAATTCATTCTGCTCCTCGAATTGGTTCTCCAGAGAGGTTGTGGAGTCTCCTTCTCTGGAGACGTTTAAAACCTGCCTGGACGTGTTCCTGTGCGACTTGGTCTAGGTGGTCCTGCTGTAGTGGGGGGGATTGGACTAGGTGATCTTGCGAGGTCCCTTCCAATCCCTAATGTTCTCTGTGTGTGTGTGAATTAAACTCCCTTATTAATAATATTGAGATAAATAACATTAATAATAGTGTTATTTAACATAATAAAATAACACTAATATTAAAAATTAACATTAATAATGATATTTAATATAATAAAATAGCATTAATTAAAAATAACATTAATAATGCTGTTTAACATAATAAAATTACATTAATATTAAAAATTAACATAAATAATGTTGTTTAACATAGTAAAATAACATTAATATAAAAATTAACATAAATAGTAATGCTGTTTAACATAATAAAAGAACATTAATATTAAAAATTAACACTAATAATGTTGTTTAACATCATAAAATACCATTAATATAAAATTTAACATTCGTAGTAGTGTTATTTAACTTAATAGAATAACATTAATATAAAAAATTAACATTAATACTGTTGTTTAACATAATAAGATAACATTAATATAAAAATTTAACAACAATAATAATAATGTTACTATGGCCAGAATGGGTTAGGACCTCTCTTTCTGTAGGAAGGTAGACATGAGAGGGCTGGATAATGCAGGGAAATAGTCCTGCTTTGACCTTTGGTATATTTGACAATTAATTATCTAATTATAGTTTATTTTTATGCCATTAAAGATCTGGGGCTTAACACGTGGGTAATGCATTGTCTCCAGGAGTAGCAACTGAGTTCACAAGGGTATCCAAAGATGTTTCTGCCACAGCTTTCTGCTCACAACTGGTTCTGTGTTCCCCACTGCCTGGGCAGACCGTTCACTCCTGGGCTCCTCAAGGAGTTTCAGCACCCTGGATGTCAGACCTATGCAAACACTCGGCTGGCTATAAGCGTGTGAAGGCACCGGTGGTGTTTTATCTACTCGAAATGTGCTGTAATCATTACCCACTAGGAGCCACTAACCCCACTTGCCCTGGCTGACAGGCACGGGGACGCTGCTGTTAAATGGGCAATTCCAAGGGATAATGTGCACTCCCTTGCTGTGGTGTCATTATCATAGACGGCAGCAGTGCTCCATGTCTGAAGATGTTGCCCTTACTCAGAAAGGTTGCAGCTCTTCTCTGAAAGAGGAGCTTCTATAAAGAAGCTAAAATCAACACAGCCGTTCCTGTCTTCCCAAACGGTGTGGAACAAGCTCGTTCTGTTACTGTTCATGTTGTGGTATGAAGCATTGTCAGAGAAGAAGCTGCAGTGCACAGACGCAGTCCTGATGCTCTCACCCAGTGCTGTGCTGTTAGGCTCTCAGACGAGCTCAACCCAAGTTATGAGCCTGCTGTAGAGATCAATTTGCTCAGTTCAGCAGCCCATGTAATGCAAGAGGTCAGAAGAGACAGTTGCAATGCTGCCTGCAGCTCTTACCGGTCTATGTGTGAAGCCATTAAAGCAAAAATTATTGAAACTGAGTTCTGATTTCCATTGTTTTCTGATAGGCAGCTTCCCAGCTCCCACTCCATCACTTCTCTCAAGCGTTATGGAATTGAGCCACGTCATGTATTTTCTGCTTGTCTGACCTGGAGAATCACTCTTGACTAGGAAGAGTAGCAGTATAAGTCTGTTCAGATAACTCAGTTCAGGTTGATCCTCCTATTGAGGAGGAACCCGACTGAGGAAGAGCCCCCTAACTCTTGTGGTGCAAAGTTGTTAGCTCAGGGAGCTCATTGAAGGATGGTTGCGAAAAAGATGAGAGTCACAGAATCACAGAACATTAGAGACTGAAAGGGACCACAGAAGATTGTCTAGTCCAACCCCCCTACCAGAGCAGGATCCCC
This sequence comes from Phoeniculus purpureus, assembly GCA_028565055.1. NCBI lineage: Eukaryota > Metazoa > Chordata > Aves > Bucerotiformes > Phoeniculidae > Phoeniculus > Phoeniculus purpureus. The sequence goes on along the minus strand of JAOXOE010000256.1, from coordinate 69,432,529 downwards.
TAGATTAAGTGACACAACAACATGTCCAGGTGGGTTTTAAACGTCTCCAGAGGAGGAAACTCCACAACCCCCCTGGGCAGCCCCTTCCAGGGCTCTGTCACCCTCACTGTGAAGAAGTTCCTTCTCAGATTGATGTGGAACCTCCTGTCTTCCAGCTGACATCTGTTGCCCCTTATCCTATAATTGGGTGCTACTGAGCAGAGCCTGGCTCCATCCTCCTGACACCCACACTTTCCATATTTATCAACATTAATGAGGTCACTTCCCAGTCTCCTCATTTCCCAACTCAAGAGCCCCAGCTCCCTCAGCCTTTCCTCATCAGGAAGATGCTCCACTGTCTTCATCATTCTTGTGGCTCTGTGCTGGACTCTCTCCAGCAGTTCTATGTCCTTCTGGAACTGAGGGGTCCAGAACCAGACCCAAGATTCCAGCTGTGGTCTGAGTAGAGGGGGAGGAGAACCTCTCTCAATCTACTAACCACTCCCTTTCTGGTCCATCCCAGGATGTTGTTGGCCTTCTTGACCACAAGGGCTCATTGCAGGCTCCTGGCTATCCTGTTAACCACCAGGACCCCCAGGTCCCTTTGTCCTATGCTGCTCTTCAAAAGAGAGTCAAATGGAAATGATGAGAAGAGAGGAGAAACAAGATCATCTACCTGTGTGGACTGACATGGAGAAGAACACCTGAGCAGAGCCACACAGCCTCACCATCTTTCAAAGTCCCTTCCAATCCCTAATGTTCTGTGATTCTGTGATTCAGTTGCCCTTCCTGCAACTATCTCACATCAAGCCAGTGAGACCATAACGTAGCTCTCAGCACTCCTGCTGTACTGTACAGAGGCATTTGCGGTACCTCCTTCTCATTTTGCCGTATCGAGTGGGCACAAAGGTTGTAGCCCCGTTGACACTTGATCAGGATGCCCTTGGAGGTCAAAATACCCAGGCTATGTGCCCAAGGTCTGAATCAAAGTGACCTGATCTTCAAAAGCACTGAACTCTGAACACTTTTGAAAGAGATCAGCTCCTCTGAAATCTAGTTTTCTTTGATTTTCAGCCCTAATTATAGATTTAGAAGCCCAATGGTAAGCATCTATGTAAAAATATTCAACACCAGCTAAAGGATTTAGCTACTGAGACCACATTAACTCCAGCACCTTTGAAACCTGCCCCAGGTTTGAACAAACAGAGTTGTTAACTTGATTTTTTTTTTCCTTTTCCTCTTCTACTGCCAATTATTCCCAACTCAACCCCTTTTTTCAATCTGTGCAGTATGTTGGAAGCCGTGCTAGTTCATCCAGTACCACCCAGTTGTCTGCTGCTGTGCCTTTCACTGTGACAAACGGTTACTGTTGTTACCGCTTGAGTCTCCACTTTTGCTACCTGACATCCTTGTTCACTTAAGTCCAGTTGTGCTCCATCCCAGCTGCTTTGCTGTTTGTTTGGAGCAAGGCACCAGTTCGTAGTTCAACACTAACAAGAACCGTGCCTTGCTACTTTGCTGGAGAGACTCTTCTTCCACAGTTCCCACCACCTAGTCTTCCTTTTTTGTCAACAGTCGCTATGAAGATGCTCAGACAAAGTTTTCTGACTCCAATTATGATGATTTGCAAAGGTTTTGGGTCTCAGTAGACACTCAGATTTTCATACGTGTCCCAGCCTCTACATGTGGATCACGGAATCACAGAACATTAGGGATTGGAAGGGACCTCGAAAGATCATTTAGTCCAATCCTCACCGCAGGATCACCTAGACCAAGTCACACAGGAACACATCCAGGTGGGCTTTAAACATCACCAGAGAAGGAGACTCCACACCCCCCTGGGCAGCCTGTTCCAGTGCTCCGTCACCCTCACTGTGAAGAAGATCCTTCTGATATTTATGTGGAACCTCCTATGAAGAGGACAAAGCAGCAGAGCCATGAAGTGGAGGAAATGCACTGCAGGTTAGCAGATAATTGACTGACCCGTGGATCGTTGCTTATCACGGCTCTGCTGCTGGATTCTTTGTCATCCTCTAGGTTTTACTCAGACACTTGTAGCCATCAATAGTCACATATGACATGACACGTTGGAGGTGGCTTATTGCCCTGTTGGGGCATTTGATAAACATGATTACAGCTAGCCTGTGCTGCTGCGGCTCCTACAGCATAAGGTGCTGAGAGTCGGCAACGATACAGTAGAGAAGGATGACATGTGGGAAAAAAATCCCAGACCAGTAAAAAATTGCCCCTTCTCAAAGGCAGAGCAATGTTTCATTTATTTTGTGCAGTCCAAGACTGAAATTTCTATGGGCTCCTGAATTTTTCAGCGCCTGGGGAAAGCCTTGTTAGGGAACTTTCGGACAGGACTCTGCCCATAGACAAGAAATGCAAGACAGGGACCCAAAGTGACTCGGGAACAGCTCTATAGATGCTGAACAAGAGGCTATTATTCCTTCCAAACAAGCTAACTAGCAAAATGATTGACTTGACCCCCGTGACAAAATTTAATATTTAATATGACAGTTGTAGGCAGGAGGAAAAAAAATAACCCAAAACAAACTGGAAAAAACAGGTGAGGACTTTCTAGACCCTTTCGAAGATAGTTTGAGGGGACCACCCACTTCTATGGAATAGGAAGATTCACCAGGTTTTATTATCCCTAGTTTTCTCCTCCGGTTCCTAAAAAGCACAATTTTCAAAAAATAACCCTTTTTTAAAAAAAACAGCTTTTTGATTTTACAAAATGTAGAGTGAATTAGCTCACATAAACGGCAATCACTTCAGGGACTTGGCTCCTAAGTCCTCATTATCTTCAGAAAGCTGTTACAGAGGTAGTGGAAGCCTGTCTAATTGCATCTCAATTTGCTTCCAGCCATGATTTTCTGATAGACACCCCAAGTGATCAAGCAAGGGACTAACAAAATAAATTTATGATCTTTTAACAACCACAGATACAATTTAAGAGGACTAATTCCTCACTATGTGCTCCTCATCGATCCTACAATGAGGATGGACATGTTCCTGTGTGACTTGGTCTAGGTGATCCAGCTGTGGCAGGGGATTGGACTAGATGATCTTTCGAGGTCCCTTCCACTCCCTGATGTTCTGTGATTCTCTGTCAGCTTTTCCCAGTCTTTGCTTAGATCTCAGACATCTGAATTTTGTCCATTTGCTTATTTGATCTGCATCAGAACCTGGATGCAGGCACAAGAATTTTATTGCATTGGGGAAGGCTGAGGGAGCTGGTCTCTTTAGCTTGGAGAAGAGGAGACTGAGGGGTGACCTCATTAATGTTTATAATTTATAACTATGTCAAAGGTGGGGGTCAGGAGGCTGGAGCCAGGCTTTGCTCAGGGGCATCTGATGATAGGACAAGGAGCAGTGGATATGAGCTGGAACAGAGGAGGTTCCACATCAGTCTGAGAAGGAATTTCTTCCCAGTGAGGGTGATGGAGCACTGGACCAGGCTGCCCAGGGGGGTTGTGGAGTCTCCTTCTCTGGAGATGTCTAAAACCCACCTGGACATGTTCTCATGTGACTTGATCTAGGGGATCCTTCTGTGGCAGTAGGATTGGACTAGATGATCTTTCGAGGTCCCTTCCAATCCCTAATGCTCTGTGACTCTGTGATACCCAGCACATTTGATTGAACGGAGGGCTTGTTTGTTCAGTCAAACTTCAGGAAGTAGAGCTGACAACCTCTCAATCCCAGTTGCGGTAACTCAAGCCAAACTTGAGTTTACAGCATGGAACTTGATAATATAAAAACTTCTACGGGTCTGTAGGAGAGGAGGAGAAGGAGGCTGTGTAACACACACACGCATCACATACTCTTGCATCCCTATCTGCAAACAAAAGTACGTTTGCTTCTCTCTCAACTTTTTCAAAGCCCTCGTTTCCTATCCAGCTTTTGTTCCAGAACCCTCAGAAGTAACTAAACTATAAATGGAGTTGTGAAAATGCAATAAGTTGGGAGAGGAGCCTGGATTTTTCTTATCTACTTTAAGAGGTTTCAAGAAATATATAGCTGCTGCACAAAAGCACAGTGAAATCGTGTTGACGAAGGTGTCAAAATATGTACATACAGGGAGGGATAGCTCGGTACGAATTTAGACTTAAAAGGGTTTATTTTCCTGAGGTTGGGATCTGCCAGAACACTCGCTTATCTGTCGCGGATCTGTGATGTTGAATGGCAAGAAAGCAATTCAGCAAAGACAGCAGGAGAGACTCAAGTTAAGTGTCATCTAGGGATGACTTCTTAGCCACTGGTCATGAGAGAACTTATCAATGTAATGCAAGAAAACAGCAGAAACATCAGCAATTTTCTAATGTGAGATAAAAGGAGCTTTGCCTGAATGCAAGGGAAGGACTTCTTTAAGAAACAAGACATGGCTGTGTGTCCAAACAATGCATCAGGATACGAGTTACTGCTGGAATCAGCTTGCAGAATCGTATAATAAACGCACAGCTTATAGGACCGTACCCCAGTGCAACTTGGAAGGGGCCTCAGGAAGTGTCTAGCCAAACCTCCTCCTCTCAGCAGGGACAGCTGTAGCTCAGGTTTTTGTCTGTGTGGTTCTTCAAAACCCCTGAGGATGGAGGCTGCCCAAACTCTTTGAGGAACCGCTTCCTTTGACTGTCCTCATGATGGATGTTTCTCCCTACATCATTTAAAACTCACCTGGATATGTTCCTGTGCAACTTGGTCTAAAGGATGCTGCTGTAGCAGGGGGATTGAATGTTGATAAATATGTGAAGAGTGGGTGTCAGGAGAGTGGAGCCAGGCTCTGCTCAGTGTTGTCTAATGATAGGACAAGGGGTAATGAGTGTGAGCTGGAACATAGGAGGTTCCATATGAATATCAAAAGGAACTTCTTCACAGTGATGGTGACAGAGCACTGAAACAGGCTGCCCATGGGGGTGGTGGAGTCTCTTTCTCTGGAGACCTTTAAAACTCGCCTGGATATGTTCCCGTGCAACTGGCCATCCTGCTCTGGCAGGGGGATGGCACTAGATGGTCTTTCGAGGTCTCTTCCAATCCCTAAAGATTCTGTGATTCTATGATCCTGTCTGAACTTCTGTCACAGCTCATGTCCTCTGCGTCTCATCCTCTTGTCATGCACCACTATGTGGGATCTGATTCTGTCTCCTTGTTACCCTCCTCACACCTACTTAAAGAACTGTTGTTGGCTCTCCCCAGTCCTCCAGCTACCCAAAGCCAACCCTTATCCCAGATAAACAAGCCCATTGTCCCCAGCAGCTTCTAATGGGACAAGTGCTCTCGTGCTGATTGCCTTGGGGATCTCCCGTTGAAGTCACTACTCTTCACAGCTGTTCTCCTATATTGGAGGGCCTGGAAACGGACACGGTGCACAAGATGTGATCTGCTAGTAAAGGGTAGCTTGTACAAGAACACTGTAGTCAGCAAAGAAACAGAAGTCACTCTCAAACCTCTGTCAAGAAAACAAACTCTCTCCCAAACTTACTGTGATTACCACTAGGAAATACAAGGAGGGGAAGTTTCAAGTGAGAGCTGGAAATGGCGATGCTCGTACTATTCCTGGCTCCTTCAATGGCCAAGTATGGAAATGTAAGCAAGTTGCTACCCATCTGTGCCTCAAAGTAGAACAGGCTTGAACAGCACAATTTTCAGGCAGGAAACATGGAGTAACATATGCTTATCCAGAGCATCTTACACCCTGCGAGTGAATGGATTCCGCTTTTTTACTACAGCTTTCAATGAGCCACGTAATTTGTCTCTCTTTGTCTACCTGTACATTTAGCAACCAGAAATCTCAAGAAAAATCATATTATTTTCTGAAGCCTAAGCTGTGACCTCCTTGGAGCGCTGACTCTCCCCAAATAAGCTTTTATATGTGATAGATTGATGCAGTAGGAACCTTAATCTCTGATAGTTTCTCTCTTTTAGATTAGTAAAAGCCATTTCAGACACAGGGAACTCGGTGCAAGGATGGGAAGAAATGTAATAGATGCTGCTTGAGAACACAACTTCTTCTGTAACATTAATATTCAACTAAACTTCTTGAAAATTATGCCAACTCAGCTTAGTTTCTTTCTATCATGCACCTCCTTTGACACTATACATATACATTAAATTAAATGAAATTAAAAACTTAAATTTAAATTTATTTCATTTTAAAATGAATTTTTAAAATGGAATACTGTGGCAAATTCCAAGCCATTTCGTTATTTCTGGTTTTATATACAGAGAAAATGAATGGGATTTTCTCCAGCCTTAAATCACCCTTCGGAAGGCTCATATTTATCGAGTAGCTGACTTCAAGTTGCATAGAGGATTGACTGTTGCATCAAAGGCAAGTCTTGTGGTAGCAAACCGTTCAGATTTGGTGGTTGTAAGACCTTTAAGAACATATGTTTTTTAACATTTAAACGTTTGGGCAGGTGAATACCCATGGCCAGGGAGAGCAGAGGTCATAGAATCACACAACATCACGGACTGGAAGGGACCTTGAAAGACCATCCAGTCCAATCCCCCTGCCACAGCAGGATCACCTAGACCAAGTCACACAGGAACATGTTCAGGCAGGTTTTAAATGTCTCCAGAGAAGGAGACCCCACAACCCCCTTGGGCAGCCTGTTCCAATGCTCTGTCACCCTCAATGTGAAGAAGTTCCTTCTGGTATTTATATGGAACCTCCTCTGTTCCAGCTCATACCCTTTGCCCCTTGTCCTATCACTCAACGACACTGAGCAGAGCCTGGCTCCATCCTCCTGACACCCACCCTTCACATATTTATGGACATTGTGAGAACTGGACTCTGAAATGTGTCTTTATACAGAAGAAATAGGTTGTACATAAAAGATTCTGGAAGTATTGGCAAGCGCCACTCTAATACTTGATGGAAATAAATAAACACTGTAACGTGATTTTTTAAAATCATAGAATCACAGAATCATTATGGCTGGAAAGGACCTCCAGGATCATGAAGTCCAGCCTTCATCTCACCATCTCCCTAACCCCTAGAGCATGGCCTCAAGTGCTCTGGCTACTCATTTTTTAAACACCTCCAGGGATGGGAACTCCACCACCTCCCTCAGCAGCCTGTTCCAGCACCCAGTCACTCTCCCAGTAATACACAGTGGAATGAAGAAACAATGAAAACTCTGTTCTCAGATTTTAAAATACCTCTGTGTGGTTGTCTCAATGTTCATTCCTGGTTAATGTACATTATAATAGTCTCATTCTATATATTCCCATATAAAATATATCTGTCCTTCTATAAATGACAGAAGAACACTTCAAATACTCTGCTTTCATGCCAAAAGTAGTTCATTTCCCAAAGCAGTTCCATGAGTCATGTGTTTTTATGCTGAGAACACATACGGGCATGCGCATTCAAATTATTCGCTTAACAAAAGAGTAGAGTAGGGTTGATGGTTGGAGTAAATGATCCCAAGGATTTTTTGCAGCCTGAAGGATTCTGTGATTCTACATAAAGGAATTTTCTCACCAGGTTTAGGTCTGTTGTCCTTCACTCTGCTGTGTATGTGTAGTAACTCCATAAAAGTGTACAGATCACAGAGTCACAGAACATTAGGGATTGGAAGGGACCTTGAATGATCATCTAGTCCAATGCCCCAGCCACAGCAGGACCCACCAAGAACAATAAATCGATGCAATACTGATCAAAGATCAGGTCATCTACTCACAAAGATCAGGTCATCTACTCACAGAGTCTACTGGATTTACACCAGTGTGACCCCAGGGGAAGATGGCACCTTCCTTTTTGCTGTCCCTTTTCTCTTCTCTCACTCAACCTCCGCCAAAAGTGATGACTTCTTCCTCAGGCAGCTCCCAGGAGCCAACTGGCCTTTCCTTGTCCTCCCAGCTCCTGCAGGTTGTTTTTTCCTCCCTGTACACAACTGCCCTAATTCTCAGAGCATTTCATTCTTTTCACTTTCCAAATGGAAACGCTAAATTTTCCACTGAGGAGGTGCCCTGGGGGGGAGTTTTGCTCGCACCCAAGAACGGATGTCAGTTAATATTTGGACATGATTAATTAACAGTAAACCCTAAGGCAAACTTTGCTATTATGAAAATAAGACAATATTCCAGATTACATGACTGGCTGCCTCTATGACAAAGTCACCCAGATGCTCTGGAATCAACAAGGGTTTGTCACGGATATCAAGGCAGTTATTATTTCATGAATTTCTTGTTCAGATGAGTTACCTTTGTCCCTCTTAGACATTATAGGAATGACCTAGGGACAAACCACTCTTTGAATTACCTCTCAGACAGTTCCTAGCACTGAGTATTAAGTAGTTTGGTTTCATAGGAAATTATTTGGAGCTCAAACGCTGTTCCTAGCCAGTGGCTAATTGGTACTTTACTATAGAAGCAGAAGACCAGCCTTGCTGCACACTGTATGTAAATCTTGGATTGCATTTGCAGCTCCCTCTTGGATGGAATAAAACCTGTTTGACAAACACAGCTGAAACACACCATGGCTCAGCTTGAGAAACAAGAACTAGTTTTTCCAGAAGAAACTAAAGTAGGTCATTGTGTGGGCAAATTAAAATCACATCTATTTCAACAGAGTGCAGCTGCTGGGATAGATAAATGAACCTCAGCACCAACGGGCTGAAAACCCCAGCAGTAAGGAGGCAGGGAGAGAAGTAAGAAGCTAGATAAAAAACCCTTATTGAATGTGCAACAGCAGATAGGGTCAGTATCTTAATTTTATGTCTCACCTAAAAGATACAGGAACAGTCTTCACAGCTCTTCATTATCAAAAAACAAATTCTTACTTGTTCTGCTGCATAAAATAAGGCTGTTAGTTTTTTTTCCCCTCTGTGGAATATTGCAGACTCTTTCCCAAGGCATCAGTATCTGAAAATGTTCTATCACTCCTATTCAGGTATTTTTTCTAACTCATTGAATCATTAGGGATTGGAAGATCATCAAGTCCAATCCCCCTGCCAGAGCAGGATCCCCTAGACCAAGTTGCACAGGTCTGGATCTAGATGTATTTGGACACGTTGTGAAACGGCATCTTCTGTTTGTGAGAAAAGAAACCTTAATATGAGATCAGCTAAAGCTTCCTCCCTTATGAGGAAAGGCTGCTGCTGGGGGGACTCCAGCATAGAGCAATGTTCTGTGATTCCTCACAACTCCCTCCCTTATTTCTCTGGGATTTCCTGCAGCAGCAGTGCTACAATCTCACATCTGTAATCTAGAAGCAGCAAAACTCCACTTTGCTCTCATTTCTGACAAGGCCACCACAGTGTATGAGGTTGAGGTTCTCAACATCTCAGAGGAGCATCAGTTTTCCTTGTTTTGGAGTTTCTGCTAATCTCAGCCCCACGCCGGCTCCAGTGCTTTGTTTACGCAGCCCTTTTGCTGTTCCCTTCCTCCCTTGCAAATGTTGTTTTGACATCGTGGTCACCAGGTGCCCCACCACCCCTTCCACCCACAGACACTTGTGCAGCAGATGGTACAAATGGGTTGGCAATAATTTAGTGCCTCGGCGCTGAATTGCCTTGTCTGGTGCCAGTAATGGTGACTAGACAGGGTTAATGACAGGAGCGAGGAAAGAAATGAAAACAAAAAAACCTGTAGGGATACACTTTCAGAGAAGAAAGGAGCTCTTCCAAGAGACAGACACGCTGCTGAACTATCTCTTGTTCCTAAGAAGCAAGAGCTATGTTATGCAGCAAGAGAGGTTTGTCTTAGAAAGGTACCTTCAGTTTAATCACATTTTAAAATGTCACCATTTCCCTCATCTCCTTTGATCATCCTCAATCCAATGGCTCTGATTGTATTTTCAGCCTTACGTTACAAGAATGTGGTTAGGTAGAATATGATGCTCTAAGGATAGAAATTAAATAAGGCTGGTAAGGGCTGGTGATAGCTTTCATGAGACCAGCAGACAATTATCCATGTGCTACATGCCTGCTGGAACACTGAAATGTGTAGTTATAGTTACAACCTGGTAATAACAACCAGAGAAACGCTGAAGATTTTGTTCTCTAGCTGAGTTTGTGCTACAAACTGTGATATGGGGATTTTTATATGAACCCTCACGGAGTTAGAGATCAACTGAACGTGAATTATCACAGAGTTTGGGGGTGGGTGCATGCAGGATTCCAATATTGTGTTCAATGACCTAGAGGAACATGTAGATCACACAAGGTGGGTCTCTTTAGCTTGGAAAAAAGGAGACCGAGGGGTGACCCCATTAAATTGGTAAATATGGGAAGAGCAGGTTACAGGAGGATGGAGTCAGACTCTGCTCAGGGACACCCAAAGATAGGACAAGGGGCAATGGGTGTGAGCTGGAACAGAGGAGGTTCCACATAAATATGAGAAGGATTTTCTTCCCAATGAGAGTGACAGAGCACGGCAAGGGGCTGCCCAAGTGGTTGTGGAGTCTCCTTCTCTGAAGATATTTAAAACCTGCCTGGCCATGTTCCTGTGCGACTTGATCTAGGTCTGCTGTGGCAGAGGGATCAGTCTGGGTGATCTTTCGAGGTCCCTTCCAATCCGTAACGTTCTGTGATTCTGTGATAATTAGTTGCTTTACTCTGCTGGCTTCTTCTTCGAATAAATCACTTGAATTCATAGAACCATAAAATCACAGAATGATTAGGGATTGGAATACACCTCGAAAGATCATCTAGTCCAATCCAGAGCAGGATCACCTAGACAAGTCACACAGGAATTGTTTTCATTCATTTCACTGCTTCTAAATCGCAGATAATATTCCTGTCCCAGCGATACTGTAATAATTAATTCATCACTTCAAATCACCTGGGATTTGAAAAGGTGTGAGTGTGTGTACGTGTAACTTCACACGAGCAGAACACATATAAGTATTGCCTTTCCTTTGTGTGTTAGGTACAGAGGGTGTCGTCCTGGAATCAGCACTGGAAGTTTTTGAACAAGAATAAGCAAACAAAATCCTGTTTTGAAGACTTCAGGCTGTCAAACTCAAACCACAGTCACATCTCCAAATTATCTCCAGATAGAAACTTCTCTCCTTTTCCTGTACATCAGCTCCCTCAGAACACTCAAGATGCTGCAGTTATTGATTCTGAAGGACTTCCACACTGCTGTCCCTTTCCAGAATGATGTGGAGTTATTTGTGTTCAACTTTGTGGGGCTTTGTCAGACCTTGCAGATTGTGCTGCAGGCAGGGCCACCGAGAGGTACAACACGACTCCTGCCATTGCTGCTGCAACTCCAACAAGGACCTCAGGAAGAAAGAAGGGGTTTGTTTTAAATAAAGAAATGACCTCATCACACTCTACATTTATTTGAAAGTACATTGCAGAGATGTTGGTGCTAGTCTCTTCTCACAGGTCATTAGAATCATCGAATCACAGAACATTAGGGATTGGAAGGGACCTCGAAAGATCACCCAGTCCAATCCCCCCGCCACAGACCAAGTCGCACAAGAACATATCCAGGTGGGTTTTAAGCAACAGAAGCAGAGGGAAGGGCTTCAAGCTTCAACAGGGGTGGGTTAGACTGGCCATCAGGAAGAAATTCCTGATGGAAAGAGAGGACAGGCACTGGAATGGGCTGCCCAGGGTGGTGGTTGAGTCTCCATCCCCGGATGTGTTTAGATGTAGTGTTGGGGGATCTGTTTTTGGGGTGAATTTGTAGAGTAGGGTTGATGGTTGGACTTGGTGATCCCAGGGGTCTTTTCCACCTGAATGATTCTATGATTCTACCAAATGCATACGGATGCATTTGGGCTTCTTAAGCCGCATCACTAACCTTAAATACTCTGTGGCACCACAAACAAGATTGGGTAAATGATCACTGCAAATCAAGTCCGTGGTTCTAAGCTGTTTTCTGGAGCTCTATGTTAATCATAAGACCAGTATGCAAAAACGAGGCAGTTCTGCAAATTTATTCCTAGATTTCTTCTTAGACTAAGAAATAAAATGTGAAAAAAAATATTGTAATGTCTTTTATTTTTTTTTTCCCTCCTAAGCTCTGGGGTTTAGCTTCTTAAAGGATGTAGAAAACTTGCCTCTTCAATGATCACAATGTGGCTGCAGCAAAAACCAGTAAGATTTTTTTTCTACTTTTTGCTTTTAAGCCAGAGCTACACGGATTTTTGCCTTTGGAAAGGAAAGAACGTGCTAGATAGAGCCCTAGCATATATTTCCATATCTACTTCAATTTCTGACGTCATCTTGGGTAAGTGCTTTAAATCCTCTGTGGCTCAATTCCCCAACTGTTCATCAAAGCTAATATTATTCCCTTGCCCCTGTCCTTTCACTGATTCCTTTGTTTAGATTGTGTGCAGTCAGCTGAGAATTCCTAAGGAAAACACTTTCCTACCAGATTCACCAGCACTAAAATCTGTGAAGAAAGCTGTAAATTCCACAGGAGTTTTTGGTGAAGAAACCGGAAGGGCAGGATGGGCACCCTGATACCCTTCAGTGAAGGATATGGCCTTCTTGGTCACACATTCACCACAGTTCAGGGTTAAACCACTATCACAGATCACAGAACATCAGGGATTGGAAGGGACCTTGAAAGATCATCTAGTCCAATCCCCCTGCCACAGCAGGATCACCT
>JAOXOE010000256.1:69398334-69419871 GCA_028565055.1 Phoeniculus purpureus | reverse complement strand
CTGCCCTCTCGTCCTGGTGCTGGTTGCCTGGGAGAAGAGCCTGACCCCCACCTGACTACAACTTCTCTTCATCCTTAGTGAAGAACTCCCAAAGGCCCAGCATTGACGCTTGCACGTGTTTTAGTTAAACTCTTCCTGCCTGTTTGCGGTGAAGAGTCAAAACCCACAGCAATGGATTTTTAATGTATAGGGAGTAAAAATTAACCACCTTTGGGGGAACAACCCAAAGCACAGGGGCTCTTTGCTCTTGGGCTCACCAAAGGTGTTGGCTGCTAGATCGTTCTCTTCCTGGGCACCAGGGAGGAAGGAGGAAAAAGCAGGGGGGTGCTCATACTAAATATTTCAGTTGGTGCTTTGGAGTTCATGAATGAGTTGGAAATAGAGAAGAGTTTGAAACCATCAGCTTCTAACCTTTGGTGGTGCTTGGTGATCATCAGACTGATGCATTGGTAGCACCCTGGGATATGTCCCGAGTTACCTGCTTTTTTAGTTAACGTTTCCTTTACTACTGCTGTATGGTTCTACCCAGAGGCCATCTTAAGATAGATGAGGAAGAAGTCACAAGCTGATGACTTCTTGTCATGGAGACCTTCTGTTCATGGAGCATCAGTGTGGCATCAGGAAGCAGGAAGGGCTGAGACCAGGGAGCTTCACTGAGCACCTGCTCACGTGGGAAAACTTCAGCATGTCTACGTGTCCATAGGACAGAACATGCTGTCGGTCTGTGATCGGTGCTGAGCAGGGAGGAGTTCCAAGTGAGAGAAGAGCTTTTCCCAGGAGATGATGATCCATAACACAATAGCTGCCTTTCAGCTCTGAAAGTAACAGAAAATGTGGTGGCTGATGATACGGTTTTTCCAGCGGTCGCTCTGCTCCTCAGATACTGGACAGCTGGAGGGAAGGACTGGCATAATGGGTTTGTGAGGAGCCGTTTCACACCCTGTCAAAATGAAGCCCAGCCTGGGCTCTCAGCCAGCACAGGTTGTCTCAGAGGCTGCTCCATTCTAGAAATAGTTGTGAGCCCACAGAGCTCTGCCTGCCACCCCACAGGCTTCTGTTTATCTTTGGGTGCAGTGGAGTTGCCATGTAAATGGTGATTAGGAGCGCTCCCTCTCATTTGGGTGGCAGCACTGGCAGCGTTGCCGGGCGCCTTTGATCAGCGGTCCCTGCTGGGCAGATGTTGTTTTAGAGTCGCGGCTTCCAGGTCTCCCCAACCAACTCTTTGCTTTATTTGTACTGAGTGCATTGGAAGTTGCATCATTTCCTCGCTAAGAACAGTTTTATTTTTGCCTGGAGTGTTGTGTCAGGTGGGACAAACCCGAAATGTGACTGCTCCCTGGTGGCCACGAGTTCGCCTTTCACCTTTCTGATCCCCCAGTGGCAACTGGATGTCTGGACTTGAAGATGTTTATTTTTTCTCAACTCCTTGAAAACTAGGAACCAGAGTCTGAGCCTTTATCTTGCCCTGGCAGTCTCCTTTCCTAAACAATAATTTATATCCCTCTAAATGATTTGTAGTCTGGGCCCTCCTGTTTTATATTTTCTCACTATCAACTGACATTTTAACAAGTTCATAAAAACCAGCGTCAAAACTGCTCATGAAGGAGCTGAAATCCTTTGTCAAAGTAGCACAGGAGGATTAAGTACTATGACTTTCTCTTTGGCTGCTGAGCTGGATTCCAGGGTACATGGAAAATTCAGGAGACGGTGATGCAGAAACTATTCAAACAGCATCACTGCTGGGAAACCTTTTCCCCTCCAAGCTGCAGCGTGAGATGATAGGCTGGAGGTTGCTCTTAATAACCAAAGCCCAGTTCTACATGTTACACCCTGGGTGCTCTAAGCTGTGCCACCACTGAGCTTTCCCTTGATGCAGTGCAGAGCCCTCACTGATGAACCTGTCTGAAAAGCACCTGATAGCTTCATCGCTGGGTTTTGTGACCTTGTTGTGCAGCAGAACAGTGCGTTTACCCCCTCTCACACCTCCCAGTTTGGACAGGCTGTTTTCTTAAGTTTTCCTGAGTTCTTCTTGGGCAGGGAAAGGCTCTCCCAGTGAAGCACTGCAGCTAGGAAAGCAGGCACTGCTGTTCTTGGCCCATGGCTGGGCTGCACTGTCTGCTCAAAGTGGCCTTCAGCAGCAGAAGGGGGGTGAAGAGCGGTGGCTCCTTTTAGAAGCATGGAAGCACAGCTCTGGAATTTTAACTCCAGTGCTAAGAAGTAAAGAAAAATGAACAGAGAGGTAAAGGGGGATGCCAGCTGTTCATGAACTCTGTACCCTTAAAGCCAAGCTTGAGAGATGCCGGTTTGTCCAGCCCACACATGGATCCTTCTTCTCCCCACTTGTTCTTCTTTCCTCTTTTTCTCTCACTTTGTCTCACCTTCTCTCCCCTTCTTCTCTACCTTTCTTCACCCTCTTTTTCACAGAATCCCAGAACATTAGGGATTGGAAGAGACCTCGAAAGATCGTCTAGTCCAATCCCCCTGTCAGAGCAGGATTACCTAGACCAAGTTGCACAGGAACATATCCAGGCGGGTTTTAAACCCCTCTTCTTCTCTTCTCTCCCCTCCTTCTTTCCATCAGCCTTTTGACACAAGCACTCAGACAACTTCTCAAAGTCTAGTAAAACCTTTTATAACTTGGCTTTGGGGCCTCCTGTGGGATCTGTTGTCTGAGCTTTGTGCAGCCTGTGGTCTGTCCAAGGGGTGTGTGCGTCTGTGCCAGAGATGTAGCACCTCCAAAGCTGAGTGGTGCCCAGGTTGATGTTCCCCAGGCATGGTGAGCTCTGAGAGGCTGGTGGTGGGACAGACTGGCAGAGGCAAATCTGGAGGTGGTGTGTTGGAGGCAGGCAGGGACATGGAACTGTCGGGAGACGAAACTTAAACTGTGCTCTGCCACTGCAACTTTACATAATTCATTACTAGAGGAAGAGGTCAGAGTATTGAGTGCTGTGATGATCACTTGGCACCATACTTCAGTAGGGATGTCTTTTTTCTTCTTTATTTCTTATTAGCAGCTAAACCGATCCCCCTTTACATCTCTGTGCTGACCTTGTGTGTCTGGCACACACAGTGGGGCTTGGAACCTCCTCCAGGAACTGCTCTGTCTTTATTCTGAACATCAGTGGTGCCTTCAGCAGTGCTTGTGTACCTGGGACTTACACAGAGTGATTGCTGGGTTCTCCACTAGGCAACTTCCCTTTTCTGGATGGGCCAGCTCCTGCAAGATGGGGAGGATTCTGTTGATTTTGAGGTCCTCGTAGCAGTTTTCACTGCATATGTATGTCCCAGTGAGATTTGATCTCCTTCATAGAAGCAGTGTCATGTGTGTTGGTTTTTCTTCAGCTCTCCTGTGTCTGCATAGAGTTCCCCAAGTGCTCTGAGGGCAGCAGATGAGCAGCCCAGTGGTATCTCTGTGCACCACGTGTGTTTCCTGCCTTTTCAGTACCTTCCAAGTACAATTCCCAGCAGCTCTGTATTTAATTTCCAAGAATTAAAATAAGGGATGGAAACACTGAAGACTGAGTGTGTGAGGCATCCTGTGTCCCCAGGTCTGTCCCAAGTATTAAGCAATGAGTCTGTATTTCATGCCAGGCCCGCGTCCCTTTGCTCAGTGTTGCCTTTGCGTCACCCATCGCTGTTATTGCTGGAGTCAGCTGCTGAGCTGGGGCTGGTACTGCTCCTTCCAATGGCCTCATCTTCTCTAAGACAATTTTCTAGCTTTCAAACAGCCTCTAAGACTAAAATGGAATCAGAGAATCATTAAGGTTGGAAGAGACCTACAAGATCATCCAGTCCAACCATCACCCCAACCCCACCCTGCCCACTAAACCCAGGTTTTCAAATACCAGAACTACGTGTTCTTTGGACCCCTCCAGGGATGATGACTCCCCCCATCCCTGGGCAGCCTGTTCCAACCCCTGACCACTCTGTCAGTGAGGGAATTTTTCCTGATGTCCAACCTAACCCTCCCCTGGCACCACTTCAGGCTGTTCCCTCTTGTCCTATTGCTGGTGACTTGGGAGAAGAGACCAACTCCCCACGTCTCTCCACCCTCTTGTCAGGCAGCTGCAGACAGCAATAAGGTCTCCCCTCAGCCTTCTTTTCTGCAGACTAACCAGTCCCAGCTCCCTTAGCTGCTCTTCACAAGGTTTGTTCTCCAGACCCTTCCCCAATCCTGCTGCCCTTCTCTGGACCCTCTCCAGCCCCTCAATGTCCTTCTTGTGCTGAGGTGCCCAAACCTGACCCCAGTGCTAGAAAATCTCTGCGCTTTTGGGAGAAGCCCATCAGGACCAGCTTCATGTAAAACCGACCACAGGTAAAACCCAACAGCTTGTCTGCAGTTCTTGAGCCTTTCCAGTCCAATGTATCTGGAGGCACCTGGAGTTAGAGGTGACACCGCATCAAGCGACTGAAACACCAGGTTGTATTCCTCGAGTTTGCGTCCACCTGGTGACACCAGCAGGGCCAGGATGCTGCGGGAGATTCTCAGCTGAACAATAGGAACTGTGTGGGCTGTCAACACTCTGGAATGGTGACACATTCAATGGAGTGAAGCTGCCTTTGGAGTCGCTCCGGGGTGGGAGGCCCCGGGTCTCCTTGGAGGTCTGATGGTGCCATCTAATGTTCTGAGCTTCAACTGCAGGGACGGGAGCCCCGTGGGCTGCAGTCTGCTGCTGGCCTTTCGCTAGCTGAGAAGCAGGTGCTGAATGAATTCTTCAGCTGCTGATTTCAAACTCCTTCACTGCTCCCCTGCCGCGAGGCTTTTGATAGAACATGGATGTCTTTGGAAACAGTTTTTAATGTAAACACTGTGTGTCAGCACTAGCATGGCCACAAGGACCAGGGCAGGGGTCATCTCCCTGTTCTTGGCCCTGGTTCATCCACAGCTCAAGTATTTGGGGTCAGGTTTGGGCACCTCAGTACAAGAAGGACACTGGGGGGCTGGGGTGGGTCCAGAGAAGGGCAATGGAGCTGGGTAAGGGTCTGGAGAACAGACCTTATGAGGAGCAGCTGAAGGAGCTGGGGCTGGTTAGTCTGGAGAAAAGGAGGCTGAGAGGAGACCTTATTGCTGACAGGAGGGTGCAGAGATGGGGAGGTTGGTGGCTTCTCCCAAGGGATGGGACAAGAGGAAATGGCCTCAAGCTGTCCCAGGGGAAGGTTAGGTTGGCCCTGAGGAGAAACTTCTTCCTGGAAAGGGCCCTCAGCCCTTGGAACAGGGAAGGAGTTGGATCGCCATCCCTGGCTGTGTTTTGCAGTTGTGGAGATCTGGAGCTCAGGGACAGGGTTAGGGGTCGGTTGGGCTAATTTGGTGTGTGGTTGGACTGGATGAGCTTGAAGGTCTTTTCCAACCAAAACAATTCTGTGATTCTATGACCAGGTGATTTTCTGTCTTGTTTGCAGGATGAGTACAAAGGACCAAGTAGGGTTCGGGACAGATTTGGTTTAGAGTGTTTCCTCATGTTCTTACAAACCTTTTCCCTCAGCTTTAGCATCTCTGGTCTTCTAGCAGAAAGGTCAGAGTGGAAGCTCAGAGTTAGAACTGGAACGGTGTAATTTGCTTCTTGCATTGTATCTTATTTCCTTGCAGATATGATTAGACCTCTAAGTGAGTGACTTCAACACTTGTGCTGCTCTGGCCTGAGCTGGGAGATGGACAGGATAAATTTACCTTTAAATCTCCCTGATGAGGCATGTTGTATAAAATCATCAGGAACTCAGGTTTCCTTACTGTGCACCATAGAAACAATAAATTATAAATCTTGCTAAAGTGCTTCTGAGAAACATTTGTTTTTGGCAGCTTGTTAGTGGCAACAGAAATCCTGAAGGTGCAGAAAGAGCCTGATGGCATCAGTGAAGGAGGAGTTTGCTGTGCTCACAAATGCGTTCAGTGCTTGTACCCCATAACCTGATCGGTCACCTGTCCATAAGTGCAGTAACAGTAGAAATGTGCTTTCACAGAGGGACTGAGGCTGGAAAAGCCCTCGGAGCTCATCCAGCCCAGCCCAGAACCTAACATCGCCCCATTGGCCAGACCAGGCTACTAACGGCCACAGCCAGCTTGTTCTTCAGCACCTCCAGGGATGGGGACTCCACCACTGCCCTGGGCAGTCCATTCCAGGGTCTGATCACCCTTTCCATGAGGAAGGGCTTCCTAACATCCAACGTAACCCTCCCCTGGCAGCTTCAGGCCCTGCTCTGTCATCATATCGCTAGTTGCCTGACCACCCCCCCACACACCCTCACTCCCTCCGACTACAACCTCCCTTCAGGGAGTTGTGGAGAGGGAGAAAGTCCCCCCCGAGTCTCCTCTCTCCTCCAGGCTTTGTAGGTCCAAAGCTCACCCTGGTTCTTATTCCTTGCGACATCAGGTCTCTGGGTAACAAGGGAAGGTGCCATCCGAGTCACACTGGTCAGGCAAGGTCCACAGTTGGGGGTTTATTTCAGCATAGTGATGGGTTGACGATTTCTCTTGATGAAACAGACTGTTCACTGCAGATAAAGTCTGGATCTCTGACTAATTGTCCCTCTCCCTTTTGTCTCGTCCTGGGTAGGTTTGAAAAAGGTCGGATCTACACGTTTATTGGGGAGGTGGTCGTTTCCATGAATCCCTACAAAAACCTGAACATCTACGGGCGCGACATGATCGAGCAGTACAAGGGAAGGGAGCTGTATGAGAGGCCTCCTCATCTCTTCGCGATCGCTGACGCCGCTTACAAAGCCATGAAGAGGCGCTCAAAAGACACCTGCATTGTGATATCAGGTAAGAGCAGAGAGCTTTTCATTCTGATGAACACTTGATCCTCTGAAATTCGGGGCAGGGAAAGAAGAGCGATTTGGCTATTGGCAGCAGTTCATAAAAGAAAACTTCATTCATCTAAAATCTGCTTATTTGCATTTGAATCCAGATGGGGAGACCTTCACAATGATTTCTGATCGAATTCAAGAGCCTGTGTCAATCATTAGCTAAATCTCTGCAGGCTAAGCGATGACTCCGCCCTGAGTCTTCAGAGCTTGTGTGAATGGAGACAGCGAGGACAGGGCTTCTGTCTCTTCACAGAGCTGCTGATTTCTATCCCTCAGGTGACTGGCCAGCGTTTTGTTCTCTGTTTTGGTGGCCGGACTGATTGCCTGTCACAGCTCAAACAGTGGCAGCAGGGCTTGTACCATGAACAGTTGCTATCTGGATCCTGGCACTCCATTTCCTTGATGTCCCTGTGCTTCAACAGCTCTGAAAAGCAGCCGAGCTGAGCCCCTGTGTGGAACAGTGGCCTCTTGTATCGCTGCTCTGGGCGCTGCTGCTGCTTTTCTACCCTAACAATGTTCCTTTTGATCTGCTGTGTGCCAGGCCCTTCATGACCTGTTGGTTCCTACAGCACAACTCAGTCAGCAAAGCAGCAGCCAGGCAGGGTTGTGGCTGTGTTTAGAAAATGTTCAAAGTGCAGACAAATACGATGGCTTTCAAATAAACTCAACGAGAATCCCAGAATGAATCCCAGAATCCCAGACTGGGTTGAGTTGGAAGGGACCTCAGAAATCATCCAGTGCCAACCCCCTGCCATGGGCAGTGACACCTCTCACCAGACCAGGGTGCCCAGAGCCCCATCCAACCTGGCCTTGAACTCTTCCAGACATGGAGCAGCCACAGCCTCCCTGGGCAACCTGTTCCAGGGCCTCAGCACCCTCACAGGGAGAGATTTTTTCTGCCTCAGATCTCCCCTCAACCTCCCCTCTTTCAGTTTGGAACTGCTTGAAAATTTTAAGTGTATTCTTACCACGCTTTCAGCCATAATTGAAGGGGAAGTGACTGAGAGGCACTCTCCTCCTTCAGCAGGATCATAGATATTTTGCCTACCTGAAAGCTTAAAAAGATATGATATCACAATTAAAGTGTCAAGCAGGCTTTGTGTAAAACACAGTTACTCCCTTCACATATTTATAGACATTAATGTGGTCACCCCTCAGTCTCCTCTTCTCCAAGCTCAACAGACCCAGCTCCCTCAGCCGTTTCTCGTAAAGGAGGTGATTTGAGCTTTGCAGCCAACTCCCGTGCTCTGATTCAACATTTCTGATTGAAATCATTTTATGTAATTGGAAGATGTTAGTGCTGCCAAATTCGTGAGGGATGGAAGCAAAGGTGCCACATGAAAGTGTGACATCAGTCAACATGGCAGAAACTGCAGAGTTTGAGTTTGAATAATGTTTTCTCTGTTAAAGTCTACAAGCTTGTCCTGGTTCACTCTTCCTCCAATAGAGTGAAACTGAAAACATGGTGCTAGAAGCCGTTTTTCACCTGTTTTATCTCTTGTGTCTATTTTTGTAGTAGTACTGCCGATGCCTTACCCTTCTGCTTGTGAGAAACTCGTCACCTGCGTGTTGTGAAGAAACACAGTTGAGCTCTGATGACGTTTAAATCAGGGTCCCATTGATTAATTATTTGCTCTGGAAGGAAGGGGACAAAGAAGGAAGAAACATTCTGAGTCAAAGTTGTTTTCCATTCGTGAAAGGAGTCCCATGTTTTAGGATCACTTTTTCATGGCATGACTTGGATTTTTAAGCAAGAGCAGATAATGAAGCACTGGAAGGGGCTGCCCAGGGAGGTTGTGGAGTCTTCTTCTCTGGAGATGTTTAAAACCCTCCTGGATATGGCAAATTTGATCTAGAGCATCCTGCTGTGGTGAGGGGATTGGAATTAAAACTTAAATCAGTCAGCACGAGAGAGAAAAAGCCCCCCCCTCCAAAAGACCTGACTGTGTCTGTGCAGTTTCTACCTATTTCTGAGTGTAGTTCTACACGTTTTTATCTGTATGGCACCAAGCAGGTAATAATTAAGACCCACGTGGACATGTCTGCTACGAACAACTCTGCTCGCTCTTGTCTGTGCTCTATGCTCATGAGCTTAGTTATGAGTTGAACACCCAGCGAGTTAAAATTGCAAATGCCTACAGATCTGAGCCTGCCTTGAGCAGCCTGTTTGGTTCTGATTCCTGACCTACTTTGGGGGTGGGGGTGGTCTATGTATTTTTGTTTTGCTGAAGGTAGCACCCAGCTTTTCAAAACAAGAAATGCTGAGCTGGCACAAAATATTTCTAAACAATAACTTAGTTTGAGAGAAATCAGTAACCGTAGAGTGCAAATGCTGGGAGTGAAGGATTGTGTCACCGAATCAGAGGATCACAGGACAAATGCCTTATTGAAGTCAAGACAGACCACATCCACTGCTTTGCCAACATCTATCTGCCAGGTTCTGCCCTCATGAAAGGCTGTCAGGTTGGTCAAGCATGACCTCTCCTTGGTGAAGCCATGCTGACTGTCCTTAATGACCCTTCTGTCCTTGATGTGCCTGGAGACAGCGTCTAGGATAAATTGTTCCATCTCCTTTCCTGGGATGGAGGTGAATCAAACCAAGGATCAACAGTTTTGTGTCTTTGAGACAGTATGTAGTGACTGGAGCTGAATTGTAAGGGGACAAGTGCGGCAGTGGAGGAGGAAGGAAGGAAAGGATAAGAACAGGAGAGAAGTAGCTCACCCACTATTTCTGTACATTGCCAGATAGCCTGACTTTGGACATTGGAACAGGCTGTCCAAGGAGAATGGGGGTGGTTAGCAGATCAAGAGAGGTTCTCCTACCCCTCTACTCTGCCTTAGTGAGACCACATCTGGGCTCTTGGGTCCAGTTCTGGGCCCCTCAGTTCCAGAAGGACACAGAACTGCTGGAGAGAGACCAGTGCAGAGCCACTAAGATGATGAAGGGAGCGGAGCATCTCTCTGCTGAGGAAAGGCTGAGGGAGCTGGGGCTCTTGAGCTTGGAGAAAAGGAGACCGAGGGGTGACCCCATGAATATTGATAAATATGGAAAGGGTGGGTGTCAGGAGGATGCAGCCAGGCTCTGCTCAGTGTTGCCTAATGATAGGACCCAGCTCCTTCAGCCTTTTCTCATAAGGGAGATGTTCCACCCCCTTCATCATCCAGCCCGAACTTGAATGGGGATGGGACCTCAAAAGCCTCTCTGAGAAACCTGTTCCAGTGTTTCACCACCCTCATTGCAAAACACATTTCCCCTCTATCTAATCTAAATCTTCCCTCTTTTAGTTTAAAACCGTTAGTGAAGTAACGATGTCTAGAACTTCACAGAGTCACAGAACATTAGAGATTGGAAGGGACCTCCAAAGATCATCCAGTCCAATCACCCTGCCACAGCAGGATCCCCTAGACCAAGTAGCACGGGAACATTGCCAGGCAGATTTTAAACACCTCCAGAGAAGGAGACTCCACAACCCCCGGATAGCCCCTTCCGGTGCTCTATCACTCTCACTGGGAAGAAGATCCTTCTGATATTTATATGGAACCTCCCATGTTCCAGCTCACACCCATTGCCCCTGGTCTTGTAGACATTGCACAAAGCACAGGAGAAACTTATTCTTTGAGTCTGCCATAATATAAAATGTATTTCTGGGGGTGTGATGGAGATATTTCTATGGGTGATGGCAATATTTCTGGGGGTGTGATGGAGATATTTCTGGGGGTGTGATGGAGATGCTGCTATTGTGATGTGCCCAGACAAGCCACACTGTGCCATGATGTACAGTGGCTCCCCATCAATGACTTTCTCTTTCACTGAATCTTCTTCCATCATCTGTAATCTTTAAAGTAGTTTGTGCAATATTCAAAAGTCAGAATCTACAGCAACAAGGAAAACATAAGTCCTTCAGGCCCTCTCGTTGTTAATTTCAATGGCTACCCAACTTCTGAACGCCAGTGACAGCGGATCAGACAGGGCTTCTGCAACAGTGATGTAAAATAAAGCATCATTGTAGTCAACATATAATTATCTGGAGATCAGAGCTTTGCATACAAAGCATTGATATGAGCATGTGCCATTTAATTTAATATTTATCAGATTATACACAGAAAATAGACCAGCAAAACCAGAATGCCTGCAGTTCTGCAAAAGGGGGGCTGGGGGTAGGGGGTGGAACCCTTAGCAGATTTCCAAATAAAAATTCAAATAGGCTTTAGCTTTCACAGCTTTGAGTACCAATAGGTAGATTAAAAGTTAGCTTGAAAAAGAAATGCCTACGGGAGCAAACAGTTGCTTAATGAGGATACACGGAATGAAATTCAGATGCAGCCTGAATAAAGATAACTTCAGAATGTAATGTTAGCAAAGTCATGTTATTTAAATCACATGCCCGTCTATAAAGTGACTACTACGCTCGGTCTATCTGGAAAAACAGAATGGAGAAAACATACACAAACCCTCCAACCATCTCCCAAATCTCAAAGGTTGACTTCAAACTGATGGAGCAGGATTTAGCCCACAGAGAATACCAATGGTTACACACAGTACAGAAAAACCTCGTTTCAACTTAGTGAATCTTCAAAGCAGTCTTCCCAAAAGGGCTGGATGTGCATGTTTTGGCTAGTGAGAAACAGATTAGTTTTGCTAAATATTAATAAGCCTTTCCTATAGGCTTTAGTACCTGTTATATCCTCGCGCTGTTATCCTTAGCGGTTCGAGCGTCTTATTGATCTGACACAGGTACCTCACTGTACAGTCACAGTGACACCAAACACACAGATGTTAGAAGCAAAAGACCTGCCAGCCTCAGAGCTAAGCTGACAGACGTGCGTGTTGGCAGCAGTATGTGCTTCATCAGGCAGGGAGCTCTCATTCAGCTCAGCCCTGTGACCCTATAGTTTACAATACTGCATGGAGATGCTCTAACATATGGTCTGTGATCTTCCCTAGTCTCAACATCACTGAAGATACTGCCTGTCTGCTCACTTTGAGGGAGCAGAGCTAGGGCCTTTCTGCGTGGGTGTAAAGGCTCTGATGAAACAAGCTCTGGAGTTTCTCAATACAAGAAAGAGATGGACCTGATGGAGCAGGTCCAGAGAAGATCATGAAAATGATCAGGAGGCTGGAACACATCTCCTGTTGCCACTGAGCAGAGCCTGGCTCCATCCTCCTGACATCCACCCTTCACATATTAATCAACATTAATGGAGTCACCCCTCAGTCTCCTCTTTTCCAAGCTCAAGAGACCCAGCTCCCTCAGCCTTTCCTTATCAGGGAAATGTTCCACTGCCTTCATCACCTTTGTGGCTCTAATCTTCCTTGTCTGTCCCTTCACTTACTAGAGCAATGAATAAACCTCCTCTGTTCACCTTCTCCATATTAAGAATTTATTATTGTGTCCCCTGTGTTACTTTTTCCAGCTCAAGGAACCCTAATCAAAGAAAACCGAAGGTTTTCCCTACCTGTCATCATCTCTGAGCACTTTGTACCTTTTCTGGAGGTGGCAGATTTTAGTGGAGGTCAAATGAACCAAATCCTTCATTCAGCCTAGGGGTTTACACAGTGGTATGGTGATTTTAATGTTGATTTCCCAAATAATTCCTCCATTGTTAAAGCAACTGAACATCACCATGTGTATGATCGTGACCGTGGCAATGCAGAAGTTGAAGAAAAAGAATCACAGAATCACAGAACATCAGGGATTGGAAGGGACCTTGAAAGCTCATCTAGTCCAATCCCCCTGCCACAGTAGGATCAGCTAGACCAAGTCGCACAGGAATCATAGAATCATAGAATCATTAGGGATTGGAAGGGACCTCAAGAGATCATCTAGTCCACATCCATGGACACCTAGACCACATCACACAGGAACACATCCAGATGGATTTTAAACATCTCTAGACAACTTAATTCATGGCTGTTTGATGAATGCTGTTATTGCTCAACTGCTCTGCATCTTCAGGTGTCAGACATAACCCCAGAAATAATTTGGAGGGGGCTATAAGCTGAGTGTCCAGTGCAAAGCGTCACACTCATCCCTAATAAAGATCCAGCTGGTACCTACAGACCTGCCACACATCCCCTTACGTGATGGAGCGAGGAGTGCTTGGTGTGCATGGAAAGAGACAGGCTGAAAACAGCCTTCATCCCACATTTGAAGTGACATTGCATATAGAAGGAGCTGGTTGTAAGATCGAGAAAAATCACTCTGCTGTGTGGTAAAACACTTCTCACGTAGCCGAGACAGCCCCTAGCACAGCAGCATGCAGCTTGTACTGCTCCGGGTCTTATTAGA
The DNA here is from genome assembly GCA_028565055.1 of Phoeniculus purpureus. Lineage (NCBI taxonomy): Eukaryota > Metazoa > Chordata > Aves > Bucerotiformes > Phoeniculidae > Phoeniculus > Phoeniculus purpureus. Next base: position 69,406,777 of record JAOXOE010000256.1, on the reverse strand, counting down.
ATTCTGGTGAACAAGCGTCTACAATTATGATTTGATTTTAATTAGTTTAGATATAAGCAGAATAGGCTCCAGCAGTCTCTAAATGTCACTGAGTTTCCCAGACGGCCAAGGGTGTCTCAGCCATCTTTCCTGCTTTGTCCAAAGGGCCTCCGGGAAACCAAGAAAGAGCCAAGAAGCATCAAAGACGCCGGCACACCGTGGTCACCCACACTAATCAGCACTGGGTCTGCTAAGCGTCTCCTTGACTTACGTTCCCAAACCTTTTAAAAGAAGCACATTTTCATAATTTCCTGCAATTACCCACTAAGGGCATCTGTAACATTTAGCACAAGGTTCTGTGTGCAGCCAGCTTCATCCATCAATCAAAACACACACTGCAGTGTGCTTGTCCTAAGCTGCTTCACAGAGGAGATCGTTGCTGAGAACTTTTCAAAACACGTTGCTCCAAGTCTACTGGGGTGGTAGTTAATGAGGAAGAAGGTGACCGGAGAATATCACCAGGTCGATTCTAACTCAGGAGCAGGAGTTTTTGGTAACTGAAACTGTTGATTTCCTTTTCTGAAGCTCCAAGATTGAAGGGTCCTTGAGGAATCTGAAGGCCTTGACTGTTGTTCAGTCAGTCCTTTAGCTTTGAGAAGAGGAAGAAAGAAACATAGAGCTGAAGAAAGTTTGAGTCTAACTCTGCGGAGGAAATTTAGTAGACAAAACACTATGCCAGGTATTATTTTTATTATTACATAATTAAAATTAGGTGCTAGACTTAACGATGGCCCCAGAAGACCTTGAATCTAAGGTTCAAGAAAACCGCTCCAAACTTAGCCATCAGAAAGTAAACTGAGGGTCAAACCCCTCCTTATCTATTATATTTCAAGCACTGGAATGGGCTGCCCAGGGTGGTGGTTGAGTCCCCATCCCTGGATGTGTTTAAAAGTGGCTTAGATGTGGTGTTGGGGGATCTGGTTTAGAGGTGACCTTGTAGAGTTGGGTTGATGGTTGGACTTGATGATCTGGAGGGTCTTTTCCAACCTGAACGATTCTGTGATTATTGCAGTAGATTCTGGCTCATATTGGTTGACTAAACAAAGCAAATAGTGACCTTTGAGTTGCATTACAATGTTGAAGACTTCTGCTCCGAGCTGCCTGGTACCACATAGGAGAAGCATAAAACCTGCTCCCTTCTGGAGGAGCATCTGGAGGTTCGGCAAGACACTGCACAGAATCCAAATGGCTGTGCTAAAGGAATGTGTGAGGATTCTCACAAGGGATCTACTTGATATCATAATATCCAGCCTCTTCTCCTCTACACCGTGTGTAACACAATCCTGGACATAATGTTTGTGGTGTCTAGGGCTCAAATTCTCTAAGCACTTAGTTTTTCGAATAGCCACTCGTCCTACATGTTGCCTAAGAGCATACAAGCTGGTAGACTGAGCCTGAGCAGCCTGTCAAATCAGGACTGCTGACACACACTAAATTCTGTAGACAATAACATGCCAAGGGATCAGACATTTATATCATCTCTGGCCATCAGAATGATCAAGCAGAATTAAGAGCTGACTTGACGTGAGTTCAAGAGAAAACACTAAGCACCAGCTCCTGATCTGAATCGTTAGCTGGAGCAAAGCTTGTGGGGTGTCTCCCACATTGTGATGAGAGGAACTACATAACTACCGTAAGGAAAAAAGGGAAATAAAATGTTCTTTGAGGTGCAAAGCTCTTCCCACCTGCATTATCTCCTTTCCTTGGCCCAGAGGAATGTTGGCAATGCTCATGCTTTCTGGTGGATCTCTGTGGGGCTCCGTGTGGAGCATCCTCTGTCTCCAAGATCTGCAGTTGTCTTCTGCATGATTTTTCTCTTTGTTCACTGCCAGAATGGTGTTTTCTCACCATGAAATAAATGATTCATGTGTGCAACAGAAAGTCACGCAGCTGTCTTTGAGGTCACAATGCCTACTGGAAGGATGGAAGCTGAACCTGAAACACGTTGGTCTACACACCCCATGAGGTAGGGGATGCTGTGTGATAGCCCCAAATCTTCCTTGGGCTCTGTCTGGATGTATCGGTGCAGAAGGCAGCTATGCAAACACCTAGTAATTTTTAACTCAGGTAGAAGAGGAAGGGTTTTCTGCAATGGCAACACTCTCACTCAGGAGCTGGATAGCAAAGAAAAGCATCTCTGTCTAAAGAGACTCAACAGGGCGAGTTTTCCTTAACTTAGCTTGTAGTGGAGTCCAGCTCTTTGCTTCTTACTCATGTTCATCTGTTCCAGTGTGGGTCCTCCACAGACCAATGTCCCTCGGGGGTGTTTCTGTCTCAGGTGCTATAAAACAGTAGACTTGTGTGCTGTTATTTCTACCCTGAAGCTGTTTCTGGACCTTAAGTCACCAACAGACCAAGCCTGGTTCTTATATCATAGAATCATAGAATCATTAGGGATTGGAAGGCACCTCCAAAGATCATCTAGTTCAATCACCCTGTCACAGCAGCATCACTTAGACCAAGGCACACAGGAATATGTCCAGGCAGGTTTTAAATGTCTCAAGAGAAGGAGACTCCACAACCCCCCAGGCAGCCACTTCCAGAGCTCTGTCACCCTCACCATGAAGAACTTCCTTCTCATATTGATGTGGCTCTGTTCCAGCTCACACCCACTGCATTTTGTCCTATCACTAGATGACATTGAAAAGAGCCTGGCTCCATTCTCCTGACACCTACACTTACTATATTTATCAACATTCATGGGGTCACCCCTCAGTCTCCTTTTCTCCAAGCTAAAGAGCCCCAGCTCCCTCAGCCTTTCCTCATCAGGCAGATGCTCTACTCCCTTCATCATCTTTGTGGCTCTGCACTGGGGTCTCTCCAGCAGCTTCGTGTCCTTCTTGAACTGAGGGGCCCAGAACTAGACACAGTACTCTAGATGTAGTCTCACTAGTGCAGAGTAGAGGGGGAGAAGAACCTCTCTTGATCTGCTAACCACCCCGCTTCTGATCCACCCCAGGATGCTGTTGGTCCTCTTGGCCACAGTATGGATCTGCCTTATACAGGTTAGCTCAGACTGGGCGTGTGTGGGTACTTCTACATGTCTATCAGTTTCTCCCTAAGGACTTCCTAACATGCTTATCTTCATCATTGTCAACATAATTTGAGAGACTGTGACTGATATCAAATTCCCAGAAGTTCCACTGACTTCTGTGGAAGTCTAACCCTAACCCTAACCCACCTTTTCCTGTGATTCCATTAAGAGACAGCTGCAGTATTAACTCAACATAGGATTATGAGTGAATCTGCAGAGAAGAGGCACTTGGGACCCCAGCAGAGGGAAAACCTCAGTGGTTGCAGGCTATTAGACATCTGAAAGCCCGAACTTGTGCCTTCAGACCATAAGAGGTCAAGCTTCATTATTTCCACTCTTCTCAAAAACAGAGACAAAGCACCATAGAGTATCTCGAGTTGGAAAGAACCCGTAAGCATCATCATGTGCATCTCCCTGCTCTTTGCAGAACTAAATTGTATGGCTGAGTGCATCACCTAGACACTCCCTGAACTCTTCATAGGCAAGTAGAAATAGCTGGGGAATATCTCCAGGTTGGGTATCTCTGAGTGTTAACTCAGAGAATAGAATCTTATCCTCTCTGACTCTATTTCTTCTCATAAGTTAGATGAAAGATAGCGTCTCTTTTATACTGAAGTGCCTTGCTTCTAACTGCTACAGGACCCCAGAACTGATGGATCTCTTGTGCTGTGTGTCTGCATCTACCCTTAGCCCAGCAGTGTAGGTTTTGATTTTATCCTATAGCCTTTCAGCAGAATAGTGGCTCCGATTCTGGACTCTTTTCTTCTGATTTGCAAGGAGGAGATTATGCAAGAAGAGAACTACCCTGCACCGTGTGAGAACTGGGCTTCTTTATACCAAATCCTCTGGCCTGTTTCCTAGTAGTGGCTCTGGGCTTCCTCTTTGTTTACATATAGAGGCTGGATTCTGGCTTGAGGCATCGTGCAACTGATCAAGGACTGTGCAGAGGTTGTGGATCCTTTTGATTAGCTCAGGCAGGTGTTGTGTGAGAGTTGCCTCTGCCTTCCAGGACTCCCTTCACTTTGTTCTCTGTTGTGTGTAGTCAGGAAGCAACAGGCTTTGGACGTCTGTTTTTTGGGGGAGAATGCTGCCATCCACCCAATAGCCACATATTTATGTTACAAAACAACTTGAAAATACAAAGATCAATCAGCTTCACGTCTTCATCAGTTCTCCCCAGGTTACTTTCAACCTTATTCCTTGTCTACTCTGACCTCAGGGTGAAGATAGGTCTGAGCAGAAACAGGTAGCTGTTACCAAGGCTGCTTGGATCTGCCTTTTCTTGGGGTCCAGCAGACTGAGAGAGGTGATTCTGCCATGGTGAGACTTCACCTCCTGCATCCAGATCTGGAGCCTCCAACACGAGAAGGAAGAGGATCTGTTGGAGCGGTTCCAGAGGAGGCTACAAAAATGCTCAGAGGGCTGAAGAACCTCTGCTCTGGGCACAGTCTGAGAGAGTTGGGGTTGTTCAGTCTGAAGAGGAGAAGGCTCCAGGGGGAACCTTATAGTGACCTTCCAGTCCCTGAAAGGGGCTTGTCAGAAGGCTGGGGAAGACTGTTCACAAGGGAACCATAGGATGGCGGGGGGCATAGTTTTAAGATGGAAAAGGGCAGATTGGGGCTGGACATCAGGAAAAAGTTCTTGAATCTGAGGGTGGTAGATCTCTGGAACAGGCTGCCCAGAGATGTGGTGGAGGCCCCATCCCTGGAGCCATTCAAAGCCAGGCTGCATGGGGTTCTGGGCAATCTGGTCTGGTTAGAGATGTCCCTGCTTCTTGTAGGGGGGTTGAGTGGTCCCTTGAGTGGTCCCTTCCAGCCCAATACATTCTATGGTTCTATGACTGATCTATGAACAGACTGTCCTCACATGGCATGATTCTATAGGACAGACACCACCAAAATCATGCAATTAGCTCTGCTCTGACTTCTAGCCAAGTTTACTTGCTACTGAAAAAACAGCACGGGTGCATCACAAGCACCACAAATCAAGTCTTCAGCACAAGCCTTTCTTCTCCTGTTTTCAGTCACTCTCAGCTTTTGTCTGAGTGAAGATATTTGATAGAGGAAAAGCTGCGGTGATATGTTACATTAAAGAGCCCATCATTGACTGTGTTTTATATTTAATTACAGCTTTGATTCCTCTTTGAGAATAGCTATAAGGCATCTATTGTTTACAGTCACCTCTGTCTCATTAACAGAAGGAAAACTTTCTCTTTCATTTTCTGTACCACCGGCTTTCCTTCGCTGCTGTGAAATAAACAGTGGATCAAGCCTGACAATTCAACAAGTTTGATGGATAGCAGACTGGGGTCTTTTGAAGAGATCATTCACAACCGTCTTCAAGCAGAATTTACTTCCTGAAGAAATAGTTTGTTATCAGGAATAGCAAACTTACCTTTCTATTCCTCTGGACAGAAGCTAAAACCACTGGTACCCTCATCTGGACTGCTCAGCGACCGGAAATCTTGGTCCCCACATGACAGACACCCAATTTATTAAAGAGAGGAGACATCAGTTATACAGAGCAGTTTCATTTTGTCAACTGTTTTGCTGCACAAGAAGACTTATATGAGAATAGGAGGATCACAGAATTGTAGAACATTAGGGATTGGAAGGCACCTCGAAAGATCATCCAGTCCAATCTCCCAGACGCAGCAGGATCACCTAGACCAAGTCACACAGGAACATGGCCAGGTGGGTTTTAAATGTCTCCAGAGAAGTAGACTCCACAACCCCCCTGGGCAGCCCCTTCCAGGGCTCTGTCACCCTCACCGTGAAGAAGGTCCTTCTGATATCAATGTGGAACCTCCTCTGTTCCAGCTCACACCCACTGCTCCTTGCCCTATCATTACATGCCACTGAGCAGAGGCTGGCTCCATCCTCCTGACACCCACCTTTCCATATTTGTCGACATTAATGAGGTCACCCCCCAGTCTCCTTTTTTCCAAGCTCAAGAGCACCAGCTCCGTCAGCCTTTCCTCATCAGGGAGATGCTCCTCTCCCTTCATCATATTTGTGGCTCTGCGCCGGGCTCTCTCCAGCAGTTCTGGTGCTTAATTTAAATCTCCTATGTCTGTAAACGCACCGGCTTTGCAAGCAGCTTGTCTTTCTCCAGTTCCCAACTAAAACCTGAAAATGCATTCTAGATCCCAAAAGGGCTTTTTCATCATATTTTAATTTTGATGGCTCAAAAAGGTACTTACAGAGTGTACTAAAATCAGAGTTAATTATAATAACTCCTTGCAATCAAGGTCCCACCCGTTTTCAGATGCATGTCACAATGTCCCTGATCTCACACAAAATTAACACAGTACTGATGGATCAGGAATATGAGGCTGATAACCAGCATTAGCTGTTGCACTGTCCACAGCCCCAAAAGCAGACTGAGGGGTGACCCCATTAATGTTGATCAATATGTGAAGGGTGGGTGTCAGAAGGATGGAGCCAGGCTCTGCTCAGGGGCATCTAATGATAGCAAAAGGGGCAGTGGGTGTGAGCTGGAACACAGGAGGTTCCACATCAATATGAGAAGGAACTTCGTCACAGTGAGGGGAACAGAGCCCTTGAAGAGGCTGCCCAGGGGGGTTGTGGAGTCTTCTTCTCTGGAGACATTTAAAACCCACCTGGATATTTTCCTGTGTGACTGGATCTAGGGGATCCTGCTGTGGCGGGGGGATTGGATTGGATGAACTTTTAAGGTCCCTTCCAGTCCCTAACCCTCTGTGATTCTGTGATCCTCTGGAGACATTTAAAACCCTCCTGGACATGTTGCTGTGCAACTGGATCTAGGTCATCCTGCTCTGGCAGGGAGATTGGATTGGATGATCTTTAGGGGTCATTTCCAATCCTTAACGTTCTGTGATCCTGTGAAACTAATTAACTGCGACAATGTTATGGAGTGTTGGGTTGTCCTTGCACATCTTTTTTTCCCCTACACCTGCATACTTGACTGTGACCTTCTTGAAATTATCACCACTAGGTCATCTCTGATAACTCTAAAACTATTTCTGCTGTGTTTTGCTGTTTCAAATTCCTTTAAAGGATAAGCATCTGTTCATGACCGTATATTCTTTCTCTGTCATCATGCTTTATAAGGATGTTTTGATCGAAACAATAAGAAACCAATTATGTTTCTTATGAACCAATGTTCAAGGGGCAACAGTGAGGGTGACAGAGCACTGGAAGCAGCTGCCTAGGGACACTGTGGAGCCTCCTCTGGAGATGTTTGAAACCTGCCTGGACATGTTCCAGTGCGACTTGATCTAGGGGATCTTGCTGTGGCAGGTGGATTGAACTGGATGATCTTTTGAGGTCCCTTCCAACCTGTAATGTTCTGTGACCCTCCATGTGAATTTCAGTGTACCCTGAGTATTTCAGCAAAACTCAGTTGTGTTCACCCAGTTGTCAACTGCTGTTGAATCTTTTAACACAACCAGAAAGAAGAAAGAACTTTCAAAGGCCAAACTGGTTTCAGTGTTTGGGGAAAACAGTAATTACTCTATCTACAAAAAGTTTTCCGTTACACGATATTAGAATGCAAAATGAGTCCTGTAGGAAAGCGTGGTCCTGCTGCACAGGGCTGTACAGCAGAAAAATACTGCTCTGTGCACACAAGGAGGACTTCCCAGCTCACCTGAAATATTACTTGAGATGGCATGAGTCTCCCGGGACAGCAGGAGCTGTACTTGTGGGTAATACATATAGTTCTCAGACAGCACTGGATTACATTTCCTATGGGTAGCTGATGCGGTTCCTTGCCCAGTAAACAAACTGTCATTAAACCAGTAAATTTCTCAAATAGGAAGTTCTGCCATGGAAACTGAATGGAAATAACCCATTGATCTTTTTAAAAAGGATTCTTTCCCCCCGCTGATGCAAAATGCCACTCAGAAAGCAAATCTTAGTGGTGACAAACATCTTCAGTCTTCTGAGAATTCACAGACGGTATCACAACAGTACTGCAGTCTCTGCTTTTAGTTGCTCTGAAGTGCAGGGCACAAGTGAAGCATGAAGAGAAGAGAAAAGGCAGAATACATGTTCCAAATCAGCCCTCGGGGGCCTTGAAAGTTCTCTGAACCCAGAGTTTCATGCAAAGTGCAAACACAACTGAAGTATGTTTAAAAGGGGAATGGCTGACACAGTTGATCATCCTGCAGTTTGTGTGGCATTCCCCAGGGCCACCAAATCGATACTGAGAACAGTGGGATAATACTTTGCATTTGAGAAAGAGGTGCATAAAGAAGATACATTGCAGAAGCACAAAACATTAGGGATTGGAAGGGACCTCAAAAGATCATCCAGTCCAATCCCCCGGCCACAGCAGGATCCCCTAGATCCAGTCGCACAGGAACATGGCCAGGCAGGTTTTAAA
>JAOXOE010000256.1:69375004-69389030 GCA_028565055.1 Phoeniculus purpureus | reverse complement strand
GACCCTGCTGTGGCAGGGGGATTGGACTAGATGATCTTTTGAGGTCCCTTCCAATCCCTAATGATTCTATGATTCTATACCCTTCAAAATTTTTGACCCAAGAGAATTCTAGTTTTGAAGCAAATCAGATCTGTTTAGTCTGTTCCATTACTGTAGACTTTTATCCTGCTGCTATTATCTTTTGAAGGATGGAATACAATTGCTTCCTGTCCTGTCAATGTCCAGATTAACCAGATTCAGAGGTCCCTCCGCTTAAATATTTCACAGTAACAGATTTGAATGCTCTCAGATGTTAAGTTTAGCCTACACATCACTGGGCACTCGCACATACCTAATGTGGGGGAAGGACGTTATTTTTGAGATTTGTTTAGTCTGTTATCGTCTGGGTTTGACAGTCTGTCAGGAAGCAGATGGATCATTTGACATCTGCCTTACAGTGGCATCCGCCTCCTCGGTATCTCCGTAGCTTGTAATTTTCAATGGATTGATGTACCATGTCTAAAATGGGGAAATGCAGCCTCTCGACAGTTTGATACTGCAGTCAACAGCAAAAACTAAAGGGGAAATGAAGGTATCAAACAATATTGCTGGACTGGATGGAGAATTTACCAGATGCATTTGTAACGGTGTGATGCTCCTCATGCGTAGTTAATTTACCCGTTAATAATGGCATCATGCATTAAAGTCTTTGAAGATGGGATGTGTAGAGAAAACGTGCTGCTCCATGAGAGATGCCCAACACTCTTCTACTCATGACAGAAAAACAGAGGTCTGCCCACCAATGACTTTTTAAATTTCCTGGATAAAAGGAGTGGAAGGGAAGGTAACATAAGTGGTGAAACTGGTGGGCAGCCAGGAGGGTGGCCATGCAATGTGGGGAGCTAAGCCATTCACACTGATCTGAAGTCAACATTACAGACGGTGCTTGGAAGGGCTTCCCCACAGGGATTCACTTTAATCCAGTAAACTATCCCATGCCATTTGTGAGGGGATTGAATTGTGTGCCATTAAAATCTGATAGAGAGCAGGGGTTTGAAGACAATTTATTTGCTTTTTAGAGGCAACCTCTGCACTGTTTCATCAGAAAGTAGAGTTCAAACAACCCAAAGGCTCTGTTCCTGGGTACATGAAGAATTACAGAGGATGTTAGTGGTACTGGAGGCAACTGGCGTCTGGTTGAAAATGAATGTGGAAAGATGAGGAGAAATATTATGGAGCTGCCAGATGTATGGGGTGTGGGGAGGAAGCAGTTCTCAAAAGACTGAACCGCATCTTTCTGCTATTAATGAATGAGGACCTGCTCTCTGGCCTGGAGGCCAAGTGGCATAGTCTGGCGATAGACCGTGTAGCTCCTTGACACCAGGGCAAGCAAATTTAATGCGGAGTTAAGCTCATGCTTCTCTTTTGCTGATAAATTCAGTTTGTTTCCTGCTGTTCAGCTGGAACAAATGCTTCCATTTCCCCTGCCCAGATATCAAATACAAGAAACAGCTGAAAGCCGGGAAAGGCTTTTTTTTTTTGCATCAGTTAACTTGTTTTAAGATGACTTTTTCCTAGGAAATGCTTTTGCATCTGGTAATTTCTCATGGTCATGTGAGGTTTTATTGAGAAAATGTAGGTACGTGTGCCAAGCTGGTTTCAACTCAACAACAGAATTGAAGAAGCAATTACATAATGTTTTTATTTTAGCTGCTGGTACCTGGATTAATCAGTTAATGTTTACAGTGGACAGCTAACTCTTGTGGGAGTTGATTGTGCTAGACTTGCAGTTTGAACACACAGCTGCAGTTCGTATGTTTGCCTCCAGCAGCAAAGTTATGGGTTTTTTACTTGTAGTCAAGAGGAAATAATAAAAAAAGGAGGCTAAACAGAAAACTAAATACTGTCTTATCTAGACACTGTGGTGAATCATCTCTCTGTAGATTTGCTCTGCCTTACGCCATGAGAATTTTCTCAGATCTCTGCAACTGCTGTACACGTTTAATGTGGTGTGGTTCAGGTACAAAACAGTGCTGCACTGCTATGCAAACATGAGAAATGAAGTCCCATCTCCTTACAGAATCCACTACGCGTGTTCCTGACTTAGAGTATTTTTTTGTTGTGAAGACAATTAACTAGAGAACATTGGTAGGGCTGAGGAACAGCAGGTGGAAATGGCTGGAAAATATATGCACCTCCACGAAGAAGGTTGGATTAATCGGTTTAGGGAACAGCTGCCGGAGGAAGCAATACCAACAGTGAAGACATACCAGGCTAGAGAAGTGCAAAAAGAAATCGATTTAGAGACAGGGTCTCTATGTATGTTCCTCTTCTCAGACCAAGGCTGCATGAGGCTTTTAAATCAGGAAAATATTTACTGTGTCCCTTTACAGTTTCTAGAAAAAGAGTGGTGCTCTATCAAAAAATAGTCATTAAACCAGTAAGTCTGGCAGGTTTTCCACTGCAAAACTAACTGGCATTCAGAACGCTGGAGTTCGTATACTGGATGTAATTCTAATGTCACGATTCCAAATCTTCTCACACGAAAGGAGTCTCCACCAGACCACACATTTCTTTACAAGGGCAAGCAGCTCTTGGTGAAATAAATGGTGTGTTTTTACAAATGAGCTAAATATTTTTCTGAGCAAGCGTCTGTTTTGACAAACACAGCTCGAGGAGCATGGCTGTGAGCAGAAAGTACAGCTCACTGTTGATGCCTGCGCAGTGTAAGGATAAGTTCGTGTGACCCATCATCACAGAGACAAAGGAGAATACCTCTGACCAAAAATACCCCGACATAAACCCCAGACATAACGAAAAATTGCACAACAAAAGGAAAACTCAGCTGAATCTGTCATAGGAAATATCTATTAAACTCACAGTCTGCATCATTATCCAAGTCAGATCCGTTGTCTGCAGAGAGGGAGAAGAAGAGTCCATGAGAGAGATGTACAACTCTATCTCCCCAGGGGGGTCTCTGCAAGCAGCCTCCCTTTTTTGTTGTGGTGCTCTTCAACAACTTCCACCCCAAAGCAGACACGTGCTGCCATCCGATCCAGATTCTCTCTCTCAAGGTTGCCCGCTTCTGGGGAGTATGTCCCCACAATAATCTGGACATTGACGGTCTCTCACAGGCAACAGGAATCATTCATGTGTCAACACTAGTCCTCAGTACTTCAGCATCTTGCAGTGGAGTCACTGAACACAAGATTTTCTGATGAATCCTGCAGAGGAAGTCTGGAAAATCCCAGTGGAGTAATTTTGCAAAGAATAATTCTGGACTAAGCTGTTTGAGTCCCCTCTGCTGATGTCTGAAGGAAACTGAGAAACCAACGCCAGGCTCAGTGTTTGTGAACTGTTGCTAATTTCCAGCTAAGTTAAATGAAATTACCCAGACATGTTCCTGTGTGATTTGGTCTACGTGATCCTGCTCTGCCAGAGGGATTGGACTAGATGATATTTCGAGGTCCCTTCCAATCCCTCATGCTCTTTGATTCTGTGACAACTATTCTTTGTGTGTGATGTCTGTTTCTTGTTTGTGCCAGTGTTAATCAGGCGTCTGTACTAAGGTTATATTGCATGAGGTAAGTTCTGAGACAAGATTTAGAGCCTCGATTTTGTTTGTCGCTAACACTGTAGATACTTCTCTTGAAATGCTGTGTGGTGGGGTTTGGTTGTGCTGCATTGCTCATTAGATCCTGCTGTGGACTTCCAAAGGTAGGTTGAAAATAATGAATCGAAACAATCCCACACAGGAAAAGTTCATCCATGAGAAACCTTCCTTCAGGAAGCCCAAGAATCTCATTTTTATAGTATTACATAAGCTGTGAAGACATTGTTCCAAGACACTGTGGCGCAGTGTGATGATTATTAGCTCAGTTCAATGACACGATGACTACAGGCCATTTAACACAAATGTGTCCCCTGTCGTTATCCATTATACCAGTAGCTTTAGTAATGTCAGTTTGCACAGATGAGATCACCTCATAGCATGAAGGAAATATGGTTCTAAGTTACTACCATAAGTCAGCCATACGTTTATAGAGTGATAACTATGGCAAAGCCTTTCCACTTGAATAGTTAGAAAAAGGCTACCTTGCATACAGACTACTGAAATCAAATCTAAAATACGATCTGTTTTTCATCATCATTGTCAGCCATGAGTCACATGAATAATTGTCCTGTCCTGTTGGATTGGGTTCATCTCACCTATCTTATTAATCCAAAAATTAATTTGTGAAGTCTGAGCTAATCACTTTGGACTTTCTGTAGAATCAGAATCATAGAATGTTCTAGGCTGGAAGGGACCTCTAGAGGTCATCTAGCCCAGCTTCTCTACACAGGGACAACTCTACTTAGGTCAGGTTCCTCAGAGCCTCACCAAACCTAACCTTAAAAGACTGCAGGGATGGATGGGGCCTCCACTATCTCCCCAGCCAGCCCATTCCATTCATCAGCCACCCTCACAATGAAGAACTTTTTTCTAATATCCAGCTTAAATCTATCCTTTCCCAGCTTGAACCCATTGCTCCTTGTCCTATCCATACCAGCCCTTTTGAAAAGACCTTCCCCTGCCTTCATGTAGGACCCCTCAGGTACTGGAAGGGCAACAGAAGGTCTTCCCAGAGCGTTCTTTTCTCCAGGCTGAACAGTCCCAACTCTCTCAGTCTGTCCTCATATGAGAGATGCTCCATTCCCTTGATCATTTTAGTGGCCCTCCTCTGGGTGTGCTCCAGTCTGTCTACATCCTTCTTGTGCTGAGGACTCCAGAACTGGACACAATAAACCAGGTGAGGTCTCACCAGAGAGTAGAGACAGTACAGAGAAATATCCATAGATGTCTGGAATGGCACAGAGGAACAACACCTTTGCTTATCAATAACTAGGTGAATCTGCTCTGTTATCCTAAACAATGCTAACAATATTACTGCTGCTGCTACTGCGACTACTACTAGTAATCATCATCATCATCTGTACTGTAGTCAAATAAACTCACACTTTTCTCTTAAAGCCTGGCCAGCATACACCTCAGGGTGGCTGGGAAATGATGGAAATTTAACTCCCACAATAGAGCAGTCAGATTTGGAGGCACTGGTCTCTGCTGGCTTCACACAGCATTCCTCACTCAATTCTGTGGAGCTCACAGGAGTATCTGAGATGTTGCTGCACTGAGCTGCAGTGGGATTTGAGTACCTGCTGGTAATTTAAGACAGATGTCTTTTGGTGTCGATGGTCAAACAGAGTCTTTCTGGTAGTAGACTAAGGAGAAACATACCCAAAACTCTAACCTCTCTTTGGGATTGTAACAACAGCAGCTGTGTTTGTTTTACAGAAGTCTTTTACATATTTAAATATGCTAATTGAGACCTGGAAATCATCTTCACTGAGGATTTTAAACTGTTTAACTTCGAAAAGAGCATGAGCTAACTGGGCAGAATGGTTTGCAGAGATACATACTGAATTTCTCCTCTAATAAAGGGGAGCAGGAATGATTGCTCTCTCTAAATGCAAAATGGAGATGGGGTCACAGACCTACAAGCTGTTTAAATGTGTCTAAAAAGGCTTTCAGAGAGGAGATTCCATGTAATAGTAATGTAATGGCACTTGATGCTAGAAACAATCACATCACTGAAGAGTTCTCTTCAACACTGCAAACTACACACTGTCACCCTGGGTGTCTGCCCACCACTTCAGAGAGCAAAGGTAGAGCCTCCAACCCTGTGCTTGTTAGTACTGTGGTGCTCTAGAGATGCTCTTACATCTCCTGTGCAATGCAGAATGGGACAATGGAAGAAAGACTGACAGCACTGCAATGCCAGCTGGTGAGGCAGCCAACAGAGCAAGAAAGTGCCTAAAGTTGTACTGCATGAGAGAAAACGGAATGGGGGTTTGCTGGGCTTATGATAGACTTTGCAAATCCTGGTTTTAAAGAAATTGCTCAGGAAATGACAAGGAGCCTCCAAGAAGGGGCTGAGGAACCTCTTGAAGAAATCCCATTTCAATTTGCCTGTTTAAGTTTGTAGGCAAAAGTCCTCTTTGTTATCTAATTTGTTGATGAATTCAGACATTTTCTGGAATGATTTCTTGCAAAATTTGCTTTGTCGATACATAATTTATAAGTCCTCAGTCAATAGCAGGCTCAGCATTTGGATGTCTCACATAATGAGTAGCTGGTGTCAATTCACGTCAGAGGACTCAAAAGTGGTTTTGACAACCCAGGGATCGTCACTAAAGCAGCAATATCTTCCATTGCTGAATTGAAGAAGATTGATGCTTTAATTGAAGTTAATTTTTCATTGCTGAATCATTACAAAATACTCCCTTGCCATTAGCTCATAAAAATAAATTACAACCTCTATTGCTTGAAGAAAACAATTTCCTGAGGAGCATCAATTCCTGGCTAAATTCCTCCCTAAACTGAAACCCAGCATCTGTGAATAGAAGCTTTGATATAATGACTTTCTAAGAGGATATATAAAGGACCCATTAAAGTTCAGTCTGGATGCACAAACAGGGTAAAAACACAGTGTTTGTACTGCAATCTTCAAAACACAGATTCTTTGCAGACTGCTCAGTGATACACATCGAATTTAAAGAATTCACTGAGGCTTTGGCTTCTGCATTGCCCCAGGAACTCAGGATTTGCACTCACTTTCTGGCAAAGCAGCTTAAAAAATGTAAATACTGGAAGAGTATCTGTATCGTGAGTCCCCACTCACTGTAGTTTGGAAACATCCTTCAGTGACAGGCAGATAAAACATTTTGATAGAGAAATGGGATCAATTGGTTCCTTGGGATAATAAATCACTTTATCTTGACAAACTGTGATCCTGGAGAATCACAGAATCATTCAGGTTGGCATAGAGCATTGGGATCATCGAGTCCCACCATCAACCATGCTCTGCAAGTTCACCCCTAAACCAGATCCCCCAACACCACATCTAAGCAACTTTTGAATGCATCCAAGGATGGAGACTAAACTGCCACATTGGGCAGCCAACTGCAGTGCTTGACTGTGAAGAATTTCATCCTGATATCTAGTCTAAACCCGCCTTGTTGAAGCTTGAAACCATTCACTCTAGTAAAAGAGTTGATCTTTAAACTGTAAGCTCTGTCCAGAATGCCTGCTGACCTCACTTCAAGTACTGAAGACGAAATGCTGGAATCTAAATGGTGTCTGTTTTTCCCTTTTACTCATTCTAGGGAGGATGATGAAAATGGGTTGTGTGCGTTAATAGAACAGGGCAATTTGTCATCTAATTATAGGACACGGGGCAATGGGCATGAGCTGGAACACAGGAGGTTCCACATCAATGTGAGAAGGATCTTCTTCCCAGTGAGGGTGACAGAGCCCTGGAAGGGGCTGCCCAGGGGATTTGGAGTCTCCTTCTCTGGAGACATTTAAAACCCATCTGACCATGTTCCCTTGTGACTTGAGCTAGGGGATCCTGCTGTTGTAGGGGGACTGGACTGGATGATCTTTCGAGGTCCCTTCCAGTCCCTAATGATTCTATGATTCCAAGATAGCTGCAGAGTTCCCACTGAAACACTCTCTGAATGTAGGTTATTTATTTGGGTGTCTCTTCAGCCACATTTGTAGTGACCTGAAGGATGTGATCCTGCAACCAATGAATTTACAAAGCGCTGGGCAGGGGTGCGGGTAGGGGAGAGGTTTGGATAGGCAGGAACACGGACAGTGCCCTCCTATAAAGCTCATTTCTTAGTGAAAAGTGTAAAACCCAAGGTAATATGAGAATCATAACAATTGGGAAGTCGGGATACGGCTTAACAAAATTGCTTTATGGTAATACGACGAAGAGGTGTTTGGATGTTTCAACCCTACACAGCCCATTTAGATCCAAATGAACGTCTTAAATTCCCCCGCCAGTAGAGTTTTCATGAATGAGTGGGCAAATTTCACCCGATGCAAACATTTATGAGGAGAAATGTCTAGATTTAACATAAAATCGAAGAAAACGATGCAATATATGATAGTTGGTGGGTTTGCCTGGGTTTTTTTTATGCTCATACTTATTTTGCTGTATACACTTATTACAGAGATCTGAGAAACCTGCATTTTCTAATGTTTGCTTTTCTCCTACACAGATAACACTCTTAGAAATGTCTGTGTCTACAAAATTCACACATTTGTCACCCAAAATCTCACAGTTGAAGAAGTTCTCAGTTCAAGAAGGACATAGAAGGTGGTTAGGAGATCCGGAGAGGTTCCTCTACTCTCCACTCCAGATGTGGTCTTGGTGACACCACATCTGGAATCTTGTGTCCAGTTCAGGGCCCCTCAGTTCCAGAAGGACACAGAGCTGCTGGAGAGAGTCCAGTGCAGAGCACAGAGATGATGGAGGGAGTGGAGCATCTCCCTGATGAGGAAAGGCTGAGGGAGCTGGGTCTGTTGAGCTTGGAAAAAAGGACACTGAGGGGTGACTTCATGAATGTTGATAAATAGGGAAAGGGTGGGTGTCAAGAGAATGGAGCCAGGCTCTGCTCAGTGGCATCCAATAATAGGACAAGGGGTAAGGGGTGTGAGCTGGAACAGAGGAGATTCCACATCAATCTGAGAAGGAACTTCTTCATGGTGAAGGTGACAGAGCCCTGAAAGGGGCTGCTCAGGGGGGTTGTGGAGTCTCCTTCTCTGGAGACATTTAAAACCCTCCTGACATGTTCCTGTGCGACTGGATCTAGGGGATCCTGCTGTGTCAGGGGCATTGGACTGGATGATCTTTCGAGGTCCCTTCCAATCCCTAATGTTCTGTGGCTCTGTGATTCTGTGATGTAAACACATGTTTGTTGTGTAGAAATCAGCACGGACACGAATCCTCAGTCATTTCATAGCATTCCTGACACTTGACTCCTTCCTTGGATCGTGAGATTCTTCAGAAGACAGAAATAAATAACTGGTCTCTTTTAAGAACAAAGGCTGAAGTGAATATATTTAAAAGCTGCGCTGTGTTTTGATGTTATTATAGCAATCAAAGTCAGAAAATCACAGTAACCGAGTAATAAAGAATGACTTCAAAGCCTAAGCTCTCTAACGATGATACAACAGCCGCAGCCGTTCATCTGTCCTTATGCAGTTTATATTGTACACACGTCGATGTTGGTTTTATACACACACACACATGTTTATGTTTCGTGCCCTTATGTATTCATATGACACACAAAAGTGGATGATTTAAGGCTATGTGGTTAAAAATCAGAAGAAGGTATCAGGACATCAACAACGACCTACATTTGGTGTGATGCTACATGCAAGGTGCTTGTGCCTGCATGTGTTTATATACAAATATATGTAATTATAGAGCTGCAGGTCTAGGATATCAATCTGTTGTTGAAGGTTCATCTTCACTTGTCAGTTCTCTTTTTCTTCTGCTATTTCATAGTGATGAGTCATTTCTGAACCTTGCAGCCTCCTACCAAAGGCTCTGGAAGTCTTCTCAATTCTGCTCATTGATAATACAGTGCTGGTATGGAAAACAAGGAGTTCTGGGGTCTTCAGCAGTTGGTTGCCAGTTTCCCCTTCTTTGTAACTGGGGAGGATAAACTTTCTCAGAGTACGAGTTCTTCAGGATGAGGCTGCTATCAGTTGATTACAATTGTTTATCTGCAGCCATAAAGCCTGATGGTGCTGGTGGCTTCATCCAACGGTGCTGCTGTGGCTTATTGAAATATTCCCTTTGGAGAATGAATCACAGAACATTAGGGACTGGAAGGGACCTCGAGGATCATCCAGTCCAATTGCCCTGTCACAGCAGGATCCACTAGATCCAGTCTCACAGGAACATGTCACAGAATCACAGAATCACAGAACATTAGGGACTGGAAGGGATCTCCAAAGATCATCCAGTCCAATCCCCCTGCCACAGCAGGACCACCTAGACCAAGTCCCAAGGAACATGTCCCAGTGGGTTTTAAACATCTCCAGAGAAGGAGACTCCACAATCACCCTGGGCAGCCCCTCCCAGTGCTCTGTCACCCTCACCATGAAGTTCCTTCTCACATTGATGTGGAACCTCCTGTGTTCCAGCTCACACCCGTTGCCCCTTGTCCTATCATTGGGTGCCCCTGAGCAGAGCCTGGCTCCATCCGCCTGACACCTGCCCTTTCCATATTTATCAACACTTCTAGGGGTATTTAATGGAGGTTTTCAACTTTATTAGAAAGAATGTGGACCTTCATGTGTGATGCACTGATTTATGGTAGGAAAAGGAACGCTCCCCTAACCTAGAAAGCTAATTCAGTGTCATTAAGATTGTTTCCAAGTCATCAGCATCATCACACATCTGAACGCTGCTATTTCCTGCAGCCATTTTCATTGCTGGATACTGAGCCCTGATTTAGTGGGAAGACTTGCAGGTTACAATGACCCCAAAGGCGGTAGTTGGATAACACGTTGGCTACAGCAGCAAAGCCAGATGGTGGATCTCCTGTTCTCCCAGTGCACACCTGCATCATGCAGAAATCACTCATTCAGTTGTTCTTCTCCAGCTGCTTGGGAGACTGCTCAGTGAACTTACCAGTATCCATCTGATAGAAGTGAGATATCAACTTGAACTAATGTAAAGGTTAGGGCAGCTGAAGTGCAGGAAGTAATTGCTGGACATAGTTTAAAGGACTTGAGTGTTTAACAGCTGAAATAACGTTTCTCTATACGTTTGTGTCCTTCAGGCGGCGGTTCAGGCAATAGGACAAACTGTCAGACATTCCACACGGAGAAGTGAAAATGAGAGCAGCAGGATAGCTGGGGCTAGGAGAGTTGTGCTTTCTCCCCAGATGACATCTGACAGTGCAAGGCTTGGGCACAGGCAAAGGCAGACTCAAAATCACCCCTGTATCAAAACCTGTTTTGATTGCTGATGTGTCACTCTGGGTGTCTGACTAATTTAGTCTCCTAGTAATTGGGGGCAAAGCACTGACAGCTTTTCACTATTAGTTCAATCATAGTTTTATTAAATTAATAGTAATTAAGGACTTCCCAGCTTCGCAGTGACTGTTAGACCCGGATACCTGTGACAGGTCATTAGTCGTAGAGAAGAATGGTCAGGCACTAATATTAAGCAATGAGATTGCTTATTCATACACTGCAGAGGTTAGAATTAATAATCATGATAAATTGAGTCTCCTGAATAATGCATAGGGAGAAATCCAAAACACTTACCAGAAGAGATGTATTTTGAAGAAACAAGGGATAAACCACCCTTTGCTTCACCTGGGTGTAAAAACCAGGAGTAGAGCTATTTGCTGGCAGGCAGAGGCAGATGTTATCTCCACCTAACAAGAGATGTATTCTCATTTAGATCCTAATAAAAGTGAATGCTGAAAGAAATTTGAGGTGAGATTAAGCAGCACAGTTCTTGCTCACATGCTGCAGGAGGAAACGAGTAAATAACAGAGACCAGTGTGATTCTGGGAGGCATTAAGTGAAAGAGCCAGAGGAGAGTAGCGTGGTGCTCTTAGGTACTCATGAGAACACACCTGAGATACCAGCTTGAGGTCTTTATTGGAAAATAAAATAGAAATGCCAAGAAAAATGGATGTAGAAGAGATTATTAGGCACTGGAGGAAAAGCAGTTCTTTGGAGGTGATGTGAGTCTAGAATAATTCAGAAACCAGGGAGGTTTTTTAACAGAAAGATGTGATCTTCCTGAGTAAAATATCTAGGTGTCAGGGCGATTGGACTGGATGATGTTTCGAGGTCCCTTCCAACCCCTAACGTTGTGTGATTCCATGGAACTTATTTCTCAGTGGGTACGGTTGTGGGGAGCCAGAGCTTCCTGGGCTCATTGGTCCTGTCTACGCTGCTTTGCACGTGCACATTGCCTCAGCTGCTTCCCTGAGAAGATGAGCCCTTAGAGAAAAGGAAAAGAATAGCAGCAAGGCGTAATTTGCATGTCTGTGCAAAGAGGTTGTGAGTCTATTCCAAAATCTTAGTGACAGACTTCCTGAGCTTCTTTCTGTTGTGTTTTTCCTCTGTGCAAAATAAGCATCAACATAGCTGCCTTGCTACAGCATCCTGGGAGATGGAAACTAAAGACCTCTGCTGGACCTGTGAGCATCAATGTCAGGAGATGGGATTTAACTGCCTCTCTAGCAGCTGAACATTCCTGGGATCACGGTGGCACAAAGGCTGCAAACCTACACGTTCCTTCCCCATGCAAGAAGCTGATTGAACGAGAGCTATTAGAAATCTTGTTTGGCCACAGGATGCTCAGCCCAGCTGTATTCTGCAATGGCTCCATGGGATTCTTGAGAAACCATCACCATCCTCTGTGAGCTCTCTATTCCCATCTAATCACGATCTTCTGGCTCAGAGCTGTGCTGGTGGAAGGTTCTTAAGTGCAAAATGCTGCCTGATTGGGTTAGGTGGAAACATGGGTGAAACACGGCTGCCCAGGGAGGTGATGGAGTCTCCATCCCTGGAGGTGTTTAAAAACCGAGTAGCTAGAGCACCTAAGGCCATGATGTAGGGGTTAGGGAGCTGACGGAATGAGGGCTGGGCTTGATGATCCTGAAGGTCCTTTCCAGCCAGGGTGGTTGCATGTTTGTGTGGATATGCTCAAAAACCACTTAGATCTGGCACTAGGGAACATGGTTCATGGGCAGGGTGAGGTTGGGTTGATGGTTGGACTTGGTTGAGGGAAAAATACAGTGGACTCTACATGGTTCAATGTGAATCAAGCAGAAGCTGTTTAGTTCTTAAGCTTTCCCTTATATACGATCTCTCTGCCTACACGTGATCTCACAAGCTGTAAGTAGTGCTATCTTGCTCACGAGACAATCATGTCTTAGTTGGCTTTCCAATTGGTTCTTCCTCAGGTCCAGCGAGCAAGAGGTCAGAGTTTCCCCTCTCCTGCGCTCACGTGCCCCATCCTTGTCTCTTCTGGGCTTCTCTGTTATCTCGTCTCCATGGCACCTGGTTCTTCTCCACCAGCTAGCAGCGTTCCTTAACTATGATGTCTTGGGCCTGAAGTAGCATCTGCTACCACACTTGGTGATCCTTGTGTAGGGCTTTTCCAACCTTAATGATTCTATGACTCTGTGGCTTAGCTGACCTGAGCTCTCTCTTGTCTCTCATGGACGAGCAAACCCGAGCACACTGTTCAGTATCTCAAAGATGGGCAATACCAGCCCACACTGCTTTTTCTCTAGTAAAACCAATTGCAACGCTTCCCCATTCAGAATCAAACTGGCACAACACCTGGGTGGGTTGCAAAACCACTCTCTAAGCCCTGTTGCCATGCCTCCACTATTCATTTGTGTATTAAGCCCCTAATTTTGAGTGCTAGCAAGAGGTTTCTCCAAGTTCATGTAGTGTAATTGTTACCTAAGGCTGGGGGATTCTGCTCTGCTTTCTAGGTTATTTAGCTGCAGATAATTTATGGGATTGCTGAGGAGCTTGAAAAATCGTTTCACCTCTCGGTTGTGTGTGCTTGTGCTGGTTTTACAACAGATGGGAGAGAATTTTGCAGTCGTGAATGTTTGATTCATGCCGGCCGGCTGCCTCCCATCACACAATAAAGACAAAAGCCAGAAGGCTGGAGAGTGTTTTTGGAGATGGTTTGACACATAAATACATATAAAAATAGATTTAAAACATAGATGTGTTCCTTTAATTCAATTCTTTGTCTGCTTTTCTTATCAGCACTAATGAATCACAGATCTACAGAGACCTACAGTCAGGGAACTAGGCAGGAATCATGTTTTTGGGGTTAACAGCATAAGATAAACCAAGGTTTGCCTGTGATTTCTTATCTAATTCAGGATATTTTTCTTATACCTGCTGTTTTAATGGTCTAGAAGTGCCAAGCAGATGGGTAGATTTAGATTGGATGTGAGGAGGAAATTCTTCACCATGAGAGTGGTGAGAGCCTGGAATGGGTTGCCAAGGGAGGTTGTTGGGGCCCCATCCCTGGAGGTGTTTAAGGCCAGGCTGGATGAGGCTCTGGCGAGCCTGATCTAGGGTGGGGTGTCCCTGCCCATGGCAGGGAGGTTGGAACTGGATGATCAGGTGGTCCCTTCCAACCCAGAGTGA
>JAOXOE010000256.1:69343612-69370371 GCA_028565055.1 Phoeniculus purpureus | reverse complement strand
CCACAAAGATGATGAAGGGAGTGGAACATCTCCCTGATGAGGAAAGGCTGAGGGAGCTGGGTCTCTTGAGCTGGGAAGAAAAAATATGTGAAAGGTGGGTATCAGGAGGATGGAGCTGGGTTCTGCTCAGTGTCATCTAATGATAGGAGAAGGAGCAACGGGTGTAAGCTGGAACAGAGAAGGTTCCACATCAATGTGAGAAGGAACCTCTTCACAGTGAGGGTGACAGAGCACTGGAAAGGGCTGCCCAGGGGGGGCTTGGAGTCTCCTTCTCTGGAGACATTTAAAACCCACCCAGCCTGTGCTACTGGATCTAGGGGATCCTGCTGAGGCAAGGGAATTGGACTAGATGACCTTTCGAGGTCCCTTCCAATCCCTAACATTCTGTGATGCTGTGGTGATAGTTTAAGTCCAAGGACGAACGCAGCCAATACACTGGCATGGAGACAGTGCAGAAGACAATTCCCCTTTGGGGAGCAAACCATATTGGATAAATAGTTCTATTACCGCGCTCTGGCTAGGGAGGTTGCCCTGCTGCAATTACACTGGTCTAATTGGTAGCGCTTTGGTGTAAAGGCAAGGCTTCATTGTGGATAATTTGTTGACAAAATGATTAATCATTTATCATTCGACAGTTAATCTGGAAGTCTATTAATTCACTTCGTACTCCTCCCCAGCCTCTATCCCCAGCACTCACACACACATTCCCCAGTCTGCTCCAATAATGCGCACTGGTGGGCCAGTTTGAGAGTCCCCGTGGGGAATCGAAATCTAGGCTGATGTGACGCTCGCTGGAGAGACCACAAATGATAGTTTCCTCAATCTTTTGCTATTATTTGGGCTAATATTAATATTCAGCTTTCAAGTCTGATGTGTTCAGCACAAAAACCAGCCTCTTGACCTCATCTTTCAAGTTGATTTATAAGGCAGCATCTGCCCAGTTAGGCTCCAGTTGCAAGCCCCGTGTCCATGTGCTGTTTCCCAGCGCATGGAGAGAAGTTGGGAGCATTTCCCTTCATGTTTAAATGGCCCTTGAACCACTTAGAGATTAAGTGGTGAATAAAAAGGGTGAGACAAAGAAGGAAAAATAAAACCAAGCCCAGCCTTAAAAGATGTTAAATTGATCGTGTGCCATGAAAGCAGAGCTGGCTAATAAACCTCCCGAACTTCTTGGGTGGGTTTTATTTTTATTCAGTCTCTCGTTTTGCACTTTTGAGATGAAAAGCCCAACATGCAAAAAAATATGTACAAAGTACCTTTCAGAAACTTTGGAAGAGGTCAAGGAGAAAAGAGCTGGATTTCAAAAGCTGAACTTTTCAAGGATTTCCTCTGATTTCTCTAAAACAAGATAGCCTCCTCCTCCTCTTAATAGCTCTTCAATGCCTTTTTGGTAGCCAACATCTTTGTTCTTTCTTTCTTTTTTATTTTATTTTATTTTATTATTTTATTTTATTATTTTATTTTAAGCAGCTTTGTAAAAGAAGAACTAAAAATTAATTATGGGCTGTGGAACTTCTGCACAGAAGAGTTTAAAAAGCGCAGACGTAAAGAAGGGAAAAAGATGAGGGCCCATTTATCTTATATTGACAGGACTAGCTTCAAAAGATGACCTTGAATCGTAATCATCCTAATGAGCTGGAAATATTTCACTTTAACAAGTGAAACTATAATCAAATCAGTTTCTGAAAGCTCTACTAATGAGCATTTCCTTTGATGAAAACATGGTTCACTGTCTTAGTCTGCAGGAGGTGCACTACAGTAAGAGGCCAGCTCATGACAACTCATTAGCTGACCTGGGGAGAGACTAATTTGAATCCTTTTGATAAAAATTTCAAGGCTTTTTTTAACTTAAATTACAATTTATGCACTTTTATAAATAGTCTAATTTTTATAAGTTGGGGGGAAACTGGTTGGGAAGACTTCAAAGTCACGGAACAAAGTTTGTTTACAACATTCATCCTGTAGGATCTACACAACTTCCAGGGGAGAATATTTTTAGCTGGCATTTCTTTCTCCTTTTTTTTCCCCAGTTTTCCCTATTAATAAAAAAAAAGCCCCAAATGTTCTGAATTCAATCGATTCTTATGTTTGTTTATGCACAGAGGAAGAGGTCTGCCCTCCCCAGCTGCCTTCCTGTCTGCCTGATGAGAACACTTTAAACTTCACGGCGTTTAGCACTGGCAATATTTAAAGTCACTATTGTTTACTGTGGGCTGCTATATCAATTATCTCAAGGATAAAACCAGGCTCCTCTCGTTAGGAGCCTCAGCAATTCATTCGAGTTCTTTAAACCGGCAGCAGCGACAGCCGATTACATGAATCTAGCTCAGCACTGTACAGCCCCCCTCCAGGGGTTAATCGTGAGGATTATTCATCGCTTTAGCTCCTACTCTGCTCAACACAGGGGAACCATCTCCCGCGCGCGCAGCAGACTTGCTGCCGAAGCTGCGCCTCACGCTGAAGTGCTCTTCGGCTGGTTCCAGCTTCGCTCCCAGTCGGATCTTGGTTTTCAGAGAGTTTTCTTTTCCCTCTCTAGGGGCTCTAGGGCCAGACTTTTAAGGCTTGTTCGCCTTTCGAGTGCTCTCCTTAGCCTCTGTGTGCGCTGCAAAGGGTGCTCTGAGAGGAGCTGAGGGTGCAGCTCGTCACTGCTGAGTGCCTCATCCCGACTGTCGCTGAAGAAGAGAGCGAGATACTGTGACTTGGTCTGGGTGGTCCTGCTCTGGCAGGGGGGTTGGACTAGATGATCTTTCGAGGTCCCTTCCAATCCCTAACGATTCTGTGATGATTCTATGATGATTTTATGATGCCTAGGATACAGCTTGCAGAGCTTGGAGCATCTAAGCTCACCTCACCAGAAGTATGTGCAGTGGAACCAGCTGCAAAAAGCAATAAAAATGCATTTTCTTAGCACGTTGCTGCTTGAAGCTTTGATCTTGGTTCCATGCTGATTTCTTGATGCCCCCCAGGTTACACTGTTATTTGGTTGGGCCTTTTCAATGCTTGTGGTGAACTGGTGGCTTATAGCTCTGGCATTTCCAAGTGCTATCCACAAAGCCTGTCTTTAAATGCTCAACACAGCATCTTACACAAATTGAGAAGGAAGATGCTCTGCCAGGGCTCTTTCACCCTCACTGTCAAGAATTTCCTTCTCACATTGATGTGGAACCTCCTCTGTTCCAGCTCACACTCATCATCCCTTCTTCTGTCAATGAGTGCACCTGAACAGAGCCTGGCTCCATCCTCCTGACACCCACCCTTTCCATATTTGTCAACATTCATGAGGTCACCCCTCAGGCTCCTTTTTCCAAGCTCAAGAGCCCCAGCTCCCTCAGCCTTTCCTCATCAGGGAGATGCTCCACTCCCACATCTCTGTGGCTCTGTGCTGGACTCTCTCCAGCAGCTCTGTGTCCTTCTCGATCTGAGGGGCTCAGAACTGGACACAAGGTTCCAGAAACCCAAACAGCCATCCATTGGATTTCCCAACTCCTGCACTTGCGGGGCTGTTTTAACGAACAAATATATATCCACGGGAGACCCACGGGTTTGTTCTGTCCCAAATCAAAGGTAGAAGAAGAGCTTTAGATGGGTTTGACTCAAGTTTTTGAGCAAATCAACAGGACTGAATGTCAGAGTCAGGAGAGTTTATCACTTCCAAAATTAAGCCGGCAGTTGGAAGCTTTAATAAGGGTTTTTATTCCAATCTCTTGGGCTCTGCTAATCTTTGTGACAACCTTTCCATCAAGGGGAAAAGAGAAAAAACTACAGTTAGAACTTTCCTTGCTCCCCTGTAGGACTATCTACTTTTTTTTAAAGTCCTTACAAATGTAAAATAGAATCGGTGGTGGTTTGACAGGAGTGGGAATCAAGGGGAGCAAAAAAATTGCCTAGAAGTCTCATGTAGTTCAGGTGGTGAAGGTGATGTGATAGACGTTTAAGCGGCTGCAAGTAGGGGGATGGCATGAGTTCCTCTCTGGAGAAGGGGGAAAGTGGACTTGCTAAAGACTCTGACTGATGATCCCTGTCAAACTGAGTTGCTGTGACTGAGGAATTTGCCGGCTTAGCTGTCAGCATCGTCATGGGCTGCAGCTTGCTGTTCTTTTACCAGAGGCAGCAGAATGGGTTTATGTTCCGGGAATATTAATTTAAAATTCTTTGGTTTCAGCTTCGGTCTTGCTAAAGCTGAGAGGGATTGTGAAACTGAGCTTTGAATTTGGACATGCACATTCCTTTTGCTCCAGCTTCTTCTTACACTCATTCTGGAACCTTTTGTACCTCTTGCATGATCGAACCTTATGGTTTGGTCGCTACAGGTTCCCAGAAAAGGTGCATTTTAAGGTAGGACACTCATAGTTAGAAGGAGGAACCACACACCTCACTGACAGGCAAGGTTGGCTTTTACCTTCCTTTCCCTCTTTGATGAAATAGTAATAAAGGTGCACAGCCTGGTTCCCGAGGGACTACACGTTCAGCTCTGGCAAACTGCTTGCAACCCTCCACTGAGTGCGCTGCTGAAGTAACAGCGATGTTGGCTCTGACATAAAGCAGAAAACCACTAGCTCCTTTCCATTTTACTTCACATTTCAGGAGTTAATTCTCATAATCTCACAAAGAGCTTTTTCCCTCTGAGTTGTGATAGAGGGAGATTAAAAAAAAGAAAAACGTGAAGAATAAAAAGAAACTTGATCAAAACATTGATATTATTTTCTTTTTTTCTCCTTTGCAGAAGTCTTAGTGGAGAAAACTCGAAGGGTAGTAAGTGGTGAAGGAAAATAGGGTTAATTCAGAGAATCACAGAACATTAGGGATTGGAAGGGACCTCAAAAGATCATCTAGTCCAATCTCCCTGTCACAGCAGGATCACCTAGATCCAGTTGCACAGAAACACAGCCAGGTGGGTTTTAAACTTCTCCAGAGAAGGAGACTCCACATCCCCTCTGAGCATCCTTTCCCAGTGCTCCGTCACCCTCACTGGGAATAAGTTCCTTCTCATATTGATGTGGAACCTCCTGTTCCAGCTCACACCTGCTGCCCCTTGTCCTATCATTGGGTGCAGAGCCTGGCTCCATCCTCCTGACACCCACCCTTTCCATATTTATCAACATTCACAGGTTCACCCCTCAGTCTCCTCTTCACCAACCTCCAGAGCCCCAGCTCCCTCAGGCTTTCCTCATCAGGGAGATGCTCCACTCCCTTCATCATCTTTGTGGCTCCGCGTTAGACTCTCTCCAGCAGTTCCGTGTCCTTCTGGTACTGAGGGGCCAAGAACTGGAGGCAAGATTCCAGATGTGGTCTCACAAGGGCAGAGAAGAGGGGAAGGAACCTCTATCCGTCTACTAACCACCCCCCTTTTAATCCACCCCAGGATGCCACTGGATTTTGTGACCAGCCCCCCATCCGGTTCTCCAATTAGAAGAATCCATTCATAAAACTAAACAAGAAACTCAGAGGTGGTAGAAATATTAAAAACAACAATTTGCTGATGTTTTCATAAGGAGAAGGGAGAAGTTTTATGATTACTTTTAGAAATTGTTCATTGTCACAGAACCACTGAATCACAGAACGTTAGGGATGGGAAGGGACCTCGAAAGATCATCTAGTCCAATCCTCCTGCCACAGCAGGATCCCCCTAGATCAAGTCACACAGGAACATGGCCAGGTGGGTTTTTACTCTTATAGTGACTGTGACAGAGCCTAGAACATCATGGGGTATGAAGAGAAAAAAATTCTGATTGTAGTATAAGCTGCAGAAGCACTGAGCAAGGAGTCAGTGAGTTGCTCAGATGGACTTGTGTCATCTTTCACAAACGTTAGTACAACAGAATATTCTTCCAACCATTTGTAAGAGACATCATTATTCACCATCTACTTAAGGAAATAAAAAACCCCCTCCGAAGGAGAAATCAGAAGGAATTATGCATG
This sequence comes from Phoeniculus purpureus, assembly GCA_028565055.1. Taxonomy (NCBI): domain Eukaryota; kingdom Metazoa; phylum Chordata; class Aves; order Bucerotiformes; family Phoeniculidae; genus Phoeniculus; species Phoeniculus purpureus. Next base: position 69,364,452 of record JAOXOE010000256.1, on the reverse strand, counting down.
ACTTGCACATCTAATCATACAGCTTGAATAACAAACATCAAATAGTCGCAGCAAACAGCTCATGAGCAACCACACGTCTGAAAATTATTCATCAGAATAATTCTTCTAGCACTTAATCATCATGCTAGGAAAAAATAAAACCACAAGCAGCAAATAAAAAAAAACCAGAGTGAGTCTGTGAGCATTTGAAAATGAAATTAAATTGGGCTACTGAAGATAGTGAGGCTGGGACGTTGGGTGTCTGAGGCAGAGGATGGGCTCTGACACCCGTTCATTCCTCAGACTAACATAGACCTATCAGTGTCAAGAGACCCTTTTGAGGATGAAGTTCAGATGAAGGCTTTGGTTTGATGATCCTTCCTTTTAAAGGAGAGATTTGCCCACGTGTTCTACCTGCTGCACTTTCATGGAGATATTTAGCTGGAAAAAAAAAGATGGGAGGGCAGCTGGTGTTTGCTTCTGGGCACCTTGATACAGGGAGGACACTGAAGAGCTGGATGAGGTCCAAAGAATGATAAGGGAAGGAGCTGGAGAATAAACTTTGTGAGGAGCAGCTGAGGGAGCTGGGGCTGGTTAGGCTGGAGAAAAGGAGGCTGAGGAGAGACCTCACTGCTCTCTACAGCTACCTGAAAGGAGGGTGGAGAGAGGAGGGGATTGATCTCTTCTCACAAGAAACAAGTGGCAGGACAAGAGAAAATTGCCTCAAGCTAACCCAGGAGACGTTTAGGTTGGCCATGAGGAGAAACTTCATCATGGAAAAGGTCCTCAGGTCTTGGCAGATGCTGCCCATGGAGGGGGTTGAATCACCATCCCTGGCTGAGTTTCCCAGTCAAGAAGATCTGGAGTTCAGGGACAGGGTGTAGAGGTGACTTGGGACAGCTGTGTTCATGATTGGACTTGTTGAGCTTACAGGTCTTCTCCAGTCTGAACAATTCTGTGAAATGCACGTGCTGCACATACGTTACAATTTCCTGCTTGCTGAAAAGGATGGTCCCAGTCCTCACAATCCTTCTATACTCTGGCTTCACAGTCTTTCACATCCTCTTCAGTCCGCCAGCTTCAAGACTAACTGACAGGGTTTGATTCTTAAGCCAGAAAAAAATACAGTACATTTGTTATCATGGAATCACAGAATCATTCAGATCGGAAAAGACCCTTGGGATCGTTGAATCCAACCAGCAACCCTATTCTACAAGTTCACCCCTAAACCACGTCCGCCAACACCACACCTAAGTGACTTTTAAACACATCCAGGGATGGAGACTCAACCACCACCCTGAGCAGCCCATTCCAGTGCCTGACCACTCTCTCCATCAAGAATTTCTTCCTGATGTCCAGCCTAACCCTCCCCTGTTGAAGCTGGAAGCCCTTCCCTCTGGTTCTGTCACTAATGACCTGTGACAAGAGACCAGCACCAACATCTCTACAGTGTCCTTTCAGACAGTTGTAGAGAGTGATGAGGTAGGTCTCCCCTCAGCCTCCTCTTCCTCCAACAAAACAGCCCCAACTCTCTCCACCTCTCCTCAGAAGATTGATTCTCACCTTCGTTGCCATCCTCTGCGCTCACTCCAGCACCTCAATGTCTCCCTTGGATTGAGGTGCCCAACGCTGGACCTGGGACTCAAGGTGTGGTCTCACCAGTGCTGAGTCCAGGGGGACAATCACCTCCCTCCTCCTGCTGGACACACGATTTCTAATCCAGGCCAGGATGCCACTGGCCTTCTTGGCCACCTGGGCACACCACTTGCTGTGTATTCTGTATAAAACACAGGCTACATTATATATATTATAATATTATTAGAGGACTTAATTCTTAAATAATATAATATAATATTATATATTATTATAGATCATGTAGGGTTTTAATAATACGTGTCTATAAAAGCACAGAATAAGACCATCAGCGACTATCAGGAAGGGGGACAGGGAGTTGATCACGGCTCCATGACTCTCAGTGCTGTTAGGAAGCTACAGTAAAACACAGGCATAGATGGGTGTAGCTGAGGGTGATCACTTCTTCCAGAGTGGGATATTTTAAAAAACCCAAAAAGAATTCAAAAAAATGTTTGAAAAATGAGACATATGTGAATTAATTCTGTCTTCACTCGCAGTGCTAACAGCTAGGATTGTGTGACTAAGACATTCAGAAAGAAAAAGTCACCCAAACTTCGTGCGTAAGATGTGAATAATGCAGGAGAAGATTTTCAGGGTAATTGGAATTTTCCAGTTGATATCAATATTAAAGCAAAACATGCTCGTGTCGGTAGGTGTGCGGAGTGGTAAAATGTAGGTATCAAAATGCGTCTGTTTGCCTTTCAGGATGCAAAAGGAGACAGCATCAGGAAGTTCATATGTATTTATGGATGTATATGTTTTATATTTATGTATTTATGTTTGTATATTTATCATTTTATATGTATCTCTGCAGAATTCATTTAAGGAGGAGTGAAGTTTCATGTGTCACAGACACATAGATCGTTAGAGGATGGAAGAGATGTCCAGGGTTATCAAGTCCAACCTCCTGCTCGAGCAGGACCTTAGAACCTAAGACAGGTCACATACGAACCCACCCAGAAGGGTTTTTAAAGTCTCCAGAGGAGGAGAGTTCACAACCTCCCTGGGCAGCCCCTTCCAGTGCTCAGTCACTCTTACAGTAAAGATGTTTTTCTTAACGTTGAGATGGAACTTACTGTGCTCCAACTGGCACCAAGTGCCCCTTGTCCTATGACAGGGTGCAAGTGAAAAGAGATTGTCTCTTTCTTCTTGACACCCAGCCCCCATGGATCCTGTGAGACTTGGTCTAGGTGATCCTGCTCCGGCAGGGGGATTGGACTGAGTGATCTTTCAAGGTCCCTTCCAATCCCTGATGTTCTGTGATACTGTGATGAAGACCCCTTTTAATCTTCTCCTGTCCAAGCTGAAAAGTCCCACGTGTCTCAATCTCTCCTCATGAGGTAGGTGCTCCAGTCCTCTAATCATCTGCATGGCCCTCTGTTGAACCCTCACTCTTCCTCTTGAACAGGGGAGCATCAAATGATGATGCTCTTGAACCACACAACCAAAAGGAGGCTGTCACAGCTATTTTTAAAGACTTTTCTATGGAAACACGTTGAAAAATGATTGGGCTGTGGCCTCACGCTGCATCTTCATTCATCAAGATCACTTGTTACGGAGGGAAAGGTCATTCAGCTGGAAATGCTGCCGTGCTTTTCATACTCCTATCCATCCTTACTTACTCCTGGCCTTACTCAAACATCCAAGGTCTCACTTACACAATAATTTCCTGACAAACATGCTCTCTACTGCTCAGCTGCAGCAGTGTTGTATCTCTTCTGCTCCATGGCTGGTGTGATAGAAGGCAGTTGGCCTGACTGATGATCTGAGAAGCAGCACCTGGCTTATAGGGTCAGGGATTCCGTGCAGAGGCCACCCCCACACGTCGCAAGTTGAGGGGAGCTGGAACATGGTAGGACCCTGTCCTCCAGGTATCTTCTTTGTTGCACACCTCCCCGTGTGCAACTGAGCTCTGTGGGTTCTCCCCAGGCAGATGATCTCCTGCTTTTCTGTCCCCCCACCTTACCTGGTTCAGGTGCCTCAAACCCTGAGAGAGAGGAAATTTCAGAGGTTTGCCTGAGGGTGTGAGGCAGGAAGCCACGTCAGACAGAGCACGCTGTCTGACCCAGCTCTAATGTTGTGGATTGCTGCCTGCAGGATGCCCCTAGCTGTCTACAGGTGTCCACATGCTTCCGAGAGCACTCTGAGCCCGAGTTACAATTTAGTCCTAGTTAGTGGGAGCAGCACAAAAAGGGGATTCTGATGCAGAGAGCTACTCTGGGGACAGAACACACCACTTCGGCACTCCCTCTGAAGAGGCTTTGCTAGACTCCCTGCTTGTCCCTCTGTCCTCATGACATTGCTAGTTAAGAGAGCTGTTCCCCCAAATAAGTTTCATAATTAAAACAAAAGAAAAAAAGGAAACAAATAGTGTTTTTAACAGTTTTTAACAATTTTCCCTGTTCTCCTTGAAGAAACAACTTGTTTCTTAAGCAAAAGCTCAACATAAGTGTTGGAATTGTCATCTAAATGATGCACTGGCATTTTTCAAACCCTATAGATTGTTGTTCCTATTAGTTCAATTGCAAGAGGACTGGACTCAGCCTAGGCTATGTTAGGATGCCAGATATTCCTACCTAACAGCAGCTAGAAGATGAAGGAGCTGAGCAAACAGGTGACCTTCTATGGTGCTTCTATGGACCTTAAAATCAAGTTTATCTTGTCTACTTACTACTTCCTAGTATTTAAGAACGAACTTACTACTTTCTAGTATTATCATAGGGATTGGAAGGGACCTTTGAAAGATCATCCAGTCCAGTTCCCCTGCCACAGCAGCATCACCTAGACCAAGTCGCATAGGAACATGGCCAGGTGGGTTTTAAACATCTCCAGAGAAGGAGACTCCACAACCCCCCTGGGCAGCCTGATCCAGTGCTAGTGCTGCCTAAGGACAGGCAGCACCAAAACTGACAGAAAAGGTTAGAATTTAGCTAATGGAAATGAGTCCTCAAGACCTTGTGAATAATTCTGTTAGGAAGGTGATACAAAGGGTAATGTGCTGTTGCTCTGTCCTAATACTGCTCTGCTGCCCCATGAAATAGACCATGGCCTCATAAAATCCCACAATGAAAGAATCATTTAGAATCACAGAATCATTAAGTTTGAAAGAGACCTACAAGATCATCAGAGCGACAAGGATGATGAAGGAAGTGGAGCCTTTCCCTTATGAGGAGAGGCTGAGGGAGCTGGGTCTCTTCAGCTTGGGGAAGAGGAGACTGAGGGGTGACCTCTTTAATGTCTGTAAATATGTGAGGGGTGAGTGTCAGGAGGATGGAGCCAGGCTCTGCTCAGTGTCATCTAGTGATAGGACGAGGGACAATGGGTGTGAGCTGGAACATAGGAGGTTCTACATCAATGTGAGAAGGAACAACTTCCTAGTGACAGGACAGAGCACTGGAAGGGGCTGCCCAGGGCAGTTATGGAGTCTTCTTCAATAGAGATATTTAAGACCTGCCTGGATGTGTTCCTGTGTGACTTGGTCTAGGTGATGCTGCTGTGGCAGTGGGATTGGACTAGATGATCTTTCAAGGTCCCTTCCAATCCTTAATGATTCTATGATTGTATGAAATCCAACTGTCAACCCAATGCCACCAAGCCCACTAAGGTTGAAAAAGACCTTCAAGATCACCAAGTCCAAGTCGACTGTAGCAAGACCATCACCAAGCCACATCCCTAAGCTCCAGATCTACATGACTTGCTCTCCTGATTCCGCTTTCCTTATGGAAAAATCCCAGCTGATGTCATCTAGCTGCATCAGTCACATCCCCTCAGCAGAGCTGACTGGCAGCTTGTAGCTGAAAGACATTTTCACAATCTATTCCTTACAACCTAAACGCGTCCCTGCTGCGTGACTGGAGTAAAACAGGTTGTTTCCATGGATTTTCCTTCCTATCACAACAGCTGATACGCTCGAGACATCCCTGCTCCTTTCAATTGTGTTCTGTTGATTTCTGCACCGCGCTGCGTATCATTCACTGCGGTGGAAATGTTGGAGAGGTTAAGTTGGAGCAACATGTGCTTATTTTTGACTTTAAAGTGGTGATTAAATATTGATAGACTCCTGTGATATCCTTCTATGGGTTTGAATCAATGGGGGGTTTTTTGTATTAGATTATTCATAGTTTCAATTCTTCCCTCCTGCTTATACATGGAAATAGCTGCGGTCCTAGAGGAGGAAAAATAAAGCTCATCACAGAATCAGACAACCACTGAATGTTGGGAGTTGGAAGGGACCTCTGGAGGTTATCCAGTCCCACCCACCCTCCACTAGGGGAGAATCCTCTAGAGCAGATCCCACAGGAACACATCGGGTGGGTTTGGGATGTCTCCAGAGTAGGAGAGTTCACAACCTCTTTGGGCAGCCTGTTGCGGGGCTCTGGTAGTCTCACTGTGAAAAAGCTTTTCCTTATGTTTAGGTGGCACATTCTGTGCCCCAGTTTGTGTCCTGACAGGGGGCACCACCGAGAAGTCCTGACATCTGCTCTTTGTCTGTCTCTGTGCATTAATAATATCACCCCCTCAGTCTCCTCCTCTCTAGGCTACACATCCCCAGCTGTCTCAGCCTCTCCTCAAAGTTCTCCAGCTCTCTGATCAAGTTAGTGGCTCTGCAGTGGACTCTTCACTGACCTTCCTGTTCCCCACCCCTCAGCACCCTTCCCTGGACACCCTGGGCATGTTTGGCTGCAGAGTTAGACAACAGACAACATTTGGGGCTGTTTAGTTGGAGGAAGAGGAGGCTAAGGAGAGACCTCATCGCTCTCTACAACTATCTGAAAGGATGCTGTAGAGATGTTGGTGCTGGTCTCTTCTCACAGGTCATTAGCAACAGAACCAGAGAGAATGGCTTCAAGCTTCACCAGGGGAGGTGATTGGATGTCAGGAAGAAATTCTTGGTGGAAGAGAAGTGCCATTCAGGCACTGGGATGGGCTGCTCAGGGTGGTGATTGAGTCCCCATCCCTGGATGTGTTTAAAAGTCACTTAGATGTGGTGTTGGGGGATGTGGTTTAGGGACGAACTTGTAGAGTAGGGTTGCTGGTTGGACTTGATGATGATGGTCTTTTCCAACATGAATGATTCAGTGATTCTGTGAAACAAACTTTTTAACTTAAAATTAGGGATCAAAATGGAGAAGGATTGAGATGTTAATCTTCCTTTTCTTCTTCTTTCCTTTCTCTCCTTCCCTTTTTCATAAATAATGAGTTAACCTATGGCAAGGGGAATAACCTAAAGTTCATTTTCTATGCTTAAATAAAACATTAGCTGGTCTGGCGTTTTCAAATTTCAAAAGCTTCTTTCAAGAGGTAAAAAAGATATTAAAGAGGTTCTTAGATATTAAAGACTAAAGCCAGTGATAATTGCCGCTGGGTTAATTGGGAGTGAGAGAGCGAGCGAGCTTGGAACCCACTCAAATTAGCTATGGATTAATGAAGCCAAGGAAAATAATAAGTTAACGTTGTAATTGATAAAACTATATCAAAGGATCTCTATTTTGCTTGTTTTTCTCACCAGTTAAGTGCACCCAGAATTCTCTGATCCTTCTTTCTTAGTTCACCACGGAGCAATTAATCGTTGAAATCCTCACGCTCTGCAAATCCGGAATAACTTCACCTCTCTCTTCTACAAGGGCAGGGATTCATCATGCAGCCAGTCAGTGCTGATGCATGGGGAGAAAGAGCGTACGGCACAACCTTAATCCTCGCAGAGAAATCTGTATTTCTCTGCTACAGGCTGTGCAGTGCATCTCATTTAGCTCTCACGAACTACAGCACCTTTCTTTCACATCATGGCTAATTTCTAGTGTTCCTCAGGAGGAAAGGGCAAAGAAATGGAGGCTACTTCTTGCCCAGGATAAGCTTTTAAGGACAAGAATAACTCTACCTATTAATACCATAACACAGATTGAGAGATACTAATCACAGACATTTAGAAGCAGTATTAGGGCAGAGTTATCAAGAAGTTACTTGTTAGAGAAGACGAATGAGCATTATCAGGGTAGAATTTGTCCCACCTTGATGTAAGTAAAATGAATCTCCTGACTCACACCTTAGATTGTCCTAGGAGTGATATTAAATGTTTAGGTATCTGGAGAGAGTCCTGCACAGAGCCACAAAAATGATGAAGGAGGTGGAACATCTCCCTGATGAGGAAAGGCTGAGGGAGCTGGGTCTGTTGAGCTTGGAGGAGACTGAGGGGTGACCCCATGAATGCTGATACATATAGAAAGGGTGGGTATCAGGAGAATGAAGCCAGGCTCTGCTCAGTGTCATCTAGTGGTAGAACAAGGGGCATTGGGTGTGAGCTAGAACAGAGGAAGTTCCACATCAATCTCTGCAAGAACTCCTCCACGGTGAGGGTGATGGAGCACTGCAATGGGCTGCCCAGGGGGCTTGTGGAGACCTCTGAAGGCATTTAAAACCCACCTGGACATGTTCCTGTGCGACTTGGTCTAGGGGGACTGGACTAGATGATCTTTTGAGGTCCCTTCCAATCCCTAATGTTCTGTGATTCTGTGGAATGTTTGGTGAGGTACTACAGGTTGTCTTGGTTATTTCTTGGTTTACATTCTTTTTTTTAACTGATAAAATCACCCAAAGTTTGTCTTTCTCCAGTGTTGGTGGTAAGATCAGGTTTTGGCACCTGGGTGTGCCCTGTGTTACTTATCTGTAAGTAGGTTATTTGCGGAGCAGTCGCTAATCACCCACATAAGCCCTGATGGCAGAACCTGACCCTGAAACACCACAATGCACTTGAACACTGGACAGCATTTAAAGACCATTGAAATCCTATTAATGGGGCTTCTGTTTAATTTGGTCTTTGAAAGAAGACTGTAGTCTTGGAAAAATGATTATCCATCAAAGACAACCTTATTGAGACATCACAATGAATATTAGTCTGGGGTAATATGTAAATCTGGGGGTCATTTGCATGACAATGTGGTCTAACCCACCCCATCCTTCCAGCTGACAGCCCAGTAGCAACACAGAAACTGTAAACAATAAAAGGGGCCAGAATGCCGCAGCGGGGGTCCGGCACCACGCACCGTCCAGAGGAACAAAGCTCTGCTGCAGACACAAAGCCATATCCGTTAGTTTAATAGGAGTGAAACCAATTCAGGAACTTTCTGGTCAAAGATCTGACACAATTTCCAAGCCACTCCTCAGCATTGCTGTCATGATCTACTGTAACTTCTGTTGTGCTAAGGACCAAAGAAGTTTAATCAAGCAAAATTGCTGAAATAGAAATCTTTACTGGATCACTAAGAGCTCCTTTTCAAAGGAGCTGGCTTTCTTTACACTGGGAACTACCACGGCTTGCTTCGAAAAGTGGTCTCTTCAAAACAGTTTTGATAGAGGGATTAGGAACGGGACAGTAGAAACACATAAGCCTTTAATCAATAGGTCACCCGTTAAAATTTGGCTCACAATGGCAGTGTTTGCAAGCGATGGACATCTGTGAGCAGCTTGTGTAAACTGTTAAGGCTTCTGCCGTGTCCAAGAAACTAAGATAATTTATCCCAGTTTAACACCAGACCCCTGAAGTCTGCAGGGGGAGAATTCTCTGTGTGATCCCTAAGTCATAAGTGGATCCAGGAACTGTGACTGTATTTTGGCTCTGCTGAACACTTTTCTCTCATGCCCTTCAAATCTACAGAATGAAAGGGCTGGTACACTCTCTTGTCCATTCTCTCATCTTCCAAACCCTTTCTCTAGCCTCACTTCTTCAAAGAGGCTTTAAACTCCTACAATGCAATGTAAATGAGGAGAGGAACTCTACTGAAGTTTCCTGTACCACAGAATACGAGCAGCGTCACTACAGAAATAACTGCTCTAAAGGTACTACCACAAGAGGTGATGAACTCTGAGCTAGTTCATTTGAACCTCACAACCAATCCAATGGATTTCCTGAATCACTACTGGTAGTGCGAGCAGAACAGTCAGCAGCTGAAGACACCTGGAGAATGGCCAGGTCCATTATAGCGTGGACACCTGCCTTGTTGGGATGGAGAGTGCAACTCAGAACTCAGAAGCACAGAACATTAGGGATTGGAAGGGACCTTGAAAGATCATTGAATCAAATCACCCCATAACCGTGTCCTATGTGATCAATTTCCCTATATATTGACCAGGAAAGGTCAGGAATGAAAACCCACACCTGAGGATTCCTGGTGAGAAGCTGGATGGGCGTGCAGGGGTATCTCAGATCCTGCTGGTCTCCAGAGACTGGCAATTGGACAGAGCCAGAGCCAACCACGTTCTTTTACAGTCACAGAATCACAGAACATTAGGGATTGGAAAGGACCTTGAAAGAACATCCAGCCCAATCCCCCCACCACGGCAGGATCCCCTAGATCCAGGTGCACAGGAACATGACCAGGCAGGTCCATAGGTCTCCAGAGGGTTTCCTTTTTAAACTGTTTGGAAAGACACTGAGGGGTCTCTTTGATTTTAATATGTGTAGAGATGCCTCAGCCCACTTTTCATATCATAACCTGCTGGATGTAGCTTCCTTCCAAGGTAAGGTTGCAGCAATGTAGGTTTTCTTCTTTTCTTGCAAGAGGTCAGTCATGCAGGTCATTAGTCTCCAACAAGAGCTCACAGCGAAGCCTTGGTGTTTCTGTCTCTACATCACACATCACTGCAAAAAACCCACCATCTGATATAAAAAATGATCTCAGGCAGCAGCAGCTTGAACCCACCAGATGCTAGGGCTTCTCTTCTGACTGAAGAGCAAATGAATGTTCATCCATGAGAAGGAAGATGTCCCTCTTTCCCACGTGTGTCTGCGCTCTAACCGCTGGGTTGTAGTATGAATGACGGACATTGTCACTCTCCTCAATAGAAAGTGTCTGTATCTCTACTTAATGAAGTGTGTGCGTCTGAACTGGTAAACTGGTAATCTGAAAACATCTGCCAGTTCAACTGCCTCAGGGGATGCTGCTGTGAGGGTGATATCAAAGCAAACAGACAGCAACATCCCTGAGCCGGCACAACGGTGGAATTCAAGGAGCTTCAGAAACGTTTAAATAATCCTCCTCTTCCAAGACTCCAGCCAACCACACAGAGAGACAGTGTTTGGGTCTCAAGTCCTATTTTCTGCACCCAGAGCCTAGATGTGAAGAACTTGGGGAAGTTCTAGAAGCTGAAGACAGAAAAATAGAGGCGATCTTCACAGTCACGCTTTACCTCTGCAGAATTTCTGTGAGATGTAGAAAGTTCCATCACCTTTCTGGACAACATCTGAATTGTTCTTTAATTTTGGGAGGACTTCTGAGGTTCTGAAATTGGCTGGGGCTTAAAGCAAAGCCAAAATGAGATGTTTTCTTGGACGACTTCAGAACGTTTCCTGGTGTTCCCGTTGCACTTCTATCTCAATTTTTCTTGAGATCACGAGACAACCTACAATACCTGATGCAAAAGGAAGTGACGGACCCTGAAGTTGTATTTTCTGTCACTAAACCAAACACATCCCCTTGAAAATGTTGCCAACATCATCGTGTTCTTGAAGAAAGTTTCATTTTGTCCAGTCAGCATTCTCCCATGTTCTTTCCCAACACTTCTTTTACCAGCTCGAGCTAAATCCACATGAGGAAGGGAAAGGCAGCAATATGGCAAACGGCGCCTATGATATTTCAGAGAACAACTGCTTGACATTTATATCAGGTTTCTGGCCGACTATTACAATATCTTTGATGAATGAGATCTTGATTTAACTCCACATGGAGGTACGAATGCACCTCCCGGAGCCTGTGAAGATGCAGTGCCAAGGAGAAGGAGCAGATGGTGTTTGCCTTGCCCCTGCCCCCTGTGTATTACCCAAAGGGATGACAGCTTTACGCTGCACCTTGGCTCCACAGAAACCTGATGAGGGAAGATCCCATGGGGTTTAACTGAATGAACCCATCTCCTGCTGCTCCTTTCATAAATGTGCAGAAAACAAGTCTGGGAGAGATCTCAAGAGGGCACAGAATCCACTCCCTGCCCCCAGCCAGCATCAGCAGGTTCGCGGTTGACGCAACACAGTTTTGGGGGCTGCTGTGTCAGGTGAGTGTGGTTTCATGTGCAGGGAGCTGGGTGGGGATTTAGGATTGAGAATGTTTGCGGCAAGATGGGATGTTTATAGCTTTCATTCCCAAATTAGAGAACAAGGCACTCTGGTGGAGGTTATTAGAGCTTTGGAGCTGGTGAACATTGCAATGGGCAAGGAACAGCTCAGTGACCAAGAAGTGTCACTATGACCACGGGAAAGGAGCTCCTGATGGCTGTTGATCCAGGGGACAGGTAGGAGCCATGGCTCCATGAAGATGCCTCAGTTCCTGGGTCTTAAAAGTGCATCTAGTGACTGGATGAGGGACAATGGGTGTGAGCTGGAACATAGGAGGTTCCACATCAATGTGAGAAGGAACTTCTTCCCATTGAGGGTGACGGAGCACTGGAAGGGGCTGCCCAGGGGGGTTGTGGAGTCTCCTTCACTGGAGGTGTTTAAGACCCGCCTGGCAGTGTTCCTGTGTGACTGGATCTAGGTGATCCTGCTGTGGCAGGGGGACTGGACTAGACGATCTTTGAGGTCCCTTCCAATCCCTAATGATTCTATGATTCTATGATCTTGATGCAGGATCTTCAGATGGTTCCTACTTGCTCTCTGGTGTGCAGACAAGCATTTATTCTCGTAGGATAAGGAGGTGCCAAGTAATTGCAGCCCCCAAACCAGTACTGTAGCTGTACCTAAGGATGCTTCTCTGTTATTTGTTGGCTACCAACAATCTTACAACTACATGAATGTCTTCTGGTCTAGTGAGTGATGCCCCTCCTTGCTTCAGGGGTGTTGGACTAGATGTGAACTTGGACTTAGATGATCCTGCTTTGGAAGTGGGGTTGGACTAGATGATCTTTGGAGGTCCCTTCCAATCCCTAATGTTCTTTGATTCTGTGATCTTTGAAGGGCCTCTCCAACCCTATCATTCTATGATTCTAGAGAGCAACAGCAGCCTCTCTCACAAAGTCTATTGGTTGAGGAAAAGAACTTAAAGCCACACTAGTGCTGATCCAAGCCAGGATGCCACTGGCCTTTGGTGCCACCTGGGCACACAGTCACCTTGGTTGGTTTGTGGGATGATGAGAGGCTGATGGTGCTCCTGCTGCCTATTTCTCTGCATTTGTTACACCAACAAAGCTACAGCTGCTATCACGTCTAAGGTGGATGCACAGGTGTCACTGTACCCATTCACTAGAAGTGGGAATAAGCTTACAATGTTACAACAGTCAGCAAGGGCTATACTGTGCCTTAAGGCGGAGAGCCCTAAGCAAGGGCTGGTACATAACCTAAAAAGAACACGTTGGATTTTATTTCCTTCCCTTCATTTCCTCCTCTTCTCCTCCTCCCCCTAAGGAAAAACAGGAGTAAAAAAGGCTAATTGCAAAATTGTCCTCCAGCCCTTTCTGAGTGTTGTCACATCTCTGCACAGAAGCAATGAGACATCTTGGCAACAGTGGACTCTCTCCCCAGGCACTCATCCTCTCTCCTCCCCAAGGGCTCTCAGCCTCCTCAGCTCTTTCTAGCTCCCTCAGGTCACTTCCTTCTGCCACTACTTCAGATTGCTGTAGACATCTGGGTTCTCTTTCTGGCCAAGTGCAAGCTGACAAGCCCTTGGCACATTTGCCTACATATGTCACATCTTCATGACCTCAGCTGCCGCTCTCTTTGAGCCTCTCCATCTCTTTTTCCCCTCGATGTTTTTCAGATAGGTGTTTATACGCCTCTTTCTAGGACCATAAAATGTGGGGCAGAATGCAGGGTCCTGCTGTGTGTGTGGCAGGGGATTGGACTGGATGATCTTTCGAGGTCCCTTCCAATCCCTAATGTCCTGTGATTCCGTGAACTCTACTGGTTCAACCAGTTTGTGTAAGGGACACCCATGAGCTGAGGAGGTGGATTACAGCCCCTGCTGATTGCCCATCAGATTCTGAACACGAAGAGCTTATAGTTCCTTCACTGCCCAAGTGGCACACAAGGAATTGGCTTCTGTTTCTTCGCTGGGGTATGTGGTACTTTTGTAGGCACTCAACCGAGGGGCTGGCACTACGAGCCTGCTGACCCTGAGCTCCCCAGATAATCAGTGAAGAAAGAGAGAGGAGCACACGGGAGGGAAATGCGTGTCTTGGGGGTGATGGCTTTCCCTCTGGAGTTGCCTGTATCTCCCTGTAGGGAGCTGCTGGGAGAAGAGGCGCTTTTTGCCTGCAGTTACATGTTGTGGATGTGGGTACTTGTTCCAGACAACAAACTGCCAGGCACGTTAGATTGATTTGTTTACTCTTCTTTTTAGGATAAAAACGATCACGTCCCATGAATCATTCAAAGTTACATGAATCGCTTCGCTCTTCTCACACTCTCTGACCTTTTCCCATTTGATTGCTGTTGATTCTTCCATTTACAAGAAGGAATCAAAAAGCCACACCAAGGTCAAATAGAGTTTATTTTAAAATTTAAGATCCCATACTAAAGGAAGAAAAGAAAAAGTTCAACTATTCATCCGTCTTTGGAGAGCGCTCAGTGGGTCACACCACTCCCACATCAAACAGAGAGGTTTCTTTATTTATTTTTATAAAAGGAAACCAGAAAAAGCACGATATTAAGCCTGGAGACTTAGTTATTGCTGGTTCCCCACTCACATTAGCCAGCAACGTGGGATTTAAGATGCTGGAGTGACAAAGAGCAGTTCACAGAATCACAGAACATTAGGGATTGGAAGGGACCTCTAAGATCATTCAGTCCAATCCCCCTGCCACAGCAGGATCACCTAGACCAAGTCACACAGGAACATGGCCAGGTGGGTTTTAAACAGCTCCAGAGAAGGAGACTCCACAACTCCCCTGGGCAGCCTGTTCCAATGCTCTGTCACCCTCACTGTGAAGATCATCCAGTCCCATCTCTCTGCCACAGCAGGATCCTCTAGATCAAGTCACACGGGAACATGTCCAGGTGGGTTTTAAACATCTCCAGAGAAGGAGACTCCACAAGCCCCCTGGGCAGCCACCTTTGATGCTCTGTCACCCTCACAGGGAAGGAGCTACTTCTCATACTGGTGTAGAAACTCCTCTGTTGCAGCTCACACCCACTGCCCTTTGTCCTACCAGTGGGTGCCCCTGAGCAGAGCCTGGCTCCATCCTCCTGACACCCACCCTTCACACATTTATCAACATTAATGAGGTCACCCCTCAGTCTCCTCTTCTCCACGCTCACAAGCCCCAGCTCCTTCAGCCTTTCCTCACCAGTGAGATGCTGCACTCACTTCATCACCTCTGTGGCTCTGTGCTGGACTCTCTCCAGCAGTTCTGTGTCCTTCTGCAACTGAGGGGCCCAGCACTGGACACAACATTCCAGACATGGTCTCACCAGGGCAGAGTAGAAGGAGAGGAGAATGTCTCTCCATCTGCTGACTATTCCACTTCTGATCCACCCCAGGGTGCCGTTGGCCTTGTTGGCCACAAGGGCACATTGCTGGCTCCTGTCCATCCTGCTGGCCACCAGGACCCCCAGTACCCTTTCTCCTCCGCTGCTCTGCAACAGGCCAGTCCCCAGCCTATAGAGAAGCTGACAGCTCCCAGGTTTGGCACATGGCTGAGTTCAATCCCAGGAAATGGAAAGGATTTCCAAGACTATGTCTTGGCAGTGACGTATCCGCGTTACTTGATGGCTCTGTATCTGTCTGCACCTGTAACCACAGCTCTCTCCCTGCGTAAAACAGAGGAGAGTCACCCTCTACTCAACAGTCTGCCTTGAACAGCAGACCTCGATACGAGACTGTCTCTCAGCACATGCCCATTCGACGCTGCACCCATCGCTACAGCCACAGCCACGTGCATCACAAAGACAAAACACGTGCACGTGAACACGGCTGTACGATTGCTCCTCTTGGTGAAGCTGCAGCTCCACTGAGACCCAACCATGGCTCACTCATTCACACGCTGCATGTCAGACAAGTCACCAGAGAGACCAGGCCTGGCAAATGACCCAAGCTGCCCCTTTACCCTTTTCCAGTCATCTGGAGAAAGCTGCCGCACGAGGTCCTGAGGCACCAGCTCCTTCAGGAGCTTTGGGATGCTGGGAAAATAGGACTTGTCATCCTCAAACTTCACCCGGTAGATGAGAGCTCCCAGCTGCAGGACCTCTTCTCGTGTGCACTTGTGGTAGCCACGAAGGTACTTCGGTAACTCCTGTATGGAAGAAACAATGATTCAGAGGTAGAGTGGACGACCATGTATCTTCACCTTCAGATGCTAACGGAGCTTGTGGAGGCTGTGCTCTGGGAGCTCATGTAGCAGTTGTGTTGATTGTGGTGGAGAGGGAGCTGCTCAGCTGAGACCACGCGAGATGCTTAAAGAATCTCTCTGGCCTAGGAGAGTCTCCTGGTACGGGGAACAGGGAAGTCCCTATGTTAGCTGCTGTCAGGGGTGTGAACCTACAGCCTTGTCCACCATCCCTCGTACCAGGAAATCCACCCATTCCTCCACAGCCAAGGGCCACTCGGAATTCAGTGGGATTTTTCTGGGTTTTTTTTTTAATGGAATGGGAACTTTTTTCAATTTAAAAATCTATTCTCTCACTGCCAGAAGAGTATGAAAATACATCAAGTGACTAACTCAAGCATTACGGGACACAACCGCGTTGGGGTAACCACTTTGTCCAGGCAAGAACACGGTTTACGTGTGTGAGAGTGAGCTCCGGGACATGAAGGTGCCTCTTCCACTCCAAAAGAGACAAAAGCAGAACTTTAACTTTGCACCTGACTGCTGGGACCATCACAGCTTAACTCCATGAATGGAGGTGGCTGAAAACACAGGAGGTTCCACATCAATGTGAGAAGGAACTTCTTCCCAGTGAGGGTGACAGAGCCCTGGAAGGGGCTGCCCAGGGGGGTTGTGGAGTCTCCTTCTCTGGAGACGTTAAAACTGAGGAGCCCAGAGCTGGACACAAGATTCCAGATGTGGTCTCACTAGGGCAGAGCAGAGGAGGAGGAGATCTTGATCTGCTAACCACCCCCGTTCTGATCCATCCCAGGATGCCATGTGGACAGTACTTACAACCCATTCCTAGTTCCTCCCAAGTCCCCACCGCTGCTGTGGGCTCACAGAGTACCTGGTAGTAGTGGAAGATTGAGTCTGCCATGGAGTCCTTTCCAGGTGTTGTGTTGGTCCACAGCTTTTTCATGAAGAACACTTGGTAGGTGAGGGAAGGCACTATACCTGTGCGAGGGAAGCAAGGAGTGAATTATCAAGCGAGGTTTACTTTGGACACTAGAAAGAAAATCTCTTCACCAAAACAGTCCTCAAGGCCTGGCCCAGGCTGCCCAGTGCAGTGGGGGGGTCCCCATCCCTGGAGGTGTTTAAAAGACACACTTGGTGGCACGGTTTAGTGATGACCTGGCAGTGGCTGGACTCAGAAATCTTTAAAGTCTTTTCCAGCCTAAATGACCCTGTGACTCTGTGTAGGAGCAATGCTGCGAGTACCAGCTGGCGACCAGTGTCCCTGCAAGCCCATGTGCCATCAGAATCTGCAGGGTTGGGAGCACTCCAAGGCCAAATGCACTCTGGAAACCACAACTTTCCCTCACGAAGCTTTAATAAAATGGGAAGAGTGTCTGGATGCTGTGGTGTGGGGATTGGACTAGATGAACTTTCGAGGTTCCTTCCAATCCCTAATGATTCTATGATTCATTTACGTGAGTACTCCAGTGACCGTGCTCATGCCCAATGCAGCAGAGAGGAGCTGCAGCCTCGAGGTACCTGTGTCTTGCAACCACTGATGCACTCAGCAGAGCTGCAGCCAGCTCCACTGCAGATGTGGGCAGCAAGGAGAGATGAATCCCACCACTGAAACCTTCCCATGAATAGGCCTTGGAGAGCTGCCCACCAGCAGATGCTCCTTTGAGAGGCTCTGGAACAGAGATCTTGCTGCCCCTGGACAGATCATCTCCCAGGTGATGTTCCCACAGCTGGTGCAGACAGCACACCCACAACAGTGAGACCCAACAGATGTGGAAGATGGTGTTGGTCAGCCCTGCCTGTCAGGGCTGGAGGGTGCTAGGAGGACTCTACGTGACCCACACTGGAGAAAAGTTGCTGTTACCATCTTTTGCCGGTCTTGCTTTCTTTATCCAGTCCGTCAGGTGTCTCACAAAGTCAAAGAAGAAATCTCCCTCGGGCACACTGATGACCTGGGGGATACAGCACAGCGCGTTAAAACGGCAAGAGGCCACAGGCAGGGTTGGCCAGCGCCCCATCTCCTCGCTCTTTTATCTGGGTCACACGGAGGTGTTACCAGGAGAAAGTCACTGCCAGCACTTTGCTGCAGGCTCTGTGTCTGGTTTCACCCACCCTCCTTATTTACTGCAGCTTCCTGTCTCACCAGAGCCATTTATTTCCTTTCATGATGCCCATTGCCGTAGATTTCTTCCAGCTGCCTGAGGCAGCGCTAAGCTCTTAGTCCTCCCTTACAAACCTGACTCAGCAACAGGCTAGGAGAGCTTTGCCTGTCCTTGCCTTAAAGCCCTTTGGGATGGCCACTGGTGTGCGTGACCACAACTCTCACCTGCAGCAGGCTGGATCTGACCTAGAAACGCCACACTGCTTGCAGAAATGCACCTCACCGGGGAGATGGGTACCCACGAGGACGTGCCCACGGGCAGATGGGTCAACCCTGGTGCCTCGGGGCTGCCCCAGTTGCTGGGGGCGGGGGGGGTCCACTCACCTTGTCAGAGATTTTGACAAAAAGGCTGAAGCCCTCAGAGGACTTTAGGAGCAGCCTGTTGGAGATGTTCTGGCAGAAGTCCTTTGCTTTCGTGCTGGACTCCACTTCAAATGCCTAGAGAGAAAGAGAGAAAGATCCTCACCACTGCTCCCTCAGGGGTAATTTGCACTTTGTGCTCTTTTTGAGGAACGCCAGGCTCAGACACACAAAGGTGCCCACCAGCATCACAGTCAGTGAGACTGTGGATTGTGGCTCTGGGCACAGGAAGAGACGCTTGTAGCAACTCAGCCGAGCTGCTGGGCTTTGTGCTGCTCCATGTATCTGATGGGCTGAGGATCACTGCGTGCGTTTCAACAGAGCCAAGTGTGGGGTCCTGCACTTTGGTCACAACAGGAAGAAATTCTTCATGGAGAGAGTGGTCAGGCACTGGACTGGGCTGCCCAGGGTGGGAGTTGAGTCCCCATCCCTGGATGAGTTTAAAAGACACTTAGATGTGGTGTTGGGGGATGTGGTTTAGGGGTGAACTTGTAGACTAGGATTGACGGCTGGACTCAATGATCCCAGGGTCTTTTCCAACCTGAATGATTCTGTGATCTACCCTGTACCGGCTCACCCAGGGCTCCCCAGGCAGAGGACGTTTTTCTGACCTAACAGCTAGGTCTCCAAGTTATTTGTCTCCAGGGCACAGCAAGGTAGAGAGATACCTTCAGGCTGTCTCTCCACTGATGACGATGAGGTCAAATGCCTGGCTTAGACTTCCAGATAGCTGAAGAGAGGGGAAATGACTCCTGTGTCTGGGATATCTAACGGACTGTCCCACCTGCATGCAGGTCCCAGTCCCAGTTTTGTCTTCTGAGCTGCACTCGGCACTTAAACCACCTCAATGTCGCTTTGTCCGATTAAAGAGATTCAGTTTGCAGCATTTTAAGGAATTTAAGCTTCTCATCACCACAGGCAGAGCTGTGTTAGCCTGAACCACCAAACCACCAGTATTCCACCTCCTGTGAGCGACAGGCTTGGAGCTCAGTGCTGCTGGTGTTCAGTGAAGTTCATCTTGTACTAGAATGATGCTACTCAGTGAGTCCACATGGCTGATGGAGAGGAACCATCTTTTTCCTTCCTTGGGCCTGTACTGCTTTACACACAAACCCACTTGGACACACGTGAATTTAGTCATGGCCAAGAGCATGAGCGGGGAGGGAGACGTAAGCATCAGAGGAAGACTCATCAGTAGCATGAGACAGCAGTATCCGCAAGGACACGCATGTGTGCTCTGGCATCATGAGCAATGGCTGCCTTATTAGCACGTGAGATGCTTAATGAGAGGCTCCTGAGTGCAGGTATCATGACTTCTGTGTCATCTCCGGTCAGAAGAAATACTTGCAGTTGTCTACTTGCCAGCGCTGCCGGGGCCAGCTCCCTGCCCTGTCCCCAGGGGGATCCACTATGGTCCAGTCGGGTGGACAGTGTTTGTTGGTCTAGGATGGAAACAACTGATGGCTAAAGCTTGTGAGCTGCTGAAAGGGTAGATGAAGGTGGACCCATCCAGACTCCCTCTTGCTGGAGCCATACGATAAAGTCTCCAGTGAATGCAAGTAAATCACTCACATCTCATAAAAAACCGCTTCCTACCAAGCTCAGTGTCCCCTGGAGTTGAAAGACCAGGTCATTCACACACAAAATGTTACGGGTTGGAAGGGACTTCAAAAGGTCATCCAGCCCCAACTCCACCAACTAGTCCAACCCCCATGTCACTGACTTGTAGTAAATGGCCCCCTGAGCTGGTCAAGGCAGATAAAGAAGGGTTTTCCTCATGCTGCTCTTGTCCAGAGTCTTCTGGGGAGGCCGACACTTTCTGCATCAGCCCCTTCTCAGGTTTTAATAAGTCATCCTGACAGAAAAGGGTGATTTCCCTCGCCCCTGTTTACCTCGTCAGTGTCATCAGGGAAGTAAACCTTGTGGAAGATTTGAGTGGTTTTGTGTTGAATGGCTTCCACTTCTACCAGATGCGGTGGGTACTTCCTCGATCCATTCCTGCAACACAGGAGGTGGGGAGAGGATCAAAGCAGAAACCCTTTAACTCTCCCGTTTTAACACATAACCTATTTTGGCCATTTCACCTACTTCCTTAATACTACTTCTTTTCCCTCCGATAAATAAGGAAGGAAAATTGTAATGGGGAGTGTGCGATTCCTCAGGCTGCAGGTGACTTACGTGGACCTGGACAGAGCAGATTTAATGAATCTCTGTTTTTCCACACCCAGTTTATCAGTGGCATCCTCCATCCAATGTCCCTTTGGTTCACAGAACATTAGGGATTGGAAGGAACCTCCAAAGATCATCCAGTCCAACCCCCCTGCCACAGCAGGACCACCTAGATCAAGTCACACAGGAACACATCCAGCTGGGTTTTAAATGCCTCCAGAGAAGGAGACTCCACAACCCCCCTGGGCAGCCCCTTCCAGGGCTCTGTCACCCTCAC
>JAOXOE010000256.1:69293992-69308098 GCA_028565055.1 Phoeniculus purpureus | reverse complement strand
ATCACTAGATGCCACTGAGCAGAGCCTGGCTCCATCCTCCTGACACCCACCCTTCACATATTTATAGACATTAACGAGGTCACCCCTCGTTACGTGACCCAAAGCCCATTTATTAACCTAAGAAGTTTTTATTCACAGAATGACAGGGATTGGAAGGGACCTTGAAAGATCATCCAGTTAGTTTCCACTGCTTGAGAGTATCCCAGTCACTCGAAACTCTTGTCTCCTCGATGCAAAGACCCCGTCCTCTCTTTAATCCCTTCTTTTCCCCATCATGCCTGTCGTGGTGCTGAGCTGTGCCCAGCAATGCTGCCCACGTATCTCCGGTGTGGAGTCGTTTGCAAGAAGTCTTGCAGCACCATCAAGGACACCTCTTGTGGGATTGTATTAAGCTGAGCTCAGCCAACATCACAGCGTATTTCAGCACTGGAATCAGCCAAAACCAAGTCCCTAGCAGTGCTGTTTCCATTATGCAGCCCTTCACCCAAAGTCTGTGCAGCTGCCTCTGAGATCGGTGCTCGCGCTTGCCTGTCTCTGCGAGCAGATTCCGCAGTGCGCTGGGTGTTTTAACTACAAGGAGGTAGTGCAGGTGGAAGGAAGAGCTTCTCCCTCAAGTCACGAGCATCCTCCTTACATTCAATGCACGGCCTCTCAGTCCCACCCTTGCAGTGGGGGGCACCTGTCATCCTTTTCATCGTAGCAAGCCGTGCCCTAGATTCCTCCCCTCCCTGCCATCCAGTGTGTGTGTTCTTTTCCCACTGAATTTTTTATTCGATAAATAAATAAAACTTTCCTCAAGTTACAAAGGTCTCAAAGGTGCAGGAACTTGTAATGTGAAGGGGGGGAGGGAAAGAAAAGAGAAGAAAAAGAGTTCAAAGAGAGCCAGGTACAAGCAGAAAGGAAAAAGATGGTTTCAGTGGGATGTAACAGGAAGATGCAGTTGCTCTGGACTAGCTGCAGTGGAAGTGGTGGGAAAGATTAAGGGGTGATGGTTTTAAACTAGAAGGGAGATTTAGACTAGATCAAAGGAAGTGTTGCTTAACAGTGAGGTGTGGGAACACTGGCCCAGGTTGCCCAGAGAGCTGGGAGAAGCCCCATCCCTACTCTGGCAGGGGGATTGGACGAGATGATCATTCCAGGTCCCTTCCAATCCCTAATGTTCTATGATTCCTGCTGCGGCAAGGGGCTTGGACTAGATGATCTTTCGAGGTCCCTTCCTATCCCTACTGATTCTAGGATTCTATGAAGGTTCAATTTGAACATAAGGAAAAACTTCTTCACAGTGAGCCCAGGCTGCCCAGAGAGGTTGTGGAGTCCCCTGCTCTGGAGAGATGCCAAACCCATCTGGGAAGGGACCTCAAAAGATCATCCAGTCCAATCCCCCTGCCAGAGCAGGACCACGAGGCTGGGGTGTAAGTTCACGTCACCGAGATGTTTTTATGATGTCAGTTATAAATTATAGAAGTGTTCCAGGTTTACCCTGGAACAAAAACCAACCCCAAACCACAGAGTCACAGGACATCAGGGATTGGAAGGGACCTCGAAAGATTGTCCAGTTCAATCCCCCAGCCACAGCAGGATCACTTAGTTGCACAGAATCTTGCTGAAGTCACACGAATCCTCTGCAATGTGAAGCTGCTATCACGTTCCCAACTGACACTAAATCATCTTCCCTGCCCTCCGCATGACAGTTTCCCAGATGAGATTTCAGAGGCCGCTGCCTTTGCCAGATATTTAATGTTTCACAGTGATTCTGCTGCATCCATCTTAATTCCTCTCGGCTCACGAGGGAGCAGAAAAGCAAAAGGGAAAAAAAAAAAAAGAGTGAGTTAGACAGAGGGAAAGAAGTTAAAAAAAAAAAGACAAACAAACCCATCAAAATGATAATTGCTAAGTTATCATTTGCCTGCTCTTTTCCAGCCTAGCTGCTGCTGCTGCTGCGGCAGCTCCTCTCCCGTCTTCCACTCTGCCTCGCTCCCAAATGGTATCAATTATCCACAAATCTCTCAGGGCCTGCACCATCTGAATAACAATTCATTAACCTTCACTTTCCTCCTGCTGATTAACTCACCCCCACCACCTCCCTGATGCAGGAGACAGCGTGTCGGAAATCCAGCCAAACTTTATGATTATGCAAATAATACAGTACCCGGAGATAATTATTTAGCCCAGGACTCGGGCTGCCTGGTCTCTGCTCTGCTCTGCTCTGCTCTGCTCTCAGAGGGTTTTTTGGCTCCGTTCTCTTCCTCACTTGTGTCAAGGAGAGTGAAGGATTTTGAGCTTCACTCCATGCAGGAGCTGTGCACAGATGCGCCACGGTTTGGGGAGGAAGAGGCTGCTGCAGAGCTGGTCAGGGAACACAGTGAACCAGCTAAAGGTTTCAATTCCTATCTTGCAGACCACTAGCTTCCCAGCAGCCTCCAGTTAAACCCAGTGCGGATCCAAAATCTATCACTGCAGGGCTGAATTTTACATCTTCTATCCGATAGGACCCCATCTGCGTAGCTCAAGGGTTTTCTTTTCACTGCTCGTGTCTGGTACGAAGTTGCTGAGCACAGTCAAAACCCCTTTCATATTCCAGTCAAATGTGATGTTTCACAAATGAATTGCTGGAAAACAAGTTTAAACTTCCAAACTTTTCTTCTTCTTTAATTTGTGACAGAGAAAAGTTAAAAATCAAAGTAAATTCATGAGTGGGATTTTGCTTTATAGAGAAACACACAACTTCTACCCAGAGCGAGCTCAGGAATGGCAGGATGGATTTGGTTCAGACTCTCCAGCAGGGTTTTTTCTCGACAGACACATATGGGATTGTTTCTCTTCTGCAAAGTGTAAGGTTCTGGGCACATGAGATTCTGAACTGGGGTCTGCAATCAATTTGCCTTGTGGCTCTGTTCACAGGATCACAGAACATTAGGGATTGGAAGGGACCTTGAAAGATCGTCTAGTCCAATCCTCCTGCCAGAGCAGGATCTCCTAGACTAAGTCGCACAAGAACACATCCAGGAGGGTTTTAAACGTCTACAGAGAAGGAGATTATGAAATAGGTCTGTGCATCATTAAGGTCTGTGCATCATTAAGGTCTATGCACCAGTGCAAGAGCTCTAGGTACCTCCCTTCATAGCTTTGTATGATCTGTTGAGTTTCTTTACAGGTAAAATAGAAATGACTTTGCTTTATAAAGGATCTTGAAGTGTCTGAGCTGAACTTTTCTCCAAACTACAGATCACTTCGGCAATGATCCTTATGAGGAGAGGCTGAGGGAGCTGGGTCTCTTCAATTTGGAGGAGACTGAGGGGTGACCTCATTAATGTCGATAAATATGTGAAGGGTGGGTGTCAGGAGTATGGAGCCAGGCTCTGCTCAGTGGCATCTATTGATAGGACAAGGGGCAATGGGTGTGAGCTGGAACACAGAACGGTCCACATCAATCTGAGAAGGAACTTCTTCCCAGTGAGGGTAACAGAGCACTGGAAGGGGCTGCCCAGGGTGGGGTTGTGGAGTCTCCTTCTCTGGAGATGTTTAAAACCAGCCTGGCCATGTTCCTGTGCGACTTGGTCTAGGTGGTCCTGCTGTGGCAGAGGGATTGGACTGGATGATCTTTCGAGGTCCCTTGCAATCCCTGATGTTCTGTGATTCTGTGAGTCCAACCCTCCTGCTCGAGCAGGATACAAATTACTGAAAAGGAGAACCACCTAAAAAGCCTCCATCAACTACACAAAACCACATCCAGATGAGTTAACAATTTCACAGTCTTGGTGTAGATCATGGTTGTATATTCAATATCTCACATTTTTGAGAGAGGTTTTGATAAATTTCAGAATTCCAAACTCAAACTCAGTCCAGGATGGAGAAGATGGCAAATCTCACTTCTGTTGTTCTGGTGGTAAACTTCAAAATCACCTCTAAAACAAGAAGTAACAGCACTAGGCTGTTCTATTATAGAATCAAAGTGTTGGAAGGGACCTCCAACGGTCATCTGGTCCAACCCCCTGCAGCAAGCAAGGGCATCACTCACCAGACCCAATAACCCAGAGCCCCATCCAGCCTGACCTTGAATGTCTTGTAATTCTCAATTTTGCAGACATTTTGGTGTAGCTGAACATACTTATTTCCATTCGATAAGTGGGAAAGTGAATTTAGAGGCAAGATAACACCCTGCTCCTAAGTGATTTTTAAGTTTGAGCAGGAGTTGCTGATCCATAATGGACTATGAAGGGTGTTTTCTCAGCTGCTTTCTAATAGGAGTCCACTTTTCCTGTCACCTTGGTTGTTGTCCAGGACCACTTTCTGTTCTTTCAGTGAGTACGAAATACTCAGATCAGTAAGAGATTTACCAGTTGGACTCACAAAGCAACTGGGGAGGGTAAAGGCAAAACCAGCAGAGCTGGCTGGGCACTGGAACAGGCTGCCCAGGGATTTGGCGGACTCATCATCTCTGGAGGTGTTTAAAGAGCAAGTAACTAGAGCACTTGAGGCCATGGTCTAGGAGAGAGAGAGGTGTTGGGTTGAGGGCTGGACTTGATGATTCTGGAGGTCCTTTTCAGCCAAGATGGTTCTATGACTTTGGAAAGTTCAGCATGCAAAATCTTTCCATTTCAACCTCTCTGACTTGGGCTCAATCAGCTGGGCTCAATCCCCTAGGAAGCTGAAAGGGTTCAGATCACTGAATCACAGAATCACTCTGGTTGGAAAAGACCCCTGGGATCATCAAGTCCAATCATCTGCCCTACCTGACAAGTTCACCCCTAAACCAGATCACTCAAGACCTTGTCCAAACCATCTTTAAACACATCTGGGGATGGCCACTCAACCACCTCCCTGGGAAACCCATTCCAGTGCCTGACCACCCTTTCTGTGGAAAAATTCTTCCTAATATCAAGTCTAAACCTACCCTGTTGTAACCTAAGTATATAAATGCTCATAGGTCTGTAGTCTATCACCACAGAATCGTTCTTCATTGCAGTTTCTTGCTCAGGTTGATGACTTCTGCAGGTTTCATCCTTAGGCATCAAGATGTTCTCATAAATTCTATAGTAAACTAAACTGGAGGGAGCCACCCAGCACCAGGAGTAAGATGAGACAACACCAGGTCCATACTCAACCTAGAGACCATATCCCCTAAGCTGTTTAAGATCAAGTGCTTGAAGAAATAAACCCATATTCATCGAGCACCTTTGGCCATTATTGTCTACAAGAGAAAAGTAAGATGTCACAGAATATTAGGGATTGGAAGGGACCTCCAAAGACCATTCAGTTCAATCCCCCTGCCACAGCAGGATCCCCTAGATCAAGTCGCATAGAAACATGTCCAGGTGGGTTTTAAATGTCTCCAGAGAAGGAGACATTTAAAGGAGAAGGAGAGACCGCAACCCATTCCACTCTCACAGTGAAAAACTTCCTCCTCACATCCAGTCTAAATCTACCCATCTCCAGCTTTGCTCCATTGCCCTTAGTCCTGTCACTACCTGATATCTTAAAAAGTCGCTCCCCAGCTTTTTTGTAGGCCCCCTTCAGATCCTGGAAGGTCACAAGAAGGTCACCTCGGAGCCCCCTCTTCTCCAGGCTGAACAGCCCCAACTCTCTCAGTGTGTCCTCATAGGAGAGGTGCTCCAGCCAACTGATCTTTCAAGGTCCCTTGAAATACCTAATACTCTTGATTCCATGACCCAGAGTCTCTATCTGGCTGGACTGACCTTCAAACCCAAAGTTGGAGGAGGACTCGGTTAATGTATGTCTACCGACTTGGAACCTGATTTTTATACAAGTGCTAAGCTAACTCTGCTTAATTGATTTTCCACATTGTACACTGAGAAATAGGATTTTTTTTATGGCTCTTGAATAATTCACCACTTTGATTCCTAAGGCGAAAAAAAAATGGGCGAGGAATAAAAGCATAATTATCCTCACGGCGGAGGTCAAAAGGACAAGCTGGCCGTAAGTTCATAACATGCCTGTGCTCTTGGCCTCGTTGTTTGGAACCTCGAATATTACCTTGGTGAGATCTTATTAGTTAAGAAGAAGAAGAAGAAGGAGAAGGAGCAGGAGAAGAAGAAGGAAAAGAAGAAGAAGGAAAAGAAGAAGGAGGAAAAGAAGAAGAAGGAAAAGAAGAAGAAGAAGGAAAAGAAGAGGAAGATGAAGAAGGAAAAGAAGAAGAAGAAGGAAACGAAGAAGAAGAAGAAGAAGAGGGGAAAGAAGAAGGAAAAGAAGAAGGAAAAGAAGAAGACGACGAAGAAGAAAACGAAGAAGATGAAGAAGAAGAAGGAGGAAAAGAAGAAGAAGGAAAAGAAGAGGAAGATGAAGAAGAAGGAAAAGAAGAAGAAGAAGATGAAGGAATAGAAGAAGAAGATGAAGAAGATGAGGAAGAAGAAGAAGGAGGAAAAGAAGAAGAAGGAAAAGAAGAGGAAGATGAAGAAGAAGGAATAGAAGAAGAAGAAAGAAAAGAAGAAAAAGAAGACGAAGAAGAAGGAAAAGAAGAAGAAGAAGAAGAAGGAGGAAAAGAAGAAGAAGAAGAAGAAAGTGGTGGAGGGGAAGCAGCACACAGGCAGTTAGCTGCAAAAGCAATGGGGAAAGTGTTAATTTTTAAGCAAGTTTGACAAAGATTGAGTTTCATATGACAAATACTGTCAGCGAGACAGGATTCTGTCAGTGGAAGGAGTTTAAACATTAACAATTTCTGTCAGGCTGTTGACACAACCACGGCAGACATTTCCCAAGATGCCGAGATGACTGCTGGCATTTGTCAACAATCCTGTCACGGTGACAGCAATAAGTCCATGTCTGGAAATGTGACAGTTTTGGCTCCGTGTTCCCCTGAGCGTTGGCCCAGGTGTTCCGCGAAAAGTGTGGGAAAAACCCGCGTTTCTGCATTGTCATTCGAAAAGCGGGGGAGAAACACGGGAGGAGAATGAGCTGTCACTGCAATTCCCGTGATGCCTCGCCGCTTAGCATAACTCCGCTCCGCGGGGCCAGGGTCCGCCGGTCCGCGCGCTGACAGATAATTAAGAAAGCGGCAGCTTTTTCTAGACGGCTCTTCCTCACCATTTGCATTTTAGCCAGAGGCGACCAGTTATAAAAAAAACATGATGGAAAGATGGGAAGAAGCCAATTAGATGGATGGATGGCTGACTGACAGCTCTCTGGTCTTACGGCTCCAGATTTCATTGTATGTAGCCTGGCAGTTCTCGACAAGGACCAACTTGTGCAGGTTTTGTAGAGCTGGTAAATGAAGGGCTATATATAGACCGCAAGGGCTCTGCACAGACCTGAAACGTTGTCCTGAAATAAACACTTATTGATATATATCTATATATACATATTCTCCCCATTCCAGTTTAGAGGGCGATCATCTCGCTTAATTAATCCCAGCGTACGCAGCCGCGCTCGGAAATCCTGCAAGGCTCTGCTGCATTCAAACAGCTCCGGCAGCACCGCGATGATTAAAAGGCCGGCCCTAAGTTCAGCCGCGACACTCTGCCACACGGCCGAGGCGCAGCCCGTTAGCAATTAGTGCTTCTGAGGAGCGAGCCCGGATTCTTAGCGTGATTAAATCGAGTCGTTGGGAGGAATAAGGGGGTTTGTCTGAAAGAAACGGAGTGTTGGGAGGAATAATCTGAAACTCCTCGTCGTGCCGGGAGAACCTGTTCTCAGTGGATGTTTCCTATCTTCTGGGGGTGTTTTTTTCCAACCTATTTTTTATTCTATTGTTTTTCCCAAAGATTGTTTTGCACAGGACCTAACAGTTTTAAATATGAAATGGCTTGTAAATTGCTGCTTTCGAGCTCATCTGTTCGGCTCCAACAGCTGGTAGCCAATCGGAAATACTCCTCTGTGCTGCTGCCTCGTGGCTGTATCTCCCTATAAAATTTAAATGTTAGCAGGAGCTTTTGTTTCACTTTTGTGGGCTGGTTGTGGGTTTGGGTATTTTTTTCATGAATAGCAAATGGAACAAAGCGCCGCAGCGATTGCGGCTCCGAAGCTGCGGCTGCCATCCCTTGAATAGTAGTGTCCTCGCCAGCACGAACAGTCCTTCCGCAGCTTTCGTGGGGCTCTGCGAGTTTGGCCAACGCTGGCAATTATCTCTTGATGAATGGCTGCTTGTTTTGGCAAAGTTTCCCGTAAGCCAGCGCTTCAAGGAGTTTGACTGTGTAGATCATAGGATCATAGAATCATTAGGGATTGGAAGGGACCTTGAAAGATCATCCAGTCCCGTCCCCCTGCCACAGCAGGATCCCCTAGACTAAGTCGCACAGGAACATGTCCAGGCGAGTTTTAAACGTGTCTACAGAAGAAGACTCCACCACCCCACCCTGGGCAGCCCCTTCCAGTGCTCTGTCACCTCACCATGAGGAAGCTCCTTCTCAGATTGATGTGGAACCTCCTATGCTCCAGCTCACACCCATTGCCCCCTGTCCTATCATTGGGTGCCCCTGAGCAGAGCCTGGCTCCATCCACCTGACACCCACCCTTCACAGATTGATCAACATTCACGAGGCCAGCTTACATTCAGTTCTTTGGCTTTATCCAAGACTGGAGGCCAGGCTACTGCTCGTCTCTGACGCACTGGCTGGCAGGAGAAATCACTTTCTTTAAGGCAAATCCAGACATTTCCTTACAGATCGCTGGTGTAAGAGCCAGTTCTGCCCAGCTCCTTAGATGAGTGGTGTTACAGCCTGGCAGTGTTTTCAGCCTACCTCTCTATTTTCTTTCAATATAACTTGCTAGGCGTGAACTGCTGCTTTGTTATTATATAGTGAACATAATCCTTTTGGGCTGTTTGATGCCCTATTTTCCCCACAGCCATGATGAGAAATTGCTTATGAAATGAAGGCAGAAGATAGTGCAGATAAGGACCACTTTAATATTCATCACTATCTCTTATTTCTAGTGCAATAAAACACAAACACAACAACAGCAGAGACTCCAAATGCAGCCAGAACACTTTAGGAGAAACATTTTGCCCGTGGTCCTGAAGCCAGCACAGGCTTGATTTAATATTGCTGTGGCAGGGGGGGTTGGACTAGATGATCTTTCGAGGTCCCTTCCAGTCCCTAATGGTTCTATGATCCTATGAGTCTATGATATGATGGATGTAGTGGACATGACAAAACATGAGGCTCTTCTACCCAAACTAACCCCAACGTGACAGGTGAAAGCAGCTCTTATGGTGGAGCTTAGAAAGCAGAGCGATTGTTGTGTAGAAATACTGCAGCAGGTCTTGAAGTTTGAGTGAAGACCAAGAAAAAACAAATCACAGAAACCCAGAACATCAGAGATCTTGAAAGATCATCCAGTCCAATCCCCCTGCTGCACCAGGATCCCTAGATCCAGTCGCACAGGAATATGGCCAGGTGGGTTTTAAACCTCTTCAGAGAAGGAGACTCCACAACCGCCCTGGGCAGCCCCTTCCAGTGCTCTGTCACCCTCACTGGGAAGAAGGTCCTTCTCACATTCATATGGAACCTTCTCTGTTTCAGCTGACACCCGTTGCCCCTCGTCCTATCACTAGGTGAATTGAGAAGGCTCCATCCTCCTGGCACCCTTCACATATTTATAGACATTAATGAGGTCACCCCTCAGTCTCCTCTTCTCCAAGCTCAAGAGACCCAGCTCCCTCCGAAGTTCCTTAACTTGATGTCAAACCTCCTCTGTTCCAGCTCACATCCATTGCTCCTTGTGCTATTGTTAGGTGACACTGAGCAGAGCCTGGCTCCTTGTGCTTTCCTGGTGGCCTGGAGCACAGGTTCCAAAAGCAGAAAGTCTGACCGTACCGGGGTTTAAGCCTGAGCCAGCAACGTGCTCTTGTGGCCAAGAGGGCCAACAGCACCCTGAGGTGGATCTGAGCGGGGTGCTTCACTTTCTATAGTTCTATGATTTTTGTTTTTTCTCCTGTGGCTAACAGGCCATTGAAATGGAAGCTTTGGGTTACTGACCTGTTGGAGAGCAGTGGAGGAGAAAGGGACCAGGAGGTCCTGGTGGACAGCAGCTTGACCATGAGCCAGCAATGTGCTCTTGTGGCCAAGAGGGCCAACAGCAGCCTGAGGTGGATCAGAAGGGGGGTGGTTAGCAGATCAAGAGAGGTTCTTCTCTCCCTCTACTCTGCCCTAGTGAGACCACATCTGGAGTGTTGTGTCCAGTTCTGGGCCCCTCAGCTCAAGAGGGATGTGGAGCTACTGGAGGGAGTCCAGGGCAGAGCAATGAGGATGACAAAGGAAGTGGAGCAGCTCCCTCATGAGGAAAGGCTGAGGGAGCTGGGTCTGTTGAGCTTGGAGAAGAGGAGACTGAGGGGTGAAGTTGTCATTGAATCATAGACTCATTAGGGATTGGAAGGGACCTCGAAAGATCACCTAGTCCTGGGAGGGAACCGTTCATTGGCTTTCCACAGTCCAGAAGAAGGAAGAATGGAAGAGGAGGCATCCCCTGGACCACCAGGATAAAATCAATCCAGCAATTTCCTGCGAGACCAGTGCAGACAGCGGAAGCAGTTCGGGATAAGGGGGAAGCAAATGCTGTCTCTGGAACGGATGGCAGCTCCAGCAGCGGCTCTGGAAACAGGTGTTGTTGTTCATAATTAAAACTCAAGGGAAACCCGCCCAAAGGGAGCACAACACCTCATTAGGGGAGACAAACTTCAAACGTGACCGACGCTAAGTGAGAAATCATTTCTCGTATTGGAGCTCTGGTGTGAGACAGGTTCAGAGGTCCTGCTCGTTTTGCTGCGAGCTGGTGATTAATGACGGCAGAGCTTTTCACAGCAGCGTGAAGGATGGGATGGGCAAATGAAGAAGCAAGTGTCTCTCCAAAGGGGCACTTGGTAAAGCCAGTGTCTGGACAGAACTAGAAAGTCTTGGAGAGGTGAGAAAGCCCCTTGTGATAACTGGCTGTGGAATGACCCAATTTAGTAGTTTTCTGGTTAATACTGTTTCCCCTTCATCACCCAGGCATGGTAGAACCTCAGCAATAAGACCCTCAGGCGATTCTGAAATCATCAGCAGCAGATACAAAGACATAAGTGGCTGCAGTCCCTCTGACTCAGCTTGGTGCTCAGGTACCCATGGAGGCAGATGCAGAGCAGAGAGGTGGAGCCTTGCTGGAACCCCTCCTGGACATCCAAAATGGTTGGGTGAGTCCATGCCTGATTTTCCATCACCTTATCAATACTGTTCCTTACCGAGATGCTCTAAGAGGAAGAGAACCTGCTTATGTCAAGGGGAGGCTTGGAGCGCTGAGGAAAAGCTTTTTACTCTGAATAGAACTTCTGCAACAAACAGAGTTTTCAGGGGAGCAGCAAAGTGCAGAGATTTCTGAGAAGGGGTTGTTGAGAAGAGTGCTTCAAGCAGATCCAATGTTCTCCAGTTGCACGGTGCTCTCCAACCTAAATCACTCTGTGATTCGGGGCCATAGGGTTTCCTTGTGCCCAGACTGACCCTCCTGGGCTGGGCAGAATTCTCTGTACTTTGGGAGGCAGTGCAGCAAGTCTGAAACACGACTGAGCAACACCCCACGAGCCCAAGGGAGACGCACGCACGTTAGCTGTCCCAGTTAGGATCGCCCAGGGAACGCGGAGAGGTGAAGTAGTAATTATCAGCTTGGAGCCTTGCCAGGAGAGCCGGACAACTGCGTTGTCTTTGTTTGGTCTCTCACACTCTTCCGTTTCAAGAAAAAACCCTACAGTTAGAATGTCCCTGCAGAGACCTTGAGCACCACCCTCATCCCAGGGACTGCTTTGAAAACAGATCTGCTTAGGACTGGTACCTTGAACCCTACATCTCATAGCCAGAAGGGAACCTCAGTTCAGCTGTTCCCAGCAAAGCAGTAGCCATTGCCCAGCTAGAACTGACAGCCCGTGTCTCCTGTGCAGAGTGGAAGACAAGTTTTGTGTCTTACAAAAGGATTTTTTGAGCTGAATGAATTGTGTCCACTGACCTGAAGAACCAGGAGAACCAGTATGTCCCATAGAAACCCTTGTTTGCAGCTCTGGGATGAATGTCGCTGTGGGCCTGGAGTTCACAGCTGGATTTCTTGCTAGATTTGCATTAGGACAATGGAGTCATTGGGTGGCAAATACTCTAAGGAGAGGTCTTGTCTTGACAGGAGGTAGGAGTAGATGGTCCCATCCTAGTCGGTGGCTGTATGTGCCCTATTGGCCAAGGCGGCCAAAGGCATCCTGGGGTGGATCAAAAAGGGGGTTGGTTAGTAGATGGAGAGAGGTTCTCCTCCCCCTCTACTCTGCCCTGGTGAGGTCACAGCTGGAATGTTGTGTCCAGCTCTGGGCCCCTCAGTTCCAGCAGGACACAGAGCTGTTGGAGAGAGTCCAGCGCAGAGCCACAGAGGTGATGAAGGGAGTGGAGCATCTCCCTGTTGAGGAAAGGCTGAGGGAGCTGGGGCTCTGGAGCTGGCAAAAAAGGAGCCTGAGGGGTGACCCCATGAATGTTGATCAGTATGTGAAGGGTGGGTTGTCAGGAGGCTGGAGCCAGGCTCTGCTCAGCAGCATCTAGTGATAGGACAAGGAGCAATGGGTGTGAGCTGGAGCATAGGAGGTTCCACATCAATGTGAGAAGGAACTTCATAGTGAGGGTGAGAGACCACTGGAACAGGCTGCCCAGAGAGGTTGTGCAGTCTCCTTCTCTGGAGACATTTAAAACCCTTCTGGCCATGTTCCTGTGCGACTGGATCTAGGGGATCCTGCTGTGGCAGGGGGATTGGACTGGATGATGTTTTGAAGTCCCTTTCAGTCCCTAATGTTCTGTGATTCTGTGAAGATCTGTTGGATTAACCTCATCTCCATGTTGAGACAGCTGCAGAACCCAAGGTTTCTCTGTCCTGCAGAAGATCTCCAACCCCTAGGAGACATTTAAAAATCAGCCTCTCTCTATGTTCCTCTGGTCTTTGATTCTGGAAGATGAGAGCTGGGCTTTCCTGGGCAACTCATTGCTGCCAATGAAGGCACCCTGGTGAGATCCCTTTGCTCCCTTCTTCCAGCCCTGTGGGTCCTGAACATCCCATAGATGTGGCAGCAGGAGCAGAAGCCTCTGCAGGCATCGTGCTCGCTTTAATTCGTTGGTGCTGCGAACACAAGGTCTGCTGTAAAGCAAATGTCTGCTTTTGGGTCCCTTTGGCTGCATCTGCAGCTGTGAAACTGTCTTGGAACACACTATGGACTCACAGCTTGGCCAGCCAGCAACAACCACACCAACCGCAGCCCCTGGTGATCTGCACTCAGGGATCATGCCTGGTAGGAAATTCATTCCTTGTGGAGGATGAGAGAGCTGCTCTGTTGTGAACTCTCTTGTCTTGGAGCATGGGAAAGCTACTGACTTGTTTCACAGCAGTAAAATTCTATGGTAGTAATAAATTGTTCATGAATTGTTGAGTTGCCAGCACAGTAATAAAAGCTTACGCTGATTTTATTACTGTTATAGTCAAACCAAAGGTCCCTGGAGTTTAGGAGCCTCTCTGGGTAGGAACTGGCAAAAGAGGCGTGAGAAAAAGAGCAAGAGCCGGGCTGGTACAGGCAGGTGCTTCTCCACTTGTGCTCCAGACCCCACCAGCTGATGGCCTGGGGCAGTCCTGAGCCACTGGCTCTGCTGAGGTATTGCAAACCCTTCCTTGCTGCTGGGGTCAGAGCTACAGAGCCCTTCAGCTTCTGGAAAATCACCAGCCCATGAAGTGACATTTAATTGGCCACTTTAGCAGCCAAGAGCTGTGTGAGAGCCAAACAGTCCTTCAGCTGCGGAGCAAGCAGAGAAGGGAGAGGTGCAGCAGGAATGAAGGAGATGTAGTGAGGATGTGTCTTGGGGGAGCAGCTGGACTCCACACTCAGCAGCAGGGTCCGTGTGGTCCATGCACACACAATAAAAGGCAGGTTTGGTCTGAGAAGCTTAAAACAGATGACAATAGCAATTAGAGAAATAAAAGCAAGCAAATAACGTTGTTTTCCATTTCACAGGCAGGGATCAGAGGCACAGAGAGATTAAATGATCTGCACCAGCTTTGACAGGGGCTTGTGGAGTCTCCTTCTCTGGAGATGTTTCACAGAATCACAGAACATTAGGGATTGGAAGGGACCTCGAAAGATCATCCAGTCCAATCCCCCTGCCAGAGCAG
>JAOXOE010000256.1:69278208-69293892 GCA_028565055.1 Phoeniculus purpureus | reverse complement strand
CTGGCAGCCCAGAGAGCCAGCTGTGTCCTGGGCTGCAGCAAAAGAAGCAGGGACAGTTGGTTGAAGGAGGGGATTCTCCTCCTCTACTTGGCACTGGTGGGACCCCACCTGGAGTCCTGGGTCCAGTCCTGGAGTCCTCAACATCAGAACAACACAGAGCTCCTGCAAGGGGTCCAGAGCAGAGCAACTCAAATGCTCAGAAGGCTGGAGCACCTCCCCTCTGAGGAGAGGCTGAGTCAGTTGGGGTTGTTCAGCCTGGAGAAGAGGAGGCTCCCAGGTGGCCTTCGAGCAATCTCTGAGGAGGGCTACAAGAAAGCTGAGGGAGGGCTTTTGACAGGAGTAGTAGCGAGAGGACAAGGGGAAAGAGCTCTAAACTTGAAGAGGGGAGATGGAGCTTGGACATGAGGAACAAATTCATTGCTGTGAGGGTGCTTTGATGCTGGAACAGGTTGCCCAAGGCAGCTGTGGCTGCCCCATTGCTGGCAGTGTTGAAGGCCAGGTTGTCTGGGGCTTTGAGTAACCTGCTCTAGTGAAGGTGTCCCTGCCTGTGCAAGGGGGTTGGAACTGGATGGTCTTTAATGTCCCTTCCAACCCTGGCCATTCTGTGATTAAGGTTGTAAAAACCCTTTAACATCATCAAGTCCAACCATCAACTCAAGACCACCATGTCTCAAAACTGTTTGCAGAATTATTCCTGAATTTCTCCAAAGGTCTTGAAGATTTGAGGAGGAAACTCTCATGCAAGTAGGAAAATCTGATGCAAACAGGAAAATCTCATGCAGAGTAAAGTTTGGAAGCGAAATTCTCTATTTGGAACCCCCCTACAGAGTATTTCCCTTTGCAAAATAAATCCCCAGTGCTGTTTGTGTTCCATTCTGTTGTCACGTCCAGACTTTAAAATCACTGTTCACCCCCTGAAGTGAGAAGCTGTGATGTGGTATTCATTTCAGGAAAAGAAGGTTCTACGATAAGCCCAAACCAACCAACATCCGGAACCTTATCACGAGCTTGTTCTAGCTCCTGTTGCTGTGGTGGTTGTTGGATTCATGGTTGCTTTGTTGTCGCTCTCAGCAGTTTCAAATTGGAAGAAATTCCCTGAAATCAATGAAGTGTCCATGAGATCTCTCCCTATTTCCAAAGCTTTATGTGGTCTCTGATCTGAAATGATGGGACATCTGCCTTCGTCTGTAGGAGGAAGCTCTTGGAGGAAGTCCAAGTGTATTTTTCCTGATAAGGATGAAAAAATGTCTCCTGATTAGGAAAAATAAAACCAACTTACCGTTTCCTTTGGTCAGATCTTCAAAGACTGGGATTTTAGGTCTCTCTGCAAAGGCATCTGCCTGGTTTACGAGAGCTTCCTTCACTGTCTCATACCCAGAAATCACTACTATTTTCCTTTGCCCCATCTGAACACTGAAGACTGGACCATATTTTTTTGACAGCTGTCAGAAGAACAGAACAGTTATTTACAGCTTTTACATCTCACAAAGACCTTCACACCCTTTCAGTGCTGCTGCTTGTCCTGTCCTGCCTCTGAGTAACTGAAATGTACAGAGAAAGGTTTGAATAACATGAACATGCCAGGGGTTGTGATGGCTGGTGACTAAATTACTGAATCACAGAATTATTGAGGCTGGAGAAGCCCTCTGAGCTCAGCCAGTGCAGCCCAGGACCTAACATCACCCCATTAGCCAGACCAGGGCACTCAGGGCCACAGCCAGGATGCCCTTCAACACCTCCAGGGATGGGGACTCCACCACTACCCTGGACAGTCCGGTCCAGGCTCTGATCACCCTTTCCAGGAGGAAGGACTTCCTAACATCCAGCCTAACCCTCCCCTGGCACCTTGAGGACCTGCCCTCTCCTCCTGGTGCTGGTTCCCTGGGAGAAGAATCTGACATCCCCTGTCTACAACCTCCCTTCAGGGAGATGTAGAGAGGAAGAAGGTTCCCCCTGAGTCTCTTCTCCAGGCTAACCACCCCGAGCTCCCTCAGCCTCTCTCCATCAGCCTTTCCCTCCAGTCCCTTCCCCAGCCTTGTTGCTCCTCTGGACCCGCTGCAGCCCCCCAATCTCTTTGTTGAAGTCAGGGGCTCAGCACTGCTCCCGGTTCTCGAGGGGAGCCCTCCCCAATGCCCAGTCCGGGGGAGAATGACGTCCCTAGCCCTGCTGGCCACACTATCCCTGATACAAGCCAGGATG
The DNA here is from genome assembly GCA_028565055.1 of Phoeniculus purpureus. NCBI lineage: Eukaryota > Metazoa > Chordata > Aves > Bucerotiformes > Phoeniculidae > Phoeniculus > Phoeniculus purpureus. The sequence continues at coordinate 69,291,693 of JAOXOE010000256.1, read as the reverse complement.
CACAGTCAGGAGCTGAATCCCATTGTGCTAAACTTCAAGTGAGTCAAGGATTGTGCTGACAGCTCTGTCTTCCTTCAGCAACCCCTGTAAATTCAATGTTTGACTCCTATTTTCACACTGATCTCGGCGTTTCTTTGGTTTACAGGTAAACTTGGTCAAACCTTTGCTCCCATTATCATGTGAGGAAACCTCAGTGTGTTTCTGGGCCAGGGTTGTTCCTAGAAGCCTTCTGAAAGTCCTACGATAAACTAGGGCAGGAAAAGGCTAGAAGAAAACATTAAGATTTATTACTTTGATTTGCTCAAATCTCTGCTGTTTATTCTCGGGAGACGTTTAAGACCCGCCTGGGCATGTTCTTGTGCCGCAGGTGATCCTGCTGTGGTAGGACCTGTGGAGGTCCCTTCCAATGGCTAATGTTTTGTGATTCTGTGATTCTGTGACCTGTTGGCCACGAATTTTAAGAGCATATTGTTACCTTTTAGGGAAGAAAGGAGGAGAGGAAGAGGACAAGTGAAGTTAAATCAGGGAAAGTAGGAAGCTGCAGTCGTAACCCCAGTCACATCAATCAGTGAAAGGTGGTGGGAGTCAGACCACAGATCAAAATCACTCCTTATTCAGTCTCCTTTTCATCAAAATCACCGCAGAAACAAGGTGAGTGTTTGTCATTAATTCAGGAGTCGTCTAAGGGTGGACCCTGCCTACATGGACCTGCACAGAGCAAACATTACAGTAAACCCCAAATCTCATTGCATTCTGAATCTTCTGCCCGAATAACAATCTCCTGCCCCTTCCTAAAGGCCCCCGTGGAAGCAACACATCTCTTGGGTGCAATAGGGGAAATGGGGTGTCTGCCATCATGGGCTGTGGGACTTGGTTATGTGCAGGTATGGGACCAATAGAAAAGATCGTGACTACCTGTAGGTAGGTCCTGTAGGGTCTCTTCAGATCAAACAAAAGCAGATTTCCAATGATGGGTAACGCTCTTGGTCCTGGGGGAAAGTTCTTCCTCTGAGGGTTGCTCCAGAAACCTCTCATTTTCAAAATGGATAGAAAAATAATGATGACCACCAACACACTGGAAGTGGAGATGCTCCAGTCCATCTCTGTTCAGCCAAAGGTTTGCTACAGGGAAGAAAGGAGAAAAGGTGGACTCTGGCTCTCTGCCTTCCTGCAGAAACTTTCCGTGAGTCTCGTACTAGTCCTTAAACCTCATTCCCAGTGAAAGGTGTGTTTTGTTTGGAATTGGTGGCTGATTTTGTTCTCTTCCCCTGTGCTTGCTAATGGATCCTCAGTATGGTGCAGAGGCAGTTCAGTGTCTGCTGGGCAAGCTGGTGTGAGCTTGTGGCTTGCTGTCCAAGGATGAAAGTCCAAGAACATGGAGAACCACAGGTCATCAAGCTGCTATTTGGTATAAAGGTCATAAATTCTGCATGTTCTTCAGGTTACTTATTAGTGACAGTTTGTTATCGGAACAGACGCAGCCTAGGAACTGAAATCAGGGTCCGATCCCAAGGGATTAGTGCACTGAGATCTTTTTTTAAAGCTTTTAGGAACTGGTTTAACTGCTTCCATTGAAATCATTTGGGATAGCATAGAATGGTTAATGTTTTAAAGGGTCTCTGGAGGTCATCTGGTTCAACCCATCTGCTCTCAAGCAAGACCACCTAGAGCCAAGTGCCCAAGACTCTGTCCAGACAACTCCTCAGTATCTCCAAGGATGGAGATTCCACAACCTCACTGGGGAACCAGTGCTTGGTCACTCTTGCAGTAAAAAGTGTTTCCTGATGTTCAGAGGGAACCCCCTGTGTTTCTTGTTCTGTCACTAAAAAGATCTTGGCTTTGTCTTCTTTTCATCATTCTTTCAGGTGTTTATACATGTTTATAAGATCCACCCTCCTGAGCCTTCTCTAGGTTAAACAATCCCAGCTCTATCAGTTGTCCTCACAGGAGAGAGGTTCCAGTTCCTTAACATTCTCTAGTATGTCCATATCTCTTTAGTACTGGAGATCCCAGAACTAGACACAGCACTTGAGGTGTGCTGAGTCAAGTAGAACGACCTCTTTAGACCTGCTAACAGCTTTCCTCCTCATGGAGCCCAAGATCTCATTAGTCTTCTTTGTGGAAAGAGAACCTTGTGGCCTCATGCTCAACTTGGTGTCCATCAGAACCCAGAGCTCCTTTTCTGCCAGCCTGCTTTCCAGCTGGGCAGCCCTCAGCATGTACCGGTGCCTGGGGTGGTTCTTTACCAGGTAAAAGACTTTGCACTTCTCCTTCATGAACTTCATGATGTTCCTGTCCGCCCATTTCTCCAGCCCATTGAGGTCTGTTTAGATAGTGACACAACATTCCAGTGCATCAGTGACTCCTCCAACCTTGATGTCATCAGCAAACTTGCTGAGACTACACTCTGCCCCATCATCCATATCATTAAACACAACTGGACTCCATACTGATCCCTGCTAGCTATTGGCCTCCAGCTGGTCTTCATCCTACTGGTCAGTAACCTCTGGGCCTGGTTTTCATCAACATCTCAGCCCATCTCACTGTTTGCTCATCCAGCCTGTACACCAACAGTTTGTCTAGGAGGAACTTCTGTGGTGTCAAAAGCCTTTCTGAAGTCTTAGAAGCCTCCTTGTGACTGAAAAGCTACAGTGGACATGTATGAGAATCAAGTTGGAGAGACCTAAGAGGTGCCACAGGAGGACTGGTTTGCGCAGTTCCCACCGGGAGCAAAGCACTGGTTGGTTGTTTCAGGTAAGGGTGCATCCCCAGAAGGACTTTCAGGTGTGGAAGTTGTTCTTTCCAGCTTTGAAGACGACACTGACACTAGTTTGATTTGGAACAGAGAGAGATTTTAATTGTTCAGTGTCTGTACAATGTCACCTTCACCGTCACAAGGAGGGAGGAACACCTGCTTGAATAGTGGGAAAGACCACAGGGCCAGCCATATCCTGGGCTGTGGCTAAAGAAGTGTCACCAGCAGGTCAAGGGAGGGGATCCTCCGCCTCTCTGCTCTTGTGAAACTTCACCTGGAGTCCTGCATTGAGTTCTGAGTCTCCAGTACAAGAAGGACATGGAACTGCTGGAGCAAGTCCAGAGGAGGCCACAAGGATGATCAGAGGGCTGGAGCCCCTCTACTCTGAGGACAGGCTGAGGGAGTTAGAGCTGTTCAGCCTAGAGAAGAGAAGGCTCTGGGGGCACATTAGAGCAGCTTCTAGTAGCTGAAGGGGCTCCAGGAAAGCTGGAGAGGGCCTTCTTCTGAGAGACTCTGGTAATAGAACAAGGGAACTGGGTCCAAATTGAAAGAGGGGAGATTGAGGTGAGATCTGAGGCAGAAATCCCTCCCTGTGAGGGGGCTGAGGCTCTCCTCGCAGTGAGGTTGTGGCTGCTCCATCTCTGGAAGCGTCCAAGGGCAGGTTGGATAGGGCTCTGGACAACCTGGTCTGGTGAAAGGTGTCACTGCCCATGGCAGGGGGTTGGCACTGGGTGAGCTCTGATCTCCCTTCCAACCTAAATCCTTCTGTGATTCTGTAATTCTATCTCCAGCTGTGAGCTAAGGTGCACTTGGGCTAAAAATCTCTACTGGATTCAGAAGTACCCAACTTCCCAAGTGGGACAAGACACAGATATTTCATCTGGATGTTTCAGGAAAAGGAGATGACTAAGGAAAGCTGGAGGAACGTGGCAGTGCACAGATCTCATAAGTCTTTGGAGGGGTGGTGATCCCAAGGGTGGAAGTGAGGTCCAGGTCTGAGATGGAAACCCCAGGGGGAGGTTGGAAGGTGAACCTCTGCAGGAGGCTGGTGAAGAAGAGGAAGAGCTCCATTTTGGCAAGAGTCTCACCAGCACAGATTCTCCGTCCTGGAATGAAATGCAGAATGGCCATAAGAAAGTCTGTAGGAGCTGCTGCTTGAGCTGGTGTTGGAAAAGAGTGGAGGGGAGAGGAATGGACAGGAGGGGAGAGGAAGGGAGAGGAAGGGAGGGAAGGGGACATCTGGGAAGAGTCTGAGAGGTGGGCTTTGGAAGGGAAAGGAGTCTTAGATGTCCAGTTTCCCTGGAAGTCCTAAAATCAAAGGAACGTACCTGCTGAAAAGGGCATGAAAGCATCTTTCTTGACAAACTTCCCCTCAGAGTTGAGGAAATGTTCAGGGTAGAAGCTGTCTGGTTTCTCCCACTGGGATTTGTCTTTCAGGACAGAGGTCAGTAAGGGGACAATGTGGGTTCCCTGCAATTCAAGGCAGAGCATTTACTGTTGCTGTCTCCATCGCAGTGATGGCTTAAAGCACCCACTTTTATAGGGGTGCTCCTGCCAAAGCAGCAGTGAGAACTCCAGCAAGCATCTTGGAAGCAAGCAGGACATGAAAGGGTGATGTCCTACATCAGGGCCATAGGGAAGAGAACTAGTGCAGAAGTTGTCTCACCTTGGGAATGAAATAGCCTTTGAAGGTCACGTCTGTAACAGTCTCATGAGGCAAATTCACTGGCAGAATATCAGCAAACCTTTGAATTTCATGGATGACAGCATCCGTATACGGCAGTTGGGATCGATGCTCGATGCGAGGCTGAGCTGACCCTATCACTTGCTCAATCTCTTCTTGGACTCTTTCTGTTAAAGGGATAGGGATCACACAGAGATAAATCACTCGATGTGGAGAACTCACTTTGTGTTCAAAAGTGCTGAACGTGAAGGCACATTTGAGGTGACCTGATGACAATCACACAATGATGGAGGCTGGAGAAGCCCTCTGCACTCACCCAGCCCAGCCCATCACCTAACATCACCCCAGCGGCCAGACCAGGGCACTAAGGGCCACAGCCAGGATGCCCTTAAACACCTCCAGGGATGGGGACTCCACCACTGCTCTGGGCAGTCCAGTCCAGGCTCTGATTACCCTTTCCGTGAGGAAGGGCTTCCTAATATCCAACCTAACCCTCCCTGGCAGCTTCAGGCCCTGCCCTCTCCTCCTGGTGCTGGTTGCCTGGGAGAAGAACCTGACCCCCACATGACTGCAACCTCCTTTCAGTGGGTTGGACAGAAGGAGAAGGTCCTCCCTGAGTCTCCTCCAGGCTAAACACCCCCAGCTCCTTCAGCCTCTTCCCATCAGCCTTTCTTCTGGACCAGCTCCAGCCCCTCCATCTCTTTCTTGAAGTGAGGGGCCCAGGTCTGTTTGGTCTTGTCAGGCAGATGGGTTTGAAGCTGGGCTAGATATACTGATGTTTCCCAGCACCTCACTGTGGCTTCTCCTTTTGGCTCTTCTCCCTAATCCCATTTCCAGGAACATCCAGTCCCTGCCTCTGCCTGGACAGTAATCACTGCTGGCAACGCAAACCTCCCCTTTAAACAACTGCTGTCAGAATCACTTTCAGCACACAAGAGCCAACTGCAAGATCTTCTCTCCCTTGCAAAAACTTCAGCTGCAATGGAATTACTGAGACTGGAACAGACCTCTGAGATCATCAAGCCCAGCCTATAACCTGACACCACAGCATCAGCTAGACCATGGCACTAAGTACCATATCCAGTCTGTCCTCAAACACCTCCAAGGAAGGAGGCTGCTGGTTGCCTGGTTTCCACTTACTCTGAATTTCAGGGTATTTCATCATGAGCAGGAGGCCCCATCGCAGAGTGGTGGATGTGGTTTCCGTGCCAGCTATAAACAGATTTCTCACGACAACAGTTAGGTTCTCGTTATCGAAGTATCCATTGGCCTTTCCATCCTCCTGGAGATGTGAAACAACAACAGAATCAGCTGAGTGAAGATTCAAGAAGGATCATTGGAGAACGGGGTAAACCTTCCATGAGAATCCCCCAGGAGATTTCAAAGAAGAGCCAGAACTATTAGGATACAGAAAGGGATTTTAAATGACAGGTGAAGACAGCTTCTCTGACTTTACTTTCTGAAGTGGTTCTTCATGTGTTCCCCATAAACTAGTGGAGACACCCCAACAATGTCTGATTGCCATCAATTAATCTCATCAATTAATAATTTCATAGTCTTTTAGTCTGACCACAGATTTGGGTAGAGCTTTTGCAGATGCTAGATCTCCGCTGCAGAACGCTTTGGTATCTAACAAGGCTTGAAAGGAAAGTAGGGAGTTTCGAAGAAGCTGCTTGGCTTCATTTACCTCTTGTTGTCTGATGAGGAAAGTGTCAATGAAGCTCCTCTGGTCATTTCTATCCAGGGCTTCGAGATGTTTGATAAAAATCGCCTTGATAAAAGCATTGAGCTCTTCTGTATTCTTTCTAAAAATTTTGTGGTCCTTCAGGAGGAATCCAAGGACTGGGTACATGTTGTAGAACTCCAAGATGCAGAGACAGCAAGGAATTAAACACCACAGTTAAGGTGCACTGCAGCTCATCAGCTGTATGTCAAGAAAAGCACTTCTATGTTCCTTTGTGCTCCCTCTTCCCTGCCCAGCTCTGTGAAATGGCTACCGTTTGTCCTCTCTTACACCAACTATTAATCACAGTGGTTGATGATGGCCACAAATCCCATGTCTGTGCAGATGTCCTTAATAACTTCCTCTCTCTCCACTCCTAGACAATTCATTCCTCCCACTCCACAGTCCCTGTAATTGGGAGTCTTGAGTTGAAGAGGGAATTACCAGCATTTCTGCACTGATTTTGACCTTCTGGTTTGGGATGTGGGGAGTACTGAACAACTTCTACTGGTGTGGAAAACAACCCTCCTTTCGTATTTTATGTTCGTCAGCTCTTCATAAGAGGAGACATTTCCGTGCTACCAAGAGAATTATAGAATCAGAATGGCCAGGGTTGGAAGGCACCTTAAAGATCACCCAGTTCAAACCCCCCTGCACAGGCAGGGACCCCTTCACTAGACCTGATTACTCAGGGCCCCAGCCAACCTGGCCTTTAACACTGCCAGGGATGGGGCAGCTACAACTTCCTTGGACAACCTGTTCCAGCATCTCAGCACCCTCACAGCTAAGAATTTGTTCCTCATGTCCAAGCTCAATCTCCTCTCTTCAAGTGTAGAACCCTTCCCCTTTGTCTTCTTGCTCGTAGGGAGAAATACATATCCGGCACCAGAGGTCCGCTTTGTGCCACCTCAGGGTATGTTTGTCAGGTACGAGTGAATGACCTGATGAGAGGACCAGAGGAAATGGCCACAGGTTGCCCCAGAGGAAGTTCAGATTGGAAATTAGGAAAAAATACTTTAGTGAAAGAGCAGTTAAACATTGGAACAGGCTGCCCAGGGAAGTGATGGCATCCCCATCGCTGGAGATGTGGCAATTTGAGACATGGTCTAGTGGTAATGGAGGTGTTGGGGTGAAGGTTGGATTTGATGATCTTAGAGATTCTTTCCAACCTTAATGACTCTGTGTTTTTGTGATTCTGTGGTGTGTTGCAGTCATCAGTGCTGGCCAGCTGTACCTCTCTGCACCACTGAACCATCCTGCATTTGCAAAACAATGTTCAGACAGTCTCAATTACCAAAATCGATGGGCTTGCACTAATCCTGGTGTTGTTGTTCATCAGTGACAGGAGCCTTTTGAATGTGGGGTCTTCATAGTCGAAGTGCTTCCCCAGCAATATGGACACGATGACATTGGAAACAGAGGCATTTAGCATCAGAGTCATCTCGAAGGGCTTCCCTAGTGTAGGAAGAAGTGGTGAAAACAAACAAAGACAATAATAATTCTGTTTAACTGAAGTAGCATGAAGAGACTCAGTGAACTTGTTCAGCCTGAAGAGGACAAGGTTCTGGGGGACCATATAGAGACTCTCCAATCCCTGAGACAGGCTTGTCAGAAGGCTGAGGAAGACTCTTCACAAGGGCAGGGAATGATAGGATGAGGGGTCATGGTTTGAGGCTGGAAAAGGGCAGAGTGAGGCTGGGCAGAAGGAAAAAGTTCTTTAATCAGAAAGAGATGGATCCCTGGAACAGGCTGCCTAGAAAGGTGATGGAGGCCCCATCCCCGAAGCCGTTCAGGGTCAGGCTGGATGAGGCTCTGGGCAATCTGGTCTGGTGAGTGATGGCACTGCTTGGTGTAGGGGAGTTGGACTAGAGGTCCCTTCCAACCCTATGATTCTATGAAGTCTGGGACATGATAGGCACAGAGCTAGCAAGAGAAGAGTGTTCTCTGTCTCACAGTTTGCTTGTCCCTAATGACATGTTGACAGACCAGAGACTCAGTGCAAGTCTTTTCTGCTCCTTTCCATTTTCTCCAAGACTACACTGACCCTGTGTCTTTGTGGACCTTCCCCAGGCTGCTCTATTTGGTCACACATAATGTTGAATTTGGCTGGTATGAGGGAAGCTCAGCATTGCCACTTCCCCCATCATTGCCACCCTGGGCTGTCTCTTTTCACTCCTATTCTTTGAGAGTTAGACTTTGTCCTTTTATTTCCAGTCTCCTAACTTCGTAACTGTTGGTCACTCAGTCCTTCCTGTTGAGGCTTTAACTTCTACAGCTTCTAGATTCATCCCATCATCAGCTCTTAGGTTCATCCCATTTACAGCTGGATCCAGCTCCTGCTTTCAAGGGGTCAAGGTGAAACTTTGAAGTCTTAACTAGAATGACAACACAGAAATCTGTCTTTATCCTGAGTCTGCTCGGTCTAAAGAGCTACCTGGTGATGTCTTGACTCCATGTTTTTCTTCCAGTGTCTCAATGAACACTATTTGTTTGCATCGGAGACAGACAGCTCATAGAAACTCCTCAGAACATGAGAAAGCAAAGTTAAATCTCTGGAAGAGCTCAGAAATTGTTTTTCCTTGACCCTTGGCATTTTTGTAGGAGGTTTGATGGAAATCATAGTGCTATGAAGGTAAGATTCCCCCACCTTTCTGTGCCTCGATGGTGTCTGCCAGGCATCTACACTCTTCTATCACACGACCCTCTATAGCCGTCTTGCCCATTCCAAAGTCTCGTAAGGTTGAGATAGTGAACCTTCGCATCACCTTCCAGTTTTCTCCATTGGAAAAGAGAACTCCTGAAATGGAAATGAAACCATGAGAACAGAGGTTTCATCCTGAGAGCAAATATTCCTCATCTGCCCAATATCCTGGTAAAGTGCTGACAGGAAACCTGTCAAGCTCTCAGGACATCTTCTGCCCCTACATTGAATGAAATAAGACAGGAAAGATATGTTAGGAGAAAACTCTGAGGGAAGCAGCCGCTGTGTCCTGTCAATACTCTTTGGAATCTGAAGACCATATTGCCACTTGGCCTAGGTGATCCTGCTGTGGCAGGGGGATTGGACTAGATGACCTTTCGAGGTCCCTTCCAATCCCTAATGCTCTGTGGTTCTGTGATTCAGGGTCTAACATCTGTGGAGGGTGACATCTGCACCAGAAGAACTCAGAGCAAGAGTGAGGTCCCTCTGCTCTGGGGAGGAAAACTAAAGGCTTAAATTATTGTTTATTCTGTCTTTAAGGGAGATTTTTTCTCAAATATGAATTTAACTGGAAAATTTCAAATAAGCATTCAAGAGTTTCCGTTTCACAAGGAATAGTTGGAGATGGTGCCGCTGATGTCGCAGACACTTCTCAGACATCTTGTTCTGGGTTGATGTGGCAAGATTTTGCTAGCTGGGTGGCTGCAGATGTTAGACGACATTGGTAGATCTACCTGTGTCAGCTCTTCCACGTGTCACTTCTAAGAGAAGACTCAGCTGCAGGTTCAGACCTCTCAGTTATGTTTATGTGTAAGTTAATCACAGAATTCACAGAACATTAGGGATTGGAAGGGACCTCGAAAGATCATCTAGTCCAATCCCCCCGCCACAGCAGAATGCCCTAGATCCAGTCACACAGGAACATGGCCAGGCAGGTTTTAAACATCTCCAGAGATGGAGACTCCACAGCCCCCCTGGGCAGCCCTTCCCAGTGCCATCCAGGCGGGTTTCTCCTTAGCTCCTATGAATATTACTACACCTTGTTCAATTTGCCTCTCATTTCCATTGCCTCCCATGCTTCGCAAAACCAAATGAGATGTTCTGCATCTCTCCACTCCATTGAGAAACTCATTCTTCTGTGGAGAAGGCAGCTGAATGAGGAACAACAACTAACTCACCTTTTCCTTTTCCTAGTTCTTCAGTGAGTGGCAGTATAAGTCTCCCTGCAAATGCATCTGCCTGGCTCACCAGAGCTTCCTTCACGGCTTCATATCCCGATAGCACCACCGTTTTCCTTGGTCCCATCTGAATGCTGAACACTGGGCCATACGTTTTGGATAGCTGGTGAGATGAAAGGGGACGATACAAGAAGATAATTTGGAGATGCTTTTCAGCAAGCTCGAAACACCAGGGTTCATGTTCTGTTCCCTGTGTGCACCTGGGATTTCATTCACTGCCCAGCATGTAGACAGTTTGTCCCACCAATGTTGGAGCTGTCATGAATCAAAAGAATCACAATGGGATCTGCATTTCTCTGATAGGTGAATTTAGAGGGGCTAGAGGAGAGGCTCAGGGAAAACTGGACTACACTGAGTTCCTTCAAAGAGACAAATGGAAACTGAACATCTCAGTAATTGCAGCAAAGCTGGAATCATGAGTAACAACTCTTGGACAGTCTGGAGTTACTGATGTTAGTGACAAAGAGCAAGAGCTGCAGCCTCTACCAGGCAAGAACAGACTGAATGACTTACGAGGGAATGAAGCCCAGAGAAGGAGCAACAGAAGTTACCTCTAGCATCGTCAGGTGAGGTCTCTTCAGATCCATGATGTGCAGATTTCCAATGATGGGTAAGGGTCTGGGTCCTGGGGGGAAGTTTGCTCTTGTGTGGCTCTTCCAGACTTCTTGTCTCTTCAGAACCAGCAGGACAAGGAGTACAAACAGTAACCCTACAGGAAGAAGACTCATCCAATCCATTGTTTTTCAGCAAAGGCTTAGCTGAGCAGATGAAAGTTCAGACCTGCAGTGCAGTCTTCTGTTAGCAGATAGGAGTTTCAAGCATTAAAGACAGTTCCACACACAGGAAGATAAGAGCTTGACCTCCAAGAGCCGGTAAAAATGCCTGCCTGGTTTCACTACTGAACAGACTCACCACTGTGTGTGCTCACTTTGTACCACACTGGTTACACTTTAATGGGGTATGTCTAAACTGGGCTCCCAAAAGGAGGTGAAAAGGCACTGACAGTGTCGCTCTGATTCTTTCCACATGTATCTGGGATTTAATTGTTAACAAAGAATGAATCGGGTACTGGCTAAGCTGGAACAGAGGAGGTTCCACATCAATATCAGAAGGAACTTCTTCATGGTGAGGGTGACAGAGCCCTGGAAGGGGCTGCCCGAGGGGGTTGTAGAGTCTCCTTCTCTGGAGACATTTCAAACCCACCTGGCCATGTCCTAGTGTGACTTGATCTAGGTGATCCTGCTGTAGCAAGGGGATTGGACCAGATGATCTCTCAAGGTCCCTCCCAATCCCTAATATTCTGTGAGTCTGTGAAATAAAATTCATGCTTCTGCAAACCTTTTAGAAACGATGCTCAGGAAGCTTTTGTGATAACTTGAATGCACAGAGACAGCTTGAAATATTTTTTAAGCCAATTTAATTTACACTTCCCATCGTTTTTTTAAACCATACCTCTAGCATTTTTATTGTAGGGATTCTTTTCAGTGTAGCTCACTAAACTCTTGTTCAGCTCTCAGAAAAATAATAACCTTTAGCACTTACCTAGTGCTTTAGGTAAAGTGTTACACAAATATTAACTAACTAATGTTTGTGCAACCCAGCCTGGCCTTTTAAAGAGGGTGTAGTGAGTGAAGTGAACATTCTCCCTGTCACTATTAACAAGATTAAAGGTGCTGATGTTGTACAAGCACAAGAATGAGGCAAAGTGAAATATCCCACCTGTTACTGATTTTGGCCAAATTACGGGTAATCTCAAACTTGTAGATTACTTAGAGTCACAGAACGGCCAGGGTTGGAAGGGACCTTGAAGATCATCCAGTTCCAAACCCCTCCTGCACAGGTAGGGGCACCTTCAGTAGAGCAGGTTACTCAGGGCTATGTCCAACCTGCCCTTCAACACTGCCAGGTATGGGGCAGCCACAACTGCCTTGGGCAACCTGTTCCAGCATCTCAGCACCCTCACAGCAAAGAATTGGTCCCTTATGTCCAACCTCAATCTCCTCTCTTAAAGTCTAGAATGGACTAGATGATATTTTGAGGTCGCTTCCAATCCCTAATGTTCTGTGATTCTGTGATTTGAGTCGCTCTCCTCAGGACCCCTTCCAGAAGCTCTCTGTCCTTCTGCTGTTGGAGACTCCAGAACCGGACCCAGGACTCCAGGTAGAGTCTCACAAGTGTAGAGTAAAGGTGGAGAATCACCTCCCTTGACCAACTGTCAATGTCTCAGTACTGTCAAAGAAGAAGAAAACAAGAAAGCCCTTGGTTGCCTGATTAGGTAACCAACAACACAAAGCTGATGATCTTCAAGCACGTACAGCAGCTCTGCATCACAGGAGGCGATGCTGCCCGTGTACCCACTGAGTCACTTCAGCATGTCAACAGAACCCCCAGGGGATGATGTCTTTTCATGCTGCTACCCTCCCACCTTTCCTTTTCCCTCGCTTCTCCCAGCCTTCTCCTCCACTGAGTCACCGGCACTTGGACCACAGCTTTACAGTCACCGGCACTTGGACCACAGCTTTACAGTCACCGGCACTTGGACCACAGCTTTACATCAGAGATGTTTTCTAACAAACATTTGTTTTTAATATGTTAAAACGCTGTTTGAGTAATCTTTATGACAGATGAGATTTCCTGTAAACCAGGGCCAAAAGATTACCTTGTTCTGCTACATCTGATGTGGTTGCCCAACACTGTTCTCCACAATGTGCTTCCCATAGTAGTCCCTGCGTTTACTGGGCTTCTGGACCCACAATAATGATGTTGCAATCATTTCTAAGTGTGACTCCTGCATGTGTTCTGGAAACAACACGACCGTAAACATAACTGGAGCTTTCGAACTGTCAGTGATGTTGTACTGACTTAACAATAGACAGTAAACATATACAGCTCAGACTTTAATCCAATTTTCTCAGCGAGGCTAATTCTGGTAAGATGATGCAGACAGCGCTGCTTTGTGGGATTTCTGCACAGCTTGGATGGTTTATCAGTCACTCTCCACCTTTCATGGACGCATTGTGCATGTTGTGCATGACCCCATAGCCTTGCCAGTGCCGTGTGCCTGAGTCCACATGCAGTTGTGACGGCTTTAACACCACTGGAATTCCACTAATCGCATTAGACATTAGCACCATTCACAGATCTCTATTTTTACATGTTCCCAGTGTTTGCAGCCATCCGCAGCTGACGTCTACAGCGCAGGCAGAAACTGTGCAGGAAGCCGCCTGCTCACAAGGCATCCGAGCTGGGGGAACGCACCACAGCTGCGGGACTCACAGGATCACTGAATCACAGAACATTAGGGACGGGAAGGGACCTCGAAAGATCATCCAGTCCAATCCCCCTGCCACAGCAGGATCACCTAGACCAAGTCACACGGGAACA
>JAOXOE010000256.1:69248672-69278108 GCA_028565055.1 Phoeniculus purpureus | reverse complement strand
CTATTTATTAATGACTTGGATGAGGGATTAGGGTGCACTGTCAGCAAGTTTGCTGATGACACAAAGCTGGGTGATGTCGCCGACACCCTAGCAGACTGTGCTGCCATTCAGCAGGACCTGGACAGGATGGAGAGCTGTGCATTGAGAAATTTAATCAACTATAACAAGAGCAAGTGTAGAGTCTTGCATCTGGGCAAGAACAACCAGTACCAGTATAGCTTGAGGACCAACCTGTTGGAGAGCAGCATGAGAGCAGAGCACTGGAAAGGGCTGCCCAGGGGGGTTGTGGAGTCTCCTGCTCTGGAGATGTTTAAAAGCCACCTGGAGGTCCCTTCCAATCCGTAATGTTCTGAGGTTCTGTGACTCTATGATATCATATTTTGATAAATACTGTGACAGGTACCCCAATATTGTATTAACGAATGCCTCAGGAAAGTGAATATAGGTGGTTGTAGTAGTCTAGATTGGACGTATCCTGATGGAAAAGGATCAGAGGGCTTACTTTTCTCTGTAATTTTAGAATGTTGGCTGGTACCACCCTAGTCCCATGAAGCACATCACAGAAAATCTTCCCCTAAGTAGCTTGACTGATTATATTTTAGGAGTGATTATATTTTTGCAGGTTTGCAACCTGATTCTGGAAAGACATCAAGGAACTTTCACATTGTGATCCAAATAGCCCCACTGGCATGCTTTTGCTCAGAAACAAATGAAAGATTTAGGTATTTCCTGGAGCATAATATGAGTGAGTAGAGATTTTTCAAGGCTAAGTTAAAGATTTTTCCATCACAAAAGGGGAATTCAATAGATAACAAGTAATTAACTCTTCCTTCAAACTCTCCTGTAACCCTACAAACAATGTTAACAGAGATTCACATTTCACAAACGCTGGCATACCTTGAACACGCACATATATATTATTATAACTACACATAAGAGAAGAGGATAAAGGAAGCTTGGAGGTTTCTTGTGCTATCGTTGAATTTGCTACAACCTGGCATAAAGTCTTTTCATTTGTTCCTTTGGCCTGTCCACACTTTATGAATTTTAATAGCTCATTTTCAGTTAAGAATTCCACCTCCTGTTCTGGCTGCTGGTGACGTTGCAGTGTTTCAGATTTCAAATCTTACCTCTTCCTTCATATTTAATTTACAGACTTGGTTACTTCTTTAAGTACAGGAATTGAAATATATTTTCAGCATTTTAACTTGCCTTGACTTACACTGTTTTAGAGTGCTCTGCCTTGCTATATCTTACGAGGCAGTATTTTAATTTTTATTCTACATTTTGTACTCCAAATACAATACTGCGCAGGCTCTGACTGGAACTCTATTGTAATCCATGTTTTTAAATAAAAATACAACCATATTCTCTTGGACAAATTAGTTACTTACTAGTGACAATTCCATTATGGGCAAGTCAAAAAAGATAGAAATTTTAAAGGGAAACACAGATTTTTTTTAACCCCTACATGAAAGATCTGAGCACATGTTTGTGTGGTGACACTCAGGGTTATCTCTGGTTCAGAGCTTAAGGCACTGCCGTTCATCAAGGAAAAGTATTGTCTGCTACCAAAACCCACCCAAACTTTAAAGCTCGGTCTCTCATTTGCATTTCCTCATGTGGAGATTCTTTATGTGATTTGCTTGTGCAACAATCTGTCCTTAAACTCACTTTTCTCCTGGTTTACTCAGTTACCTAACTTACTGTTCCTTTAAGAGAAACCAGTACACAACTGGTGGGTCTGTGTCACTCTCTTGATATATAGATATGTACACAAAAGCCTCAGATACATCTGTGAGATGCAGTAAAGGTAGATATATGAATTTATGAAGAGACTCACGGTGTCAATGAACAATAATTGCAATATGCAACTACACACAAAAAGCACAATTAGACACAGGCTCAAACATATAAATATTCTACTTGCTTATTCAGGAAGGGTGGCTCTAAGTGAATGCCAAACAGTAGCACATTTGTTTTGCAAATGGAATTATGTTATGTGTTTTGCCTCTCTGATTTACACATAACTCAATGCTACAAGTCTAATTGCATTCATATATATGCTGTTGGTCTAACGCTGAACATATGTTTAACTGATCCACTATAAAACACTGATTCATGAACCTGCAACCTTTTCTTCTGTATTTTTATCCCTTTGTTTGGACTAATAGTTATGTCAGAAAACTTGACATCCCATTTAGTAAGCCTTATGAGGCGGGGCTGGGCGAGTTGGGGCTGTTTACTCTGAAGAGGAGAAGGCTGAGTGGAGACCTTAGCGCTACTACAGCTACCTGAAAGACAGTTGTAGGGACATTGGTGGTGGTCTCTTCTCACAAGTAACAAGAGATAGGACAAGTGGAAATGCCCTCAAGTTGTGACTGTGGAATTTTAGGTTGGACATTAGGAAAAACCTCATTACTGAAAAAGTCATCAGGCTTTGGAACAGGCTACCCCTGGATATGTGTAAAACTCATGTAGAGCTTAGGGACATGGTTTAGTGGTGGGCTCGATACAATTGGGTTGATGGTTGGACTTGATGATCTTGAAGGCCTTTTCCAGCCTAGGCCTTTCTATAATTCTAGAATGCATTAATTCTGTTCTGGTTCTGGCATACAAAAATGCAGCTCATTAATCCTGAGGGATAAACACTCTGCTCTGCATTTTCTTTAGTCCCAAGAGTCCTCTGCATCTCCAAAACCAAGATCAAGGGGGCAGGCTTTGCAGCACTCTATGTCAGTACCTGCATGTGAGTATCAAGCTTTATTATGGTGACTCGGGTCAAAAATTAAGTCCAATTGGTTTTAATCTTCTTTATTTTCACTGTGTTCCTGATTTCAAAGCTACTGACTTGAAAGCAGAGCTATAACCCCATTACAGGCATGATGCCACCATGTAGAAAAATATCAACAATTACATAGTGAATTCAGTTAATGAGAAGAAGGAAGAAAAAAATCTGCTTGGTTTTACAAGATATTTAGAAACCAAATTAGCTGCATGGGTACAACTGTATTTCACAGGCAAAGGAAATGTGCTGTCCATGAATATTAGCAGATTAGCAGTAGTTTTAAATTACATTCCCAGAAACAGTAATTCTAACATCTGTACATTATTCCTTTTTCATGCATAAGGCAATGATTTTGAGGAAACCTGTTCATCCCACACCATGATAATCTCAGAAAGGTCAAGAATTTTATTCATAGTGGATTCAGTGCACTGTAAATCCAGTTTGGGGGTGCAGAAAAAAATTAAATGAAAAGCTTTCTAAACTCATCTCTCTTGTCATTGCTGTAAAACCAGCATTTTGCTGCTTTAAGTCTCTGCCCTGAATTGGAAGCTTGGGAGGGATAAAGAAGTCTAAAAAGAGCACAAGATACAATGGTGAATCTAGTTCAACAAACTTAGAATGTTAAAAGGCAACAGCTTCACTTTGCTCTCTCCCATCTTCCAAAACATTTACAAAATGAGAGTGGCTGGATGAGCTTTAGCAGTTCACTGACCTTGAAAAGCCATGTCCTGGATGTCACCTGTTAAAAAACAGCACAATTTTTCTGAATTCAAAGGTGACCTATTATGCTAGGCAAGGCTAAAGCATCCTACAGACCTAGTGACTTGGATGTTCATTTTGGGCTTTTATTTTCTTAGAAAGGAATAATTTCTGTATATTCTTCAGTCTTTCAGCAGTGATGGACCTGAGCCATGAGGTCAGAACTGTGAATAGGACCTAAAACTTATCTCATATTCATTTAATATAGGAGTCTTACTACTGCATTGAGTGCTGTCAAATAGATGTGAATTTACTGAAAAGAAATCGGTACAAAGGGCTCCCTGGGCTTACCTTGCTGGATTAAATGTATGCAGCCCGCAACCTTGAGTCACCGTGCCACACAATTCTACACCATTATTTTTTTGGCCTAGCCCTTTTTAAAGACTATTTCAAAAGAAGCATGTTTCTCCACTTCAAACCACAGCACCAAATCATGCCAGTAGAGCTCTCTGAAGGAGAGAAGAACCTCTGTGTCTTTGTCCCTACTGCAATGATGAGCACTAGAAGCATCATCATTACAAAGAGCATTTTGTCAGACCCAGCTCTGCAGGAAAACATGAAATTTATGTAAAAAACTTTGAGATCTGTTTTAGAAAACCCAAGGGAATAGTCACTGTTACTGCAGTTCACAGACGTGTCTAAGTTGTACAGAGCTACAATCAATTGCCATCTTAGCGTCTGCTGCATGGCTGTCAAAAGAAGCTGGGTTGGAAAAACAGCCCACATGCCTGCCTTGCCCTGCCAAAGATCAGTCAGAATAATGAGAGTGGAAAATGAAAACTAGGAATAGAGCCCTTAATGTGCTGACTGTACTCTTCCCAGATTGATTTTCACGGAGCACTTGTTCTTACCTCTTGTGATGGTTTGAAGGGAAAAGCAAAATAGCCTGAACCCAACACACATTTTCCCAATGAGATTCCAACATTTAGATTATCCTAACATATTGCATAAAGTAACTGATATTTAATACATCGATTAGGGAGGTCTGACAGGTTCATTCAAATGCGTGCTGTAGCATAAAGACTACCTTTGAAACAGCACAAGATTGAGATGTATCAGAAAGGCAACCAAAGGAGCAAATGCTCCATGGGAGGCTACTATGGCAACGAGCTCTTCTGGGCTTTTGAGCCCCGCAGCACTCACGTCCCTTGGGAGCTCCCACCATGCTGGAAGTAACAATTATATCTGATCTGGAAATCAGCAGGAGCAACGTTCATGATTTCAAGCCCAGCATTTCAGACAGCACATTGCTGAGCTGGGATAAGGTAGATGACTGAAAAATCGCAGCAGAGCAGAAGGTCTATAGAACCTATTGTCGTTCAAGTTTCTATTGGAAACCCACTGATTTTAATTGCAGTGTTTCATTGCTGTTTCTTCAATTTTAGAACTACAACAAAAACATTGGAGCAGGGGAGGACCCTAACAACAAGATTAGTTTGATCTTACACATCCCCTCTTGCAGCTGTCTGCATTTTTTCTAGTCAAGTAAAAGTTTCACGAGAGAGAGTGGAGAGAAACAAGTGTGTCTAGAACATAACTCACCTGCTTCTATTTACATATTCATTCCAAGAAGAAATGAATCATGCTCCACAAGTAGGGTTTTTTCTTTCCTCTGACTAGAAATTTAGACAATCACTTCAGATGTTGATGATAATAGGTATATCAGCATTACATAATGGGGAAAGCCTAACCCAAGCACTCTATTTTCACACCTTTTCACATGTGGTTAACTTTCTCTCCCTCTCCCGAGATTACTCAAGGAGATTTTGATCTCATATTTTTTTTAATATGAGGGTGGTCATATGAGGGATCACTGGAACAAGTTGCCTAGAGAGGTTGTGGAGGCCCCATCCCAGGAGATATTCAAGGTCAAGCTGGATGAGTCTCTGGTCAGTCTGGTCTGGTGAGTGATGGCCCTGCTTGTTGCAGGGGGATTGGTCTAGGTGACCTTTGGAGGTCCCTTCCAACCCTATGATTCCATGATTTTTTTTTTCCTGCTAAGCATTTCTGTACTATACAGGGACACACTACTTTGTTCCTCAGCACACACCATTTCCCAGCCTTGCTACTTATAGCTTCTGCTTTCTCACTCACTTGTGCTCTCACCCCTTTCTCAGTGTTATTCTGGTTGATGCTACCTTCTCTGCAAAGGTGTACTCCAAAACGTTGTGAAAAAAAAGCAAAAGGGTTTATTGAGCAAAGCTCAAAAGACATGCAAGGATTTTCTGTTATCCAGAAATATCCTGCACTGTGGTCACTGTGCTGTTTCCTTTGCATCTCATAAACCAGAATGAAGCTGCATTGCTTAGTGTCTTTTGATTGTAGATAGAGATAACAAGCAATGCATAAGATTAATGTATATTCATGAGGAGAATTATAGCTGTGCATGAAAGCACTACACTAGTGCTTGGTAATCAACATCTACTTTACTTTTTTAAAAAATTTTAAGTTAGCACAGTCACTAATCAAAGATAATTACACCACTGCCATTTGAAATGTTTATCAGGAGTTCTGTAGGAGGAAGAACAAGGAGTGCAATTTTCTCTCTACAGTGACATGCAGTTCTAGCTACAGCTGGGCCAACAACATTGCGATTTGGCTTTGCAAAGCTTATTTGTAGAGTTTTGGCATGGAAATTGTGACTGTAGAGAAGCAATATTTTGTATCTGAATACAGCCGTCTACCTAAGAATCATGAACTGATAGCAAATATTAATAAACTATCACTATCTGCAATGTGAAGTACAAAAGCACTGGACCCCGTCTTAATGGCAAAACCAAGGTGGAGGGGAAGTTTCCAGACGAGTACAATACATCAGCAGAACTGAGGTCATACTGCTTGCACATGATTATTTCCAGCACCTCAAGACCTCAAAAGTAATTTGCCTGTTATTCACAAAGGTTAAAGTTTTCTGACTGTCATAGAAATATTGCAAAATAATCAAGATACTTAGTCCCAGAGTCTCAGGTATAAAAGTTTACTGGTTTCTGGGGTCACAAGAAGCTGGACAAAGATGGTTGTTCTACTAGTTCTTGGCTAGATATCACTTAAAAATGCATTTTCCCAGAAATCCCAGAAATGTGTTCACTCTAGCTGGAAAAGAAATCACACATTAGGTGACTGGTCTCCAGTCATGCTGAGCACCACTCAACTGTCATTAATTGGGTGCGAATTACTGTTTCAGAACAGTAACAAATATCAGAATTGTCCAGTGTTAACACCATTGTCTCTCACCTTCATATTCAAGGCAATCACTGATTGATTCAAGGTGATCACTGATTGGTTGCAGTTTCATTAGACTCCTGAGTTTATTTTGGGTGTCAAGAGATAATACTGGAATATTGGTTTGAGTACAGAACTGCTAGAATCATAACAACTACATTGTACAGGCCAGTCACAGCAGCACCCTATTATTCTGTTATTTCAAAGATTTTAATGTATTGCAGAGGAGGACATATGTTTGCTCGACAGTGTAAATAATTTGACTTACAAAAGGACCCAAAACTTGTGTAATTTTTTTCAGCTTTTCATACTGAAATGGAAATAATTTTCCATTTGCCTGTGTAGAGAATCCTGGAATAGGGAAGTGCAATTATAAGAAATGAAAAGGGTAAGCTTCTAATATCACCTATTATACCTGGAAATCTTAAACTTGGGATGGGCTACCCTGCTTTTAAATAGCTTCCATCTCATCCACTAATACTGAAATTCCCCTAAGACCATCAGACTAGGAAGTATCCAGTACTGAAGAATGTTGTTATGGCTTTGTTGGTAGAGGCTTGTGTCACCTGGGCCCCTGCAAAATTCTGCTTTGAGTCCTGGCACAGCTGCCTCCGTCATTTAGCCTTCTAAAGCACTACAATAAGTTCCATGCAATTTACTCGGGCAGGATCATTCAGGAAGGATCCTAAACCCAAGATGCTATAAAAAATCTGTGAATGGTAATGATCTTCTGGTACTTTTCAGATTAGTCCTGTTTGAACATCCAGCAATAAAATTCATTTGTGAGAACTGTGCTCCTGCTCCACTGCCTGACTTCGCTTCCCATTCTGTGATTCTTCTTTTACAAGCAATTGAAACTCCAGTAAAATCCCAATGAAAGCCATAGCATGAAGTTTGTTCTAAAATGTAGTGTGCTGCTTTTTTTGCAGATTTCTCAGTGGCAGACATTAGCTCTTTTTTGTTTTATCATTAGCAAGGCAGTGCAGAATTAAAGCACTACCTTGAAATTCAAAGGTTACAACCAGTAAACGCTCCAGGCCTCATGGACACAACATGCTCTATGACTGCCTGATTGCCATCCATACAGGTGCCCTCAGGAACAGCATATATGGTGTCTGCTCTGATGGCAGAGGCAAATAGCCCTGGCTGCCGGAGGCCACTCTGCCATCTACAGAGGTTACTCCATCTGAGTGGTACCCTTGTGCTTTGAAAGGTCCCTGGCTCTCCAGACAGCTGTTTGGCATTAAGCCCTCATAAATCAAGGTTAAGCATCTTTCTGAATAAATGTTTTAAAGCAAATTTTTAATATGTACTAACATGGAGGACTGACAGAGAAGTCCATCATCCCACTGCAGCACAGACCAAGAGGCATCTGTGTATGAACCGCTCACCATATGGTAGCAATGGAGCCAGGCCAGGTTCTTCTGCCAGTGCCAGCAAAGAGGGCTCTGCAATGCAAAGGCTCAAGCAGAAGGCAACATAGCACTGCAGCAATTACAGAGTCCTGTGCACCCGAGGCCTGAACAGAACCCATGCTGGCTCCAAAGTGGCTAATGCTTACTGGGAAATGAATGAAGACAATGCATCAAATAGTCAGGCAACTGGGGAAGGTTTACAAAGGACACAGGATAGTCCCTTTTCCCTGAGCCTCACCACATCGGTTTTTAAATCCAGTATCTTCTTTATCACATTTATGAGAATACTGATGGGTAACCTTATTAATGTCTACAAATATTTGAAGGGTGGGTGTCAGGAGGATGGAGCCAGGCTCTTCTCAGTGTCATCTAGTGATAGAACAAGGGGTAATGGGTGCAAGCTGGAACATAGGAGGTTCCATATAAATATTGGGAGTAACTTCCCAGTAAGGGTGACGGGGCACTGGAACGGGCTGCCCAGGGGGGTTGTGAAGTCTCCTTCTCTGGAGACGTTTAAAGCCCACCTGGATGTGTTCCTGTGCGACTTGGTCTAGGTGATCCTGCTGTGGCAAAGGGATTGGACTAGATCTTTTGAGGTCCCTTCCAATCACTAATGATTCTGTGATTCTGTGATGCTACCGGTAAACCCTGTCCCTGAGCTCTCGATCTCCACAACTGTGAAACATGGCCAAGGATGATGATTCAACCCCCTCCCTAGGCAGCCTCTGCCAAGGCCTGAGCACCCTGGAAATGAAGATTCTCCTCAGGGCCAACCTAACTTTCCCCTGGGGCAACTTCAGGCCATTTTCTCTTGTCCTATGGCTTGTTCTGTGTGAGAAAAGACCACCCCCACCTCTCTACACCCTCCTTTCAAGGAGGCCCTCAGCCTCATTTTCTTCAGACTAACCAGCCTCAGGTCCCTCAGCTGCTCCTCACAAGGTTTGTTCTCCAGACCCTTCTCCAACCTTGCTGTTCTCTGGACCTTCTCCAGCACCTCAGTGTCAGAAGTGAGAAAGTAACAACTTGATTCCTCCATCTAATTAAAAAACTACTCAAAAATACTTTCCTAAATGGAAAGAAGGTGTCACAAAACCATTCTAAAACATCACAGAATGTTCGGGGTTGTAAGGGACCTCAAGAGATCATCTAGTCCAACTCTCCTGCCAGAGCAGGATGACCCCCCACAAAACTGGACCTATCAAGATGTGTCAACTGTTCTCTGGCTGTGAACAGATAATCAACTGATTTGATGTGTGGAAAGATAATGGGTACAACTTGCTATTGTCTAATGACACATGAATAATGCAGTGGAATTGGGATCAGACAGCTCTTCTGCTTTTAATCCTTTAGTTTCTTGTCTTCCATTGCGTAACCGAACTGTTGATGTAATCCTCCCGCATGTGAATGCTAAACTCGGGGTTTCACAATCGATGAAACCAGCCATGGAAACCAGCATGAAATATTCAATCAGTGAAATCTAAAGGTGCCCACAAGTATTAGAAGAGGATTGGGCTGCTGATGTAGCCAACGGGGTCTCCAGGGAGCAATGCAGTTCTCAGAAAAGTGTTTTAATTTTGACTCTGGTTTCCCTTTGCTTGCCTGAAGAAATTTCATGTCTCATTTCAGCAGTGAGAGGATGAAGCATAAGTGAGAAAGCTGGGATTAGGTGACATCTAGTCTTCATGAAGTAGGCCCTCTATTCTGTTTTCACCAAGAAAGGAGATGTTAGGTGAGCTGACCGCATAGAACACGCCAGGAAACTATCTCCAGAGACTTCTATCAGGATTAGAAGCTCTGTTTGAGCACCAGCAATCCTTTAAAACAGGTCCTTCTCATCTAATGACTGCACCTTGAGAATCTATTTCCAAGCTCAATATTCACATCTAGGATAAGAGCAAAACCCATGGGCAGCTCAATTTCCTGAGTTAGGTGGTATCTTCACTCGAAAACTGTATGAGACTCTGGATGAGACCACAAAGGGGCACTGGAACAAGCTGTCCATACAGCAGCTCCATTTGTTGTGGAGTCTCCATCCTTGGAGATACCAATACCCAACGGGACACAGCTACTGTGGCAGATCCTGTTGTGGGCTTGGACTGGATGATCTTGAGAGGTGACTTCCAGCCTCAGTGATGCTGTGATTCTTCTGTGTGCTCTTCTCACTGGATCAAGGTTTGAACCATCAGTCCCTCTTTACCCAATCTTGTGGCTCAGGTGTGGAGCAATCCAGTTGCAACTGGAGAGGAAATCATCTCTCTGCTGTGCCATTGTCCTCACTCCAAAGCATTTCTAACCTGCAGAATGAAAGAGTCTTACAGGAAAAAACATGGATTTGAGTATCTGAAACCAGAAGAAGTAACGGATTTCTCCATTTTGTGCAGGACAGCTAAGCTTTTAGGGCAAAGGTGCCCTGAAAAGGCTGTGAGTGCTGCAGAGTCCTTCTCTGTATATAGTGTGGCTTTGATTGATGAGTTAAACTCCTCAAAGCCTTTGGCACAGGGATCCCTGGTATGTAAATCCCAAGTGGCTTCAGCAGGGAACAAGCACAGAGACATGCAGCAAAGCTGAGGTGGCCTCTACTCCCTGGTGGCAAGCAATAGGAGCAGAGGAAATGGCTGCAGGCTGCACCAGAGGAGGTGTAGGCTGGATATTAGGAAGAATTTCTTCACCCCGAGAGTTATCAGACACTGGAACAGGCTGCCCAGGGCAGCGCTGGAGTCCCCATCCCTGGAGATATTTAAACGACATATGGACCTGGTGCTGAGGGACAGGGCTGAGTGGCAATGCTGGGGTGAAGACTGGGCTTGATGATCTTAAAAGTCTCTTCGAACCAAACAGGTTCTGTGATTCTGTATCTGTGCACAGCCAGTTCTGCTTTCTGGTGAAACTCAAAGCTTTTAAAGCCTCTCAGATTCCTAAGGATTCCAGAATTTAGGCTGTTACTGTTACTTAAGCACCTGCATTCCATCTAGGCTGCACATGAGATGCCTACATACTCTGGCATCATTTATAATGGCTGGGGGAGCATCATGATGATTTCATGCTCAGATATGATGAGGAGCAAGTTGGATGTGAGGTGTTGCTGTGTTCGCTACCCAAGTGAAAATACTGGAGCACCACTAGAGTGAACTCAGTGCTTGGTTCTGCTGTGGTGCCCTGTGGCTTTGCACACTGGGCTGAGCATCACAGAGTCACAGAACATTAGGGATTGGAAGGGACCTTGAAAGATCATCTAGTCCAATCCCCCTGCCACAGCAGGATCACATAGACCAAGTCGCACAGGAACACATCCAGGCGGGTTTTAAATGTCTCCAGAGAAGGAGACTCCACACCCCCCGGGGCAGCCCCTTCCAGTGCTCTGTCACCCCACATAAATATGTGAAGTTCCTTCTCATGTTTATGTGGAAACTCCTACGTTCCAATTTACACCCATTGCTTGCCACCCTATCCTCCACTTCTGACCTAGAGCAGCTTTCAAAGTCCTGCCTTCAGTGGTTTTGACCAACACTCTTGAACCCCTGCAGCAAACAGCTTTCCTCTAGTACTGCAACACAGAGATCCCCCTCATCCAAGCCTTTTATTTCCCATATCCAGCCATAAAGCTGGAAAACAGAGCTCCCAGCGTTCCTTCCCCTGCCTGATCCCTCATCCTGGCATTATTCCCCAAGGCTGCCACTGGATGAGTGACATTTGTTTCTGCTCAGCAGTAGCAGCCTGATGGGATTTGCATTGTGAAGTTGCTTGACAAGCCAAGTAGCAGAGCGGCGTCAGAGGAGGGGCTGCTTGGAAAGATGCTCTGCCAGGCAGTGGCTCTGCCTGGCTTTCACTGTCTCCCCAGGGAGGGAGCCTTTCCCTCACTCCAGGCTTCTCCCCTGCCACACCAGAAGGAGGGAGGAGAAAGCAGCAGTCCCCTCACGCTGACAGCACCCAACTGCCTGGCTCACATCTGCAGCAGGCAAGCCATGAGGAAGGGTCTCTTGGCCCCTACAGCTGCTTCACCTTCAGTTTAAAACTTTCAGCTACTTCCACAAGTGATGATGGAGGAGCAATATATTTCCAAACTCCACCCAGCAGTGGATTATGGAGCTGGGGTCTTTCTTCTGATCATAGGTGAGTTCTGCCTTCTCAGCCTGCTTTTTTGCACCCACAGGTCCAGAGGAAGCTGGAGGGAGGTGATAAAACATCCATTTCCACCCAGGTTCCTGCGTGCTGCCTTCAGCTGGATGCCAGGATTCATTTCTACTCTCTTATCTGTAGTATTTTGTCTTGATGCCGAAGACTTGCCAGTTTGTCTCTGCAGCATCATGAGCATTCACAAATAAGTTGGCTGCTGCCTATCCTGGCATCTGACCCCTGTGAACTGGGAGATGAAACTGTATAGTGGAGGGCAGCTTTGGTCCAGCCCTGGCTGGGGGGATGTTCATTACTCACGAAGAGCAGTTGCGTCTTGGTAGGGCAAACTGGTGTAAAATAGCAAAGGGTTTCCAAACAGCACTTCTGGGGTTTGGTTATTAGGGTCTGCTTGCCCTGCTGTGAAAGCAGATTTCCAGTCAGATCCAAGTGGGGATGTCAGAGAATCCCAGACTGGTTTAGACTCAAAGGAAGCTCAGAGCTCATCCGGTGCCAACCCCTTGCCATAAGCAGGGACACCTCTCACCAGAACAGGTTGCCTAGAGCCTCATCCAACCTGGCCTTGAACACTTCCAGGGATGGAGCAGCCACAAAGTCCCAGTATTTACCAGTCTGCTCCAGAATGGCTTTAGCTAAGTGTTTGTGTTCCCAGGTTTGTTTATTATCAGGGTAGATGCAGAAACAAGCTGAAGAGGTTCAGTTGTGCAGCCCAGCTGAGTTTTGTGAAGATGTGAGGACCTTCCTCCCTTCAGCTCACCTGAAACCCCTGTTTGAGATGCATTTAAGACAGACAAACATCTGTTTTGATGTGCTCTAAGAGAGAGGCTTCAAGCAGCAGTGCTGGGCTTTGGGATTTCACATCTCACTGCTGTTCCTGCCTACTATACTGTCCCCTCAGTCATGCTGACAACAGAGAGTACAACACAGGCTCTGAAAATTCACTGTCTGAAAAACAGCCGTGGGGGTTCCTTTCCCTGCAAGTTAGGGTGCCACAGGTTGCTCTCCAGCAGCAAGTGGTCCCATGCCAAGCTACCATGGGCATCTCTGTGTGTCCAGGGAGCTCAGGGGACACTTCAAGCATATCCAGAAATGCCAAGTGAATGAATGAGTGATGAGGGGTGTCTTAGATTTGTACCTGTTTAGGACTTTCTCTGGACATCTCTGCCCATTGTTGGGTTTACAGCAATGCATTTAAGGACCAGAGCACACGGCTGCAGGCTGCAGCAGGGGAGGTTTAGGCTGTATGTTAGGAAGAATTTCTGAAAGGGTTGGAACAGGCTGCCAAGGGCAGTGGTGGAGTTCCCGTATCTGGAGGAACTGAAAAGTCATGGAGATGTGGTGTGAAGAACATGGTTTAGAAGTGACCTGGCAGTGCTGAGTCAAAGGCTAGACTTGGTGATCTTGAATGTCTCTTCCAATCCAAAATATTCCATGATTTATTCCACCTGGGGGGACTTTCTCACTCTCTCCGACTTCCTGAAGGGAGGTTGTGGTCAGGTGGGCGTCAGGCTCTTCTCCCAGGCAACTAGCACCAGGACAAGAGGGCAAGGCCTGAAGATGCCAGTGGAGGGTTAGGTTGGATGTTAGGAAGCCCTTCCTCACGGAAAGGGTGATCATAGCCTGGAATGGACTGCCCAGGGCACTGGCAGAGTCCCCATCCCTGAAGGTGTTTAAGGACAGCCTGGCTGTGGCCCTTAGTGCTCTGGTGTGACTGCTGTGGTGATGTTAGGTCCTGGGCTGGTCTGGATGAGCTCAGAGGGCTTGTCCAGCCTCAGTCATTCTGTGATTCACTGATTCTGTGATTTTGTTGCACATGCCTTGAGTAGTTTCTTTGTGGGCACTTTGTAATGGCTTTCTCTGTGAGCAAACCCATCCTTTCTGCTTTCACAGTGACCAGGGAACATGATAGAACCTTTTTCTCATTCTCTGCTTCATTTCTGACTTTAGAAGAGACCTTCTCTGTAAAACCTTTGATCCAAAGCAGCTCCAGCACAATGTTTATGTGCAAGAAAAGAGGAAACAAGCTGTTTGCTGTATGTTCTTTGACAATGATTTTGTGAGCACTTAGAAGCCCTGTGGTATAGCTAAACAAATGATATCTAACAGGTACTTCAGCAAAGCAGCCTCTGCTGTTGCATGCCTGTGGCTAAATAACTGCTCTGGCTTGTCTCACTGCTCTCAGGGTCCACCAGGCACAGTGGTGGTCCTGGACCAGCAAGGACCCTGAGCTGCACAGTCTCCACATGTTGGCTATCGAGGTAGCTCGGAGCCCAGTAGGTTTGTCATAGAATCATAGAATTGGAATCATAGGTTGGAAAAGACTTTCAAGCTCATCAAGACCAACCATGAACCCAACGGTCCCAAGGCCACTGCTAAATCCTGTCCCTAAGCTCCAAGGTTCCACAACTGTGAAACGCAGCCAGCGATGGAGATTTAACCACCTCCCTGGGCAGCCTCTGCCAAGTCCTGAGGACCTTTTCTATGGAGAAGTTTTTCCTAATGTCCAACCTGAACTTCCCCTGGTGCAGCTCAGTGTATTTCACAGCCATATTAACTGTGTGATATCACTGTCTGCACTGATTCCTCTCTTTCAGCCATCCTGACAATCCTTGGCAATTCAGCTGTCCTTGCTACAGCAGTAAAACGCTCCTCCCTCCTGAAGTCACCGGAGCTGCTCACAGTCAACTTGGCAGTGGCAGACATCGGAATGGCCATCAGCATGTACCCGCTGGCCATCGCATCTGCCTGGAACCATGCCTGGCTGGGAGGAGATGCATCCTGCATATATTATGCCCTGATGGGTTTTCTTTTTGGTGTGTGCAGCATGATGACCCTGTGTGCCATGGCTGTGATTCGACTGCTAGTTACCAACTCATCCAAATCTAACAGTAAGTAAATGATGTTTCTGGTTTCTTTGGGCTATAACGTTCTGAGAGGTACAGTGTGGAATGCAGCATGGAGTATCGGATCAGTAACTAGGAATAAGCTTTGACTTTTAGTCCAATATAAAATAATCTGATCTCTAGAAAGATCAGATTAAATTCTTATTAAAGCAATGAGGTTTCTGACTTGTCATTAACAGTAAGTGGAGCTACCTGAGAGTGAATATCTTGCTGGACCAGACTGTCTCATCTTCCTCTGTGTGTGCAAGTACATATAGTGAGGTGCGAGAGGAAGAAGCCTTCTCCTGCCATTCCTGGTCTTGGAGGCAGTACATTTGGGGTCAGCTTGAGGTTATAAAGCTGCCTGACTTACTACACTTTAGATCAGCACCGAGGGCTGCACTCCAGTCTCACCCAATCCTGGGACACTGTTTCTCTCAAGGCTAAAGGTTAGGGAACTGCAGCAGCAGCCTAGGAATCAGAATCATCCTGGCTGGAAAGGACCTCCAGGATCATCAAGTCCAGCCCTCAGCCCAACATCTCCCTAACCCTAGACCATGGTCTCAAGTGCTCAATCTACTCATTTTTTTTAAACACCTCCGAGGATGGGAACTCCACCACCTCCCTGAGCAGCCTGTTCTAGTGCCCAACCACTCTCTCAGTAAAGAACTTCTTCCTAAGATCCAAACTAAACCTCCCCTGATGCAACTTGAGGCCAAGAATACTTGCAGCCACCATCATTCTGTTTGAGAAGTTACGACATACCCACATATCCTTGTTCTCCCTCTTTCTTGCAGGTAACAAAATCACCAAGAACACTGTTCTGATCCTGATTATTTTAATCTGGCTCTACTCCTTGCTCTGGGCCATTCTGCCCTTGGTAGGCTGGGGTTACTATGGCCCTGAGCCATTTGGCATCTCGTGTACAATAGCCTGGAGCCAGTTCCACAACTCTTCCAACGGCTTCTCCTTCATCCTGAGCATGTTCCTCATGTGTACAGTGCTGCCTGCACTGACCATCGTCGCCTGTTACTTGGGGATTGCCTGGAAGGTTCATAAAGCCTACCAAGAGATCCAGAATATTGACAGGATCCCCAACGCCGCTACACTGGAGAAGAAGTTGACATTGGTGAGTTATCCCAGTGCTGAGAATAGTCTGCAGTAATCAGGAGCTTGCAGAGAACTGCATCTGCTCAGGCATGGCTAAATGTGGGGGATGAAACACTGGAACAGGTTGCCCAGAGTGGCGGTGGAGGCTCTATCCCTCGAGACATTCAAGGTCAGGCTGGATGAGGCTCTGAGCAACCTGTTCTAGTTGAAGATGTCTCTGCTCACTGCAGGGGTTTGGACTAGATGACTTCTAAAAAAATCCCTTCCAACCCACAGTGCTCTATGATTCTGTTCTATGATGACCCCTCATTGCTTCTTCTAGCATTAACCAAAGATGGAGATGTGGGTCTCACCAGTCTCACCTGTGCTTTCCACTCCTCAGAGCAGCAGGAGTCCTGAACATGATGATATTTAAGTAGCTCCATCAGGATAATGTAGGTACAGTGCATCTTGTTAAAGCTGTAGGCAGTTGCAGCCAAGATTTTCAGCGATTTCCAGTCATGCTGGAATAGCTCTCTAGTCCTTTCAGGTGGTAGCTGGGGTGGAAGTCTTGTTCTGTAATCACAGATAGATCTGTTAGGAGGGAATAAAAGCACAAATGCACTGTCCAGTGTTAGCTGTGCTCACATCCCAACACAGCCAGCAAGCAGCTTCAGGAATTCAGGTGTGGTTCCTCCTAACACCACATCCCTTAGTATCAGCCCCTGGCAGCACAAGCTGAGAGCTGAAGCCTGTTTCCCTTTCAGATGGCCGTGCTCATCTCGGTGGGGTTCCTGACCTCATGGACACCTTACGCAGCAGCCAGCTTCTGGTCTATATTTAACTCCAGCGACTCCCTACAGCCCATCGTCACGCTGCTGCCCTGTCTGTTTGCCAAATCCTCCACGGCCTATAACCCTTTTATCTACTACATCTTCAGCAAAACTTTCCGCCGTGAAATCAAACAGCTGCAGTGCTGCTGTGGCTGGCGAGTTAACTTTTTCAGCTCTGACAACTCAGCTGAAAATCCCGTGTCGATGATGTGGAGCGGGAGAGACAATGTCCGTCTCTCTTCAGCTGCAAAGCTGGACACCCAGGGAGCTGCCGCTCACTGAAACACAGCGATTATTTCACAACACAAATTGAAATGTGGGCTTCTCTTGTGGTTCCAGATGAGTAGGAAATGCAGCCTGTGGGGTTGTTCCTGCATACCTTACACCAGCTACAGAGGTCTAAGTATATATTTTTAAGCAATGCTCAAATATTGTCTTTAAGCTAGAGACAAAAAAAAACCCTTCTATTTTTCTCAAGGATTTCCACTTTAGAGCAAATAGATTTAGGTACTAAACCTAAAACCATGCAAACTGAACTTATTTTCAGGGAAACAGCTATAATTAAAAGAGGGTTTAGTAACTGGTTGGGGTTTTTGTCTTGTACTCTCTGACTTTTTAATGCAACCTAGCTGCAAACTCCTTGCTCTGCCAGTAAAATAGCCATCAGAGAAAACTATAGGTCAAACACAAAGTGTCACCAAGTAACTGCAGCTTTTCAGCCACACAGACAGAAAACCATAAGGGTAGTAGCTACTCACTCCTGACAAATGGGTGAAGACAGCAGGTCCAGATCCTTTAGCACAGACCAAGCTCTGCAGTGCCTGTGTCCTCTCTTGTGTGCCTCTGCCTGACTGCTGCTTCAGGGATTCCAAGAAGATAATGAAAATAAATTTACTCTTTGCATTTTGTCTGTGGTTTTGTGGTTGCTCCTGCATCCTGCCTGTGCTGGCTCACACACTTGGGAGAAGGCATAAAGGACTGTTTTATTTGCTGTCCCTTTCTGTATATCCTAGTTTCAACCATCCCCATTTCTTGAAGGAATCCATTATATGTAAGTTGAGGATAAACAGACTCACAGAACTATTTGAGCTGGAAAGATCTCTAAGATCATCCAGACCAGACCAGGACCTAACATCACCACAGCAGCCAGACCAGGGCATTAAGTGCCACAGCCAAGCTGTCCTTCAACATCTCCAGGGATGGGGACTCTGCCCTGGGCAGTCCATTCCAGGCTCTGATCACCCTTTCTGCGAGGAGGGGCTTCCTAACATCCAGTCTAACCCTCCCCTGGCAGCTTCAGGCCCTGCCCTCTTGTCTTGTCTTGAGCCTGATCCCCATGTGACTGCACCCTCCCTTCAGGCAGTTGTATGGAGGGAGAAGGTCTCCCTGAGCCTCCTCTTTTCCAGGCTAAACAACCCCAGCTCCCTCAACCTCTCCTCATCAGACTTCCCTTCCAAACCCCTAAGATGTTTTGAAGGCAAAGGTTTAGTTTGGGAGTTTAGCCTCATTTTATGGTGAGATGTAAAGAGCAACAGGGTAAAATGAAGTGTGATAGGGCCAGTGCAGGAGAATGGCCCTTGTAGGACCCTCACACCCCATTTCCCTCATTTGGATTCCACAAAGGACTTTTCACATCTATACATCAAATTCCTTCTTAGAGGAAGATGGAAACAATGAGAATTGAGGATCAATTTACCTGAAGAAAGTTCAACTGCTAAACAAGACAGTTACAGCAAGAACAACACTGGACTGGAACAGCCTTCATTTAAGAAATGGTGAAGTACTGGGGAAGGGCAGTGATGTAGTCAGAATGGGCTTCTAGGTCTATGATGCCTGCCAGGAAAATCACAGAACATTAGGGATTGGAAGGGTCCTTGAAAGATCATTTAGTCAGTCCCCCTGACACAGCAGGACCACCTAGACCCAGCTGCACAGGAACATGGCCAGGCGGATTTTAAATGTCTCCAGAGAAGGAGACTCCACAACCCCCCTGGGCAGCCCCTTCCAGGGCTCTGTCACCCTCACCGAGAAGAAGCTCCTTCTCATACTGATGTGGAACCTCTTCTGTTCCAGCTCACACCCATTGCCCCTTGTCCTACCATTGGGTGCCCCTGAGCAAAGCCTGGCTCCATCCTCCTGACACCCACCCTTCACATATTTATCAACATTAATGAGTTCACCCTTCAGTCTCCTTTTCTCCAAGCTAAATAGACCCAGCTCCCTCAACCTTTCCTTACAAGGGAGGTGTTCTACTCCTTTTGTATTCAAAGGACGTCCTCTGCATGCAGAAGAGATGACCCAAAGAGCTGCAATAGATAGTTTATTTATCAATAAATCTGGGGAAAAAAACCCAAGCCAAAACAACCCCCCCTGTTGAATTCCCTCCATTCCCTGAAGCTCTAGAGATAAAACTTTCTGGTGGGTCCACACATAAACAATCCTCAAGTAGAACAAGCAGAGAATTTAGAACTTTCTTAGAAAGCACAAAACACAAGGCCACAAGGCATTGGAACCAAAGGGGTGTTGCTGGCCATCCCTTGCTGATGATTACATTCTATAAGCAATTAGTGTAAGGCTGGTTGTAACAGCTGTGTAACGTGTGAGTAACGTTTCAGCATTACATTGAGTGCTGCCTCTTCTCCAGGCACTTCTCAATTTCATCCAACACTTGGACAGCTGCTTTTGGGATACGGGTGCCAGGACCGAACACATTGGTGACGCCCGCTTCGTACAGGAAGTCATAATCCTGTGCAGAAAGAAATGGAAGATCTATAGCACAGCAGAAAATTGATTATTAATTTGTATAAAGGTTCTCCTCCCCCCTCCACTCTGGTCTGGTGAGACCACATCTAGAATCTTGTGTCCAGTTCTAGGCCCCTCAGTTCAAAAAGGACGCAGAACTGCTAGAGAGAGTGCAGCGCAGAGCCACAAAGATGATGAAGGGAGTGGAGCGTCTACTTGATGAGGAAAGGCTGAGGGAGCTGGATATGTTGAGCTTGGAAAAAAGGAGACTGAGGGGTGATCCAATGAATGTTGACAAATATGGAAAGGGTGGGTGTCAAGAGGATGGAGCCAGGCCATGCTCAGGGGCACCCAGTGGTAGGACAAGGGGCAGTGGGTATGAGCTGGAACAGAGGAGGTTCCACATCAATATCAGAAGGAACTTCTTCCCAATGAAGGTGACAGAGCACTGGAAGAGGCTGCCCAGGGGGGTTGTGGAATCTCCTTCTCTGGAGACATTTAAAATTCGCCTGGATGTGTTCCTGTGCCACTTGGTCTAGGTGGTTCTGCTGTGACAGGGGGATTGGACTGGATGATCTTTCGAAGTTCCTTCCATTCCCTAATGTTCTGTGATTCTGTGATTCTGTAATTGGGGCATGCTCTGTTCTGTTCTGAGATAGAGCGTGCAGCAAGTCTCAGAAAGAGGCTGCACCCCATTGAGGGAAATAAGGGGGAAATATGGTAGTTAGGAGGTAAAAAAGGAGTGTTTTAAAAAATCGTCTGTGGCAAAGGTGATTTTTCTTGTTTAGAATCAAACTGATGTCAGATCCTTGGAAAAGATTCAAAAGCCATCTCAATGTGACCCTGAAAAGGTTGATTTCACTTCTAATTTTGAAGATCCTGCTTGGATCAGATAACTGCCTGTAGTCTCTTGCAGTGGAAGTTATTCTAATTTAATGATTGTCCTGAAATTTCAGAAAAGATTTGAGAAGCAGCTATGTAGCCCCTGTATAGGATCTACTACACCTTTTCCAACCACAGGCTGGTAGCGTCCCATTGAGAGACTGAACAGAACAAAACCTGTCTCTTAGAAAAATGCTACAAGTTGTGTTTGTTCAGTTTAAAAGGGTCATTCCTGAACACTTGGCTACAAAAGGAAGAGGTCTGGAAAAAGCTGAGGGTAACAGTTGGACGCAATGAGCTTAAAGGTTTCTATCCAACCTAAAGAGTTCTGTGATTCTGTGAAAAGGGAGTTAACAGGACATTTGTAAGCAAAGCCAGAAATCTTCTAGAGAGAAGGTGACCCTAAAGGTGACCTTTAGAGGCAGGCACACTGTGCATCAGCTAAGGGAAATGAAAAGATCTGGCTGCAAGGGAGTTCAACAAACTGTTCAGGAGAAACAGCCAGATGGGGGAATGAGAAGAAACACTGAGTCTGGTGATGTGGAACATGAGAGGCCAAAAAGTGAATGAGTTTGCACCCTGTACACATGAGGACCTGCTGTTTGTGTTAATCGCTAGCTGTGGCTCTTTCAGACTGTTATTTGAGGTCATAAAGTCTGTTAAGACAGGAATTAGCCTTTATCAGTCATATGACAGGTACTGGTATCAGAAACTCCAGAACACAAAGACCATTCCCTGAGGAACACTGTCTTTTCACAACTTAAAATACTATCCAAGAGATGCTGTAAGTTAAATCAGGACACAGTGGACAGAAAACCCATCAATGACAGCTGACAGCACTCTGCAACAATCCTATAGACCTGTGCTGACCCTAGTGATTGTACACAACAGCCTTCAGTGCTGTAAATCCCCTCTGACATTAACAGAATCTAGGAAATAGCTAAAACCAGCACAGACACAAATAAATCAGTCTCCTAGTCTCGATGGAAATGATGTTGACCGATACCTGAGGTGGGATGACACCTCCACACATGACAAGAATATCTGGCCGGTCCAGGGCGTTGAGTTCTTTGATGAGCTCAGGTACAAGAGTTTTATGACCTGCTGCGAGCGTGCTCACACCAACACAGTGCACATCCGCATCGACGGCCTGCTGGGCCACTTCGCGAGGTGTCTGTACAGAAAGAGGATTCGGTGATACAAAATAGCTCCCATCTGGCTGCTGAACAAGCATCACAGGGTCCTGTTTTATTCAGTATCTTTATTAATGACCATGATGATAGGATCAAGTGTCTCCTCAGCAAGTTTGCTGATGAAACTAAGCTGGGTGGTCTGGCCAATTCACCTGATGGCTATGCAGCCATTCAGGAAGACTTGGACAGACTGGAAGGTTGGGCAGAGAAATTTAATGAAGTTTACTAAGGGCAGAGCCCTTCACCTGGGAAGGAGCAATGCAATTTATCAATACAGGTTGGGGGATGATCTACTGGAGAGCACTTCCATGGATTTCTTGTGAACAGCAAGTTCTCCATGTAACAGCACTGTGCTCTGGTGGCCAAGAAGGCCAATGGAATCCTGAGATTGATCAAGAAGAGTGTGTCCAGCAGATCAAAGGAGGTTCTTTTCTCTCTCTACTCTGCCCTAGTGAGGCCACATCTGGAGTACTGCATCCAGTTCCAGGCTCCCTGGTTCAAGAGGGATAGAGACGTGATTGAGAGAGTTCAATGGAAGGCCACGAGGATGATTAGGGGACTGGAGCACCTGCTTTATGAGGAGAGATTGAGAGACCTGGGACTTTTCAGCTTGGAGAGGAGAAGGTTATGAGGGGACTTAATCACTGTTTATAAATCCATGAGGGTTGGGTGTCAAGAAGAAAAAGACAATCTCTTTTCACTTGCACCCTGGGATAGGACAAGGGGCACCGGGTGTCAGTTGGAGCACAGGAAGTTCCTTCTCAATATGAGAAAAAACTTCTTTACAGGGTGACAGAGCACTGAAAGGGGCTGTCCAGAGAGGCTGTGGAGTCCCCTTCTCTGGAGACTTTTAAGACCTGTCTGGATGTGTTCCTGTGTGACTCAAGCAGGGGGGGTTGGAATCGATGACCTGTGGAGGCCCCTTGCAACCCCTAACGATCTGTGTACCTGTGTATCACTGCAGTGGAAACACACTGGACACCACCCGCTCGGTCATACCTGGAAGAGGGGACCTATATCCACATCAAAACCAATGTCTGCAAATCCTGTTGCGATAACTTTAGCTCCTCTGTCGTGGCCATCTTGACCCATCTTAGCAACAAGGATACGAGGCCTGCGCCCTTCACGCTCCATGAACTTGTTAACTCTGGTGGTAAAAGGACACATTGCATCATTGTAAGTCACTGAGATTCGTTAGAAGCATTTCCACAAGTAAAAAAATACACCAGCGGCAACAGTAGCAGCAGATAAAAAGGTCTTGTGAGTCTGCAGACGGTGTTAATACTCACGTTATCTCATTGCAAACTGACTCCTTGTATTTACCAGCCTCAACAATAAAGTGTTCTTGTTTAAAGGAAAAACACTCCGATACTTTTCTGCTTCTCACTGAGAAAACACTGAATTCTCCAGGGGTTGAATGAGCTGAATACAACCAAAGAAACTACAGTTTTAGCATAAGGACCTAAAATAAGTATTTTGAATTAAAAGAACACGATGGTGATGTCCTCCAGCACAACTACTTCCACGTCACCGTTGTGAAGCCATCAAGTAATTCACTTTTATGAGATCCTGGAACTCTTTAATGCGGAAGTTCCAATACAGCAGGGACTTCCAAGCACCAGGTGACATCACTACCCACAGCAGCATTTCAGCCTCTTTGCCCAAGAGGACAGTGGCAAAGACAGAAGCTGACAAAAGGCACAGACAGGCAACTGTTTTCACACTTACTGCCATCCTCTGATGTTTTCTCCCGTGTGATGTGAGTAAGTAACTCCTGTCACACATACCCCACAGACTGGATGCTGTCTCAGACAGATTTTAAGCCTCACAATTTTAGGAAGAGTAAGAGTGAAGTTGCAGGAATAACTTGTGGGCAGATCAAGACCAGGTTTGGTAAATATGAATTGTTGAAAATCATAGACTTGTTTAGTTGGAAAAGAACGTCAAGCTCATCCAGTCCAACCCTGAACCCAGCTGTCCCAACCCACCGTTAAACCCCATCTCTGAGCTCCAGATCTCCCCGACTGGGAAACATGGCCAGGTATGGTGATTCAATCCCCCCCTCCCCGGGCAGCTTCTGCCAAGGCCTTAAGACCCTTTCCTGGAGGAAGTTTCTCCTCATGGTCAGCATAACCTTCCCCTGGTGCAGCTTGAGGTCATTTCCTCTTGTCCTATCCCTTGTTCCTTGTGCGAAGAGACCAACCCCTACCTCTCTTTTCAAGGAGAGAAACCTACGCCCTCCTTTCAAAGAGTTGCAGACAGTGAGGTCTCCCCTCAGCCTCCTTTCCTTCAGATTAACCCGTCCCAGCTCCCTCCTCGCAAAGTTTCTTCTCCAGACCTTTCCTCACCCTTGTTGCCCTTCTCTGGACCTGCTCCAGCACCTCAGTGTCTTTCCTATATTGAGGTGCCCAAAACTGAACCCAGTACTCTATGTGTGGCCAGTGCCCATACAGAAGGACAATGATGTTATTCAGGTTTGGGAAAGGCATATTTTAGGGCACGGTGGACAGCACATTGATCTCATGGATTAAATGTGAGGTTGTGTTTGGCATCCTGGGAAGCTGTTCTCACCTCTTGATGGCATGAAGGATCTCATCACTCTCTCCAAACTCCTGGCGATAAGCTCCACTCACCATTCGGTCACTGGCTTTATGCTCCCCAAACACCTTCTTCATTGCATCGGTTATTTCTCCAACGGTGCATCTAACACACAGGGATGAAGTATTAATGGTATCAGGAGGTTTATACGAGAACAGAACACATAAACCACTGGCTGTGGCTCAACTATTGGCCCTCCTGCAGGACAAACTTATTTACACCCCTTCAGTGCTACAATTCTGAATATCTGACTCACCCCACAGTCATCCAGTAACAAGAGTATTTTAAAAAAAATATTGGTTTGCTGCTATGAGAAGGGATGTTACCAGCCATAAGGCAATGGGAACCACTGCATGGCAAAGTATTTCAAGAAATTTGATCAAATCAGGTAGACTAGGAAGTAGGAAGGTGATTGTCCCCCTGGACTCAGAACTGGTGAGGCTGCATCTTGAGTCCTGAGTCCAGTTTTGGGCACCTCAGTACAAGGGAGACATCGAGGTGCTGCTCTCTTCCCAGAGAGAGGGTCAGGCACTGGCCTGGGCTGCCCAGGGTGGGGGTTGAGTCCCCTTCCTTGGATGTGTTTAAAAGTCCCTTAGATGTAGCGTTGGGGGATCTGGTTTAGGGGTGAACTTGTAGAGTAGGGTTGATGGTTGGACTCATTGATCCCAAGGGTCTTTTCCAACCTGAATGATTCTATGATTACTTGAGGATTCTATGAATATAAATTTCCTTAACTTGGGAATTTTTGGGGGGCTCAGACTGCATGATTCTGCATTTGGACTCAAACTAAATTCAAAATAGTAAACAAAACAGAATTAGAAAGGAAGAATGCACAGAAAATAGAGAAGTCTAACTTTTAAATTGGAATTTGTTTGTCTTTCCCTTAACATTTCTATTTTAATATTTCTATTCTGGTCCTCTACTGCTGGCATAGCTCCTTTATCCACTGAGATGCAGAAAAAACTGGAAAATCTATTTCTATTTTGCTGTTTTACAGCACTTGCAGGATGCCAGGAAGCTCAGCAAGCATTCCTTGAGTTCTCACACCTTTCTCACTGATAAAAGAGCTTTTCCAGGTTATTTAAATAATCTTATTAATGTCTGATATTACTGAACTGACTGATGTGATTTAATTCTGGAGACAGGAATGAAAACAGACTTGAAAGCACCTTAGGTGACAAAACTAAACGTTCTGCTGGAGCCTAAAGGCCACCTCACTCTCTTACATCTGTGCCTGGCTAAGTAAACTTAGTTCTCTTTCAGTCATGAAATGTTTTCACACCAATCTGTGGTGCAAGGAAGGATGAAGCAACAGACCATGATAAGCTTGTAAATATCCATTCTCACATCTCAGATGCTCCTTAAGCTCCCTGACCTATGAAAAAGCAGGGTGACAGAGAAAGCCAGTTACACCCTAAAACTGAGAAGAGTCTGAGCCATCGAAGCTGTGTGTATGAACAAAACCATTTCACATGATATTCCCTGCACCCATATGCTGTGTGAGAAATTAAACTTTAAGAGTCTGTATTCGCTCACATCTCCATACCTTGCACGTGCTGCTTCCACCGCAAGCTCCAGTATGTTGCCCTCCCCAGTAGCAGCGCATTGTGACAGAGCAGCAAGGCACCGTTCGGCTGCTGCTTGATCTCTAGTAGCCTTCACCTAAAGTGGAGGAGATAAATATTAATTAAAACAAACTACAAATTGAATTAGGAAGTAGAGTGTGTAAGAGTTTCTGATTTCAGACACCAATTTTGGATACATGGACTTCTCCTCCCCCTCTACTCTGCCCTTGTGAGACCACATCTGGAATCTTGTGTCCAGTTCTGGACCACTCAGTTCAAGGATGCAGAACTGCTGGAGAGTCCAGCTCAGAGCCACAAAGATGATGGAGCAGAACACCTCCCTGATGAGGAAAGGCTAAGGGAGCTGGGTCTATTTAGCTTGGAGGAGACTGAAGGGTGTCCTCATTAATGTTTGTAAATACAGAAAGGGTAGGAGGATGGAGCCAGGCTCTGCTTAGTGTCATCTAATGATAGGACAAGGGGCACTGGGTGTGAGCTGGAACAGCGGAGGTTCCACATCAATCTGAGAAGGAACTTCTTCCTGGTGAGGGTGACAAAGCCCTGAAAGGGGCTGCCCAGGGATGTTGTGGAGTCTCCCTCTCTGGAGACATTTAAAACCCACCTGGCCAAGTTCCCATGTGACTGGATGTAGGGGATCCTGCTGTGGAAGGGGGATTGGACTGGATGATGATCTTTCGAGGTCCCTTCCAATCCCTAATGCTCTGTGATTCTGTGATACTATGACTTGTCAATTATCAATAGATGCTCTAGATTTCAGAATGATTAGAAGGGAAAAGGTGTCTCGGACACTAAAACACAAGTTCCTCAATTAATAACTCTAAAGCCATTTTATCTACATTTGCACTAATTATGGAAGTGGATGTTGGTTTGGCTGATGGTTCCATAGCCCTGTTCCTTAACAGCACCTGATAAGATGCACCAAAGGTCTGATTAAGTAATGTGACAGAATTGCAAAGCAAAACATTGCAAAGCTGTTTCTTCTCTTAATTTTAATATAATTTCTAATTTTTAATCTTATTTGTATCATTACTTAAGATTTAAGTTTTTATCTTAATTTTAATTTTCTATCTTACTTTTGAGTTTTGATCTCAGTTTTCTTATAATAAATAATCTTATTTATTATATTTTATCTTATTTTTTTTCTTATTTTCAGGAAATGTCAAGTTCTCCATTTTCAAAAGTCAGATGTGTTTATGAGACTGAAAGACGATGATTTAAATCAAATTAACATCACAGAAACATTTTCCTTTGGATTCTAACACTTTGTTTCTTGGGATTTTTTCATCAGCCTCCACTGAAGCCGAACAGAAATGAAGTTTCTCTGCTAAAGACTAGGGCTTCTTCTCAGAAATCTGAGGGTCAAGTTTCTGAGAGGTTATTTTTCATAGAACCATAGGGTTGGAAGGGACTTCCAAAGGTCATCTAGTCCAACGCCACTACAAGCAGGGCTATTACTCACCACACCAGACTGCCCTGAGCCCCATCCAGCCTGACCTTGAACAGCTCCAGGGATGAGGCCTCAAGCTCCTTAAGTTCTATCTGCATTTACAAAATAATTCATTTTTAAGAAGGTATTCCCTACCTTATTGATCTTCTCAATCTGCTTGCCACGAACTGAAGTGTTATCGATGGCCAGGACTTCCACCGTTTCCTCTTTCTCTAGCTGATGCTTGTTTACTCCAACAATCACCTCAGACCCTATTTCCAGACGAAACACCAGAAACACATTTACAAACTACTGTGAGAGCACACAGTGTTAATCAAAGCACGAAAATTATGAGCCAAGTAACACAGTGTTTTGCTTTAGATTACACATATTTAAAACAGATCAAATTAGTTCTTAGAGGAAGGAATTCAGTCTGTATTTTCCATAAATTATGATAACATGTGGTTAGATGATGAATATTCAACAGGAAAAAAAAAGGACTTGAAATTAGTGGAAAACCTCCCTGCTGAGGAAAGGCTGAAGGAGCTGGGTCTCTTGAGCTTGGAAAAAAAGGAGACTCAGAGGTGACCCCATGAATGTTTATAAATATGGAAAGGGTGGGTGTCAGGAGGATGGAGCCAGGCTCTGCTCAGGGGTACCCAATGATAAGATGAGGGGCAGTGGGTGTGAGAGGGAACATAGGAGGTTCCACATCAATCTGAGAAGGAACTTCTTCCTGGTGAGGGTGACAGAGCACTGGAAGGAGCTCCCAGGGGGGTTGTGGAGTCTCCTTCTCTGGAGACATTTAAAACCCGCGTGGGCATGTTCCTGTGTGACTGGATCTAGGGGATCCTACTATGGCAGGGGGATTGGGCTGGATGATCTTTCAAGGACTCTTCAAATCCCTAATGCTCTGTGATTCTGTTAAACACAGTAATATTTATCATACAGAGTGATCTGTTAATTATTCAGTAACAAACATCAACACTTTTCCTCTTCTGAACTTTATAAAACTGAATCTAACTGAATTAAGCAGAAGTACCCTGCTCTGTGTTTACTTTTCTGATTTACTGGACAAATAAGAAAGTGAAGATTCTACCTAAATTCACATCTCCAAGTGAATAAAAATTGATTTATCATGTTGGAAACGTTTTTTAGCTTTCAGCCAGCACAGGTTTCACAGCTGGTTTTATCTGCAGTGCCTGATATCATTACTACATTCTTCAAAGTCACTTTTAGCTTGGAGAAAAGGAGACTGAGGGGTGACCCAATGAATGTTGATAAATATGTGAAGGGAGGGTGTCAAGAGGATGGAGCCAGGCTCTGCTCGCTGGCACCCAATGATAGGGCAAGGGGCACTGGGTGTGAGCTGGAAGAGAGGAGGTTCCACATCAGTATGAGAAGGAACTTCTTCCCAATGAAGGTGACAGAGCCCTGGAAGGGGCTGCCCAGGGGTGTTGTGGAATCTCCTTCTCTGGAGACATTTAAAATCCGCCTGGCCATGTTCCTGTGCGACTTGGTCTAGGTGGTCCTGCTGTATCAGGGGGATTGGACTAGATGATCTTTCAAAGTTCCTTATGAGGAAAGGCTGAGGGAGCTGGGTCTCTTGAGCTTGGGAAAAAAGAGACTGAGGGGTGACCTCATTAATGTTTATAAATATTGTGAAGGGAGGATGGAGCCAGGGTCTGCTCAGTAGCACCCAGTGATAGGACAAGGGCAACGGGTATGAGTTGGAACAAAGGAGACTCCACATCAATATGAGAAGGAACTTGTTCACAGTGAGGGTGACAGAGCACTGGAAGGGGCTGCACAGGGGTCATAGGATCATAGGATCATAGGATGTTAGGGGTTGGAAGGGACCCAAGAGATCATCGAGTCCAACCCCCCTGC
>JAOXOE010000256.1:69199666-69226333 GCA_028565055.1 Phoeniculus purpureus | reverse complement strand
GGACCTCTAGACGTC
The DNA here is from genome assembly GCA_028565055.1 of Phoeniculus purpureus. Lineage (NCBI taxonomy): Eukaryota > Metazoa > Chordata > Aves > Bucerotiformes > Phoeniculidae > Phoeniculus > Phoeniculus purpureus. Next base: position 69,226,318 of record JAOXOE010000256.1, on the reverse strand, counting down.
ATCTAGTCCAACCTCCCTACCCAGGGACAACTCTTCCTAGGTCAGGCCACTCAGAGCCTCATCAAGCCTGACCTTAAATGACTCCAGGGGTAGGGCCCCCACCACCTCCCCAGGCAGCCCATTCCAGCCATCAACCACCCTCACACTGAAGAACTTGTTTCTAATATCAAGCCTAAATCTCTCCTTTCCCAGTTTGAACTCAAGGCTCCTTGTCCTGTCCGTACAAACCATCTTGAAAAGACCTTCTCTTGCCTTCACGTAGACTCCCCTCACATACTGGAAGGTCAGAAGAAGGTCCCCCTGGAGCCTTATTTTCTCCAGGCTGAACAGCCCCAACTCTCTCAGCCTGTACTCATACGAGAGATGCTCCAGTCCCCTGATCATGTTAGTGGCCCTCCTCTGGATGCACTCCAGTCTGCCTACATCCTTCTTCTGCTGGGGGCTCCAGAACCGGACACAACACGCCAGGTGAGGTGTCACCAGGGCAGAGTAGAGGGGTAGAATCACCTCTCTTAATCTGCTGGCCACAGTTCTTTTGTTGCAGCCCAGAATGTGATTGGCTTTCTGGGCGGTGACTCATGGCCAATTTTTCATCATTGAATCCTCTTGAAAAGACTCAAATGACTTTTGCCTCTGCCATGACTTCACAGAATCCCAGAACATTAGGGATTGGAAGGGACCTTGAAACATCATCCAAGCCATTCCCCCTGCCACAGGAGGATCCCCTACATCCAGTCACAGAGGAACATGTCAAGGTGGGTTTTAAACATCTCCAGAGAAGGAGACTCCACAACCTCCCTGGGCAGACCCTTCCAGGGCTCTGTCACCCTCACTGGGAGGAAGGTCCTTCTCACATTGATCTGGAATGTCCTCTGTTCCAGGTCACACCCATTCCCCTTGTCCTATCATTAGATGACACTGAGCAGAGCCTGGCTCCATCCTCCTGATACCCACCTTTTCCATATTGATCAACATGAATGGTGTCACTCCTCAGTCTCCTTTTCTCCAAGCTCAAGAGACCCAGCTCCCTCAGCCTTTCCTCCTCAGGGAGATGCTCCACACCGTTCATCATCTCTGTGGCTCTGTGCTGGTGTCTCCCCAGCAGCTTTATGTCCTTCTGGAACTGAGGGACCCAGACCTGATGAACTCCTGCTTCACAAGAGGTTTAGTTTCAAACAAGACATTTAGACTGGTGCAGCTAAGCTGTGTAACAGCACTTGTTGCTCCTTTTGACTTTAATACATCAACTAACCTACATAATCATATTTTAAAAACATGAAAAAGAGCAAATACAAAGAAAAGGTCTAAAATACTGACTCACACACATGCTGCTGCTGTTGTTGTTCTCTCTGTCTTTAACTGTCTGGGAGAACACAATCTGCTTCGGCCAGACCTCTGTCAAAAGAGACGGAGATTAATGTCCATGGCCATTTGTCCTGCTAAGAGAAAGGATTAAAATAACTTGTGAGTCATGACAACAGCAAACCTTGTGGAGCAAAATCCTGCATCCTGTTGGCCATTTTCTAGCCTCAGTGTAGAAAGAAAAATGTTATTTTGGGAAACGGGCAGATGGTCCTTCTCCTGAGACATTTCAAACCTGCCTGGCCATGTTCCTGTGTGACTGGATCTAGGCGATCCTGCTGTGGCGGGGGGGATTTAACTGGATGATCTTTCAAGGTCACTACTAATCCCTAATGTTCTGTGATTCTGTCTTTAGTACCTCTGCAGTGTTCACACAGTGAGGGAGGCCAGGGTCTGGCATCGCCTTTAATGACCTGCAGATGGTGCTTTGGGAGGAAGGTGCCCTGCTGCAGGCTGTGGAAATCTGGATGGGGAAATCTGTTGCTGGGTGGGGCTGGGAATCACACAATCATAAAATTGTTCAGGTTGGAAAAGACCTTCAAGCTTATTCCATCTAACCATGAACCCAACCGTCTCAACCCACCGCTAAACCCTACCCCAAGATCCAGATCTCCACGACTGTGAAACACGGCCAAGGATGACAATTCAACACCCTCCCTCGGCAGCCTCTGCCAAGGCCTGAGGACCATTTCCACAAAGAAGTTTTTCCTCAGGGTCAACCTGAACATCCTCTGCTGCAACCTGAGGCCATTTCCTCTTGTCCTATTGCTTGTTTCTTGTGAGATCAACACCAACCTCTCTAGAAGCTCCTTTCAGGTAGTTGTAGAGAGCAATGAGTTCTTCTCTAAGCCTCCTCCTCTTCAAGACTAACTAGCCCCAGTTCACAGGCATCAGCAGACACAGCTGCAAGGCAAAGACACAACCTTAAAACACATCAGGAGTCAGAAATCAGAGGAAACCCATGAGTTTCACTCAAGCAGAGTCCTTCAGCATGTGCTTGGCATTTATTGGTGTGTGGCCATCGGATCTTGACCACACACCTTTGTGGAGAGGACCTTTTGTATTAAAGTGAGCTCTGGAGGGTTGTTTGGTTTCATTGTTACGTGTTGTCCCAGGCAGGAGACTTGAGTAAGAGTATTCTCGCCCATCTGCTGACATAACCTTGGTGTTTCTGAGTTTTTCCATCCTTGCATTATGGACAAGGAGATGGCTTTCATCTATGAAGCACTTTCAAGGTGATAGATCATTTTCTGTAGTTGTTTCACCATGGCAAAAGAGAGACAAGTCTCTTATGAATTAATGGTGCTATCCCTCCTGATAGCTCTAGGCGGTGCCAGCACAGAATCATAGAATCACAGAACCATTCAGGTTGGAAAAGACTCTTGGGGATCATCGAGTCCAACCATCAACCCTACTCTACAAGGTCACCCCTAAACCAGATACTCCAACACTATAACAAAGCGACTTTTAAATACATACAGAGATAGAGACTCAACCACCACCCTGGGCAGCCCAGTCCAGTGCCTGACCACTCTCTCCATCAAGAATTTTTCATGATGGCCAGTCTAACCCACCCCTGCTGGAGCTTGAAGCCCTTCCCTCTGCTTCTGTCGCTAACAACCTTTGAGAAGAGACCAGCACCAACATCTCTACAGTGTCCTTCCAGATAGCTGTAATGAGCAATGAGGCCTCTCTCCTTAGCCTCCTCTTCCTCAGACAAAACAGCCTCAACTCTCTCCATCTCTCCTCAGAAGATTGATTCTCCACACCCTTCCCCATCTTCGTTGCCCTCCTCTGCTCTCACTCCAACACCTCAATGTCTCTCTTGGACTGAGGTGTCCAAAACTGGACCCAGTACTCCAGGTGCAGCCTCACCAGTGCTAAGTCCAGGGGGACAATCACCTCCCTACTCCTGCTGGACACACAGTTTCTAATCCAGGCCAGGATGCCATTGGCATACTTGGCCACCTGGGCACCTTGCTGGCTCAGATGCAGTAACCTGTCAGTTGGAACCCCCAGGTCCCTCTCTGCCATACTGCTTTCCAGTCACTCTGCCCAAAGCCTGTAGCATTGCAGGGGACTGTTGGCACTGCTGAGATGGTCCATATCTGTTTACGGCAGTTCCCTCATGAGGGGAGATATCTTCCCTCCAGTCCAGGGAGGATGGCTTTGGGTCTGTCTACACATGATGGAAGAGTGGCAGTTGGATGTCCAATGATGGGGTAGTACCCTATGCCACAAAAACAAGGGTCCCATTGCCTTGTCACTTCTTGGAGTGAGAAAGCAGCTCCTCTTTGCCTCCTTCTCATTAAGCAGTTGGAGATGCAGCACAGGACCCTGTGTCACCATTGTGCTCTGGGCTCTACACTCAGCTCCAAGGACTGCTCAGATATTTTTCAGTGAAGTGATTGGATATAATAGATGATAACAAACTCAACCACACAGTCTCCTAAATTCTTCTGAAAGGTCTCCTGTCTGCCAGCTCTGGGGAGGGGAGAAGACAAGCCAAGTGCCTTGCTGGGCAAACAGTGCAAAATTGGGCAGCTCCTGGTCCAGGCACTGCTCCCCAGCACTGAGCTGCAGGGATGAATGTCCTCTAGCTGAGGTTGTCCTTCCTCTTGGATTTACAGAGCCAAGTACTCTACCAAGGAGCTTGAGCCAGAGACAGCCAAAGCCTAAATACCTGAGTCCCATCACCTCTGGGAGTGTGGTGATGCCAGACAGAAGGCATGTGAGGTCAGCCCTGCACGTGTGACATGAGCAGAAAAGCATCAAGACACACGTTTTGGGGGGGAGGGGGTAAATTTTGCTGGCACATGTGTCATGTGTCAGATCGTTCCCTCACACATAGCCACGTGTGCACTTCATTACAGCTCCTTGTCTTCCTCTCTTCCTCCACTTTGCCTCTCTCCCCTGCAGTATCCTCCTTCCACCCTGGGACTTGGAAGCGGCGCTCAGACTCTGCAAGAAAACTGCTTCCAGCTGTGGGCTGCAACAGGCTTTCAGCAGCTTTGCAGCTGTTCTCGGGCTTCTGCTCCCTAAACCAACAGGATGGGTGGGGAAAGGCTGATCCTGACTGCTGACTGTCTTCAGCAGCAGTTACCCAAGCCTGGGTTTGACGGTCACCATTGGCCTCTGACAGCAACAGGCACCAGACCCTTTAGACAAGTTAAACAACTGTGCAAGGCTGTGAGAGCCAAAGGAAGATTTGAGCAAGGTGGGTCATAGTGATCTGGTGTCATCCACACTATTAATGCAAGAAGGGGCTGCTGGATGCCTGGGGAACACCCTCTTCTTGCAGTGAAAGCGGGAGAAAAGGATCCTGTATGTGCAGTACCCAGGTCTCTCTGTCTGTGCCTGGTGCTCTCTCCCCATTTGGTTTCCATCTCAACATGTAACTGACTTGGTCTGGTTGGATGTCAAACACCATCAAACTCTGAAGGAAGCTCTTCAAGCTGCTCTAAACCACTCTCTTTGGCTTTGTTCATATAGCATTGGATATTCAGGCCACTGCAGATCAAATCCACCAGTCTGAAAGGCTAAAATCCCTGTGAAGCATCTCTGCTGTAAAGCATTTCTTAAGGCAACTTCCCTTTGTGCCAGGGGCTCTTCTCAGCAGTGTCCAGGCAGGTTAGGTGTCTGCTGCTTCTTGAAACCCATGGGACAGACAGACATGCTGGATTTGTGTTCCTGAAGACACATTGGGTGAGATCAGCAGGAAGAGCTATGAGCTTGCAGGTGGGACTTGCAAAAAATCTAGCTAGTTTGACCCCAAGGCTCCTACACTTCATGACGAACATGGTCAGAACTGGCCCAGGCTGGAGGCTTCTTTCTAGTCTAAAGATCACCATGGCACAAGCCAAAGTGCCCCCAGAAGCACCAGGTACCCTAGAACCCAGCACCCAGTCTGGAGTGCAGGCCATATAGTGCACTCATCCTTGTGCTTTGAGATTTTTGGAGGAACCAGCTCTGCATCCAAAGGCAAGGGATTCATTCAGAAGTCTGTCCCTTACAGGGCCAAGAGGCTGGCAACCTACTGTCCTGCTGAAGAGCACTTCCCAGTAGGTAGGGAGGTAGGTAAGTAGGTGGACAGGTAGGATAGGCAGGTAGACAGGTAGGTAAATAGGTAGGTAAACAGGTAGGGAGGGAGGGAGGAAGGTAGATAGACAGGTAGGTAGGTATACAGGTAGATTGACAGATGGGTAGGTAGCTAGGCAGGTAGGTAGATAGGTAGGATGGCAGATAAGTAGGTAAATGTGTCGGTAGATAGGCAGGCAGATAGGTAGACAGATGGGTAGGTAGGTAGACAGGTAGGTAGGCAAGCAAGTAGGTAAATGGGTATGTAGACAGGTACATAGACAGGTAGGAAGAATGGCAGATAGGCAGATAAATAGGTAGGTAAATGGGTCAGTATATAGGTACATAGGTCGGTAGAGAGATACATAGGTAGATATGGAGGACAGCAGATAGGCAGGTAGATAGATGGGTAAGTAGGTAGGTGCCTCTCAACAGACTGGCACCTCTTGACCTCTCTTGGCCAAGCCCTTGTCACCACTACTGGTTATCTTCTGCTTAGTATTTTCAAGACATTTGTCTGCCTGGCTGAGGCTTTCACTGTGAGCCCTTGTTCTTCTGGCTGATGCAGCAGTTTCTTCAGTTACAGTCACAGTCACTTCTTTCGTGGCCACGTTGGCTTGGCCGTGCTCCTGTGCTCACTCATTACTGCTGGAACAAGGGGAGGCAGAAGCAGCCTTTTGTGCATTCTCTGGTGATGCACAATCTACATCCTGTGGTCACTGGGTAACTGTAAAAATTAAACCAGATCCTCGCTGTTAACCAAAAGGCACTTGCAATGAAAGGAGGTGGAATACAGAGCCAGAGGGGTTGTTTCACCACTGACAAAACATTCTGGGATCTGCTAAGAAATTGGATTCAATGCTGTGTCCTCACACCCACAAATCAGTTTGCCCCCAGTTTAATGAGATTTAGAATTAAGTGGGATATTTTATGTTGATAGTAGGTCCAAGGATCTCTTTTCTTTATTTCCTGGCCTTCAGTAGCGCTGCTGTTATTAAGAATGACAGAGGAAAACCCACAGGATGTGCTACAGAGAGCATGAAATATATAAAACAGTTCCTGAGCCTCCTTTCCTTTCTGTGTAATCCTTTCGTGAGGCAGAGGATGGCTAGCTACTCCCACCTTCCTACCTAGAGATGAGGCAGGAGCCCAGAGCCAAAAAGTTCTGCCTTCACTAGAATTTGGACACTTTCCAGGTAACACAGAGATCACAAAATCACAGACTCACTGAACGTTATGGATTGGAAATGACCTCGTAAGATCGTCCAGTCCAACCCCCCTGCCACAGCAGGATCCCCTAGATCCAGTCACACAGGAACATGGCCAGGTGGGTTTTAAGTATCTCCAAAGAAGGAGACTCCACAACTCCCCTGGGCAGCCCCTTCCAGTGCTCTATCACCCTCACTGAGAAGTTGTTCCTTCTCATATTGATGTGGAATCTCCTCTGTTCAAGCTCACACCCAGTAGCCCTTGTCATATCATTGGGTGCCACTGAGCAGAGTCTTGGCAACCCTGCAAGACACAGCTTGGCCAAGGCTGCAAGTGGTGTCTGTGTGAGTCCTGCTAGGATGCTGCTTAGAGCAGGTGCACATGGCCAAAAGAAAACCACAGAGCCATGATGTGAGGTGAAGAGGCAGGTTTCTGTAACACCAGCAAGCCCAAGGCTGGGTTTAGACAACAGAAGATGTACCACAAAGCAGAAGCTTGGGGATTTAGCCCACAGCTCAGACCTGTCAAACCCATCTCTCTCACTTCCCAAGCCTCCAGGTGGTGGTGGTGGTGCAGTTGGGGTGTTCGAGCCACATTAGTGATGAAAAATCATCAGGTTCATCATGACTGCGTAGGTTCTGTGCTCAGAGCTCCTTCATTCCAGATCAAGAGAGTAATTTCTGAAGTACTTAGGGGACATTAGTACTTAAGGAAATCTCTTTCACCAAGTGACTTCTCTCTCCTAGGTTTTGTGTTGTCTCCCTCTAAAGATAATGCAAGAAGAGGTGCACTGGATGAGATAAGGATGTGAAAGCAGCATGGACAAGAGAGCAAGAAAGTATCTTTGAATAAACCATCTGGAAAAAGAAAGGGAGGGGAGACTGTAACTGCAGAGTTCAGCACTTCACAAATATTCATGTTCTCCACCTATATGGTCTAATGAAAGAGCCCACCCTCCTCCCAGACTCTTGAACATAGGAGCAGAGACCAAGCAGGAGTGACTCTGTTTGGTCCTAGAGATCAAGTTGGGATTAAGAAAGAAAGAAAAGAGGGGGGAACACAATCATTGGAATAATTTAACTTCTATTTACAGTCAGTTTATCATCTGCCACACAGATGAATTAATGTGACCGGTAAACTCACTCTTTTAAGGGCCAGATACAGTGATGGTCCTGCCCAATCCCCAAGATGATTCATGAACATTAACAGATAAGAGAGAGACAGCCTTGAAATCAGTGCTTCACACAAGGGCCAGATATTATCAAGATCAGTGCAATAACAAGTGTTTATAAAAGCAATTACAAAACCAGAGAGTTCAATCCCTCCAGGGGTATCTCTGTGTCTGAGGTTGAACCAGTGGATTCAGTCCTTTTAATCAGAATTAGTTCTGGAACAGATTTTGCTGGCCATAAGCTAAAAACCATCATCCTGGCTGGCTCAAGGAGCTTTTTATGAAGCAACTGACTGTTTTTCAAAAGAGGATCTTTTCTCCTGACAGAAAGGCTCATCAAATAGAGGCAGGAAAGCAGAAGAGAGGAAATCTCAGCTCCATTGAAGTCGAAGTCAAGTCTCCTATTGGTTTCACTGGGGCCACAATCTCACCTAAGCTGCACAACAGGCTTTAAAATGCTACTGGCATGATAATTACACAAAATAGACCCCACTTTTTTTTTTTTTCTGGGGAGGGGGGAGGAGGAGGGGAACCTAACACATGCGTTTAGTCTGATCCTCTGAGGTAGTTACCTGGAGCATGTATTTGGCCAAAGATCTGATGTATGAGTTGAATAAATAATGGAACAGCCTGTGTTTCCTCATGTCACAATCCATCAATGCGCTCGGCGTACAGAAAGGATCTTACAAGGGGTCCTCGCCTTTCCTTTGAGGAATCTTGAAAGAATTCAAATACATCAGGACCACAGTTCTAACTTGGAAACCTGAAAGTGATCTAATGAGGCAGCCCCTGTCTCATCTGATATGTGAAAAACCTTTGACTTTGGAGTTGAAAGCAAGGTTTTTCTAAACCCTGACACTGAAGCATCTCTTAATAAATTATAAAGAAAGCCCAGCGAGCACCCCCCCAACAACTGGCAAACTATCAAGCCCATAGTGAGTAACCACACCAGCATGAGGAGCGATGATGTAAAACGCTGCTCCTACTCACTCCTTTACCTTTTCACCCACTGTGTGGCTCACAGCTATGCCTGAGGCAGCAGGAATTGGTTAAAGCCACCTCATTTAAATATATCCAAGCATTTAAAGAGCCACAGACTACCTGGAGGGAAGAGACTTCCCTAACAGCAGAGCCAAAAACTGAAGCTTCTTTTTTTATCTACATGTACTCCCCTTGGCTTAGCAGCTACTGGAATGGCATTTAGCAGGCATTGCAATAGGCTGCCCAGGGTGATGGCTGAGTCTCCATCCCTGGATGAGTTTAAAAGATGCTTATATGTAGTGTTGGGGTGAACTTGTAGAGTAGGGTTGATGGTTGGAGTCTGTGTTCCCACGGGTCTTTTCCAACCTGAATGACACTGTGATTAAGGACATGATTGAATAAAGCACTTACAGATCACATTGGACTTCCAAAGAGGTGGGACAGTGCAGACATGGGGATGGATTTGGCTCAATACATGTGAAGCACATCCTCTAAGCTGTTTTATGAATGAGGGTCCCATCTTGCTCCCTTAATGGGAAGAAACATGAGTGCACATCTTCAACACGAGCACAACTAGGTATTCAGCTGTTCACAAGCAAAGGAACAAGCTGGAGTCTTAAAACCTTGAACATTGGGTTGAGTTTTGGGCACCTCAATATGAGAAGGACATTGAAGGTCTGCAACAGCAAAACAAGGTTGGCAAAGCGTTTGGAGAACAAACCTTGTGAGAAGGGAGCAGGGCTGGTTAGTCTGCAGAACAGGAGGCTGAGGGGAGACCATTTTGCTGTCTGCAGCTACCTACCAGGAGGGTGGGAGAGGTGGGGTTGGTCTTTTCTCACAAGGAACAACTGATAGGATGAGAGGAAATGGCCTCAGGCTGTACCAGGGAATGGTTAGGTTGGCCTTCAGGAGAAACTTCTTCCTGGAAAGGGTCCTCAGCCTTGGCAGCGGCTGCCCAGGGAGGGGGCTGAATCACCATCCTTGGCCATGTTTCACAGTCGTGGAAATCTGGAGCTCAGGGACAGGATTTGGGGGTGGGATGGGATAGTTGGGTTCAGGGTTCGACTTGATGAGCTTGAAGGATTTTTCCAACCTAAACGATACTATGAGTCCATAAAAGGCAGAAGATCCAAGTCTGGAATCAGTTATAAGGACACTTTGCTGTTAGATGAGTATCTGGCTGGTTTTCAAGATGCATTTGACTCAGCTAAGAAGAAGGGGGAAATGCGATGTGATCCTTCACTTCTAAACGCTGCTTGGCAGACAGGTGTTGCTTTGAACCCAGGGCACAGGAGATAACTGTGAGCTGGACTCCTGAGATGAATGTGAGGAAGATTAAGTCCAGACCACAGTAATGTCATCTTCTCCAGCAACATCGCTGTGCTGGGATCGAAAAGGCAAGCCAGAGTTCACACACTCGTTTTCAAGACACTACAGGTTAGTTTGCAGCCAAAAAGTTCAGGCATTTTTTTTGATGCATTTCTTTAAAAGTCTGTATTCAGACTTTTAAAGTCTGATCATCCTCATCACCCTCCTCTGGACCCTTTGTTAGCTACTTGCCCTGGAGCACTGCAGATCATGTTCCACAGACTCACAGAATCATTCAGGTTGGAGGAAACCCCTGAGATTATCGAGTCCAACCATCAACCCTAGTTTACAAGTTCACTCCGAAACCAGTCCCCCAACACTACATCTAAGAAATTTTTAAACATGTCCAAGGATGGAGACTCAACTACCACCCTGGGCAGCCCATTCCAGTTACTTTACACAGTCAGTAAATTGGAGGACCTCTGTTGGAAGTTGCCCAACTTCACCTTCACTCACACCTTCTACCTTGAAGTAGTCCCATCAGGACAATCAGGGTAGTTGGACAATCAATGAGCAAAGCTCCAGCTGTAGGCACTGCACATCTCTGCCTATTATCTTGGTCACTGTGAGCTGGAATGACCGATTACAGTGCTAAAACAGCACTTACTTCTCTGGAGATTTGCCATTTTTGCAAGAGCTGGCTCCAGCTCTGTTGGATTTCTCTCAGGGAACCTCCTGCACCTTAGAAAAGTCTCCCCCTCGCCTTGATTTTTGTTATCTGCCAGCTACGGATGAGACACTCGGCCGTTATAATTTAACACTGCTTCCTATCAGAGTTTTCCCAGGTACCTGAATCCAACTCAGTTGAAGTAACTGACAGCCTTATCAACTCCACAGGCTTTGAAGTGGGATCCAGCTATAGGATTGATCCAATATGCAAACTCCAAGCGTGGTTCCAGGAAGGGAGGGAAATCATCAGCTGAAATTCTTTAAAGACTTGCAGATATATCTTGGTGTGCTAAATGGAAACGAAGGCATTGCTCAAGGATAATGTCAGAGAATTCTCTGAGTAATTGTTAACACACACAACACAACCCCCATCCCACCTTTGTCACTCAAGTCAGCTTACAGTTTCACTTGCTGCAGTAAACTGCTAACTAGTTTGTGCTGTTTGTGGTTACATTTACTATTGTTCTTGGAAACAAAGACCAAATTAGCATCTGGCTTCAGAAGTTTCACATAAAAATTTGGTGTGAAGGTGTGCTGGTCACTCTTGTGTCCATCAAACATCTGTATTCTATTACAGATCGTTTCAGAAAGTTATTAAGGGAGTTTTGCTTGGGACGTAAAGTGGGCCTAAGCCCAAGAAAAAAAGCTCTAAGAAGCCTGAACTCCATCACTACTAGCTGTTGGAAGTACTAGCATCTACCAGCATCCAAATGTAGTTGAATAAACTGCCTAAGTTTAAACTACACCTGAATTGCTCCATCCTGGGAGGATGTACAAGCCAGGATCTGCTGCTTCAGTCCCATCTCCCTAAATGCACAGACCACCCAGGGAGAAGTTTCAGGGGTGATTTCAGCAAATCCAAGACTGGCTGCCTTAGAGTGGGCACTGAGGCAGTGAATGACACCCAGGACTAACCACCTCAAACATTGAGGAGTGACAAGTTACTGTCCCATGGCACATTATGGCCCATTTAGGGCCCTCAGCAATACCTGACACTGGGCATTCACCAGCTCTTTGTGAGCTCAAAAAGTACCAGAAGTACCTGCCCACAACAAAGGTCCCTTCCTGCCTCGCAGCAGGATGTCTTGGCAGCTCAGGGTAAAAAGTCCAAACTGGGTAAAACTGACCTTTAAGTAGGGCAGGAGACTTTGTTTCCTTAGTTTTCTTTCATTACTGAGATGGGCTGAACCTTCAGGACAAAACCTCTGACTGGAGACAGGGAGAACAGAGAATTGAACTGTTGTGTAGACAAATTGAATCAGAGAAAAATCACAGAACATTAGAGATTGGAATGGACCTCAAAAGATCATCCAGTCCAATCCCTCTGCCACTGCAGGATCCCCTAGATCCAGTTGCACAGGGACATGGTCAGGAGGGTTTTAATACCCAACATACCTCCTGCAGGCCCATTCCAAAAGCAGCCACCTCAGAGCTGCTGCTTCCCAGACCACAAATGCTCATCTGCTCCAATTAATGACAGGTTAATTGTGCTCATTTGAAGAAAGAAAGGAGCCTTGTGTGTCTCATCAGTCCTTGTGAATCTGCCATGGAAAACACTTGCTAAGGCAGAGTGTTTGAATACCGGTCTAGTTCCGAAGCTGTCAAACCCAGAGGAAACATCAAAGAAGCTATGCTGCAGCCCTAAAAAGAAAAGGAATAATTGTAGTTGTGGTTCTTGGGAAACTTAGAGGAGTTTTTCTTAATATCCCCAGCTACCACACAACCGCAGGAACTGTCACGATATGCATTGATATAGTTTTTGCCTTTTGGGTGTAACAGTCCGAGCTAAAACAGCCCACATGCTAAAAGATTGATGCTCAATACTTCTTTCCAGATGTGTGCTGGTTTAGTTCAATATTTAACACATTGCTGGAACGATGGCAGCTGTAATTGCATTAATACTTCACAAGAATGATGTCCTGGTGAGTAAAAGGAAAGATATTCTGAGGCTGACTGATGGAGGGAGTGTCAATCTGCTGGAGGAGAGGAAAATGCTGCAGAGAGATCTAGACAGGCTGGGTCACCGAGTCGAGGCCAATGGGATGATATTTAACAGGGCCAAGGGCAGGGGCCTACACTTTAGCCACAATAGAATCATTAGGGATTGGAAGGGACCCCGAAAGATCATCTAGTCCAATCCCCCTGCCACAGCTGGATCACTTCACTGGAGAAGTTACAGAATCAGAATCACTCTGGGTTGGAAGGGACCATCTGATCATCCAGTTTCAACAACCCCCACCATGGGCAGGGACACCCCACCCTAGACCAGGCTTGCCAGAGCCCCATCCAGCCTGGCCTTTAACACCTCCAGGGATGGGGCCCCAACCACCTCCTCCCTGGACAACCCATTCCAGGCTCTCACCACTCTCTGCCCCCTGCAGCTACAGACTGGGGGATGAGGGGCTGGAGAGCAGCCTGGTAAAATAGGACCTGGCAGTACTGGGTGACAACCAGTTGAACAGGAGGAAGGAGGGTGCTCAGGTGGCAGCGAAGGCCACTGGCATCCTGGCTTGATCAGCAATAGTGCAGCCAGCAGGGCTAGGGATGTCATTATCTCCCTGTACTGGGCTCTTGGGATGCCTCCCCTTGGGTACTGGGGGCAGTGCTGGGCCCCTCACTTCAAGAAAGAGATTCAGGAGCTGGAGTGGGTCCAGAGGAGCAACGAGGCTCGGGAAGGGACTGGAGGGAAAGGCTTATGGGGAGAGGCTGAGAGAGTTTGAGGGTGTTTAGCCTGAAGGAGACTCAGGAGGGATCACCTCCCTCTTTCCAACTCCCTGAAGGGAGGTTGTAGTCAGATGGGGGTCAGGCTCTTCTCCCAGGCAATCAGCACCAGGACGAGAGGGCAGGGCCTGAAGCTGCCAGGGGTGGGGTTAGGTTGGATGTCAGGAAGCCCTTCCCCATGGAAAGGGTGATCAGACCCCAGAACGGACTGCCCAGGGCAGTGGTGGAGTCCCCATCCCTGGAGGTGTTGAAGTACAGCCTGGCTGTGGCCCTCAGTGCCCTGGTCTGGCTGATGGGGTGATGTTAGGTCCTGGGCTGGGCTGGAGGAGCTCAGAGGGCTTTTCCAGCCTCAGCAATTCTGTGATCACTGCACACAGTAACCAGCTGTCAAGCTGCTACAGGACGTACAACCAAGGACCATTAAAGTAGTAGATGTTCAGGATGTTCAAAGCAGGACCTGCCTTGAAGACACCAACTGGTCAGAGCCAGAGAAGAGCAAAGGACAGTTCTAACAATCAAACACAACAAGCAATAGAGCTCCAGATCTCATGAAGTACCAGACACCTGATATACCATCTTCCACAAGGTCCAGGGCCAAGGTACAACTAGGATGTTACCCAAGTCCTTCACTCACGGTGTAAACGTCAGCAGAAAAAGGTTTATCAGCTAGAAGGAAGGAAAACTTGTTACACAGAGATGAACTTAAAAGCATTAATACTTCAAAGATTATTTGTTAACATCCCAGATTTATTCAGAAGACAATGTTCTGCAGGCAGGTATCTCACAGGTCTTAAGATTGGTAAAACACTAGGAATAATGGGATAACCCTAGAAAATGAAGACATGGCTGAAATCACATCAGAGTGAGTTGGGATTTTCCTACTAATAAAATGCTGGGATGTTTCAATCCTATTTTCAATACTGGCCAAAGCCACTCATACCTAGAGTATTTGGAACAGTCCATTAAAGAACAAAACTTGACAAGATGCAAACGGCTGACTGTACTTGATTTCTGCCATCGAGGGCAAAAGCAGCTGGAGAAGTGTCTGTGCACTTTAAAACTGGGACATCAGAGGCTGGTAATATTTGGTACTTTAATACTTTGCTTGGAAAGTCTCTTTATCCAGCATGAAGTCAGCGAACCTCTGTTGGAGCTCCTTCTCTCTCTCTTGCTGTCGTTGCACATCTTCCTTGAGACACTACAAAGAAAAGAATAGGGCAAGCAGTCAGTTTTTGCAGTAGTCACACCCACAAAGATCTTCACTCAAGGTTGTATCTTAGGTCCTTCAGAGGAAGGGCTCAGAACTGAGATGGGACATTGCTAAAATGTTGGAGCGAGTCCAGAGGAGGCCATGAAGATGGATCGGAGGCTGGAGCCCCTCTGCTTGGGGGATAGGCTGAGGGAGTTGAGGCTGTTCAGCCTGGAGAAGAGAAGGCTCAGGGGGGACCTTAGATCAGCTTCCAGTACCTGAAGGGCTCTAGGAACTGGAGAGGGACCTTTCTCAAGGGACTCTACGATCAGGACAAGGGAGATGGGTTCAAGCTAAAAGAGGGGAGACTGAGGTGAGATCTGAGGCAGAAATCCCACCCTGTGAGGGTGCTGAGGCCCTGGAACAGGTTGCCTAGGGAGGTTGTGGCTGCTCCATTCCACTGCTTCGAAGTGTCCAAGGCCAGGTTGGATGGGGCTGTGGGCACTCTGCTCTGGTGAGAGGTGTCGCTGCCCATGGCAGTAAGGTTGGAATTGAATGAGCTCTGAGCTACCTTCCAGCCTAAACCAGTTTGATTCTAGTTTAAAATAACTTAGAGTATCAAGAAACAGTTATCTTCTTAAAGTATCCTACCCTGGCTTGGACAACAGTGAACATTAAGCACTTCTAAAGGAGACTTCAAATGGGCTGAGGACTGCCTTGTAAGCTGAACAAAGCCAAGAATATCCTGAAGATCCTTGAACCGAAAAGTGTCTCTGAGGCACTGCTCTCAGGTACCTCACTGCATCTCTTTCTGCTAGTTCAGGGCTGAAGTTAACGCTGCTCAAGAGAAAGAGGCATCTTCCTCCCCAGAGCCATGCCAACCATCTAGAGGCCAGGAAGACAGGTGGTATTACTGATGAGCAATGGTCTAGCTCAAATGTTAACACATTGTTACTGGCTAACAGGGCTGAAAGCAAGTGGTCTGAACTCCAAAGATGGCTCAAAACAATAACTGACAAACAACTGCTCAACTTCCAAAACAGAACCATGTTCAAACCAGTCAAGCAGCCCCAGTTCAGCACTGGCTTCCTCAAATGTCCAGCCACATGCAAGTCTGACAACAAACTCATGGGGTAATACAATCAACATGTGAGAGGAAAAGGAGGATCTACTGTAGTACCCAGTGGCAACTGGTCCAGTGACTTTTAAGGACTTTACACAGGTTTCAGATCTACCCTAAGTTCCAATAGTAATTAAAACCAAATGAGCCCAAATGAAGAGAGATGGAGCTGCCACTCCATCAATAAAACAAACCACACGAGGAAATAAAATTAAAACAAAGTTCAAGAACACATTTGTAGATTAGTCTCAGCTTCTAATATATATTTCATAGAATATTTGATATGTGAACTGAAAAGCAGGGGAGTCTGGGAGTAGACAAAAGTAGACATTTAAAAGTCCATTAAAACCTCAATATGAACTCAGGCTGTTGAAGCTTAGTGCCCATGTACTGCATCACAGTATCAAAGAACATTAGGGATTGGAAGAGACCTTGAAAGATCATCCAGTCCAATGCCCCCTGTCACAGCAGGACCACCTAGACCAAGTTGCACAGCAACACAGCCAGGCAGGTTTTAAATGTCTCCAAAGAAGGTGACTCCACAACCTCCCTGGGCAGCCCCTTCCAGTGCTCTGTCATCCTCACCAGGAAGAAGTTCCTTCTGATATTTATATGGAACCTCCTCTGTTCCAGCTCTCACCCACTGCCCCTTGTCCTACCATTAGGTGACACTGAGCAGAGCCTGGCTCCATCCTCCTGACACCCATCCTTCACTTAATTATAAACATTAATGAGGTCACCCCTCACTCTCCTTCTTTCCAAGCTGAAGAGACTCAGCTTTTCCTCAGCAGGGAGATGTTCCACTCCATCATCCCTGTGCTCTGCACTAGACTCCCTCCAGCAGCTCTGTGTCCTTCTGGAACTGAGGGTCCCAGAACTGGACACAAGATGCCAAAAGTGGTCTCACCAGGGCAGAGCAGAGGGGGAGGAGAACCTCTTTCCATCTACTAACCACCCCATTCTGATCCACCCCAGAAGCCATTGGCCTTCTCGGCCATCAGGACACATTGCTGGCTCCAGGCCATCCTGCTGTCCACTAGGACCCTCAGATCCCTTTTTCCTACACTGCTCAAAACAACATATTTCCCACAAAGGCCCTGTATTTGTTTCTTTAGCATTCAGGAATCTCACCTCCAGTCTCCGAGGGATGGCAGCATCTTCATGTTTCTTTAGCTCCTCAAAAGTGCGCAGCTCCAGGTGGGCCTGCTCAATCTGATCCCACAGGTCATTCAGCTGTTTGATGAGGCCCATTGCTCGAGACTGATAACCACCAAGCAGGATCTTCAGCTTCTTCTCCATCTTGGCAGCCCTTTTTGCTTCTGTTGTCATGTGACCTCTGTTTATCTGTCAGAAGGAAATTAAGAATTCGTTTTATTCATCCAAACTCAGAAATTAAGTAGTTAAAATCTGGGTGTGGAACTCTGTGTTCTATTAAAACAGAAACAGGTGATAGCATGGCTGTGCCACATTCCTCTTGCACAGGAGATGTCCTCTGCCTTAGTAAACAGAAATTAAATTAAGTTATCATGTTCTTCCTCTTCAAAATTAAAATCTTAGCTGGAAAAAACAGCCACACCGAATCCCAAACTGGTTTGTGTTGGAAGGGACCTTTAAAGCTCATCCAGCAGGGATATCTTCAACCAGAGCAGGGTACTCAGAGCCTCATTCAGCCTGACCTTAAATGTCCCAAAGGATGGGGTCCTTCAATCAAGTCAGGAAGTCCCTAGTGTCTGGAGTCATGTGGCTGACTGTAGTTATCACTGTAAAGGACACATGGGAAAGGAGTTTCTTCCCAAAGAGGTTTGGTTTCATTGACAAAAGATGGGATCTGGGATCATAGGATCACAGAACAGATTTGGCTGAAAGAAACCTTCAAGATTCATAGAGTCCAACCTTTTCCCAGCCCTATCAGCACCACTAAACCCTGGCCCACAGTGTGACATCTACCCTTCTCTTAAACACCTCCAGGGATGGGGACTCGAACCCCTTCCTGGGCAGCTGTTCCAGTGCCTGACAACTCTTTCGGGGAAAGAAATTCCACCTTACAACCAACCTGAACCTCCCCTGGCACAGCATAAAGCCATTTCCCCTCATCCTATCATTGGCCGCTAGGGAGAAGAGACCAATCCCTGCCTCTCTACAACGGGATAAGGCTCTGAGCAACCTGCTCTAGTTGAATGTGTCCCTGAGTTGGACTAGATGAGTTTGAAAGGTCCCTCCCAATCTGACGCACTCCATGATTCCAAGTACTCTCCATAATCCAGCTGCACAGGCCTGTAGAATTCCCCACTCCCTATCAATTTATTCCATCACTTCCAACGCTTTTAGTATGTGGGGCAGAGATAAACAAAGCAAATGGTCAAGGGAACAAACTGTTAATGAGAAACCTGACTTTCTGAGCTGCCTAGTATGCTCCTGGGGAGAGCAACACAGCCTGCTGTGCTTTCCAGCCTCTGTTTGCCATGCCCAACGTGCTTTAAGCCTACAGAAAGGGGCCTTCTTTTTCAATATTTATATAAATCTAGAGAAAATTAAATAAACAGATTAGGGATTTGTGAGGACACTCTGATGGAAAAGTCTGGAAGACATACATGTCTTTGCCAGTAAATAATCCGCTATTGCTGCGACAACAAATACAGCTGGGAGGTAGATGAACTGTTCTCCAATTACTGGTTCTTGGATGAAAAGGGTGTGTTGAGAGCCACTGACATTTCAGGATTGGGGAAGAGATGGGTGCACAGGCAAACAGGATTTTGTTTGTAACAGACTAAATCAGGGCTTGGGCTGGTCTCACATTTCACACACTTCTCCTTTTAGACATCAACAAGGGAGGCTGCGGCTGCTCCATCCCTGGAAATGTTGAAGGCCAGGCTGGATGAGGCTCTGGGCAACCTGGTCTGGTGGGAGGTGCCCCTGCCCATAGCAGTGGCGTTGGGAATAGATGACCTTTGAGCTCCCTTTGAACATAAACCAGTCTGTGATTCTGATTTTCAGACAAGGAGAACCAGCCCAAGTATTTTGAAGTTATTAGGGATACAGGTTTAAACTACTAGAGCACCTTAGGTTGCATCCTGCTATCCAGCCCTCACTTTTATACTCAGCTCCTTGTGTATCCCAGATTATTGTCGGCCTTACTGCTGTAAAAAGAAAAATGAAGGGAAAAAAAAGGGAAAAAGCCTCCCAAGTACCTAAACCCAGAAATAACAGCCCTTTCTTCCTCCTCTGCTTCTAGAGAGGAACGTGAACACTCACCACCTTACCGCCTCCCTCTCAGCTACAAGATTTCAGGAGCCACTCTGAGAAGGTCAAGGGGAAGTCCTCAGCTTTTGCAACAAAACCTATTTATGAGGAATTGCTGACTGCTGAATTAACTCCAACAACTGCAGAGAACTTGACCTCAAGCTTCATAAACTGTTAAGGCTCAGAGAGCAAGTGAAAGATTCCGAGCAGTTCTGGAGGGGTTCTCTGTTTGAACAGAAGTCAACACTATTTGCTTAGAGCTAAGAAATAGATTTCAGTCAAACATGACGACCATTTCCCCTCCCTGAACCTTGCAGAAACCTAATGACATTGGAACGATTTTTCTCCACTTATTTATTTTGTGCTGCTCCTTGGCCAGCTCTTGTTCCGCTGACTTTTGTACCAGCTACAGCAAAATGAGAACAGCATGTACGGACATGGGAGGGAATGATCTGTGGTGTTAGGGCTGGGTACGCTGGAGAGCTGGGCGGGGAGAAATGAACTATAACCAGGGCAGTGTAGAGTCTGGCATCTGGGCAAGAACAACCTCAGGGACCAGTATAGAGTGGGGACTGACCTGTTGGAGAGCAGCACAGGAGGAAGGGACCTAGCGGTCCTGGTGGACAGGATGGCCAGGAGCCAGCAATAAGCCCTGGTGGACAAGGACAACAGCATCCTGGGGTGGATCAGAAGGCAAGTGGTTAGCAGACAGAGAGAGGTTCTCCTCCCTCTCTACTCTGCCCTGGTGAGACCACATCTGGAATCTGGTGTCCAGCTCTGGGCCCCTCAGTTCCAGAGGACACAGAGTTGCTGGAAAGAGTCCAGCACAGAGCCACAGAGATGATGAAAGGAGTGGAGCATCTTCCTGATGAGAAAAGGTTGAGGGAGCTGGGTCTCTTCAGCTTGGAAAAAAGAAGCCTGAGGGATGACCCCATGAATGTTGATAAACATAGAAAGGGTGGGCCTTAGGAGGATTGAGCCAGGCTCTACTCAGTGTCATCTAATGATAAGACAAGGGGCATCAAGTGTAAGCTGGAACAGAGGAGTATAGGTTGGACACTGACCTGTTGGAGAGCAGTGTAGGAGAAAAGAGACCTGGGGGTCCTGGTGGACAGCAGGATGACCATGAACCAGTAGTGTGCTCTTGTGGTCAAGAGGGCCAACAGCATCCGGGGGTGGATCAGAAGGGGGGTGGCCAGCAGATCAAGAGGAGTTTTCCTCCCCCTCTACTCTGCCCTAGTGACACCACATCTGGAGTATTATGTCCAGCTCCGGGCCCTCCAGTACCAGAAGGACACAGAGCTGTTCGAGGGAGTCCAGCATAGAGCAACAAGGATGATGAATGAAGCAGAACACCT
Source organism: Phoeniculus purpureus (assembly GCA_028565055.1). Classification (NCBI taxonomy): domain Eukaryota; kingdom Metazoa; phylum Chordata; class Aves; order Bucerotiformes; family Phoeniculidae; genus Phoeniculus; species Phoeniculus purpureus. Next base: position 69,205,853 of record JAOXOE010000256.1, on the reverse strand, counting down.
CCCTTATGAGGAAAGGCTGAGGGTGCTGGGTCTCTTGAGCTTGGAGGAGACTGAGGGGTGACCTCATTAATGTCTATACATACGTGAAGGGTGGGTGTCAAGAGGATGGAGACAGGCTCTTATCAATGTCATCTAGTGATAGGATAAGGGGCAATGGATATACGCTGGAACACAGGAGGTTCCATATAAATACCACAAGGAACTTCTTCCCAATGAGGGTGTGATGGAGCACTGGAACAGGCTGCCCAGGGGGGTTGTGGGGTCTCCTTCTCTCAAGACATTTAAAATCTGCCTGGATATGTTCCTGTGTGACTTGATCTAGGTGATCCCGCTGTGTCAGGGGGATTGGACTGGAAGATCTTTCGAGGTCCCTTTCAAACCCTAATGTTTTGTGATTCTGTGATTCAACATCGGTACGAGAAAGAACTTCTTCCCAATGACAGTGACAGAGTACTGGAAGGGGCTGCCTAGGGGGCTGTCGAGTCTCCTTCTCTGGAGATGTTTAAAAACCAACTGGCCATGTTCCTGTGCAACTGGATCTAGGGGAGCCTTCTCTGGGGTGGGGATTGGACTGGAAGATCTTTAGAGGTCCCTTCCAATCCCTAATGTTCTGGGATTCTGGGATTCTGTGAAGTGTAAGAGCCTTATCCCATCCCATATCTCCAATGTAAAAAGCTTTTCCTCCTGCCTAGTAGAGTTGATGGGTTCAGTTTTCAACACCTCGTTAGACATCCAAAAGGAGAGAAATAAAAACATAGCAACAGACATAATCAGAGGTTTATAAAATATAATCTAGAGAAAAAGAAGACTGATTGAAACAAACACGGGGGAGGGGCTCGGTTTGTTTACGCTGCATCTAACATAAATAGAAAAAGAAAATGACGGAAGGCACAAGCAAGGGCTTTTTTAATATCCCAAAGATCTTGGGGGGGGAAAAAGAAAAATCAGTCTGTCCTTACATCCGTCGAGAACGGAAAAGGGATTTCAATTTGGCAAGGAAACGTTAGATAGGAGGTTAGTTGCAAGGTTGAACTAAGGACAACAAAGAACAGGGAAAGACTCCTTAGGAAAATAAACAACCATGGGGAGAGATTTAAGAGAAACTGACTCTGAGGGAGGAAGGAAAGGCTCAAGTGCCTTCAAAACTGCCTTTTCACAGCTCCTCCTCTCACTAGTCTAGCACAGACACCCCTCTTTAGTTCAAAGGGCAGATTTGCCCAGCAGTGTTTTGTTTTCTTTGCATTAAATGAGGAGTTTTTGGTAATCCCTAAAGTCTTCCAAATTATCTCCTTGATCGTGCCTGATGGATAAATAAAACCACCATGGATGAAAAACCCTGGCTTGTTCTTACCAGAGCCATAGTCTAAAGTAAACCAACGAGTTCCATGACCCTGGAGAATCAACACAGCATCATAAAGCTGCTCAGCCTGTGCATAGAAATCCTTTGCCAGCTTCAGCTACGCTGCCTGAACAGGTTACACTTGGAACCTCTATGGGGCTACTCTAAACCTTACTGGAATTTCCTTCCTCACCTCGGACCCACAGGAGGCCCTCCCATGCTCAGTTCTGCTGGCTGGACATGGATTCACTGAATTTAAATAGCAGGGGTGCTGAATTCGTCTCATATTGCCTCAGTCTGCCAGAGTAGCTGAAATGAGGAGATGCACACCACAACAACAGGTCACACTGAGCACGTTTCACCAGCATTTCAAACCACTCAAGGGAAAACCAAGACTCCTCCCAAGCAACAAATGATAGGACAAGAGGAAACAACCTCAAGCTGAACCAGGGGAAGTTTAGGTTGGACATGAGGAAGAACTTCATGGAAAAGGTCATCAGGCCTTGGAACAGGCTGCCCAGGGAGGGTGCTGAATCACCATCCCTGGCTAACTTCATCAAAAACCTCAGAAGAAATCAATGGTTTAAGACATGAAAGGAGAAAACGTCCCACTGTGCTACAAACAACTGGCCAAACAAAGAGTAATTGCTGTACAGTCTAAACCTAAAATAATTTTTTCATCACTCATTTCCAGTGCTCTGGCACATCCTGCACTGAGGTAATGCAGAAAAGGATTCTTTTCTAGATAAGGAGTTATCCAGAACCCAAAAATTAAGAACCAGGGAAGGAAGGTTGGCACAACAGTTCCATCTGCAGACAAGTTTCAAGAATCATAGACTGAGTTATATTGGAAGGGACCTCAGAGATCACCTAGTTCCAACCCCCCCTGTCATAGGCAGTGACACCTCTCACCACAGCACGGTGCCCAGAGCCCCACCCAACCTGGCCTTGGACAACGCCAGGGATGGAGTAGCCACAGCCCCCCTGGGCAATTTGTTCCAGTGTCTCAGCCCTCTCACAGAAAGGAATTTCTGCCTCAGATCTCACCTCAATCTCCCCTCTTTTAGCTTGAAATCATCCTCTTTAGTGAGCCACTCATAACAAGTCCTCTCCAGATTTCCTGCAGCCCCCCAAGTCTTAGACTTACAGGCAAGATCACAGAAATATGTAAAACCCCCTTACTGGTGGTTCTACTGCTCCCTTCCAGAGGTCCCAAAGTCAGTCAATCATAACAGAACTGGTGTTAAATCAAACAGCAGCATTTTCTCCGTAAGAAATCTGTTTAACAGTAAAAGTTCCACTTCTCTAAGTCATTCTACTGCTAGTCTGGGGAACCTCAGTACTTGAGAAGTTGACTAGTTACATTTGAACAAAACTAGATCTGCTCTACTCTCTTGCACACAGCGATGAAGGCTTTTGGGGGAGCTGTAAATGTTATTTATGGGGAAAACCAAGGATGTAGTAAGTTAATTCACCTAAAAGACAGTGAAATACTCTTTCTAGTGACAGAAGAACCAAGAGAGACTTTAATATTGTGTTCACTTCTGGGCCCCTCAGTTCCAGAAGGACACAGAGCTGCTGGAGAGAGTCCAGCACACAGCCATAGAGATGATGGAGTGGAGCATCTCCCTCATGAGGAAAGGCTGAGGGAGCTGGGTCTCTTCAGCTTGGAAAAAAGGAGACTGAAGTGTCTCCCATTAATGCTGACCAATATGGAAAGGGCAAGTGTCAGAAGAATAAAGCCAGGCTCTGCTCAGGGGCATCTAATGATAGGACAAAGGGCAATGGGTGTGAGCTGGAACAGAGGAGGTTCCACATCAATGTAAGAAGGAACTTCCTTCATAGTGAGGGTGACAGAGCACTGGAAGGGGCAGCCCAGGGGGGTTGTGGAGTCTCCTTCTCTGGAGCTGTTTAAAACCTGCCTGGCCATACTCCTGTGTGACTGGATCTAGGGGATTCTGCTGTGGCAGGGGATTGCACTGGATGATCTTTCAAGGTCCTTTCCAATCCTTAATGTTCTGTGATTCTGTGACTTAGCTTTGTTTTATCTGAGGTGCTCCAGGCACCTCAGAAATAATAAAACCAAGCAAGTCAAAGACATAATTCAACACTCAAATGGGCCATATTGCTCTCAGGAGGAGCATAGTCTCTGCCAAACACAAACGAAGCCTTAAGGCAATTTGCTCTAGTTCAGAGACCAACAGATGAATCAAATCCAAACTCATGGGACTTGCTCAAAACTAAAAAATACAGCATTTCTGGCTAATTTTATCCTCCCTGGCATGTGTTTTCTTAGTGTAGGTAGATGTTATCCTCAGCAATATTAACCTATCCTTTACTGCTTTCCCCATTACAGATTATGGGTTACCTTCATTGTAGATCTCACAAATGCAAGATGTGGTAACTTACAGCTCAGCTGTAATATCCAGCGGCTGCAGAAAGGGGTTTGCTGCTTAATTAAAAAAGAATTGCTTTTTTACCAAATAAATGAAGTGATCCAGATTACCCCTGAGTTACAAGGTGCCTCTACTATCCCATTTCATCCGATAAGGTCCCTAGTTGAACAGACACTTTAGGTAGGAAGGATTTGCTCTATAAACACCTTGATTGGAAGAGAAGGGAGTAGAAGGCATTGCAGAGCTGTACCACAGACCCAAGCTGTACCACAGACAGAGAAGCTCTGTGGTTAGAAGAGACCTTCAACATCAAGTCCAACCACTGACACTGGGACATCCCCACTAACTCCCTATCTGTAACACCAACACACTCACACACTCATCTTGTAATACATTCCCAGCCCAAAACACTCAAGAACAAATAATCACCCGAAAGTGAAACGTTACTAACACACAGCAGCACATTCCAACAGCAGAAATACCTCTGAGCTGATGCCTGGACAGGGCTCTCAGGCCAAACAGCAGCTCTCCACAAACTGCTCCATTTCGCCTCCTCAAGGTTCATCACTACCAGCACAAATCTGTTGGCAGCATCACTATCAATTTCCAAAACACAAACATCATGTCGACAGATACAAAGCTGTCACTGCTAAATCACTCAAGCATTGAAGAGGCAATTAGAGAGAGATGACTGTTTGTCCACACCGCCAATCCAGCCAGCAGCCATCTCTGAGTCATGAATCACAGAATCTCGGAACATCAGGGATTGGAAGGGACCTCAAAAGATCAGCCAGTTCAATCCCCCTGACACAGCAGAATCCCCTAGATCCAGTTCACACATGAACATCAACAGGCAGCTTTTAAATGTTTCCAGAGAAGGAGACTCCACAACCACCCTGGGCAGCCTCTTCCAGGGCTCTGTCACCCTCACCAGGAAGAAGTTCCTTCTCACATTGATGTGGAACCTCTTCTGTTCCAGCTTACACCTGTTGCCCCTTGTCCCATCATTAGATGACACTGAGCAGAGCCTGGCTCCATCCTCCTGACACCCACTGTTCACATATTTATCAACATTAACAAGGTCACCTCCCATGAAGACAACACTAGAAATAACTAAGTGGTTTCTTTCTGCCCACATCAGTGGGGTGTTAGCAGTCTCACACAGAAGGATTATACAGAGACTGCCTGACATGCAGCTGTCTCCAGCCAATACTCCTGAACCCTCATGGCTTTTGCACATGAAGAAGCAGCAGCCCCAAAAGTTGACCAATATGAGTTTCTGGCAAAACTCTAGTTACAGTTTCTATTCTTCTCTCAAAAGAACTTAAGAGCACAAGGGAAGTGCCATGAGGTACTGAAAGCTGAGCTAATACCCCTGCTTCTCATTAAGGTTGTCTGATATTTTCCATTAAAATATCTATTTCAACTGGTATCGCTTTCAAGCAGTTTGCCTTAGAAAAACATTGAAATCCCTGGTTGGGTTTAAAAGTTGTGTAGATCTGGAACTTGGGGACATGGTTTAACAGTGGCCTTGGAACAGCTGGGTTAATGGTTGGACTTTATGATGTAGAAGGCCTTTTCCAAGCTGAATTATTCCAGGAGGGTAACCTGTGTACTCATTTCATTTGTTCCTCAAGCTTTTTATGTGTTCTTTTTATATTTGTTCTTTAAACTGTGATGCTTTTTATTTATTATTTAAAAGCAATTCAGCTGGTGACCTCTACTTAGAAAAACGTGTAACTTGCTTTTAGGAAGGGCCTTTTAAATAGGTCAGCCATCAGAGCTACACTAAACTGCTTCTAGAACACACTTGGGAGAGGTTTTCAGCTCAAACTGAACTCTGCGAAGGGCCCACCTGCAACCCACAAACAGCGAGCTGTGAGAGGCAGCGAGGTACCTTCACTGTGCCTGGTGATAGGACCAGAGGAGACAGCTTCAAGCTGCCTCAGGGAAAGTTTAGGTTGGCCATGAGGAGAAACTTCTTCGTGGGAGGGGCCTTGAAACAGGCTGCCCAGGGAGGGAGTTGAATCGCCACCCCTGGCCATGTTGCAGTTGTGGAGAACTGGAGCTTAGGGACAGGGTTTAACGGTGGGTTGGGACAGCTAGGGTAAGGGTTGGACTCAATGAGCTTGAAATGTCATTTACCTGGACCTGAGAAAAGCCTTTGACACTGTTCTGCACCACATTCTGGTCTCCAAGCTGGTGAAACATGGGTTTGATGGGTGGACCACTAGGTGGGGAAAGAACTGGCTTGATGGCCACACCCAAAGAGTGGCTGTCAATGGGTCCACTTTCAAGTAGAGGCCAGTGACAAGCAGAGTCCCTCAGGGATCAGTCCTGGGACCAGTCTTGTTCAACATCGTTGTCAGTGACAAGGACAGAGGCATTGAGTGCACCCTCAGCAAGTTTGCTGACGACACCAAGCTGTGTGGTGCAGCAGACACGCTGGAGG
>JAOXOE010000256.1:69177625-69188788 GCA_028565055.1 Phoeniculus purpureus | reverse complement strand
CACCCGCTGCCCCTTGTCCTGTCACTGGGTGCCCCTGAGCAGAGCCTGGCTCCATCTTCCTGACACCCACCCTTCCCCTATTGATCAACATCCATGGGGTCACCCCTCAGGCTCCTTTTTCCCAGCTCCCTCAACCTTTCCTCAGCAGGGAGATGCTCCCCTCCCTCCATCATCTCTGTGGAGACGGAACTTTGCTCTAACTCTGGTGCCCACACATCACCAGGTCATGAGCTGTAATTTCCAAATCAGATTCCTTTTCCTACCTCTTCCTCTTCCCCTCCGCCCCCAAGATACGGTAGGAGTTTGGCTGCTCTGAATCACCTCTGACCTCTCTGTGCTTCTTGCAGATCCGAGCGGATGGCCCTCCCCACGGCGGGATTCAGTACGAAATGGTGACGGTTTTCAAGGACGGGAGCCCGGTCCTTCGAGACATGGCCTTCTCCATCGACCACAAGTACCTGTATGTCATGTCGGAGCGACAGGTGAGGCAGCTGCTTCTGGACCCCCCTGGTTGTTCCTTCCTTCCCTAAGGAGCGTGTTGGTCGGGCGCATGGAGCTGAGGCTGTGGTGGGGTTGGCGATGGGTAGATGGAGCATGAGGAGGAGCTCAGATTTACCTCCCTCTGACCAGAGTCAGACTGGAGACTGGACTAGATGATATTTTGAGGTCACTTCCAATCCTTTATGACTGGATCTAGGGGATCCTGCTCTGGCAGGAGGATTGGACTGGATGATCTTTCGAGGTCCCTACCAATCCCTAATGTTCTGTGATTCGGAGTTCGTCATCGGTGCCCAGGGCAGAGGGTTGTGCCCTCTCACCCTGATCTGCAGGTGGTGGAAACTGAGCTGAGCTGCTGCAGAGAAATCGTGGTTTGGGGATCTGAACCACCAATTCCTCGTAGATAACAATGTCCTGAACCATGAGGGTTGGGGGTTCAGTCCCCACAGCCAAGCTGTGGCTTTGCACAGCTTTGTCTGAGCTCCTGTTGTGATTCTCTCTGTAGTCACTGGGGTGTTTTCATAGAATCACAGAACCATTCAGGTTGGAAAAGATCCCTAGGGATCATCCAGTCCAACCATCAATCCCACTCTACAAGGTCACCCCTAAACCAGATCCCCCAGCACCACATCTGAGTGACTTTTAAACTCATCCAGGGATGGGGACTCAACTATGATGGAGACTCACTTTCAGGATGGTGGCTTTAAGTGGTTGTGAGTGAGTGCACAGAGGTGGGACCAAGCATGGGCTCCCACCCCATGGGAGTCTCCTTCTCTGGAGACATTTCAAACCCTCCTGGACACATTCCTGTGCGACTGGATCTAGGGGATCCTGCTGTGGTGGGGGGATTGGACTGGATGATCTTTGGAGGTCCCTTCCAATCTCTGATGTTCTGTGATTCTGTGATTCTGTGATTCGGTGAAAACTTTTGGTTGCAGAACCTCTTTGCTTTCAAAAACCCAGTGATTTCTGACAATATCATTTTAAAATTGATTCTGATCACCCAGTTTATCAGCCTGGACTTTAAATGGACTGAAAAATCCTTCTTTGCTTTTTTTTATTTACTGGGCACTGGGGAAGTCTCCCCTTTAGTACTGGGGGCAGTGCTGGGCCCCTCACTTCAAGAAAGTGATGGAGGTGCTGAAGCGGGTCCAGGGAAGCAATGAGGCTGGGGAAGGGACTGGAGGGAAAGGCTGATGGGGAGAGGCTGAGGGAGCTGGAGGTGTTTAGCCTGGAGAACAGGAGACTTAGGGGGGGATCTTCTCCATCTCTACAACTCCCTGAAGGGAGGCTGGAGTCAGGTGGGGGTCAGGATCTTCCCCCCCAGGCAACTAGCACGAGGATGAGAGGGCAGGGTCTGAAGCTCCCAGGGGAGAGTTAGGTTGGGTGTTAGAAAGCCCTTCCTCATGGAAAGGGTGATCAGAGCCTGGACTGGGCTGCCCAGGGCAGTGGTGGAGCCCCAACCCCTTGAGGTGTTGAAGGGCAGCCTGGCTGTGGCCCTTAGTGCTCTGGTGTGGCTGCTGTGGTGATGTTAGGTGGTGGGCTGGGCTGGATGAGCTCACAGGGGTTTTCCTGCCTCAGTCATTTTCTCATTAGTCTAAATTCTCTTGCCATTGCACAGGAACATTCTCTAATGGGGAAACATACTGGAAACCAAACAAGGTTCAATTTCTTGATGACAGAATCCTCCAAGTCTCATACTATCTCCCAGATGGTAACACCAAATCAAATCTAATGCTGCTTTGTTTTACTACAAATGACAAACCACTATCAATCTGATATCACATACGATACCTTTGCAAGTTTATACCACAACTCATAAAGATACCCAAAGACTTTTGCATGGATTTTAGGTGACTGTATATTGTTCACGTCTCCAAGGATTCCCAGGATCCTCCTCCACAACACAGCAGCAGAGTCAGGGTGCCAACCAATGAGGCTTCCACCAGCAATTATACTGCAGTCATCAGCAAGGAATTCATTGCTGTCTGTAAATTGGAAGAAGTTCCATTTCCACGAATTAGACATGCAGTGAAAAGTGTAACTGTGCTCAACAAAGAATATAGCTCCTTGTAACCATCTTCCTCCTGAACCAAATTCTCATTGATCAAATCACCTCCCTTTCTATGCTCAAGAGTCAAAACAAAAACTGTCAGAAAACACACGGAGATGACACAATTGTGTCCTGGGCTGCGTCAGAAGAACCAGGGACAGCTGGTCGAGGGATGGGATTCTCCATCTCTACTCTGTACTGCTGAGACCCCACTGGGTCCAGTTCTGAAGTCCCCAACAGAAGAACACATTGCTCATGGAAGGTGTCCAGAGGAGAGCAACTCCAGTGATCAGAGGGCTGGAGCACCTCCCCTCTGAGCACAGGCTGAGCAAGTTGGGGTTGTTCAGCCTGGAGAAGAGGAGGCTCCCAGGTGACCTTCCAGAAGCTTCCCAATCTCTGAAGGGGGCTACAAGAAAGATGGGGAGGGCTTTTGATAGGGGTGAGAGCAAAAAGACAAGGGGAAAGAGTTTCAGACTTAAAGAGGGGTGATTGAGGTTGGACATGGGAACAAATTCTTTGCTGTGAGGGTGCTGAGATGCTGGAACAGGTTGCCCAAGGCAGTTGTGGCTGCACCATCCCTGGCAGTGTTGAAGGGCAGGTTGTGTGGGGCCCTGAGTAACCTGCTGTAGTAAAGGTGTCCCTGCCTGTGCAAGGGGTTGGAACTAGATGATCTTTAAGGCCATTCTGTGATTCTATGGTCTACAAATTCATTTGGCATCAGGCTGCCCTCCCTGAAGGTGGAGTTTTATTAGCAGGAAGGCAAACACAGTTAAACGTCACATTCATGTACGCTGGCAGATGCATTCAGTCAGTAAATGGCATTTACAGGCACGACTTCTATTTCTAGAAGTTCTGTCTTTTTTAAAATCACCTGGAAATGGAAGGAAACAAAGGAGCTAATAATATGGACAACTGGTGAGGAAGGATCTGCTCAGGCACTATTCTATCCCGCTGTGGCAGGGGGATTGGACTAGATGGTCTTTCGAGGTCCCTTCCAATCCCTAATGATTCTGTGATTCTATTGTTTACACACAGAAGCAGTTCCTGAGACAGCAGTATGTGAGCAAGAAAGAAAGCAGGGTTTTGGCAAGATTGTCCACATAAGGGGACTATCGTGTTGACACAGTCCAAGTGAAAGTCCATACTGAAGTGTAACTTTTAACGCTTCATTGTCCTCTACCAGAACAGCGAAAGCTGAGGGGCAGAGCTGTGGTCCACATGACACCCAGCCGTGCCTAGCAGCCAGGGCTTTGAAGAAAGTTGTAGGAAATCACTTGTGTCCTCTCAGGTTAGCAAACAAATAGCCAGGCAACCTTCAGCTACATCAGCTTCAATCTGAGTACCCAAATCCCTCAAACCATGGGCTCTCGAAACTCATTTTTGAATGAACATTCTGGATAGAACTTGGTGGCAGAGGCCAACCAAAACAGAGAAACCAACTGAACTGTAGAAATGCCTCTTTGAGACAACAACCTAAACCAGTAAACACATCTTTTGGACTACAGTACCTGTTAAGTTTGCAGTATCTGAAGGACTAAGCTGAAGCCAGCGAGGTGCATCAGCATCCACACAGTCATCTGCTGACGCATTCATTTCATGGTCTTCTTCAGAAGCCTGCCAGGGCATGAGAGCGATCTCGACTTCATTGCTATAACCGATGGATGTGTCGCTGCTAACGCTCGCACCTAAAGCCAGGAGGGGATGATCAGCATGGATTACAAACCCTGCTTGTGAAGGCTACATTAGCCAAGCACGATGAGAGAAGTGTCTAATACATCTGTAACAGGACAAGGCTACGGCACTGATTACGACTGCGATGCTTAAGAAAGAGACTTGATTCTTGGAACTCACTTTTTTCTCTGTCTCTATAGTTTTCATGTGACTGCTGCACATCTGCTTTCGAATGCAATTCTGCTGTGCTACTGCTTCTTCGTATTGGCACCTTCAGAGAGAAAGAAATTCATCACAGCTTACTGTGGTTCGGAGCACTGCATCATCTTCTAGCACATTTAAGAAACACACAGGTATTAAAAATCAGTGACAGCTGAGTCACGACGTTTTCAAGGTTTGGACTGGACATCAGGAAAAATCTCACCCCTGACAGAGTGGTCAGGGGTTGGAACATGCTGCCCAGGGAGGGGGTAGAGTGGTGGTCCCTGGAGGGGTTCAAAAAACATGTGGATATTCCTGTGTGACTGCATCTGCTGTCAGGGGATCCTGCTGTGTCAGGGGGATTGGACTGGATGATCTTTTGAGGTCCCTTCCAGTCCCTAATGTTCTGGGATTCTGTGTCATGTGGCCCTGGGGAACAGGGTTTGATGGGCAGGGTGGGGTTGCGGTGATGGCTGCACTGGATGATCTTGGAGGTCTCTTCCAACCTTCATGATTCTGTGATTCTATGATTTTCATGAATATTTCAATTATCCAAATATTTTCAAATGTCTTAAGGGAACTATTATGCTTTTAGTTTCGGTCTTCTCCCTCTCCTTCTCAAACCTGGCTTTCACACCAATAAGCCACTACTTTTTACTCAGGTTTTCCCACAAATCTGAAATTATCCAATGCTTTCAAAACTATGAAAAAAAGGAAAAATTTATAGTAGTCCCTCAGGTTGTGGCACAACCCTGTTGCAAACCGACTCCTGCAAAGACACACTCTCTCTTGTTCACCTCCTCCTTCTCCACAAATGGATATAGAGCGGTCAGCCACTGGAACAGGCTGCCTAGGGAGGTGGTAGAGTCCCCATCCGTGGAGGTGGTGCTGGTCTCTTCTGTCAAATTACTAATGATAGGACAAGGGAAAATGGCCACAAGTTACATCAGGGGACGTTTAGACTGGATCTTAGGAAGAAGATCACTCTCCTGAGAGAGTGATTGGGCACTCGAAGAGGCTGCCCAGGGTGGTGGTAGAGTCCCCATCCCTGGAGGGGTTTAAAATTCAAGTCTCTAAAGCCCTTGAGGCCATGGCATCACTTGAACAGTCTATTTAGGGGAACAGAAATGTGCTCCGCTTCTCTCTTGTGTAACCCAAGTAGTTCTTGGGTCTCTGACATCTGCAACAAGAACGTGTTTTTCCCAAGCTTTTAGGGAACAGGAGGTGTTTTGTTTGGACTGTCCCGTTTTGCGTGAACTGTCTAAAGCGACTTCAAGGGAGAGTTAGGCTGGACATTAGGAAAAGTTTTTCTCTGAGGGGCTGCCCAGGGAGGCGGCTGAGTCCCCATCCCTTGGTGTATTTACAAGTCCCACAGATGAGGTGCTTAGAGATCCATTTTAGGGGTGAGAAAGATAAGAGTAGGGTTAAAGGTTGGATTTGGTGATCTGATGGGTCTTTTCCAACCTAAATGTTTCTGTGATTCTATGGTTCAATTAGAAATAAAATATCGTTAGACTCGTATCGAGGCTCATTTTCTGTTTTGCCTTACTTGCTCAGCTTCATGTTCCTTCTTCGTATATCCCTGACTGTCCTGAAGCAATTTGGGGTCTGGTGAAGTTAAATTATGAGAACTTCCAGCCTTTTTTCCTAGAAGATTTTAGAAAATAAACAAGAGACATTTGTGGGACCAAAGTAAAAGGCAAATCACATGAGAAATTCCATTAGGTTTATGTTGATCTTATCATACTACTTCACTTAACTATAAACATATTAAAATGGAGAACAAGATGTTCCAACAATACATTTACTAAGAAAATATCACAGAACAGAACTCCAAACTGAAGTAGATAACATCAGCGGTTTACAAAGCTGATAAAGTCTCGATGCTCTTTGTTTCAGAGGCACCATGTCGTTGTATTTTATCAGAATTACCTTGAAATAAATCCGATGGAAACTGATCTGCAATGTCTGAAGTGCTGCTGCTTCGAGTCAGCTGCTGCTCTTGGTCTGCTAATAGGCCCGTGGCTTCTGTCACTGTCGGATTTTCCAGCTGCTGAGCTTCTTCAACTTCTGTTGGGGTAATTAAAACACAGAGTATTTGCACAACCTCAGAACCTTTCACGTGTGTGAACTTCTGATCTGAAACAGCTGTATGGAAAAGCAACCCACGCAAGTATTCAACACTCCCAAGTTAATACAGCTAGACTGTCACTCCTGGTTACAGAAGGTATCGTTTTGGTTTTAGAAAGTACTCTTAGATCAACTGTAAAGTATGGAGACAGATATACGAGCAGTGCAAGTGGTAAAGAGCCTAGAAAAAGGACAGAAATTCCAACGGAGGCTGAAGTGCACAAGGAGAGGTGAGAAGTCACACAAACCAAGCTATTATTGTACTCAGCACTGGGGAGGCTGCACCTTGAGTACTGGGTCGAGTTTTGGGCACCTCAGCACAAGGGAGACATCTAGGGGCTTGAGCGAGTGCAGAGGAGGGCAACAAAGCTGGAGAAGAAATCTGATGAGGAGAAATGGAGAGAATTGGGGCTGTTTAGTTTGAAGAAGAAGAGGCTGGGGGGAGACCTCATTGCTCTCTACAACTATCTGAAAGGACACTGCAGAGATGTTGGTGCTGGTCTCTTCTCACAGGTCATTAGCGACAGAAACAGGGGGAAGGGCTTCTGGCTTCAATAGGGGAGAATTAGATGGCCATTAGGAAGAAATTCTTGATGGAGAGAGTGGTCAGGCACTGGAATGGGCTTCCCAAGGTGGTGGTTGAGTCGCCATCCCTGGCTGTGTTTAAAAGTCACTTAGATGTAGTGTAGATCTGGTTTCAGGGTGACCTTATAGAGCAGGGTTGATGGTTGGACTTGATGATCCCAAGGGTCTTTTCCAACCTGAATGATTCTATGATTCTGTGACTGTGAAACACATCCAGGGATGTGTCATTAAGGCAAATTAACATTGCATTACAAAGGGGATAATTAATGCACATTAGTTCTTTGATCCATGATGGAATCATGTCTGGCCCAGCAATCTTTGATGGGATCTGACTGCACAGCCGATCTTGGCTCAGGGCTGTCCTGGTTGCAGCAAGACATCACTGTTGTTCAGAGATGAGTAGAAGTACTAGTTGGGGCAAAACACCATGGCACTTGTCTATTGCCAAATCTCCTCAAAGACATCAACAAGTGCTGGAAACTTCAACAGTATCATGCAGGTCTTGATTCAGTGCTCAGCCTATTGGTTCACACTCAGATTTGTGTCCAAACCAACTAATTTTTTGTCTTGTCACTCCAGGACAGCTTTCTTCTTCCTCCCAGCACAAAGGAAACCAAACAACTTCATCAGTTAAGCCCAAGGGACCAGCTGCAGCACCTTTTGCTGTTGAAACATCCTGCTCCTCTCAGCACATCTCCCCCACCTATTTAAAACCCCACATCCAAGGGCTGACTGGAAACAGACGGCACAGTCCCAGCACAGATGGATTCACCACAAGAATAGGGATCACAAGCAAGGCCAGGCCAACTGTCTTATCCATTCGCATACCTTTCACTTAGAAACTTGCTGAAAGCTTCCCCCAAATCTCCCATCACAACACAGATGATGCTCAGAGCTTTGTAAACGCAGAGAGACACCCCAACCCCACAGGCTGCCTGTGAGAAGAACTGTCTCCCTGTATTTCCCCCTGATAATCTCCATCTCTTGCATAAAATTGTGTGATTTGGGGGGCAAGGGCTTTTCTTTCTGATCATTTTTTGCACAACCCTCATCCTAACACCTTCTTGGTCTAGATGTGAGGCTGCTGAGAGCAGTAACAATACAACCAACAGTTGTAACGATCCTGAGTCACTGTCCCTGGAGATGTTGAGGAGGAAGGTAGATGTTGTGTTGGGGGACAGAGTTTAGTGGTGCTGATAGGGCTGGGAAAAGGTTGGACTCAATGATCTTGAAGGTCTCTTTCAGCCAAAACTGTTCTGTGGTTCTGTGGTTTTCCAATTCAATGCTTTAATGGTGAAGTCATCCTTCTGGGCCCAGCTCAGATTTGGGGGAGCTCAGTTATTAAATGTTTTAAAAGGATTAATCTCAGACAAATGGGCCCTTTTCCTATTTGCTTTGTGCAGACAACGATCAGCTCATTTAGTCTCACAACCTGCTCCGCAACTTCCAAGAAGAAACCAAGACCTAATGAACATGTTATTGGACCAAACACCATGAATTCAGGGAGATCGGTAAGGTAGAAATGGGTTTGTTCATGTGCACTCTCGTTCTGAAAACCTGAGGGTGGCCATGGCCAAGAAGGCAAATGGAATCCTGGAATGGATCAGAAGGGGGATTGTTAGTAGATAGAGAGAGGTTCTCCTCCTCCTCTACTCTGCCCTGATGAGATCACATCTGGAATCTTGTGTCTAATTCTGTGTCACTCAGCTCTAGAAGGACACAGAACTACTGGATAGAGTCCATCACAGAGCCACAAAGATGATGAAGGGGGTGGAGCATCTCCTTGCTGAGGAAAGGCTGAGGGAGCTGAGTCTCTTGAGCTTGGAGAAAAGGAGCCTGAGGGGTGACCCCATGCATGTTGATAAATATGGAAAGGGCAGGTGTCAGGAGGATGGAGCCAGGCTCTGCTCCATGTCATCTAATGATAGGACAAGGGGCACCAGGTGTGAGGTGGAACAGAAGAGGCTCCACATCAATGTGAGAAGGAACTTCTTCCTAATGAGGGTGACAGAGCACTAGAAGGGGCTGCCCAGGGAGGTTGTGGAGTCTCCTGCTCTGGAGACATTTAAAACCCACCTGGCCATGTTCCTGTGCGACTGGATCTATGGGATCCTGCTATGGTGGGGAGATTGGACTGGATGATCTTTCCAGGTCCCTTCCAATCCCTGATGTTCTGTGATTCTGTGAAATCACCTTCCTTTTCAATTCCAGTGCCTCCAGCATCTGCAGAGAAACCCATTTAAGCCAAACTGCAGGAAAGGAAAAAGGTGTGGGGAAAGGAAATAAGAATTGCTCTACCAGCTGTTGATGTCTGCCATTTGCTTGCTGGAGCTGCTCCAAGTAACTTGGACTCCTCTGGAAGTCACTGTTTACTCCAGTTGCTTTGTACTGCTCTAACAGCCCAAATAAATCCCAAGCTATTCCTGCAGCTCGGGGTGGCTGTCATCTGAGTTTATGAATGTGAGATTTGTCTGGCTGCTCCCCATCTCCCCCTTGAACGAGTGACTTGG
Source organism: Phoeniculus purpureus (assembly GCA_028565055.1). NCBI lineage: Eukaryota > Metazoa > Chordata > Aves > Bucerotiformes > Phoeniculidae > Phoeniculus > Phoeniculus purpureus. Next base: position 69,179,140 of record JAOXOE010000256.1, on the reverse strand, counting down.
GTTAGAAAGTGCAATTATGCTTGGGCAGAGGGAGAGGCAGATGCTGCGAGGAGGCAAACTGAACGGGCATTGTGAAGATGTGTTTTCTTTGAGATGGAAGGCAGTTGCATTTATGTGAGGTTGTAAAACAGAGAAGAGATTGGGTTCTGCTGCAGGAATTATACACTAACTCAAAAAAAAAAATGTATACAGTGAGGTCCTGGAATAGAAACTTGTTCCAGCAGAATCCTCTTTTTTTTCAACAAACATGGGGATTGGCATGTGGAGCTTGCTGTGCTCCAGAGATCGACGCTTGATTGTGGTTTCATATCTGGCATTCCTGAGTGAACAGGGAACTGTGGTCCTTATTCATAGTGTGTCAGGCTGGAGGTAGCAGAGGGGACGCTGCCATGCAGAATGGGTCTTGGTTTTGCAGGGAATGGGAAGCCAGATGAGAAGCAAGGCCTGCTGTCCCCAGTTTTAACTAGAAGGGGCTGCCTAGGGAGGTTGTGGAGTCTCCTTCTCTGGAGATGTGTAAAACCTGCTTGTTCATGTTCCTGTGCAACTGGATCTAGGGGATCCTGCTGTGGCAGGGGGACTGGACTGGATGAACTTTCAAGGTCCCTTCCAATCCCTAATGTTCTGTGATATGTGAACTCCCCTGCTCTCTGTGGGTCTGTGGGATGCGGCGGCGTTGAGGTAAAACGCCAAAAGAAACTGGAAAATGTTGCCCTAAATCTCGGAATCACAGAATCACAGAATCATATCAAATCAATTCATTAGCTAAATCAAGCTTAACAAATGTAATTCATTATGATAAAACGGGAGCAGGCTCTTCTATTTCCATGGGTTCCTCAGGCTTCACAAAAGGAAATCAGGGATGCAATTTGATGCTGAGTGCTGGAGTAAGGGATGTGGTTATTTACTTGGAGTTTTCAGGAGAAGGCGGCAGCAATCTCAGCTTCAACTTCTCAGTGTTTGCAAGAATCACAGAATCACAGAACATTAGGGATTGGAAAGGACCTCGAAAGATCATCTAGTACAATCCCCCTGCCACAGCAGAATCCCCTACATCAAGTCGCACAGGAACATGGCCAGGTGGGTTTTAAACCTCTCCAGAGAAGACTCCACAACCCTCACTGGCAGCCCCTTCTAGTGCTCTACCACCCTCACTGGGAAGAAGTTGCTTCTCACATTGATGGGGAACTTCCTCTGTTCCAGCTCACACCTATTGCCCCTTGTCGCATCATTAGATGCCACTGAGCAGAGCCACAACTACATCACAGGATCTACATGATACAAACCCCATCAACGGGGCAATACTTCACGTCTTCCTATAGAACCATAGAATCATTCAGGTTGGGAAAGACCCTTGGGATCATCGAGTCCAACCACCAACTCTACTCTACAAGCTCACCCCTAAACCAGATCTCCCAACACTACATCTAAGCAACTTTTAAACACATCCAGGGATGGGGACTCAACCCCCACCCTGGGCAGCCCAGTCCAGGGCCTGACCACTCTCTCTGGGAAGAA
>JAOXOE010000256.1:69157655-69176801 GCA_028565055.1 Phoeniculus purpureus | reverse complement strand
CATCATCTTTGTGGCTCTGTGCTGGTCTCTCTCCAGCAGCTCTGTGTCCTGGAACTGAGGGGCCCAGAAGTGGACATAAGATTCCCGATGTGTTCTCGGCAGGGCAGAGTAGAGGGAGAGGAGAACCTCTCTTGATCTGGTGAGTACCCCACTTCTGATCCATCCCAGGATGCTGTTGGCCTTCTTGGCCACAAGAGCCCATCACTGTCTCACCCAGAATTCACTTCAAAATCGTAGTCAGATGCTGAAGCAACCTCTATCCACATCCAATTGTTTGTGCCAGTTAGCGGGAACTTCTCGCAGTACAATGGGGATTGTCACGTCTTATTTTCCTTAAAGAGAGGATTTCTCAGTGTGCGGGGCATCAAACCAGGAGCGCTGTGTTTTAACTTAGCCCCCTGAAAGACAATATGGGGCTGCCTATCCAACAGCACAGAGCTGACATACTTAAAGGGGTAAATGATATTGAGTCTTCAGAGAAGAGGGGGGAAAGAAAACCCCAGCCTACAGAAAAATTAAAGCAGCCTGCTTGAGCTGCCATGGAACATATGGATGCCAGATTGCGACGCTGAAAGCCCCTCGCATGATTTGAATGCTTTGACTTCTCACAGTGGCCTAATGATGATTAAGAACTGCCTTCTGTAACAATGTGCAAATCAAGAACTCGTTTCCCTGCGCAACGAGGAGAAGAGAGAGGTCTTTGGGTTGCTTGGCTGGCCGATGATCAAGGACGTTGTTCTCCAGCCCTGATTGCCCTTCATGGTTTATTATTATTCATGGAAAGATTGCTTCCCACTCCCCTAACAGTGACATCATGAAATTAGTGAAGACAAGCCCCCTTTCTCAGCAGGACAGGCGCCATGACTGACTGGTCCCCAGGCAGATACCTTCTGGTTCGGGCTGCTCCCAGAGGGGGCTGTAGGGAGGGCTCAGCAGCAAGACGAAGTGGCACAGGACTGATCTTAGCATCCTGTTTTAATGGTGCCTTTAGCTGTTCACTGCCCCTCAGCTTGCTTTCATCTGCTGTCTGAGGAGCATCTCAGGGGTCTGTTTAGCTCCTCACACCATGCACAGCTCCTGGTGTCACTCAGACATCGGCTGTGGGATCAGACCTGTGCAGTAGTAGCCCCCTTGGTGTGCAAGAAGCTTAATGGTTGGACTCGATGATCTTAAAGGTCTTTTCCAACCTCAAGAGAGTGAATCTGGCAAAAAAAATCACTGCCCCACAAATAAGAATCAAGGGGTGACCCGCAGTTTATTTGGATTTTCATTAATGGAGAGTTTTGAATCACAGAACCATAGAATCCCAGACTGGGTTGGGTTGGAAGGGAGCTCAGAGCTCATCCATGGGCAGTGACACCTCTCAGCAGACCAGGTTGTCCAAAGCCCCATCCAACCTGGCCTTGGACACTACCCCAGCTCTTTCTGAGAAATCAGCTTTAAAAAGTAATTTGCTGAACTATTGCTGTCCCAAAGAGAAATTCCAGCTGAATTTGATAAGAGGGGTTAAAGTGGATTTGGCCAGAGTTCAGAAAGGGTTGGGCTGCGTCCAGACCGTTAATGAAGTCAAGGTGATGATTGGAGGAGAAGTGAAAATAAATCCTAGTGTTTAAGAGAGAAAAATCTCAAAGGAAATAGCCCAGAGCATCCATCCAAGATGTTCTTTCTGGCAGCGCTGGAGAGGTTCAAGAAGGCTGAAATCAGCAATGACCACAGAGAGACAGAAATGTTCCACTACGGCTAATGAAAAGAGAGGAAACCTCCAGCCCAGTGAGGAAACGAATCGCCTCTGTTAGTGCTTGTGTTAGAGCTTCTCTTTACTGTGATTATAGAGGAGCTGAAGGCAATTATGCTACTCATTTTTGTGGCTCCACTGTGTTCCTAAAGCTAAGCAGGATGACTACAGGCTTTGGAACCCCATTTGGATTACTTATTGCCAAAATCTGTTAGCAATGTGCTCAGGCTGCCAAGCTTCCTCATTTCTTTCCATCTTTTGACTGCATAATAAATAGTCTGAAGAGGAAGGATGAGCCTGCTCAGAGCCAGGGTAAAAGCCAAGTGCCTAGGGCAGGATAGGAAGTTGTCTGGACAGAACCTTGAAGGAGCTCAGGTGGAACTGTTCATGAGGATTTCTGTAACAGGAGTCCTGAGGAGTCAATGTGCCCTGGTGGCCAAGAAGGTCAAAGGCATTCTGGGGTGGATCAGAAGTGGGATGATCACCAGATCAAGAGAGGTTCTCCTCTCCCTCTACTCTGCCCTGCTGAGAACATATCTGGAATCTCGTGTCCACTTCTGGGCCCCTCGGTTCCAGAAGGACACACAGATGTTGCATAGGGTCCAGCACAGAGCCACAAAGATGATGAATGGAGTGGAGCATCTCCCTGATGAGGAAAGGCTGAGGGAGTTGGGTCTCTTGAGCTTGGAGAAAAGGAGCCTGAGGGGTGACCCCATGAATGTTGATAAATATGTGAAGTGTGGGTGTCAAGAGGATGGAGCCAGGCTCTGCTCAGGGGCACCCAGTGATAGCACAAGGGTCAATGGGTATGAGCTGGAACAGAAGACGTTCCACATCAATATGAGAAGGAACTTCTTCCCACTGAGGGTGACAGAGCCCTGTGAGGTGCTGCCCAGGGTGATTGTGGAGTCTCCTTCTCTGGAGATATTTAAGTCTCACCTGGACAACTTCCTGTGTGACTGGATCTAGGGGATCCTGCTATGGTGGGGTGATTGGACTGGATGATTTCTCAAGGTCACTTCCAGTCCCTAATGTTCTGTGATTCCCTCCAGTTCTGTGATGTAAACTGTGTGCCTTTATATCTCTCTGGTCTTCACCAGCACCTTAGGAAGACATGTGTTTCTTGTCTTTCTGGTTTGATGCACTGAGTCCATTCTCAAGCTCTGAGAGCATTGAGCCTATTTCATAGAACTATAGAGTCATAGTGACCTTTGGGTTGGAAGGGCCTATTAAAGGTCATAGAATCATAGCTCATCCAACACCCCCTCTAGTGAGCAGGGACATCCTCAATTAGAGCAGGCTGCTCAGAGAGGGCTGCCTGACCTGGAATGTCCCAAGGGCTGAGGCCTCCATTTTAAACCATAATACCTCCTACCATGTCTCTGGGCAACCTAGTCAAGTGTTTCATCATCATCAGGTTTAAGGGCTTCTGCCACACAAGATATGGAAGATGAGCTGGCTGGACTGGTCACCTGGCCAAAGAGAATGGGCCATGGGTTTGATTAGAGGAGATAAAGATCTGGATTAGAGAAGGGCAAATTTAAAGGATGTTCGGAAGAAGTTCTTTAGCAGGAGAGTGGTTGAACACTGGAACAAATTGCCCAGGGAAGTGGTTGAGGCCCAATCCCTTTAGATATGTAGGGGGAGGTTGGACAAGGTTCTGGGCAACTTTCAGAAAGTTATTAAGGGAGTTTCGTTTGGGACGTTAAACTGTGTCTAAGCCCAAGGAAAAAGTTCTAAGAAGCCCGAGTTCCATCACAACTCGCTGTTGGAGTACTAACATCTACCAGCATCCAACTTTAGTTGAATAAACTTCCTAAGTTTAAAATAGACTGAGGAGTGACCTCATTAATGTTTATAAATATGTGAAGGGTGAGTGTCAGGAAGATGGAGCCAGGCTCTGCTCAGTGGCATCTAATGACAGGACAAGAGGCAATGGGTATGAGCTGGAACAGGGAAGGTTCCACATCAATATGAGAAGGAACTTCTTCCCAGTGAGGGTGACAAAGCCCTAGCAGGGGCAGCCCAGGGGGGTTGTGGAGTCTCCCTCTCTGGAGACATTTGAAACCCACCTGGTCATGTTCCTGTGTGACCATCTAGGGGAATTCTGCTGTGGCAGGGGGATTGGACTGGATGATCTTTTGAGGTGCCTTCCAGTCTCTAATGTTCTGTGATTCTGTGATCACAGCTGGTAAGGATCTCCTAGGTCACTGAGTCCAACCAAACCCACAACAACAAAAAAACTCAAGACCTGATTGATCAACAAACACAAACTAACCCCTCCATCCCTGCTCCTATTACAAAGCATGAAACACCATGGCTACACATTTCTTAAACACCTCCAGGGATTATGACACAACCCTCTCCCTGGGAAGGCTGTTCCAGTGCTTCACCACTCTTTCCATAAAGAACTTCCTCCTAAGATCCAAACCAAACCTCTCCTGCCTCAACTTCAGACCACTGACCCTGGTGCTGTCCTTAGTTGCTAACACCCCCCTCTCTACAACCTCCTTTCAGGTATTTGTAGAGGGCACCTCAGCTTCCTCTTCTTCAAACTAAACCTGCCCAGCTCCCTCAGCCTCTCCTCATACAACTGGTTCTCTTTACTCCTCACAAGCTGGGTAGCTCTGCTCTGGACACCTTCCAGCATCTCAATATCTTTCCTATAATGAGGGTCCCAGAACTGACCCCAGTGCTCGAGGTGAGGTCTCACAAGGGCCAAGTACAAGGGCAGAATAACTTCTCTTCTCCTGCTGACCAGCTAGTCCTGATCCAGGCCAGGATCCTATTGTCCTTCTTGGCCATCTGGGCACCCTGCTGGCTCATATGAAACCGGCTGTCTACCACCACCTCCAGATCCTTTTCTATTGGGCAGCTTTCAAGCCCCTCGACCCCAAGCAGCCTCTCAGGGATTCACAGCTCTGAACAGCGAGTTGTCTCACCATTCTAGTCCCCAAATGACTGTCTCTGTGCGTTTCACCTTGAGCATTTGGCTACATATAAATGCACACACACACACACACACACACTCTGGGCAGCTCAGCTCACAGTGCAGCTCCATTTAAGCTCTGTTTGAAATGCTTCCCAAGAGCCACGCTTTAAATTGAGTGGAGTTGACTACTTCTATGAAAAGCCATCTTCTCCTGAATCCCATCTATATCGCAGCAAGTGTCTGCCAAAAATATTACTCCCTCCCACCCTCCCCTCCTCTCATGAAATATGCATCCAAAAAAATGCCCCCTGAGTGGCACCTACGGAAACTCACAGCTCCTGACCACGTTACAGTGACAGGAGTGTGGTGGAACCTAGCAGTGTAAAAGATGCTTTGTGACTCTGACAGAGATGATGCCCTGCTCAGGAAATTAATATACAGGAGAAGCCTAAACATACAGGCAAGATTCAGGCAGATTATTCTGTAGGGGTTATTCATGTGTTTGGAAAAAAGGGCTAGAGCTGGGCCCATCTGCAGTATTTAGGGTGCTTAATAAATATTTGCAGTTCAAAGTTAAAGGAAGATACGTATCAGTGCATACGTACTCGTGCACACGTATTCTGCGAGCTAAGAGGGATCTGTTTAGCCTGGAGGAGAGGAGATTGAGGGGAGACCTTATTGCTCTCTACAACTACTTGGAATATAACAAGAGCAAGTGTAGAGTCTTGCTTCTGGGCAAGAACAACCCCAGGAACCAGTATAGGGTGGGGATTGACCTGTTGGAGAGCAGTGGAGGAGAAAAGGACCTGGGGGTCCTGGTAGACAGCAAGATGACCATGAGCCAGCAAAGTGCTATTATGGCCAAGAGGGCCAACAGCATCCTGGGGTGGATAAGAAGGGGGGTGGTTAGCAGATAGAGAGAGGTTCTTCTTCCCCTCTATACTCTGCCCTGGTGAGACCACATCTGGAGTATTGTGTCCAGTTCAGGACCCCTCAGTTTAAGAAGGACACAGAAATGCTGGAGGGAGTCCAGCACAGAGCAACAAAGATGAGGAAGGGAGTAGAACACTTCCCTTACAAGGAAAAGCTGAGGGAGCTGGGTCTCTTTAGCTTGGAGAAGAGGAGACTGAGGGGTGACCTCATTAATGTTTATAAATATGTGAAGGGTGGGTGTCAGGAGGATGGAGCCAGGCTCTGCTCAGTGGCATCTAGTGATAGGACAAGGGGCAATGGGTGTGAGCTGGAAAAGAGGAGGTTCCACATCAATATGAGAAGGAACTTCTTCCTGGTGAGGGTGACAGAGCCCTGGAACAGGCTGTCCAGGGGCATTGTGGAGTCTCCTTCCAGTGCCCTGTCACTCTCACTGGACTTGATGAGCTTGTAGGTCTCTTCCAGCCAAAACTGTTCTACGATTCTCTGATTCTATGATTCTTTTAATTGCAGTCTCGTCTAACAACAAAAAGTAGCCCTGTAGTTGCTGTATAACTGTTTTCTTAATCAAAAATGACCTGGCACTGAGGAAATTTGTATTTTTCTAAGTATTTCTCAATAAAAAAACCGTAATTCTACAAGAAAAAATATTTCCCTCTCTCTTTCAGAGTTTTCTGGGAATCTGAGGGAAATTTGTGGCTGTTTTGTTTTGAAATGCAAAGAACTAATCAATCCTGCTGTTGTGGGGGAATTGGACTGGATGGTCTTTCAAGGTCCTTTCCAATCCCTAATATTCTGTGACTCTGTGTGATTCTGTAATAGGTAAAAGCTCTGTAACAGGGAATTATATTTAGTTCCCAAAAACTCCACTGACAATTGGGAACTGGGAATCTATGATTTATTCTTCCTCTTTCGTTTTCAATAGCAAAAGTGGAGATTATTGTCATTTTTCCTGTAGGAGGATGAATCAATCTCCTTGTCCAGCTGTGCTGTGATGGTTAAATCTTCTGAAAGTTTCCAACTTCCAGTAAAGGTCCGTTTTGCCCCTACTTCTTGTCTACAATAACCTGTTAAAGGAGTTTGGGGATGAATGTGGGCTCCATTGGGGATCAGTGACTCATTATTATGGTAGCACTTAGGAATCTTCTCTTGAGTTGGCAACCTGCTCTGGAGATGTTTAAAACCCACCTGGCCGTGTTCCTGTGCCACTGGATCTAGGCGATCCTGCTGTGGTGGGGGGATTGGACTGGATGATCTTTCAAGGTCCCTTCTAACCCCTAATGTTCTGTGATTCTGTAAAGACAAAATCCACATCCCCATTCAATCTCTGCAGGCAACAGGAGACACGGGCTGCTCCGAAGGGTCCTGCAGGCTTAAGGAAGTCAAGAGAGGAAGGAAGTCTGCAATTTGTTTTTCTCATTCACCAGGAGAACACAAGCACAGAGGTATCAGATGAATTGTTAGCGATCATACAGGAGAGCCAGAACCAGACCTGACATCTCCTGCCTCCTATTGTGTTTGTCCCACAAGATCTCCCTTCTCCTCTGCGAGTGGAGCCTGCGTTTCAATTAAAGATGTGATTTTTCATTGCAGTCAAGACCTGTCAGAGGATGGGGAAGGAAAACCTTCTAACCAGAAAAACTCAAAGGGAAGCCTGGCTGTGTCTTGCACCAGTCACAGTTATTAATGTGTCCTTGCTCAGGGAAGGGAAGGGCTCCCAAATCCACACAGAGCTCCACGGGAAGGACTTAAGCTGCAACAGGGGTGGTTCAGGTTGGATGTTGGGAGGAATTTCTTCACTGAAAGGTTTGTCAGGCACTGGAACAGCTGCCTAGGGAGGGTTTTGAGTCCCCATCCCTGGAGATGTTGAAGAGAAGTTGAAGAGAAGGGTAAATGTTGTGTTGGGAGACAGAGTTTAGTGGTGCTGATAGGGCTGGGAAAAGGTTGGACTCGATGATCTTGCAAGTCTCTTCCAGACAAACCTGTTTTACGGTTCTGTAATTCTGTGACTTACATTATTTATTTAGATATAGATCACGTTATCTATATAGATCTATTGTCTATAAATAAATATCTGTTACCTATTTATTTGCAGCGTGCCCCATTGCACAACACCATGTCAGACTTAAAACCAGTGTGAGCACATCCACTGACCTCATTAATGTTGATAAATATGGAAAGGGTGGGTGTGAGGAGGATGGAGCCAGGCTCTGCTCAGGGGCACCCAATCATATTGTCCTATTGGACAAGGGGCACCAGGTGTGAGCTGGAGCACAGGAGGTTCCACATCAATATGAGAAGGAACTTCTTCACTGTGAGACAGAGCACTGGAAGAGGCTGCCCAGGGGGGTTGTGGAGTCTCCTTCTCCGGAGACATTTAAAACCCGCTTGGCCATGTTCTTGTGTCACTGGATCTAGGGGATCCTGCTGCAGCAGAGGGATTGGACTGGATGATCTTTCGAAGTCCCTTCCAACCCCTAATGTTCTGTAATTCTGTGAAGGACAAGTGAATAAACACTCCTCTGTGCAAGTGTGTTTGTGTGAGAGAGAGATCACTGGGTGTTGGTCCAACAGGCATCTGGTAGAGATTTCTGAAACAACCAGCATGCTGCATCCCAGCCTCCTATAACCATTGCGATATCAAAGCTCCAAGAGACCAACTCAATGCCTGGCTCCCCTCCCAGACCTTATTAAGGCTGACTGGGGCTCTTTGCATATCGTTCTGCAGCGTAAGTGATTTGAATTTGTGATTAGTTCAAATAAATTACTATTTAAAAAAAAAAAAAAGAAAAGCAAAACAAAACCAGTTGAATAAAGCAGGGACTGTAGCTGTGAATAATTTAACTGATGGGTTTTTGCTTCGGGGGGAAAAACCTGCCAGGAGTCAGTAGAGCTGCTCTCACTCGCACCGGTAAGCAACTTAACCCACATTCCTGGCTTTGGACCTCTGTATCAGCTCATTTTGAAAAGCACAGGGAGAAAAACCTGTGTTTTGTTCAAATTAGTCAATTCCTTCCATTCCTGCCTAGAGCAACACTGCTCTGGCCAAAGGGGATGTTTCACAATTTGAGAGTTTGTTGGGTTGGGTTGGGGTTTTTTCCCCTCTCTTTTCCATTGAAGTCATTTATTTATTCATCTTTCCAATTGGATTTCCGTCTCTGCTGGATTTTGAATTTCTAATAAATTTCTGCTTGCAGGACTCCCAGAACATGATGGCACTGAAAAGAAATGGAATCTGTTGGGTCAGACATTTCCCTTGTTCCAGTAAGTGCTAGGAGAAGGGATCTCTTGAAGTCCTGCTACTACTCTCATCATCCTACTGATATCCCTAACTCATGTGCTGGTCCAGCTAGGTCCAGACGAGGACCTTTTGCATTTGGGCTTGGTTTCTCCTCCCTTAGAGACTGTCTCCCTTGCCCAAGCTCTGAGTTGCAGCCTTGAAGCAGGGAACCAGTGGGCTTGGAGAGCTCTGGCTCTAGCTGAGCTTCGCTGAGCTTCCAGGATCCCTGCTGTGGACCTGGGAGCTGAGCCCAGATGATATCTATTCTTCCAGGCTCTTGGCTCCATGAGAGACTGTCTGGAAGTTTTGGCACAACTTGCTGCTCCACAGCTACAGACTCTGTAATCCTAAAGACCTTGGCTTTGGGGAAATCTTCTTGGTGGGTCTAACTAGGGGCTGTCCTGCCTAGAAAGCTGTCTGTATTTGATCTCAGGGGGTCTATCTCAGGGCTGTCCCACTTGGAAATCTCTGTCTATGAATTTGAACAGCTCTTCAGTACAGGAATCACAGAATTCTAAGCTGTGTTGAGTTGGAAGTGTGCTCAGAGATTATCCAGCTCCAACCCCCTGACACAGGCAGCAACAATTCTCATTAGACCAGGTTGCCCAGAGCCCATCCAACCTGAACTTGGACACTTCCAGGGATGATGGAGCAGACACAACTTCCCTGGGCAACCTATTCCAGTGCCTCAGCACCCCCACAGGGAGGGATTTCTGCCTCAGATCTCAGCTCAATCTCCTCTCTTTTAGCTTGAACCCATTGCCCTTGTCACAGCACTGAAGTCCCCAGTAAAAATCCTTCTCCAGAATTCTCAGCATCTTTTTTGTTATGGATAGAAAACAATCACCAGGCTATGAATAGCTGATTTTCCATTCCACTGCCTCATAACAAAACAGTCTATCAGTAACGAGAAGTCATCCCGTCCACAGAATCACAGAAAATTAGGGATTGGAAGGGACCTCCACAGGTCATTCAGTCCAATCCCCCTGCCACACCAGGATCCCCTAGATCCAGTCACACAGGAAAATGTCCAGGTAGGTTTCAAACATCTCCAGAGAAGGGGACTCCAGAACCACTCTGGGCAGCCCTTTTCAGGGCTCAGTCACCCTCAATGGGAAGAAGTTCCTTCTCATACTGATGTAGAACCTCCTCTGTTCCAGCTCATACCTGTTGACCATTGCGCTATCATTGGGTGCCCCTGAGCAGAGCCTGACTCCATCCTCCTGACACCCATCCTTCACATATTTATCAATGTTCATGGGGTCACCCCTCAGGCTTCTTTTTTCCAAGCTGAAGAGACCCAACTCCCTCAGCTTTTCCTCATCAGTTGATGCTCACTCCCTTCAGCATCTTTGTGGCTCTGCACTGGACTGTCTCCAGCACCTCTGTGTCCTTCTGGAACTGAGAGGCCCAGAACTGGATACACTATTCCAGACATGGTCTCACCAGGGCATTTGTAGAGGGGGAGGAGAACCTCTCTTGATTTGCTAGAAACATGGAGGCTGATGTTAAGGAAGAGGATGGGGATCTTGCATCCTCAAAGGAGCGAAAGCTGAAGAGCACTGGGTATCTGCTGTCAGAGTCTACATCTACATGGCCATTCAAAGGTTGGTCTAGATGGTACCTTGGTTACCATGGGGGTGATTATGGAGCTGTGAGGCATTACCCTGCTACCAGACCCTTTCCTTCATTAGATTTGCTTCTCTCTAAGGCAAGCCTCAAGAAGAGGGAATTTCTCATATTTAGTGGAGTGAAGCCTGGTGAGTCCAGGTTCTGCAAATTCCTGGAGAAACCTTCTCTGGGAAAAACACATGACTTCCAAGCCCCTGTGCGGGAAAGCAGTGGTGCTGTTGAAAAGCTGGTGGATGACTTTGTTTCAGAATTTCCAAGACAAGAGGACCCTCTCAGCACCTCTGAGGGCTGATGAATGGTAGTCAAGTCCCACTTGCTGAGGAGCCAACATGGAAAATCTGCAGGGGGGACATGAGTGATGGAGTTTGTAGTCTGATGCTAGTTTGAATCACAGGCTGATGAGAAACCGAGAAGGAACAGCCAATACAAACCATCCTCATCCTGTTCTCCCAGCAGTCTGTCCTCTGCAGCATTGCTCTGAGGTGAGCATACTGGAAATACTATTATTACTCAACTCCTGCTACTGTGAGACCACCAGTGACTGGAGCAGAAGGAGCCAACTTAAATGACAATAAAGTAAAACCTCTGGCAGCTGGGAGTGTTTGCTTCTCACTGCCTGAACACGGAAGCCTGGCCCATGCTCTGCACTCACGCTGCTTTGGAAACTCCGAGGTGTCCATAAGGCATCATCTGTGCAGAAGCCCTATCACCAAGCAGCGGGAGATGTTGTCCTTAGCTGTGACAAATGATTGCCAGCAGCAATTTTGGGAAAGAAAGAGCAGCTTTCAGATGTGCTGCATCCAGCAAGCCAAGGAAGCACAGCCGAGCTGCAAGTCATGCGAACACAGTGGTGCCACTGAGATGGGCCGGATCCTGAGAGCCTTTACCGTGCGGCGTGGGTGGCTGAGATTGGCTTGATGCTCCTAGTGTCTCATGTCAGTCCCAACGTGACAAGGCCAACTCCTGCAGAGCTGCATCGCACTGGCTGAGATGGAGCTCTGGAATTACAGAGATCTTTCCATACAGTCTGGTTTGCTCCTCATCTGGCTGGTCCTACTTGATAGAGCCCTTCTCAACCCACTGTTCTTCCCCACATCTGACTTGCATGGTGATGAAAACCTTCCTGTGACCACTTGTTGCTTTTTAGAACTAATTTGGGAAGGTTTGATCTAGTTTTTAGGGAAATCTCTTTCCATTGATTTCAATGGCTTTTGGAACGGTCCCTAACTGCATAAACTCAGATCTCTGCTGTTTCACACTATTTCACACATCATTTCCTTCTGTACCTTTGGGTGAAGATCATCAAATCCTCTTGATTTACTGCACTTAAAACTTCTCCGGTTTCTCCATTATTTTTTATTTTTCAACTTGGAGGTTTCTTTCAGGGACCATAGTCACCCTTCTTCACAAAAATTCCCTGAGAACAGGAATTTCCTGATTAGTTTTTAAGGCTGAAGAACAATGTATCACGAAGAACAGTTCTTGTTGATAGAAGCACCAGGCTTCTGCTGCAGATAAATACAGGGATGGCGTCAAATCAGACACCAATTACATGGGGGTCTTGATGAGTTTTCTTACACAAATTTAAACCAGTGCATTCCTGATTGCAATCATTCCTGAGATGAGGGTGGGGGATCCCTGGAACAGGCTGCCTAGAGAGGTGGTGGAGGCTCCATCCCTGGAGACATTCAGGGTCAGGCTGGATGGAGCTCTGGGCACTCTGTGCTGGTTAGAGATCACAGAATGACAGAATCACAGAACATTAGGGATTGGAAGGAACCTCAAAAGATCATCCAGTCCAATCCCCCGCCACAGCAGGATACCCCAGATCCAGTTGCACAGGAACAGGGCCAGGCGGGTTTTACACATCTCCAGAGAAGGAGACTCCACAGTCACCCTGGGCAGCCCCTTCCAGGGCTCTGACACCCTCACCATGAAGAAGTTCCTTCTCACATTGATGGGGAATCTCCAGTTTAGGCTCACACCCAGTGCCTCTTGCCCTATCATTGGGTGCCCCTGAGCAGAGCCTGGCTCCATCCTCCTGACACCCACCCTTTCCATATTGATCAACATTCATGGGGTCACCCCTCAGGCTCCTTTTTTCTAAGCTCAAGAGACTCAGCTCCTTCAGCCTCTCCTTATCAGGGAGATGTTCCACTGCAACTGAGGGGCCCACAACTGGACACAAGGCTCCAGATGTGGTCTCAGCAGGGCAGAGTAGAGGGGGAGGAGAGCCTCTTTCCATCTACTAACCACCCCCTTTCTGATCCACCCCAGGATGCTGTTGGCCTTCTTGGCCACCAGGGCCCATTGATGGCTCCTGGCCGTCCTGATGTCTGCTTGTGGTAGCGGGGTTGAACTGGACGATCTCGGGACATCCTTTCCAACCCAACAACTTCTACGATACTGGATGGCATCAGGGCACTGGATGATGCAGAGTCTGCAGTGATTTAACTGGCTTTGACACAAAACCTTACACAACCTGCTCTTCCTTCACCCTCTGGGTTCACAGCACCCCCTTGCTCAGATTTGTTTGAAGCTACAGTTGATTTTTTTTCTGCTGATTCAGAGGCAGCTATTTTCCTTCCATGCTGTGAGTCTTACACTGAGAAGCTAATAGGAAATGGCATTTTCCTACCCGGCATGCCTACTCCTCTATGAACTCAGAGCTGCTGCCTCCCAGTCTTCCTGGGTTTGCAGAACAAGGATATTTAAGACCCAGTCAGCTGCCTCTCACTCCCAGCGCAGTCAGGAAAATGATTTGCTTTCCCTTCAGTTGTTTCTAATCAAATCCTCCAGTCTATTGACTCGGACACATACCCCTGAGTATCTCATTAAGGTACAGACACACTGAGGATATGATTAATTTATAGGATCCTCACGGAAGGTGGTGCTAAGGGAGAAGAGACAAGCCTTTGCATCTCAGACACTGGAACAGGCTGCCCAGGGAGGGGGTTGAATCACAATCCCTGGACATGTTTCAAAGTTGTGAAGATCTGGAGGTCAGGGACAGGGTTTAGTGGTGGCTAAATTAATTTGCAGACTAAATTGTCCTGTGAGGTGGCTGAAAATTTGAAGGGAGGAAACGATGATCATGAGTTCTTTATACAGAACTGAAGAAGAGCTACACTGTCCTTCAGCCAGCTGTACCCCTGGTGAACACCAAACCTTGGCTGCTGGTAACTGCTGGAACAGAGGTCAGTGACACGACAGATGAAGAACAGTACTGGAGAAGTCACAGAATCACAGTATATGAGGGATTGGAAGGGACCTCGAAAGATTATCCAGTCTAATCCCCCTGCCACAGCAGGATCCCCTAGATCCAGTCACACAGGAACATGCCAGGTGCGTTTTAAATGTCACCAGAGAAGGAGACTCCACAACCTCCCTGGGCAGCCCCTTCCAGTGCTCTATCACTCTCACTGGTAAGAAGTTCCTTCTCAGATTGATGTGGAAACTCCTCTGTTCCAGATCACACCTTATCCTCCTTTCTTGTATTTCTAGATCTTAATATTACTGTTATCCTGGGAACATGACAAAGTGGAGAGAAAACTTCTTTGTCTCTCCTCATCATTCCTGCACGTTTACATCAGTCAAGACATTATTAACAGCACCTTCCCAAGCCCCTCTCAGCCGTATTGCACCTCCTCTTTAAACTATACATGAGAAACAAGTCCACCTACCCTGCTGAGCTCTGGCCCAAGAGCCCAAATGTTGTCCAGTTCTGGGCCCCTCAGTTCCAGAAGGACACAGAGCTGCTGGACAGAGTCCAGTGCAGAGCCACAGAGATGATGAAGGGAGTGGAGCATCTCCCTGGTGAGGAAAGGCTGAGGGAGCTGGGTCTGTTGAGCTTGGAAAAAAGGAGACTGACCCCATGAATGTTGATAAATACGAAAAGAGTGAGTGTAAGGAGGATGGACTCAGGCTCTGCTCAGGAACAGCCAATGATTTGACAAGGGGCACCGGGTGTGAGCTGGAACAGAGGAGGTTCCACATCAATGTGAGAAAGAACTTCTTCCCAGTGAGGGTGACAGAGCACTGGAAAGGGCTGCCCAGGGGGGCTGTGGAGTTTAAAACCCCCCTGGCCATGCTCCTGTGTCACTGGATCTAGGGGATCCTGCCGTGGCAGGGGGATTGGACTGGAAAATCTTTTGAGGTCCCTTCCAATCCCTCATGTTCTGTGATTCTGTGACTGGGAGATATTGCAGCATGACCTCTGATCAGAACTCAGCTCTGAATCTTATTGCAGGCTAGGCACATGGGTTGGGAACATACAAAATCTTCACTGAGACATCACCAAGGATGTCCTAATATTTACCTCCATGGTCCCCTAGGGTTGCTACAGGCAATTGGCAACTCTATCAACATTTAGAGACATTTCTGGTGATTCTGATGTTGCTACCTTGCTTAAACATCTGTCAAGATCTCAATGGTGGTACAAGAACTCTCAAATACCAACAATTCCCTTCCCTGTACCAGTTCTTTCCTCTGAAGTTGGGAAAACTGAGAAGATAGCCCCCACAGCAAGGTGCCACCCACTCCAGCCACTGTTGTACAGCACCTCCACACTCTGCAGGCACAAAGAAGGAGAGAGGGGAACCCATAGCAATGGGCAATGTCTGTGCTGGTCACTCACCTCCCTGGGGAAAAACAGGCAGGATCTGGGAATGGAAATCTGTTCTTAGTCAACAGATAATGTAGAGCTGAGATCCAACATCTAAATCTTGCCAAGCCTTTGGCCTGATTTCATGCTTTCGGGCAAATCTTGATTAGGTTCATGGAAACACGCACTGGGATCTGGATGTCAAGGCTGATAGGATCTTGCTAAGGGCCTGTCCACACCTTAGATGCTGAGGAAAACTTGCTCGGGTGCAGACTTTGAAGCTGAGCTGGGCTTTCATTTGAAACAGAGCTTGGCGGCTCAGCTGCGGAGCAGAAGGGATCGCTGTTCCTCGCCTGGTGGACAAGCCAACAGAGATGTGTTAACAGCTGCTAATGTGCTGCAGCTCCAGTTCCCAGTTCCCAGAGTATTGTGTTAAAAAAAAAACTACATTAAAAAAAATATCAGACATTAACAGCTAATAACAAGGGAATATATCACCGTCTTCTCTTCTGACATAATGGAGCAGGAGGCTTGGGGAAGCAGGAAAGGCTTCATAACGCAACATCCTGAGGCTGACACGGAGCAGAGAACAGATGAAAAAGCTCCCGCTCTGCTTTTAATTTATAGCACATTTTATTACGTGAACCAGATTCAATAAAGGAGAGTATAAATATCAGGGTAACGATTACAGAGGCACTTTACTGGAAGAAACAAAACTTGGAACTTGCGTCAACCTACAAGGTCCCAAGATTGCATCCAGAACCTCCAATTTCCTCTGGCACTTTCCTCTCCTGGTCTTTTCTTCATCACAGAATCACAGAGCATCAGGGATTGGAAGGGACCTCAAAAGACCATCCAGTCCATTCCCCCTGACACAGCAGGATCACTTAGATCCAGTCGCACACGAACATGGCCAGGCGGATTTTAAACATCTCCAGAGAAGGAGACTCCACAATACCCCCGGGCAGTCCCTTCCAAAGCTCTGTCACCCTCACCAGGAAAAAGTTCCTTCTCACACTGATGGGGAACCTTCTCTGCTCCAGCTTACACCCAGTGCCTCTTGTCCTATCATTGGGTGCCCCTGAGCAGAGCCTGGCTCCATCCTCCTGACACCCACCCTCCACATATTTATCCACACCAGTGAGGTCACCCCTGAGAAGAAACTAAAAGGCTCTTATTTTGCAAAGTCATGAACCTCAGAGGTAAATTCCTGCAATTGGGGGATTGGACTAGATGATTTTTCGAGGTCCCTTCCACACCCCTAACGTTCTGTGGTTCAGTGATACCCTAATAATTTCTGGATCGCTTTCACTCCCCACCGGTCTCAGTGGCTGTAACTCAATGGATTAACAAACACTGGATCGAGCAGCGTAGGAGCAGCAGGCAGAGCTGGCAGCAGGCAGAAGCAGCGACAAGCGCCAGCACAGAACAGCAGACACTGCACTAATCCAATTGCAAAGAAAAATCAGACTAGCTGAATATCCAAGGGGTAGCGACAGTCTGTGCTGGTCCTTCACCGGGCGAGGAAGCAGCCCCTTTTACATAACTACCTGTCTCTGACTGTAAAAGAGGCTGGTAAGACAAAGTCCACCACATCGCAAAGTACAGCTGGTCTGAACAAAGGCGATGGGAGGACAAGGTTAAAGAATGCCAGAGGAAAAAACCCACCGTCTCAGAGGCAAGCACTCAGAATTTACAGGAGTCAGCTGACTCCCTTCTCAGCAGGGCAATAAAACCACCAGGCGTTTCCATGCTGAGTCGGCCGTCGCCTGGAGTTTGGTTGCCGAAGTCCTGCGGGGAACCAGACACACAGAGCTCATTTGCTGGCCCCTGGGCTTGAAGTCCTGCGGGGAACCAGACACACGGAGCTCATTTGCTGGCCCCTGGGCTTGGCGGCAGCAAGGCAGCGTTTTTGCTGTTAGTTTTTTGTCATCCTCCCTCTGCCCAGTTCAACAGACACGGACATCCCCGCTTCACTCCCAGGCAGGACCGTATTTGCCCTCACCCCCCCATCTCTCTGGGAATAGACGTGCTCTGCACGCAGTCCCTTTTCTGCAAAGCCTGTCATGACACCCCTGCAGATGTTTTTGGCTGCAGGGTCCCCAAAGCTCTGCAGAGTTGCAGTTCCCAGGATTTAAGGACAACTGCCCAGATCTGCAGCCTCTCCCATAAGGTCAGGCACTGGAATGGGCTTCCCAGGGAGGCGGCTGAGTTGCCGTCCTTGGATGTGTTTAAAGATGGTTTGGATGAAGTGTGGAGGGATCTAGTTTAAGGGGGACCTTGTAAGGTTGGACTCGATGATCCCAGGGGTCTTTTCCAACCAGAGTTGACTCTGTGACAGGTGAGCTGGGTGTTTCACATGATGCTCCTCAGCCTTCCTGCAGGCACAGCTGCCGAAGTAGAACCTGTACAAATACAACCGCTCCCCTCATCCCTCCCACTCCCCAGGGAAAATACAAATACCAGGGGAATCCTGCAGGATTCAAACTACCACTTGATACCTCCTTCACCACTACGATCTTATTTATGGCAGTTTAGGTAGAACCAACGTCTATGGGCTGTTTGTGGGAGTTGTCCTTGTAGCCTTCTAGGACTGGAATCAAGCTGTGAGAACAGTGTGTTCTTAGCTCAGAGAGACCCAAGGTGAGTTGTGCACAGCTCTGGAACACCTCAGAGCTCCCCCACTAGGAACCCAAACTCACTTGGGTTTTTTGCTCCTGTGGTTGTGTTACTGTTGGCTATGAGTCACTGGCTAGCCCAGGGCTGCAGGTGGTTTCAGTCCGCCACCCCTCTAACGTTCCCCAAACAAGAGAGCCTCCTTGGCATACAAAGATCAAACCAGAGCCTCCTTGGCATACAAAGATCAAACCAGAGAGCCTCCTTGGCAGACCAAGCTCAAACCAGAGCCTCCTTGGCAGCCCAACCTCATCTACAAACAGGAGAGCACCAGAAAAACAACAGTGCTACACAGCAACTGAGGCACACCTGGCTTTTCAAAGCATTTGGGAAGGGTCAACCAGTGTAAGAGCACGTGCCCACAACCACAACGAGTTACTTCTTTTCCCCCACAAGCTAAGACTTCTCCCACTTTGTTGTTTTCTTCTTGGCCAAAACAGAGTTGCTGCTTACAGCATCTGTGTTTTGCTCTCTTGGACAAGGAGAGAGCGTGCTGATCTGACTCCACCAAGGCAAGAGTGCAGCCAAAGGTCGCTTGGCCCCAGGGACACGTCCCTGTACAGTTGGATGCTGTGCAGAAGCTGCTGAACAGCCAAAATGATCTAAATGATCTCTCTCTCTCTCTGTGTGTCTCGCAGAGATGGGGCAGAGCCGAGCAGCTGCACACTTCCTTCTTCCACTGGCCAGAACAGCTCATCTGTGTTGTCAGCTGAACCCGGAGGAGAGCGCGAGAGGCATAAACACAACAGACTGTGCCTCACTGACCTCCCACCGGGCCACAGACAGGAAGAGAAGTCGCTCGCTGCTCACAGCAGCTGTTTTCTCCAGCATCTTCAAGCAGGCCAGTGTACCGAAGCTGCGCCAAGCCCCGAGCCTGCCCGGGCACGCCGGCGAGCGCTGCGTCAGCACTGCGCCTGGCACGACGCAGGTGGCCAGGGCTGACTCACCGGCAGCTCCTGATGCCATTCCTCGTCCCTGGCAGGATATGGGAAACGTCGTCGAGCGTGGCACACGGCAGCAAACTTCTTCCTTTGGGCTGGCCTGGGTGCTTCCACCGGCCCTGCTTGGTTCGGGCTCTTTGCAAGCGCCACTTCTCAGGCAGCAGGTTGCAAACTGGCTGCTGCAGCCCCGCAGTGATCGCAGCGATGGCTGGGGCTGAATAGCAAAACCCCAGGGTTTTTGTGCGGTGCCTGAACCGAGGTTACCTCGGTGAGTCACAGCGTGAATGAGCACTGAGGGGGCACATACAAGGGCGCTGTACGAATCAGGAAATGGCTCTTTCATGTCTCCTTACAAAAGGAAGTGAGTCTGAGGCAGCCACAGTGACAGAGAGGACGTTTGTGAACTTAATCTAGGGC
>JAOXOE010000256.1:69129583-69145746 GCA_028565055.1 Phoeniculus purpureus | reverse complement strand
TCTCCTTCTCTGGGGACTTTCAAGGCCCGCCTGGATGCGTTCCTCTGTGATCTGTGTTAGATAGTTTTGTCCTGCTCAGGCAGGGGGGTTGGACTCGATGATCTCTTGGGTCCCTTCCAACCCCTAACATCCTATGATCCTATGATCCCTACCAACCCTGGCCATTCTGTGATTCTACGACTGAAGGACATTCTTAGAAAAAGCCTATGAGCTCCAGCTCCACCTTTTTGCTTGAAACAGTACAACAGTGATTTTTAAATTCATCTCTTCTAAGTTAAAAATGTTAGCAGTTCACTGTAAGTAGAGTTTCTTAGGGTCAGCAAACCAAAACTGAAGTTATCAAGAGGCAATTGAAGTCTCCCCTAATTCCTAAGTAAAAGAGGATTCATTTGTCATAGGCAGCTTATCCAATATGTTTATACCTCAGAAGAACCAGTGATGGAAGGCTGTTGGAAAAAGGTATTAATGCTGATAAACACAGTATTCTTTCACTGTACAGAGAGCATCTGAGAATCAATAAGATTGATGGAGAATTTTAGTACATACATAATCATATCCACTGAATCTTAGTCATTTAATCATCTCACCTGGATTGTCTCCTGTAAATGCTACTATTTTACAGTCTGGGCTAAACCCATAACGCTGACTATAATATGGAGAAATGGGCCCCTAAGGAAAGAGAGAGAGGGGAAAAAAAGCTTAGAAAAAGGAAAGTAATCTTGCAGAGTGTGACACAACATGTGAGAACACAGAACAAAAACACCACAGTAGCTACAGTAATTGTTTCTGCGTATTTAAGGTATACATTAATACTGTTAATATTTTTAACCCCATTCTTTTATTACTGAGAACCTCACAGAAGTACCCTCTGATTAGATGTTAAATAAATAGTAGCATTTTAGCTTTGGGTCTTTCTGCAGTTATTCACATGAAGTAACACAAACACATCCATCTGTTTGGCAGACAGACATGAATATTAATGCCTAGAAATTAGAAATTCAATGCAAACGTAAGAGGAAACGCAACATTAATATACATCATAGCGTCACAGGCTGGAACATGACCCCTACTATTTTAGGGGTCAACAACTGTATTCTTTGAAGCCACATTTGATAGCCACAGAGGAAAAAATAAAACAGAAGGAAACTACCCATAAAAATACAAAAACATCCTCTAACGATTTTAATATGTTCCCCTCTGTTACAGAAGATCAGCACTAACTCAGAGGGATCAGGTGATGGGTATCTACACTCTTATATGTGCACCAGCCAAAGCAATAGCTCTTTTTGTGCCGGGTAGGAAGACTAAACTCATTTACTCAGAGATGTGCAGCTTGATTTGATTTCACTATTATGCTATGTGAACTGAGGAGCTTTAAATATCCCCAATTATTCACAAAGATTACCTCATTAACTCTACAAACAGTTTAAAACAAGGTCTCTGTCAAGATATGCAAATGCTGGGTTCTTTTTCTGTAGTAAGAAGATTCTTATCACTGGAACATCTACCAAAACTTTCCTCATCATAGCCCAGGGCAGGCAAGAATCCAAGGAGCAGATGATGAAAGCTACTAGAGATGCCAGCTAGCAGCTTTCAGAGTTCTCTGCTTCTGCTCTGGCAAACACATTCACAACACACCTGGAGATACTAAATCAAGCAACACAGCACTGAGGGTACCTGTGCAATGCACCCCTGAGCACACACACAAATACACTCCAAGAAAGACTTTCAGCACAAAGGCTTGTTGGGTGCTCTTCCAGACAGCAATTTACATACCAAGACTGAATGGGATGGTACAGGGCATCCTAGTTTCTCCACTAATCCAGGTGCACAAGCATCAAGGCAGGATGCTGACCATACTTTTTCCCAAATATGCAGCAAGTTCATACCAGAACCTACAAGACAGGTCAAAACAGGAAGCATATCATTACACACAAGACAGTAATGCATCAAAAAATGTCACCTTCTTACAGGCAACAGAAAAATTACAGATCAAATTCCTTCAAAGAGGATGGTTTCAGCTCTTTTAAGCATAAAGGATAGTGAAAATTCAGTCTCTGGACAGCTTTCACCTAGAAAGGTAGAAGAAAAGGCTTCTCTGATGCTCAATGCACTGGACAATTCAGTTATTCCCAAATTAAGAGGAAAAAGAACATGGATACTTCCCCAAGTCTTCCATCTTAGATAAAGCACAATAACTAAGGCCACAGTCTAGTAAGGACTGATGAAAGGGTCAGTACATGGATGAATTTCAATCCAAGAATCACTGCTTTTTAACACAGTAACTATTGACAGGATGAGAGGGCAGGGCCTGAAGCAGGGGTAGGTTGGATGTTAGGAAGCCTTTCCTCACTGAAAGAGTGATCAGACACTGGAATGGACTGCCCGGGACAGTGGTGGAGTCCCCATCTCTGGCGGTGTTTAAGGACAGACTGGCTGTGGCACTGGTCTAGGCGATTGTGGTGATGTTCAGTCGTGGGCTGGGCTGGATGATCTTAGACATCTTTTCTATGATTCGATGATTTTCCAGCCTCAGTAACTCTGATTCTATGACCAGGAGCACAGTCAGGAATTGCTAGTATTTACTACACAGGCAAAAGTATAAGTGCTTCAGTGAGGAGAAGATTGAGAGGGGGAAAAAACCCACAAACCCTTTCATTACAAAGACTGAACAATGCAGCTGAACTGGTTTCATTAACCAGAACATTTGCATACATTTACAAACAGTTAATCTCACCCTGGACTGCACTTCAGCAAGCTAAAACCACAGGCAGTGTTGCTCTGCTGACACCACACAGCCTATATCAGGAGTAAATTCAGTCCACCTCTCGTCCTTTTGAAAAGGCTTCAGCTTAAAGCACCCGTGTTTGATAGAACGACAAAACCCAAGTATGCTAAGCTATGATTTGCCTAAGGCTCTTAGAAAAGCATTTCAAAAGATAAAGCTTCTCTAGGTCAAGAGCTGAATCGCTGTTCTTTAAGGTGTCTTCTAAAAGAAACAATGCCTCAAGTGTTCGAGTTGTTTAGGTCCCAAATGTATCTTACTTTTCACATCTGCACAATATAAATGAAAATCTTTCTTCGCTGCACGGGAATGCGATTTTTTTTTTTTTAAAAAAAAAGAAAAATCAGTCACCTAGGGTGCTCTGCCATTCAACAAGGAGTGATTCCAGCCTTAAGAGACTGGAACTTTAAGAAGAGAAATAAATAAGAGTAAAATCCTGAAACTGAATAGCACACTTCATACAATAACCTGCAAATTCATCGAGATAAGTTATTGTGTGGAGCTAAACAACTTGACAGGGTCTTTTTAAAGACGCTATGACCTGAAGTTAAACCTAGGGAAATGAAGAATAGGTCTATTATCTGAGCATTATTTGGAGAGATGCATTTTAAACTACAATATACAGGTGCAACATAAAAGACCAAGTGAATTGCAAGAAATTGTAAATTACAAGAAAACAGATTTTTTTCAGCTGGATCCAGATATCTGCTGCACAGTTGATAATTACAGTGTATTCCTGGAATTGGAATTATCTCTCATTATAGAATCATAGGATGTTCTAGGCTGGAAGGTATCTCCACAGGTCATCTAGTCCAACCTCCCTACATGGAGACAACTCTACATAGGTCAAGTTGCTCAGAGCCTCATCAAGCCTGACCTTAAATGACTCCAGAGATGGGGCCCCCAACACCTCCCCAGGCAGCCCATTCCAGCCATCAACCTCCCTCACACTGAAGAGCTTTTTTCTAATATCCAGCTCCAATCTCTCCTTTCCCAGCTTGATCCCATTCTCCTTGTCCTATCTAAAAACTCTCTTGAAAAGACCTTCCCCTGCCTCAGGTACTGGTCAGAAGAAGGTCCCCCACAGAGCCTTCTTTTCTCCAGGCTGAACAGCCCCAACTCTCTCAAGCCTGTCCTCATACGAGAGATGCTCCAGTCCCCTGATTATTGTAGTGGCCCTCCTCTGGACATGCTCCAGCCTGTCTGCATCCTCCTTGTGCTGGGGGCTCCAGAACTGGACACAACACTCCAGGTGAGGTCTCACCTATCTTAACAAGAAGAATGAACAAGACAAAATCCAGCCTGTAACGCCGAAAAATCCTTTGTCTTGTGAAGAGAACTGTAACACCCTGCTCGCTTCTCTTATCTTTCTTCACACAAAGATTTAATAATCTTACATGCTCTGAACAGCAGATAACGTTTATTCAGGTTCCGTAAATATCCAGAGGTGTAACAGAACAGGCTCTCCTGTGGCTCCTTGAAAACTGCACCACATTTCCTAAGAAAATTTTTCAGTGAAGCCAATTCTCATTTTAAAAAGCTCTGGTTTTCAGTCGAACACAAAGGGTCGTCAGGCATCGGAACAGGCTGCCTAGGGAGGGGGTCGAGTCACCAACTCTGGAGGTGTTTAAGAGAAGGGTAGATGTTGCATTGAAGGACATGGTTTAGTGGTGTTGCTAGGGCTAGGAAAAGGTTGGACATTACAATCCTGAAGGTCCCTTCTAGCTGAAACTGTTCTATGACTTTTATCCAGAGTGACCTTGCAAGGCTCAAGAAGTGGGTGGTGCAAACTGCATGAAGCTCACCAAGGGCAAGTGCAAGGGTCTGCATCTGGGTCGAGGCAACCCCATGGACCAATACAGACTGGGAGGAGAAAGGATTGAGGACAGCCCTGAGGAGAACTTGGGGGTGGTGGAGGACCAGAAGCTGAACAGGAGCAGTCAGTGTGCACTGGCAGCCCAGGAAGGCCAACCATGTCCTGGGCTCCATCAAAAGCAGTGGCAGTCAGTCAAGGGAGGTGATTCTCACTCTGCCCCTGTGAGACCCCACCTGGAGTACTGGGTCCAGTTCTGGAGTCCCCAACATCAGAAGGCATAGAGCTCCTGGAAGGTATCCAGAGGAGAACAACTCAAATGCTCAGAGGGCTAGAGCACCTCCCCTCCAAGGACAGGCTGAGCAAGTTGTGGTTGTTCAGCCTGGAGAAGAGGAGGCTCCCAGATGAATTTTTAGCATCTTTCCAATCTCTGAAAGGGGCTACAAGAAAGCTGGGAGAGGGCTTTTGACAGGGGTGGTAGTGAGAGGACAAGGGGAAAGGGTTCCAGACATGCTGGTTACCCTGTTCCTGATCTAGCCCAGGATGTAATTTGCCTTCTTGGCCACCTGGGCACCCTGCTGGCTCTTGTTCAGCAGACTGTCACCCAACACCCCCAGCTCCTTTTCGGCTAGGCAGCTCTAAAGCCACTCCTCCTACAGCCTCTAGCTGCTGAAGGTTGTTGTGACCAAAGGGCATGACCCAGCACTTGGCTTTGTTATATCCCATTCCTCCACCTTGTCCAAGTCCCTCTGCAGTGCCTTCCTATCCTCAAGCAGATCAACACTCCCACTTCATTTCATGTCATCTGTAAATATTACTGAGGGTGCATTCCATCCCCTCATCCAGGTCATTGATAAAGATGTTAAACAAGACTGGTCCCAACACTGAGCCCTGAGGGACACTGCTTGTGACCGGTTGCCAACTGGATTTAACCCCATTCACTACAACTTTTTGGGCTCAGCCATCCAGCCAGTTTTTAACCCAGTGAAATACAGAGCTAGTTCTGTGGGCTGCTGGGCTCATGAAGAGCTCAGGATTTGACTCTACTGAGAAGCAAAGCGCAAAGCTCCAAAGAGTAATACACAAAGAGAATAAAATTCAGCTGTGGAAGCACTTGGCTAACAGCACAGGACCAGAAGATAGATGTAATAATCTCACAACTGCTGCAAAGTAAGCACGGATTGCCCTGCCATTTTTAAGGTCTCAAGTATAACTGGGAGATCTGATATTGAATAAGTTGTCCATTAGCTAAAATTGAGGTGCCTCACCCTCCCCTAAGGGCTTTGATGGAACAACGACAGAGGCAAAAAATGAGTTGGTCTTAACACATGGGTGTCAGCTACAGCTCTATAATGCAAAAATCCCTCCGAGAGCCTTGTTATCTAACCTTTCAGCTCTGAAATATATCTTCTGTTAGTTTCAGAGCAGGAATCAAATGCTATTTAGACAGAACAGCACAGCTCCCAGGAAAATGGTTTCCTTTGTAATTGCCATTTCAAATTGCCATTTAAAAGCTGGATAACTGAGATAACACACAACAGAACAGAGAGACACTAGCCTTGTCACTTTTTTGTCTTTGTTGTGATGAATAGAGAGATACAGAAGGTTGAGTTCTTTTTGGAGTTTAAGATTTTTTTTGCTTGGTTTCTGGTTTTCTTCTCTGGTTCATTTTGCAAAGATATTTCTGCTACAGGTTCATGCTCCAGCTGGGAGGTGGAAATAGTCACAATATACATTTTGCTCGCATCCTGTGCAACTCTGAGCTAAACCCACAAAACCAAAAAACAACCATTAGAACTATAAAGCACAACTTAACAATCCACAAATTTCTCATGCTGCTAAATAGATCACAGAATTATTGAGGCTGGAAAAGACCTCTGAGATCATCCAGCCCAGCCCATGGTCTAACATCACCAACGATCACCCAGACCAGGGCACTAAGCGACACAGCCAGGCTGTCCTTCAACACCTCCAGGGATGGGGACTCCATCACTGCCCTGGGCAGTCCATTCCAGTATCTGATCACTCCTTCTGTGAGGAAGGGCTTCCTAACATCCAACCTAACCCTCCCCTGGGGCAGCTTCAGGCCCTGCCCTCTCTTCCTGGCCCTAGTTGCCTGGGAGAAGAGCCTGATCCCCACCTGACTACAACCTCCCTTCAGGGAGTTGGAAAAAGGGAGAAGGGCCTCACCTGAGTCTCCTCTTCTGCAGGATAAACACCTGTATCCTCTCCTCATCAGCCTTTCCCTCCAGTCCCTTCCCCAGCCTCATTGCTCCTCTGGACCTGCTCCAGCCCCTCAATCTCCTTCTTGAAGTGAGTGACCCAGCACTGCCAACACTCAAGGGGAGTTAGTTAGCTCCAAGGCAACAAGCAAACTGTCCTGTGACTGCTCATCTCTGTTCGTCACCTCTCATTATGGTGATATCTAGGAAAGGATGCTGGAACACACTAGGAAAAAATCCCCATTGCCATTTCCTTAATGAAAACAAAAATCCTCAGTCCCTTCAGGGCAAATCCTCAAAGACACAAACAGTTCCCTCACCTTGTAAAACCTCCCTGTTTTGCCCCAAGCCCCACTGTTTGCCAGGAAAACTTTGGAACCAAAGATGATCTTTCAAGGTCTCTTCCAATCCCTAATGTTCTGTGATTCTGTCCAAACACAAGAGGGGTCATGTTCCCCTTCTTCCTTTCTGTTTTGTTCACAGAAAGGCTGTGAGTGGTTGATATATTTTTTTTTTTTGTGAGAACCAAACATCCTCAAAGCCTAAATCTCCTAGAAATGGGAGTTTTGGATCGCTGTGGTAAGGAACAACCTCCCAACCCAACAACATTTGGATTTGGGATTTAGGTGTGGGCTTATTAACAAATTAGGACTGTGCTTGACGCTGGGCTGAAGATCCAAACTCGCCCCAAGGTTCAGGGAGTGATCAGATCTGTGGTTTTGGTGGAGCTCCATCTCTGGTTCAGTCATTTGGCCATCACTGATAAAAGAAGCTCACGCTTGAGTCATTTTATACCAGTAATGTGTTAAATACACCACAGCAGATTCATATGGCAGAGAAGGATTTCAAGCATTGCAGTGAGTTAACTGGGAAGGAACCATAGGAAACAGACACCAGCAGTTAATATTTTCCAGTTCTTTCTCAGCTCTGCACCCTGCCTGCATTAGCTCTGGTGCAGGGCAGCTTCTTTTGTTAGACTGGACATCAGGAGGGAGTGGTCAGGCTCTGGACTGGGCTGTCCAGGGTGGTGGTTGAGTCCCCATCCCTGCATGTGTTTAAAAGTTGCTTAGATATGGTGCTGGGGGATCTAATTTAGGGGTGAACTTGCAGAGTAGGGTTGATGGTTTGGATCGATGACCCCAAGACTCTTTTCCAACCTGAATGACACTGTGATTCCAAGGTCGTCTTGTGAGGGTGGATGTGGGCAGCTCACAGTAAGAGCTCAGATCAGCAATAGCGTGCCCAGCAGGACTAGGGCTGTAATTCTCCCCCTGTACTAGGCACTGGGGAGATGTCCCCTTGAGTACTGGGGCAGCGGAAATAAATCTTCAAGTGATCCAGCCATTGCCTTGCTACTAGAACCAGCAAGGCTGCTAGTCAGACAGTCCTTTCCCAGTTGCCTTTCAATTGGATTCACTGGGGGCACTGTGGGTGTTTGCCATGTCTTTCTTTGCCTCCTACCACCCAGAGATGCTACCAACAAGCTGTGAAAAGCTTCCAGAAAGGTGTCTGAGGCTCCCCAGTGGTCACTGCTGCACAGAAAGGTTGGAAAGGCTGGAGCAGAGAGAGGGTGCCCAAACACCAGCACTATGGCACCAAAACCATTGTGTGGCATTTTGCAGCTCTTGTGCACCCACTCTGAAGAGAACAGGACTGTCTTTAGGGGTCAAAGCGCCATTTCCCAGGAGTGTAGGATGGATAGGGTTGACTCAACATGGCCTTAAAGATGAAGCAGGTCTATAGTTGAACAAAACCCACCTTCCCTCCATCACTCACCTTGCCTGGAGTCTGTCTGTTATGTCAAACCACAGCCTGAAGGGGCAGTGAAAAGATGAATCTGGTGACCAGTTGCCTTTCTGGACCTGCTGCCTCTTGTGCTGGAGAAGAAGAGATGCTGCAGGGGTCGGGAGGAGGCTGCAGCTGGGAAGGTGGCAGAGGAAAAGCAGGAGGGAAGCAACTGAACAATTTCACAGCAAGGGCAGGGTATGAAGTTCCTTCGGTTCGTGGTCTGCACTCTGGGGTTTGTCTGTGGGAAGCCTGCAGGGGTGTTGCAACCTGCCAGCGCCAATAAACATCACCGCAAGACCAGAGGAGCTCAGGGCCTGCAATATGAAAGGCAAAGAGAGCAAAATTAGAAGCAAAAATACGAAGTTAATAAAAATCCTTTATCCAATCAGACTCTAAAGAGAGCACAGCCATGGGCTGGAAGCAGCAGCCGGCTGCTCCAAGTCCTCACTCTGCTTAATTACCTAATAGCTTGCAGAAGCCCTTCAGTTTGATGAGTTGCACATTTATTCGCAGCTGTCCTGCCTTGCAGGAGCCTTGTAGCTGGCAGGGGGGTGTCTGTGTCCCTGCCCCCTGCCTGGATGCAAAATGATGGGGCTCCATGGCCCAGATGCTCCACATCTCAAGGTCTGGGCTGGTTAAAGCCCTTTAGGTCAACAATCTTTCTTATTAAGGACATAATTTGCCAGCTAAAGGAAAGAAATTCCTCCCTCCCCACTGTCCTTACACCAGGTCCTCTGGGAGCTTTACCGGAGCCCGTATTCCCAGGACAGAGGGTTAATGGTTTCACGAAGAACAGTTGTTCCTGTGGCTAGCTGAGGGCTGGCAAGGGCTTTGCTTTGGTTTCCCTGCCCTACCCTTACTACAAGAGAACCCCTTCCCAGCCCAGCTTCTTTCCCCTGCTGCAAGCAGCTCCCAGAGCAGGAAGTGGCTAGGATGCTGCAAAGGCTTTGGCAGTGATGGGTGCGCTGTGTGGGGCTGGAGCTGGGCTTGGACAGGGTAGGCAAACAGCTGCCCACAGTGTGGGCAGCACTCTGGACCCTGATCCATAACGTCCCTTTGGCAGAGGCTGCCCAGGGAGGGGGTTGAATGGCCATCCCTAGATGTGTTTCACAGTCAGGGAGATCTGGAGCTCAGGGACAGGGTTTAGTGGTGGCCTTGGGACAGTTGGGTTGACGGTTGGACTTGATGAACTTGAAAGTCTTCTCCAACCTGCATTCTGTGATTCTGAGCACCAGCTGAACACCACTAACCCCACTTAGACATTAATCCCCAGGAAATGTTATCACATCACAGAACTGGAGGGTAAACGGGCTGAGGAGGCTCTGTGAGATCATCTTGTCTGACCCTCTGCAATGTGACAACATCAGGGAGACCCTGTTGGTGTCAGAAGCTAAAAAGCAGAGGAGAGAGAAAGCAGATGAAAATAAAAGTGTTGCACAACAACCACAGTATTATTAATAGAATCAGAGAATCACAGAATCATAGAATCAGAAAATCATAGAATCACAGAATAGTTTCAGCTGGAAGAGACCTTCAAGATCATCAAGTCCAACCTTCGCCTAGCCACATCAGCATCATTAAACCATTCAATGCAGTTGTTTTGCCCACTCTGATGGCAGGTAGGTGTTGGTATAACTAAAGAGAGGAGATTTACTATGGCACGAACCCTCTCAGTGAAGAATATGAAGAATCTGATGTGGATTTGTATGTAAGTTAAGTCTTTCATCTCTCTATCTGTAGCACATCACAAAGTTGGGAGGAGTGGCTGACACCCCAGCAGGCTGGGCTGCCATCCAGTGGGACCTGGACAGGCTGGAGAGCTGGGCGGGGAGACACTGAATGAACTATAACAAGAGCAGTGTAGACTCTGGCATCTGGGAAAGAACAAGCCCCGGGACCAGAATAGGCTGGGGACTGACCTGTTGGAGAGCAGTGGAGGACAAAGGGACCTGCGGGTGCTGGTGGTCAGCAGGATGGCCAGGAACCAGCAATGGGCCCTTGTGGCCAAGAAGGACAATGGCATCCTGGGGACATTGCAGAGATGTTGGTGCTGGTCTCTTCTCACAGGTCATTAGAAACAGAAGCAGATGGAAGGGCTTCAAGCTCCAGCAGAGGAGGGTTAGACTGGGAATCAGGAAAAAATTCTTCACTGAGAGAGTGGTCAGGCACTGGACTGGGCTGCCTGGGTGGTGGTTGAGTCCCCATCCCTGGATGTGTTTAAAAGTTGCTTAGATGTGGTGTTGGGGGATCTGGTTTAGGGGTGAACATGTAGAGGAGGGTAGATGGTTGGACTCGATGATCCCAGGGGTCTTTTCGAACCTGAATGATTTTCTCCAGTAGTTCTTAGTCTCCCTTGAACTGTGGAGCCCAGAACTGGACACAGTACTGCAGATGCAGCCTAACCAAGGCAGGGTATATCTGACACCCACAGCTTCAGCGTTCAGGCACAGATGAGCAACAAGTGAACACTTGCTCCTGCTCCCCTGCATCTCATCTCCTAAACCCATCCTGCCAGTGCATGATGCAGTGAGTGCTGGGTCTAGTTCTTCTATGAGTTCATCACGTGTGAGAATCTCTGGAGACAGGGGGGATTTGCAAGCTCCAGACACACCTCGGTGGCCACAAAGGGCCATCCCATCTGCTGGATGGTGTATGCTTACATGGAGTCAGCCGAGCTGGCTGCCAGCTCTGAACAGACAGATCCATCCAGCATGAAGCTAGATTAGCATCCTGAGTCCGGAAGGAATTCCCTGACATTAACCTTTTAAAGTTTCAGGTGGAGGATAAAGAAAAACCTTGTAACCCAAAACCTTCTGATGTCCAAATTGTTCTGTTCCATAGGAAATCTCCCTCTCTCTTACAGCCCCGGGTGGACTTTCACTGATGAGTGACTGGGCCATCTGTTTAATTTCACCATTAACATATGTGCAGTGCAGCTACAAACTCCTTCCTCTCAGCGCTGTCCGGCCGCCCGGATCTGAAGCGGGGCTGAGTTTGGTCCAAGAACCACAGCAGGGTGTGTAATTAATAAGGGTAACGTTGGGATATGATAAGTGCTGCAGTTTAGTGTGTGGCTGTGCCCATTGTTAACCCCGGAGCTGTTAATTTCAGGGTAATGTTTTAAGCCGATTTACATGAGAGATAAGCAAATTCAGCTGTATTACAGCAACGAGGTTTCTTAGCACTGATCCAGATGCAGATCTCAGAGCACTGTGTGAGCATTAATGAACTAAACTCCACATTCAGCGAGTCTGAAAACAACCTTAAGGTGTTCCAGCCCTCTTGCTAGATAGAAAATCTGCATGAATGGGATTTAAATCACAGAATCACACAGAATCACAGAACCTTAGGGATTGGAAGTGACCTCAAAAGATTATCTAGTCCAAGCCCCCTGCCACAGCAGGATCCTCTAGATCTAGTCACACAGGAACATCTCCAGGTGGGTTTGAAACATCTCCAGAAAAGGAGACTCCACAACCCATCTGGGCAGCCCCTTCCAGTGCTCTGTCACTCTCACTGTTAAGAAGTTCCTCTCAGATTGATGTGGAACCTCCTCTGTCCAGGTCAACCTCATTGCACCTTGTCCCATCATTGGGTGCCCCTGAGCAGAGCCTGGCTTCATCCTCCTGACACCTGCCCATAAATGCTTCTCCATGTTCAAAGAAAAGTAGCTCCAGACAGCCGGACCCAATGAGGGAGTTGAAGATATTTTAGGTGCCCTACAAAGAAAAAACCCCTCACTGATTAAACAGGACTTGCCCCAGGAGGTTTTGCAGCCTGTGGTGCTGCCCTGCAGGTACTATTTTATGGCTGGATGAGCACTCTTCAGTCAGACAGCTGAAGTGTTGCTGTAGGGTTTCATAGCGAGAATACAGACAGCAGTTAGATGTGATCCTGACTGCTTGTGCCAGGCATTTGAGTATCCAGGAGGAATTAATAATCATAGACTCATTTAGGTTGAAAAGACCTTTAAGATCATCAAGTCCAACCATTAACTAAATCATCTTAACCCACTGCTAAACCCTGTCCCTGAGCTCCAGATCTCCATGACTGTGAAGCATGGCCAGGGATGACTTTAGATTCTCAGCAACTCCAAATCAAATCTACCCAGAGCTGGAGAGCAGCCGTACACGGGGGAGCATGCAAGGAGCAGGCAAGATTAAATCAAGGAGCAGTGGGCATTCCCCCTCTGCTCATGGAGAACAGAATCAGAGGAACATCAGGGCAGATTTGCAATGAGCAACTCACTCAATACCAACAGGGTTCACTCCTCAGGTGTCTGAATGTGGCCATGTTTCCTAAAGCTTGCGTGTTGTCCTCTCTGCTGTTGTGATCTCTGGCCACCAAAGTCATCACACTCTGCTCTCACACATCAGAACAGAGTCATGGTCTCCTGATGACTCTGAGGACAATCCTCACCATCAATACAGGCTGAGGGAGAGGTGATAGGAAGCAGCCCTGAGGAAAAGGGGATGCTGGTGGATGAGAAGCTGGCCATGGACAGACAACAAGTGCTTGCAGCCCAGAAGGCCAATGGCACCCTGGGCTGCATCAAAAGCAGTGTGGCCAGCAGACTGAGAGGGAATTCTACCCCTCTGTTCTGGCCTGGTGAGACCTCACCTGGAGTCCTGCCTCCAGCTCTGAAGCCCTCAGGGCAGGAAGGACAGGGACCTGATGGAGCAGGCCACGAAAATGATCAGGGGGCTGGAGTCTCTCTCCTGTGAGGACAGGCTGTGCTTGTTCAGCCTGGAGAAGAGAAGGCTCTGGAGAGACCTGATAGCAACCTTTCAGTCCCTGAAGGAGGCCACAAGAAGGCTGGAGAGCAGCTGTTTACAAAGGCCTGTAGTGATAGGGCAATGGTTTCACAGTAGAGAAGGGCAGATTGAAATGGGCTGTTAGGAAGAAGTTCTTTAGCAGGAAGGGTGTTTAACGCTGGAACAGGTTGCCCAGGGGGGTAGCTGAGGCCCCATCCATGGAGATGTTCAAGGTGAGGCTGGACAAGGCTCTGGGCAACCTGATCTAGTGTCCCTGCTCACTGCAGGGGGGTTGGACTGGATGATCTTTGGAGGTCACTTTCAACCTGGGCGATTCTATGATCATGTGATTCTGATACTGAACGGCGCACCGAGACAGGAGCTGCATCCTCTGGTGCTGCCCCAAAAGCCAACCAAGTGCCTGTGCTGACACCCACCATCGCTGCCTCCCAAAATAAACTCAGTGCACTGCTGGCAGGAGAATCTCAGGGGAGATGCTTCATGCTCCTGTGGTGTTGGCAAGGCTCTAGTTATCACAGGAGTTGACTGACTGCACCAAGACATCAGAAGACAGTTCCACTACAAGTCTGCCTCAATGAGAACAAGTGCCAAAGCTGGAGAAGTATTGCTGAAGAGACTGACCACTGTATGTAACAGGGTCATTAAAACTGCAAATCAAACTTTCTAGGGTTTGAGACCGCCCCTGCAGGACACACTCACACTAGCACCTTTTTTCTCAGCTTCTACATAATAGTCAGGGATTGGAATAGGTTGCGCAGAAAGGTAGTGGAGTCACCATAGAATAGTTTTGACTGGAAGAGATCTACAAGATCATCGAGTCCAACCTTTTCCCAGCCCTATCAACACTGCCAAACCCTGTCCCCCAATCCAACATCTACCTTTCTCTTCAACACCTCCAGGGACGGGGACTCAACCCTCTCCCTGGGCAGCTGTTCCAGTGTCTGACAGCCCTTTCAGCAAAGAAATTCCTCCCAACAGCCAACCTGAACCTCCCCTGGCACAGCTTAAGGGTCCTAGCACTGGCCACTAGGGAGAACAGACCAACCCCCACCTCTCTACACCCTCTTTTTTATGGAGCAGTAAGGCCTGCCCTCAATTTCCTCTTCCCCAAGCTAAAACAGCCCCAGATCCCTCAGCAGTTCCTCACACACGTTCCAAATCCCTAACCAACCTGGTGGCCCCCATTTCTGGAGTGGTTCAAAAAAAGTGGCCCTAGGGAACAGGGTTTAGTGGGCAGGTTGGGGTTGGGTTGACAGTTGGACTTGATGATCTTGTAGGTCTCTTCCAACCTTAGTGATTCTGTGATTCTATAACTTCTCCACAAATCCCTGTTATTGTTGTCTGAGGTTCTTGGTCATCACCTGTTATTCACATCTTTGTGGAGTAGTTAGGGAAAGTGCGTGGTTTTTACTTGCTGGTTTTTACTTGCTAGTGTCAACAAAAAGGAGGTCTTACGGCTCTTTGTAGAGCTTGCAGAGAGACAGGGACGCTCAGAGAAGAGGAAAGCTATGTTTATCTGCTTGGCGTTCCTTATTCCAGGAGCTGGGACACTCATCATAAGCCCTTTGCTCACAGACAGAAAGGAATCACTAACAGGAACTTTCCCCCTTCAGCTCATCAGAAAAAGAAGAAGTGTGCCAAGAAAACTCCTATCCAGGGCCTCCAAGACACTCTCCCAGTGCCAGAGGATGATCTCTAAACATCTGTTACAGCTCTGCACATGAAAGGCTCACAAGCACATTAGTTTGCCTGTTCAGTCATCCTATCTCCAAGGGGAATGTGCTCGTGGGCTGACGGAGCTATCTGCAGGATGCGATTGTTCCTGCTGCAGCCAGGTACTTGGCAAGAGGACTGGGTGACGACGTTCTTGGCATCACACCTGCCTTGTGTCATCAGCCACGGGCAGCAGTTTCCACATCGCTAACCTGCTCTGCCCGGGAGGAGAGAGGCTGTGAGCTCACAGCTGGAGCTGGCCAAGCTGAGCAGCTCAGGAGGAAGAATTTGGCCTCCCATTTCAAGGCAGAGCTGGGGGAAGACCTGCACTTGATGGATTTTTAACTCTCCAGCTAGATTGAAGATGCTCAACAAACTTGGTGGATGGTTTTCACTCCTGAAATAGTTTCAGCTAAAGTGTTCTGCTCTGGGAGGGGATGGGGTGACTTGCAGGAGGTGACACACTACCAATAAATGCATCAGTAGCTCAAAATCACCAAGGCAATGTAGGAGTGAGGAGTTTGACTGCAAAACCCACCTTCACATGTGTTATCCTATGAGATAAACCTCCACCATCAGCAAAAGAGTTAAAAGTGACATTTGGGTGTCATAACTGCTCTTGCAGGGGGACTGGACTGGATGATCTTTCAAGGTCCCTTCCAATCCCTAATGTTCTGTTATTCTGTAATTCACCCCAGGCATCCTATCACATCTCAGCCCGGAAATGGCATCAGTCTCCTGGGACCTACTGGACATCTCCAGCCTCCACTTATTGTGTGTCAGAGCTGCGATTCTAAGGTATTGTGACCAATCACAGGCCAATGCTTTCAAGTGAGGAGGTAACAGAAAACAGAGGACAGCTGGCATGTCCTGGGAGCTGTGTCACAGCAATCACAGAATCACAGAACAGTAGGGATTGGAAGGGAGCTCAAAAGATCAGCCAGTCCAGTCCCCCTGTCACAGCAGGATCCCCTAGATCCAGTTGCACAGGAACATGTCCAGGTGGGTTTTAAACATCTCCAGAGCAGGTGACTCCACAATGCCCCTGGGCAGCCCCTTCCAGGGCT
>JAOXOE010000256.1:69111690-69127826 GCA_028565055.1 Phoeniculus purpureus | reverse complement strand
CAACCAGGACCAGGAAGAGAGGGCAGGTCCTGAAGCTGCCAGGGAAGGGTTAGGTTGGATGTTAGGAAGCCCTTCCTGATGGAAAGGGTGATCAGACCCTGGAATGGATTGCTCAGGGCAGTGGTGGAGTCCCTATCCCTGGAGGTATTGAAGGACAGCCTGGCTGTGGCCCTTAGTGCCCTGGTCTGGCTGATGGGGTGATGTTAGGTCAGAGGGCTTTTCCAGCCTCAATCACTCTGTGATTCTGTGAAAGCTGAGCCAACTTTCCAGCTTTACCACCAACCTCCCAGGTTGTGGTAAACCTGGACAAATGTGTGTCCCAGGACAAATCATTTGATCTCACTGTGCTTTGCTCCCTCTGCTACAGCATTTCCAACTCCTACCACAGAATCACAGAACATTAGAGATTGGAAGGGACCTCAAAAGATCATCTAGTCCAATCCCTGCTTTGCTGATGCAAAACTTCTAAGCAAGGCTGAAATATTATTAATAATATTAATAGCAATAATAGTCAACTCAATAATGGCAACCTGGTGCATACACACTGCCTGAAACCTCAGCCACCTGCATCTGGCCAGCTGCACTCTGGCAGGACTCTCATAGCTCAGCAGCACACACAGGAACTCTTTAGTTGGGAGTAAAACCCCCTTTTCCTTTCCCAATGAGTAATTGTAAGGACTAGACTGGTAGCAAAGCCAGAGTGCAACCTGGAGGCAATTTCACTGCTGTTCTCAAATGGGTTTTTATTGAAGTCCATAAATGGTTTGCAAAAGTCTGTTTTAAGAGAGGCCAGAGTGCCCTGGGGTGACTCTTTGTTTTGTTAATAATCATTTGTAAACCCAGTCTGTCGGAAGGAAGGGTCGCTACCCCTATCTTGGAAAAGTCTTGGCTGGGAAACACAGGTACCTCCTGTTACTGAACTGGGAAACACAGGTACCTCCTGTTACTGAACTGGGAAACACAGGCACCTCCTGCTACTGAATGTGCTCTCAGTAGTTTTCTTTGCAATTTGTTAAAGGCACAAGTCTGTGAAACCACAGCAAGATCATAGAACAGTCTGGGCTGGAAAAAGATCTTCAAGCTCATCAAGTCCAACCATGAACCCAAGTGTCCCAAGGCTAAACCCTGTCCCTGAGCAACAGATCTTCCTGATTGTGAAACACATCTAGGGATGGAGATTCAACCCCCTCCCTGGGCAGCCTCTGCCAAGGGCTAATGGCCCTTTCCCGAAAGAAGCTTCTCATGGCCAACCTAAACCTGCCCTAGCACCACTTGAGGCCATTTCCTCTTGCCCTATCTTGTGAGAGGAGACCAACCCCCACCCCTCTACAACCTCCTGTTGTAGACAGCAATAAGGTCTCCCCTCAACAGCCAGAACTGGATATACTGTAGTGTGAATATATGATCCTTCTCCAGGTGAATCTGCTCTGGCAGGGGGATTGGACCAGATGACCTTTCGAGGTCCCTTCCAATCCTAATGTTTTGTGATCTCACCTGTCAGAGGGAGAACGCAGCTCATGGCATGAAGAGTATCCCTCTGGGATGGGGAACAGCAGCCATCAAATTGCACTGAGCAGAGGAAAAAGGCCAAAGCCACAGGTCCTGGAATTGTCAGAGAAAGGAAATAAATCAGTTATTTGTATTTATATTTATATTTGCATTTCTATTTCTACTTAGTGGGAGTTAAGACCCCTAAGTGCCTTTGGGAAATACTCAGAATTGTACCTGCTGCAAATA
Source organism: Phoeniculus purpureus (assembly GCA_028565055.1). Classification (NCBI taxonomy): domain Eukaryota; kingdom Metazoa; phylum Chordata; class Aves; order Bucerotiformes; family Phoeniculidae; genus Phoeniculus; species Phoeniculus purpureus. The sequence goes on along the minus strand of JAOXOE010000256.1, from coordinate 69,126,089 downwards.
GTTCTCTCAGTGTTTACTGTGTGAAACCAGGATCATGGCCACTTCCCATTAAAATCCCACAACTCAGTGTCCCTACAAACACAATTTCAAGCTGCCATGTCCTTTCACAGTACCCAACCTCATCTCCTAGGGATCCACAGTGCTATTTCTGCCCCTCAAATCTACTCCAGCAGCTTCAGTTGGGATAAAATTACAAGGGCCATCAATCCAGCCCTCGTACTTCAGAGCACACGCTAATCACTGCAGAGGGGAAGGAAGCAATTTTCTTCACACTTTATTACCTCAGATCTCAGAGCCGCTCTTTGTTTCGCATCCTTGCGGAGCATCCATCATCATCTGCTGATGGAAAGCCTGACAGAGAACCAGGCTGGACAGACCACCGCGTTGCCCAGACAGGATTCGCCTGACCTGACTGCAACTTCCCTGCACGTTTAGCTATTGCCAGATATTCTTCTGTAGTCAGTGGAGAGAGCAGGAGAGGGTCAGGGGATGATTCATCCTATGCTAGGAGAGGTGTCCGAGGCAGCTGAGATAAATCACCCTTTGGAGGCCCCGATTCTGCGTTGGCTGTAGGTAGAGACCGTATGATTCACCGCTGTGAGATACTTCTGGATGGCCCAAGTGAAGTGTTTCTTGCCTTCTTGTGCTGTATCCCTGCTCCTCTGCAGGATTTCTTCTCCAGATGAATGAAACACAGAAGGTTTGCTCATGCTTCATAAAAAAATCACCTCAAGCACACTGCCTTGTAGCAGGTTGGCGCTAGCGCAATAGGGACGTGACACATTAAACGCAGTGACTGTTCTTCGGGGTTAGGGGAATCCAGCTGCTGAGACTCATCGCAGGACTCCGGTGAGAAAGTCTGATTGTGCACTAAGAAGGTCTAGAGGAGGAGGGGGAAGTTTCATTAATTATCCTGCTTAAACCTGAGTGAGATGGCAAACGTTGCTGCTTTTAAAACTTCCCAGCTGTTCTATCCTTTGTTCTGGTGACTGTGGTGATAAAAGCAAGGGCTCTTAAAGCAGTTCACAAAGTTATAGGAGACTTTAAACAGCTGGTAGGATAAAACACCCACATTTCCCCTGATAAACGTAAGCTCCACCGGTAGCTTTTTGAGCAGGGATCCAAACCAGAGCCATAAAACAGTTGAGCGTTGAGGTGATGGTCAGGGTTTTCCCAGCTGAGTGAAGGTAGATCCAACCAGCCATTATCACGCAGGTGCACGTAGATCATTACACACCAGACATCCAGGAAAAAGAATCGCCTGGAGTGAGAGAGTAAGGTTCAATGAAAGTTTGAAACCATCGTACATCGGCACTGCTGGAAGTAAAATCAGACACCCCCGCCACTGAAATAAAACAAAGAATTAAAACAAATGACTGGCGTGCTTTTGTTTGGGTTTGCTGGCTGCATCAAATGAGATCTTGTAGAAATCTGTCTTCATTAGGCTTCTTTTCAAAACAAGGGTACATTTCCTGGAAGCTCATTAACAGGGGAGCACTGCCAGGTTCTTACTCATAATGGCCCTGATTCAGCAAAGTGCTTCAACATGTGCCTTGGGCTCAACGGTTTGTAAGACAAGGTATAAAAGTGACCTGAACTTTCTCTCAGGTGTAGGAAATACTAAGTCCAGGTTTCATTTGTATCAACAGTGAAAACTGTGGTCAGTTCCTCTCACTGAGATTGTTTTGATTCTATGATTCTAATAACAGACTCAGTATCTGTCTGTGACTCCACCACTCAGCATAAAGTCACAGAATCATAGAATTGTTTAGATTGGAAAATCCCTTCAAGCTCATCCTGTCCAACCATGAACTAAACTGTCCCAAGGCCCCTGCTAAACCCTGTCCCTGAGCTCCAGGTCTCCACGACTGCGAAACATGGCCCGGGATGGCCATTCAACCCCCTCCCTGGGTAGCCTCTGCCAAGGGCTGATGGCCCTTTCCAGGAAGAAGCTTCTCCTCAGGGCCAACCTAAACTCCCCCTAATGCCACTTGAGACTGTTTCCTCTAGAGGTCTTTTCCAAGCTACATGATTCTCTTATTCTCTGACTCTACACTTTCCTCACTAGAATCGATTTGCCATTCCCTGATGAACTGTGATCCGGCTTTGGTCCTCTAGGGAACAACCTTATTCCAACCACCAACAAGGGACTAGTGTCAACCACTGCTTTGCCCAACTCATTGCTGCTTCCCTGTTCTTGTAGGCTGATACAGCCAGTATAGGCTGGGAACTGACCTGTTGCACAACAGCAGAGGAGAAAGGGACCTGGCAGTGTTGGTAGTCAGCAGGATGGCCAGGAGGCAGCAATAAGGCCTGGTGATCAAGAAGGCCAATAGCATCCTGGGGTGGGTCAGAAGTGGAGTGGTTAGTAGATGGAGAAAGGTTCTTCTCCCACTCTATTCTACCCTGCTGAGACCCCATCTAGAATCTTGTGTCCAGTTCTGGGCCCCTCAGTTCCAGAAGGACACAGAGCTGCTGGAGAGAGTCCAGCACAGAGCTATGAAGATGAAGGGAGTGGAGCATCTCCCTGCTGAGGAAATGCTAAGGAGCTCGGTCTCTTGATCTTGGAGAAAAGGAGTCTGGGGGGTGACCCCATTAATGCTGATAAACACATGAAGGATGGGTGTCATGAGGATGAAGCCAGGCTCTGCTCAGGGGCATCTAATGATAGGACAAGGAGCAACAAGTGTCAGCTGGAACAGAGGAGGTTCCACATCAACATGAGAAGGAACTTCTCCACAGTGAGGGTGACAGAGCCCTGGAAGAGGCTGCCCAGGGGGGTTGTGGAGTCTCCTTCTCTGGAGACATTCAAAACCCACGTGGCCATGTTCATGTACGACTTGGTCTAGGTGATCCTGCTGTGGCAGGGGGATTGGACTGGATGATCTTTCGAGGTCCCTTCCAGTCCCTATGTTCCGAGATTCTGTGACTGGTTTTGTGTTTTCTAAACACACACAAGTGACAGGAACACTGACACTCCATGGCTTGCCCGACTTACATCGATGACTTCTAAACAAGCCATGTGGAACAGCGTAAGAACACATTACTGCTAAGATTTAAATAAAGCTTATGGTCGGCGTCAGTACTGCATCAGTATTTTTCCTCCTAGGCCAGCATGCAAAGCAAGAGAGCCCAGAGAGGTCAAATTTGTCTCTCTTCTCACACACTCGTAAGAAGTAAATCTCAATTGCTACCCCAGCACTGGAAGGTGGTTGAGAATACCAATGAGCCACTCCAAAACAGAGCACCACCGCAGGCGGCTGCCGTACGCCGTACCAGAAGCGGAAGGGAAGCTTTGATAGGTAAACTGTACCCGCAGGATAGTTCTAATACAGGCATGAGAATGCCTTAACTCACAAAGCTGACAGAATTCTCTCTGCTGATGCATTTTGTGTTCAAATTAGTGTGATGAAAGCATCCCACGGCTGCTCGTGATGCTGTGTTAGACTTCTCTGCAAGTTCAATTTTCAATCCAAGACAACCCATTGCATTCAAGGATTTTATCTTGTGTTACAGTGGTTTGGTTTCTTTTGTTTGCAGATGGGGAAGCAGCTCTCCTCTTCTATTCCACATAGAATTCAGTGTTTTGAGCCACTGTCCACCCATCCTGCTTCTACCTGGATCCTTTAAGGCCCCAGAGACACACTTAAGAGCCTTTTTTGTTTCCCAGCGACCAGTGGATTTATTCTTGTGGCACAGCAGTTAGTTTTCCATGACCCAAGCTCTCACTGCAAAGTTCTCCTCTTAGTTCCTAAGTTTTTATTTTCTCCCTCATTTTGTCTTCTGAACCTTGTTCTCTCCTACAGCACAGGGATCATCATTTCCCTCCCTTGCTATTCTAGCCTCACTCAGCACACAGTATATCATCTGCGTTTGTCTTCACTTTTGTTCTAATACTTCGTAATAGTCTTCTCCCGTCCAACAAATCACCAGCCAGCCTGTTATCCCTGTGCTCCAGCTCAGGAAAGTTTGAAATCCATTTCTCCTCTACCTGTCTGTCCCTTCCTTTATCTTCGGCTTCATCTCTGTGGTTGCACCCCAGCCATTCATCATCATTTGTTGGCTCTGCATACCTGGAGTGTTCTGCAGGTTGCTCTTTTCCTCTCTAACATGTTATTAGATGCTGGTAAGAACATGACCCTTACCTCTAACCACACTACTGTCTCTCAGCGAGGAGTTTCTGGCCCTAACTCTGTGAGAATGCATCTTCCTCCGTGCACATTCACAGACATCTCCTCCACAGGCAGCCCACAGAGCTTTCTCAGTCATCCTTGTTGTCTGCTTTCACAGGTCACCAGCTTAAAGCCTGGTGGGCACAGAAGTGACCTTTCTATGGGCTTCAAATCCAACTGAAAGAGTCCTGTCAGCTATTACAACTGCTGTCCTCTTTAGCTTAGAGAAAAGGAGACTGAGGGGTGACCTCATGAATGTTGACAAATATGTGAAGGGTGAGTGTCAGGAGGATGGAGCCAGGCTCTGCTCAGGGGCATCTAATGACAGCACAAGGGGCAATGGATGTGAGCTGGAACACAGGAGGTTCCACATCAACATGAAAAGAATCCTCTTTTCCCAGTGAGGGTGACAGAGCACTGGAAGGGGGTGCCCAGAGGGGTTGGGGAGCCTCCTTCTCTGGAGACATTTAAAACCCACTTGGCCATGTTCCCACACAACTGGATCTAGGGGATCCTGCTGTGTCAGGGGGATTGGACTGGATGATCTTTGGAGGTCCCTTCAAATCCCTAATGTTCTGTGACACTCTTGGTTCAGCTCCTGACACCCACCCTTCCCACATTTATCAACATTAATGAGGTCACCGCTCAGTCTTCTTTTCTCCAAGCTCAAGAGACCCTCAGCCTTTCCTCAGCAGGGAGATGATCCACACTCTTCATCTTTGTAGCTTTGCACTGGACTGTCTCCAGCAGGAGATGTTTAAAACCTGCCTGGATATGTTCCTGTGCAACTACGTCTAGACAATCCTTCTCTGGCAGGGGGATTGGACTAGATGGTCTTTCAAGGTCCCTTCCAATTCCTGATTCTAATGAGTCCTTAATTCCGCTGCTAAAGAGGCAGGCTTTGAGCTCTCCCCCAGAGTACCACCCAGAAAGTGAATCACCCACAACAACCAACTTCTAAACTACTGCCCTCTGAACTGCAACCAAGCACTAGGAGTCACTTCAGCAGGCGAGGAAGAGTTAATTAATGCAACTTTTTCTTTGAAGGGTACTGGAGGTTTAGAAAGTATCAAAAGAGATGGAAGGAACTGCTAATAAACGTAAAGCAGCCATCACGCCCGCAAACGCAGCATAAACCTTATCTCACTGCAGCCAGCACCGGCAGCCTACAAAACAGCTCTCGGACCAGTCCAGCTAACACAAAGGGGCAAACTGATCTGGGCACTTAACATCTGCAGTGTCATCAGAAAGAACTGACAGCACAGAAAAATTCTGCCACGAATTGGGAGTTTGCTCTGCAGGAACAACCACGTCAGCACGTCTTTCACATCAGACCTTTCCACTAAAATAGCGATTTTCACGAAATAATTATTTTCCCTGCTGCTTTTAACATTTCTGTGAACGAAGAGTTTATAGGAAGTGAGACAAGCAGGAAGCCCCCGCACGTAGAGCATTGACACGATCAGTCAGTCATTCTACAAGGAGATTACTCGGCTGTGCACCAACAGAGCAGGTTTGCTGTGGTCATTTTTGGTGACATAAGTCAGCTGCTCGCGCTGAGCATTTTGAGCTGTGTCTCACTTACTGAGAACTAGTGAAGCATCCGTGTTAGTCCTGAAGTCCACAACCCAGCAGCGCTCCAGGATTACCACTTCAGAGGCTTCAAAGCTCTGTGGAACAAAGACAGCAGAATGTTAGGAATTGGGATGCGACTCTCGTTTAGCTGTTCACAGCCAAAGCAACACACAGATGTCTGACAGACAACAGAGCAGTAATGGCAATGGCCAGCGGCATCCTGGCCTGTGTTAGAAACTCTGTGTCCTGCAGGAGGAGGGAGGTGGTTCTCCCCCTGCACTCAGCACTGGGGAGGCTGCACCTTGAGTACGAAGTCCAGGTTTGGGCACCTCAGTCCAAGGGAGACATCGAGGTGCTGAAGCGAGTGCAGAGGAAGGCAACAAAGTTGAGGAGGGCCTGGAGAATCAATCTGATGAGGAGAGATGGAGAGAGTTTGGGCCGTTTAGTTTGAGGAAGAGGAGGCTGAGGGGAGAGCTCCTCGCTCTCTACAACTATCTCAAAGGACACTGTGGAGATGCTGGTGCTGGTCGCTTGTCACAGGTGATTAGCAACAGAAGCAGAGGGAAGGGCTTCAAGCTCCAACAGGAGAGGGGTTAGACTGGCCATCAGGAAGAGATTCTTCCTGGAGACAGTGGTCAGGCACTGGAATGGGCTGCCCAGGGTGGGGGTTGGTTGAGTCCCCATCCTTGGTTGTGTTTAAAAGCCACTTCGACACAATGTTGGAGGATCTGGTTTATGAGTGACCTCGTAGAATAGGTTGGACTCAATCCCAGGGGTCTTTTCCAACCTCAATCATCCTATGACTCTGACAGCAGAGCAGGCAGGTGGATACAGGCACTGGATTTACTGGTTTGTGCCATCCTGCTGGAGCTCCATGGGTGATTAGGGCAATGAACTGCTGGGAGAGACCATACAGGACACTAAATAAAAAGGAACTTGGCTTTTTTGATCCTGTAGGCACCTTGGAAGTTTAGGTGACACCTCTTCTCTAAGCACATCAGGGAGACCCAGCTCATTCCAACTCCCACGCTTACTAGTAAGGCTGAATCGGATGTCAGGCTCTATTCAAAAGGCAGGATGCTTTCTGGGGAACAAAATAAACTGCAGTGTACCAGCAGGCATTCCTCTTCTACTCTTCTTTAGGAGGGATTTCTCTATCACCACTCGAGACCTGGAGTGTTGTCTCTGGCTATGCAAGTGAAGTGACATCAAGTGATACAGCCCCACTGCCGAGCGCAGGCTGGTACAAATGACCACTATCACTTCTTGTGCATGCTCCAAGGAGACAACACAGACACTTCTTCTAGTGTAGTAAGTGGGACTCGTTTGTCAGAGGAGTGCAGCTGTAAATCACCCTCTCAGAACTAATTTTTTCTCCCCTTAAAACTTTTATTACCCATTTTTTTATCCCTAGAATCCAGTGACAAATAACTCCTGGAACATGTCCCCATGTACTTCCTTGGTGTGGGTTCCCATGCGAGTGTCACAAAGCCCATTCTTCAGTGAGAGCTGGCAAGGATCGCTGTCAAGTCTGGCTTTAAGACTCTTCTCTCAGATATTTCTTTACTCTGAATGAACCTAAAGATTAAAAACTTTTCATCTACCAGTTTTAGCAAAAGCTGGAACTCTGGTTCCTGTGTCTGACACTTAAACATGGAATTCTTGGAGTCATTTGTTATCACAGAATCATTCAGGTTGGAAAAGGCCCCTGGGATCAGAGTCCAACCACCTACTCTTACAAGGTCATCCCTAAACCTGATCCCTCAACACCTCATCCAAACAATCTTTGAACACATCCAGGGATGGGGACTCAACCATCTCCCTGGGCAGCCCATTCCAGTGCCTGACCACTCTTTCTGGGAAGAACTTCTTCCTAGTATCAAGTCATCCTGCAACGATGCTGTGATATTAATGTTCTCACTCGGTGTCTGTCAAGTAAGCCTCGACTCAATCTGTGTGATAAGGGAAAACACGCTTCCTGGGCAGCTTACGAGGCACCTCAATTATTGCAGACAGACTGTAACATGGTCCTTCATCACAACCACCCCTACAAACTGTCAGCTCACTGAAAGATACTCAAATCTCACTCAAAAACACGCCCTACCCACTGTGATTAATCCATCACGCAACGCCACCAGATACCAGCCTCCAGCTGACGTTATAAAACTGCATTCAGGCTGGAAAATGCTGACTGACATTGCTGGAAAGCCCTGCACAACAGACGAGCACCTTTAACGTTCTACTGCCCTTAACGAGTACCAACACCTCACCGACAGCATTTTCTTCTCAGCTTAAAATACGTCAGTAGTAGTGATAATCGTCACGTACAGACAAAGTGTCTTCACACCCCACACCCACCTCGTTTAGTACCGCTCAGGTTAGTGGGCACAAGTGTAATTTAAAAAGGAAAATTAAACCCTTTCTACCTTCTACCCGCAGCGTGCGGGAATCCCAAATCACCCTTCCCACCTGAACAGTTAATTATTTACAGTTCAGCTACCAATTACTTAATCTTCTCACAGCCGCCTTCCAGCGCCAGGCTCACAACACGCACCGCGGAGAAGACGCTTTGAACAACGTGCCCCCGCGCTCTCCACTTCTTGTCTGACGTGTCAAAAGTCATTAATCTCTGGCTCAGTCGCCAATGGGTTTCCATTTTACTTCAAAAATAGCGCTTCATTCTAATTTTAGGCTAAATGTATTTTAAAATTAGGCACAGCAGCCTAATTGCAGCCCTGAGCAGCTTCAGCTCTACCGGGGCAGAAAGGAAGACAGAAGAGTAAAGCCAACACGCGACTGCTGCAAGAGCGCTGTGTTTGTCAAGTGCTTTCTGTTTGGGTCTGCCCACGTTCACCACTGGACTGGGAGTCTTGCGATGACTGGGATCGCTTGTGGCAACTCTGGGTTCCTGAGGCCACAGCATCACAAACTTCCCAAGGACCTTTTTGTTGCTTTAGACAGATGCGCACGGTTTTTAAGCCAAACCCATGGTTTCTCGTACCTTGAGGCGGCAGCAACAGAACCAAACCGCTGAGCCTTGTATAGAAACTTTTAAGAAACTAATGCCTTGGCTCAAATAAGACTTCTCTTGCTCTACTAGAGCACGACGCATCGCCGGGTTGGGATGCGGGACAGAATGGGGTCTAAGCGTGAAGCAATAATAATTTCTTAGCAGTACAGTCAAACCGGCAATTTACTCATCCCAAAACCATCCAGACATCAGTACAAGGACAGTTCTCGTAAAGCGGTTGCTTCATCTCTAGCCTTTCAGGCCATCCTCAAGGGAAACCTGCACATCACTTCTCAAACACAGCTGTGGAGTTCAGGGCACAGTTTACTGGCAACTAAACGGACCTAACAGCTAAAATTCATAATTCTGCAGATACCAAAGACATTCAATGGACCATAAAACAGGAGTTATGGACTGACGATGATCCCTCCCTCCAGTCAGCTCCCCACATTCTACCAGCTATAAACTGCTTGTCTTTTTGCTTTGAAAGGCAACTGTCTCTTCACCTCCTCATTCCACTCAGAACACCCTGCCTACTTTTCCTCCTCTTCCTCTCCCAGGAGCTACCTTTCCTTTCCAAGCTGGTAGAACTGATCTGTATTTAACAGAACTCTGAGCAACGAGTTTAGCCTTAAACACTGATGTCTTTAGTCTCAGACTTTAAAGGAGTCTGCGATCAAGACAGAGCCACTTCTCATCGAGTGTCACTTGGTTTAATCAATGCCAAAGCCTCTAACAACTGACGCAAAGCCCCCTCTCGCAGCATCCCCCCCCCACTGTCACTGTTCAGAGTAACAGGAGCACAAGAACGGGGGAATTTCAGCAGAGGTATTTTTAACAGATAGGAAAGCGAGAGCAATAGGTTAGGACGTGTGAGCAGGACAGGTACCGACCTGTCTGAGCAGAAGCACCAGAGCATGTTTAAATTCAAACTCAACTCCGTGATTTGATGTGCAGTGCAAACAGGGTTTCCAACGGCACCTTTCACAGAGCAGCACTGGGGTTTCTAACCTGTTCACCAGGACTGCTTCTTCCAACAACGGTAAGCGAACAGCTCACAGCCAGCTTAGCTGCACTTAGACCTCCACACCTTCTCTGCAAACACCATCTTTGCTTTTTGTGCAGAAAGAAAGAAGTGTACTTTGAAAGCAGACAACACAACTCAGCCCCAGCCCATGACATCGGTCAGTCTCCAGCTCCACAATCACTGTCTGAAGGCAAGTGCACAGAGTCCTCCGGCAGAGGACTTCAGTCCTCTTCGGTCTTCCAGATTCTCAAGTATTTTACTGCCATATTCTACAGGTGAAGCAGAAACAAAACCAAGTAGAGACATCCTAAGGTTTGGTTACTTCAAATGCCATTATCCAGAAGTTATCTGATTATACTTTATCAGGTTATTTACATCTAAACGCTATTCCAATACATTTGTGTGCCTCAATGTACTGCAGAGCCTGGGAGCTGCAGTCCCACCTGCTGGCTACAAACACCAACTGTTCAAAACTGATGGTAACAGGCTCTACACAGGCCTTAGTGCCACTTCTGATCACAGAACATTTGGGATTGGAAGGGTCTTTGAAAGATCATCCAGTCCAATCCCCCTGACATAGCAGGATCATGCAGACCCAGTTGCACAGGAACGTGTCCAGGTGGATTTTAGATGTCCCCAGAGAAGGAGACTCCACAACATCCCTGGGCAGCCCCTTCCAGTGCTCTGTCACCCTCACAGGGAAGAAAATCCTTCTCACACTGATGTGAAACCTCCTCTGTTCCAGCTCACACTCATTACCCCTTGTTTTATCACTAGATCTCACTGAGCAGAGCCTGGCTCCATCCTCCTGACACCCACCCCTCACATATTTATCAATATGAATGGAGTCACTCCTCAGCCTGCTTTTCTCCAAGCTCAAGAGACCCAGCTCCCTCAGCCTTTCATCAGGGAGATGCTCCCCTCCCTTCAGCATCTCTGTGGCCCTGCACTGGACTCTCTCCAGCAGCTGTGTGTCCTTCTGGAACTGAGGGGCCCAGAACTGGACAAAAGATTCCAGATGTGGTCTCACCACAGCATAGCACAGGAGGAGAACCTGTCTTGACCTGCTAACCACCCCTCTTCTGATCCACCCCAGGATGCCACTGCTCCTATCACAACTCTAGTTCCTACGCTCTGCTGAAGGAGAAGCACATAGGAAAAAGCCACACAAAAGGATGAGTTTGCTTTATGCCACTTCCCACGAGCAGAGAGGGCTGTGGCATCCTCCTCTCCTGCCACTGCTGCTGAAGGTGTGGCTGCAGCACTGGGGAGCAGCAAAAAGCCTGGCAGTTCAGAGAGTCCCCAGCAACCACTGCTGCTTTGCAGCTACTCAGTTCACTATCGATGACACCTTGATCTGAGCTCCCGTTATTAACCACAAATGACATTCTGCTGTTTGTGGAGGTGTCCCAATTCCTGGAGAAGGTGCCTTACTAACTGCAAGTACTTCCACAACTGCAAGATGTTGTGAAATACGATTCCTCAGCGTGAAAACAGACACCCACACACAGCCTCCACCTACAACCACAGTATCTCTGATGCAAGTGTAAGAGAGAGAAGGCTGGAGACAGGTCTTTTACTCTGAGCTACTTTAGGAGACTTTGAACTGATGAATAATGCCAGCAATAGATTCTTTGCACGCAGCTGAACAACAGCTCTGATATCACAGGCAACCACAATATAACCTGTAAGAGCAGCTGCCAAAGCCACAGCAACTCAAGGGATGGTTAGCAGATCAAGAGAGGTTCTCCTCCCTCTCTACTCTGCCCTGCTGAGACCACATCTGGAATTTGGGAATGAGTGGCCCAGAGCTGGACACAAGAAGGACACAGAGCTGCTGGAGAGAGTCTCCAGCACAGAGCCATGAAGATGATTAAGGGAGTGCAACATCTCCCTGACGAGGAAAGGCTGAAGGAGCTGGGTCTCTTGAGCTTGGAGAAAAGGAGACTGAGGGGTAACCCCATTAATGTTGATAGATAGACAAAGGGTGGGTTATAGGAGGATGGAGCCAGGCTCTGCTCAGGGGCATCTAATGATGAGACAAGGGGCAATGGGTGTCAGCTGGAACACAGGAGGTTCCACATCAATCTGAGAAGGAACTTCTTCACAGTGAGGGTGACAGAGCCCTGGAAGGGGCTGCCCAGGGGGGTTGGGAGTCTCCTCTGGAGATGTTTAAAACCTGCCTGGACATGTTCCTGTGGAACTTGATCTGGGTGATTCTGCTGTGGCAGGGGAATTGGACTAAATGATCTTTTGAGGTCCCTTTCAGTCCCTAATGTTCTGGGAATCTGTGAAGTCCTCTGCACCTACAGCATCACAGCCACATAACACCAGCAAGGAGAGAACCCTGCCTCCACCTTCTTGAGCACAGTAGTAAGGGCAGAGCTATCCTGCTAACCACCACTGGCCACAGGATGCACAGCCTGGCCTCAGCAGAGAGCAGTGTCTGAGCAGCGGTGCTAGCACAGTCCTGGGGGTGCTGGTCCAGACAGACAGCCCCACAGAACGTGCACATTATGGACGTGTCCTAACGGGCATAGATGTGCGCATCCTCCAGTCTCCAGCGGAGGCTGTTCTGTGCAAGAGCCAACTCCCTTTGGCACCTCACAAGAGCTCTGTGGCTATCACATGTACAGCAAGTGTAGGGTAGCCCTACAGCCAACACCACCAGTACAATAATGAGGCTATAAACACGAGCAAAGGTCAGCAGTTTGCACCAGCACTTCTGAGGAAAAGGAACACGGAGCCACACTTTGAACAGTGGATGAGGCCCGAAGACACCGTGTGAGACCAACTGCTCTAGTCCTTTCCAGAGTTGGAGTCTTCCTTCCTATAAAGCTCCAGCACAGCAGTGTTACAGACAGCTGCCTGTACCGCTAACGTGTAGCTGACTGCTAGTGCGGCGATTAGCCAGCAGCCAGCACTGTGCACCCGCAAGCATCCCCAGTTTAGACCGCCTGGGCTATTTTCAGTTTCCCAGGTTTCCAGCACAGAGACTGAACTCTGCACCATGGCTGAGGCCAGCCTGTCGCACCCAAGCAACTGCGGGCAGCTGCACTGGGCTCCGTCCAGCTGCCCTCTTCAGCTCCACACGAATGTCGCTGTGGATAAACCCTGCCAAAAGCAACACCAAGCACTATTTAAACTGTGAGAGGTCATCCATTACTAATTCTGTGGGTGCTCCAGCACTCCAGCCTTCGCTGAAGCAACGCCGACCTACATAAGCCCCACACGCTTGGACGCAGCGGCTGCGCCACGTTCTTCGACTCACAGACAGACTGCGTTTTCACTTTGCCAGGGTGCTTGTCACGCAGCAACAGCATTTTGAGATCACTTCGTTCAGACCATAAACTGTGCCTGGAACAGAGACTTAATCTTGAGGTGCTAAAATTGTCATGGCTGTCACGGCTAGAACCGAAGCGGCTCCGCCAGCTTGCCAAGCCTGTAAGAAACGGCATAATTTTGAAAAATTAAGCTGTTACAGGTAAGACTACAGTACAGGGGGATGGTAAGAAAACAGACTAACAACGACGTGCTAGGAGCTTCTGTGAGTTTAATGAGCAAATAAAAAGCTGTTGGGAATAAGCCCATCTGAATCAAAGATGCAGGACAGGATTTGCTGCCGTTAAGCAGTCACCAGGGACTAACTGTGCCAGAAACGTGCTAAGACAAGTAGAAGGGACAAGCAGACTGTCCCGTGTGGTATTTCCAGTCTGGGTTCTACAATGCGATAGGACCTGGCAAGTCGAATAAAGTTCTGTCATACTGAGATCACTGCTTCTGCATCACTGGGTACCAATTCCCGTTAAGCCTTTAGGGCTTCTCCATCCTAGGTGTTAATTTTGACCCAGTTCTGGCCTCATTAGGCACAAATCCCCAAACAACCTTTTTTGTGGGGGGAAAAAAGCCTCTTCTCTAAGATGAGCACAGAAGCTGAACCTGGCTTTCAGACTGGTGAGGAATCAGCCAGGCTACACTCCAGGACTTCTACAGGAGAGGTCTTGTTTCTACTCCTGCTCCTCCCTCTTGGGCAAAGGTGCTGCATCAGAAAGAAGAGGCTGTGAACGTGCAAGGCAGCAGACACTTGCTTTGTGCAGAAAAAGGACAACACGAGCTCAGGAGCAGCAGTCTTAAGGGAATTACAATGAAGTCACTTAGTCTGAGGCTAAGGTATAAGCTTCAGGCCAGTCTAACACTGCACACAAGAGAGTTCCTGGGCTCCTCACCTCAAGAACATGGAACTGCTGGAGAAAGTCCAGCGTGGAGACACAATGATGATGGAGAGTCTCCCTGAGGAAAGGCTGAGGGAGCTGGGTCTCTTGAGCTTGGAGAAGAGGAGACTGAGGGGCAACCTCATTCATGTTAATAAATATGTGAAAGGCAGGTGTCAGGAGGATGGAGCCAGGCTCTGCTCAGTGGCATCCAGTGATAGGACAGGGGGCAGTGGGTATGAGATGGAACAGAGGAGGTTCCACATCAATCTGAGAAGGAACTTCTTCCCAGCGAGGGTGACAGAGCCCCAGAAGGGGCTGCCCAGGGGGTTGTGGAGTCTCCTTCTCTGGAGATGTTTCAAACCCACCTGGACATGTTCCTGTGCAACTGGATCTAGGGGATC
>JAOXOE010000256.1:69097736-69111590 GCA_028565055.1 Phoeniculus purpureus | reverse complement strand
TATGAGCCAGCAGTGTGCCCAGGTGGCCAAGAAGGCCAGTGGCATCCTGGCTTGTGTTAGAAATAGTGTGGCCAGCAGGAGTTGGGAGGTTGTTGTTCCCCTGTATTCGGCATTGGTGAGGCCACATCTTGAGTACTGTGTCCAGTTTTGGGCACCTCAGTACAAGAGAGACATCGAAGCACTGGAGCAGGTGCAGAGGAGGGCAATGAAGTTGGTGAAGGGCCTGGAGAATAAATCCGATGATGAGAGATTGAGAGATTGATTCTGAGATGTTTAAAATCTGCCTGGCCTTGTTCCTGCGCAACTGGATCTAGGTGACCCTGCTGTGGCAGGAGGTCCCTTCCAGTCCCTAATGATCCTATGGTTCTGTGATTCTTGCAAACCCTGAGAAGTTGAAGCTGAGATCGCTGCCGCCTTCTCCTGAAAACTCCAAGCAAATAACCGCATCCCCTACTCCAGCCCTGAGAATCAAATTGCATCCCTGATTTCCTCTTGTGAAGCCTGAGCAACCCATGCAGATGGAAGACCCTGCTCCCGTGTTATCACAGTGAATTGCATTTGTTAAGCTTGATTTAACTAATTAATTGATTTGATTCTGTGATTCCGCAATTTAGGGCAACATTTTCCACTTTCTTCTGGCGTTTTACCTCAACGCCGCCGCATCCCACAGTGTTTTGTGAATCTGAGGAGCGTTTCTCTATTTCCAGAGACCACCCAGCACTGCTGGTTGCAGTGTTAGCATGAGGAGCACTTCAGTTCTTTCACCACTTACAATGTCTGGATGTGCCACAGGGGCTCCAAAGCAAGAGCTCAGTGGGATCTACTGAGGACGTCTTGCTGCTCCATTAGTCCTCTTTGTACAAAATGGGGATAATCAGAGAAATTTGGGGCTGGAAAGAGCATCGAACTGTTCCCCTGCTCTGTGGCAGGGTCAGGAAATCTGGTTTATTCTTGGCAGATGTCCGTATAATCTGTTCCTAAAGCCCTCCAAAGTCTCTCATAGTAATTCACTTTGAGATCTAAAGGTGAAAAATGCGACGTAAGACCTGAATATTGTTGTTATTATTAGCAGGGCTGTTGTTCGGGGGACAGCTTAGCAGCACAGTCCCAGATGGCACTTTAAGAAAGAGCCCAGAAGGAACGAGTTAGAGCTGGGTCGCGCCAGTCCCGCTGGAAGTGCTGAGCCAGCACTGCTGTTCTTCTGCCTGCTGCCAGATTAGTCTGAAATTAAACTCCACAGCCTTCGCCTGTGTTTGCACAGCGGCCAAGTGCTGCCAACGTTTCCTATATTACAGGGTTGGATCACTCCTGTGAAGCCACTGGTGCCACTCCAGAGTGATGCCTGTTGTGAAGAGATGCCCATGGTCCCTTTTGCAGGTGCCACGTGCAGCAAGCACAGGATATCGCGTGTTTCTCCCCTCTCAAACATGGTTTGTGATGCTCAGGTGAACCAGCTATATGACTGGGAAAGCTGGTAATTGGTATCTGCTCTATTGTGTAAGTAGATGCTGATCCCACATTCCCACTGGTGCTGACACCAACAGACGGTCATGCAATGAAATTGCTCCCCATCTCCCAGTCAGACTTAGTTTGCTCTAGAAAATCGTAAGACTCTTTAGGTATAGGTCTATCCTTTAAAGAGCCCTGGGCAGGGGATGAGCTGTTGGTCCCTCATTGTCTTCTACCATCTAGACACCCCATTTAATCTCATGGCTTCCCTCCTGCCTCATTACCCCTGGAGCTGCCCCAATCACGCCCAGCTCTGTTTAGGCAAATGGATGAAACCCTTCACAGGGGATCAGGGTTCAGCCTAAAGATCACAGCCTTTGCACTCAAAGCTTGAGGCGTTTGAGTAGAAGACATGAAATTTAAATATATTCTTGGAGAAGTTTCCTTTCCAGCTAGTAGATCTGACTCTGCTGAGACAGAGGTTCAGGCACAGAGATGGAGGCACACTCCCTGGTGTCTGTAACTGATACCTAACACCTCCTGAAGCCTACACAAGTCAGACGATGCTCCTGATATGTAGTCTGAATGTGCCTATCATATTCACAGATTCGTAGAACATTAGGGATTGGAAAGGACCTTGAAAGATCATCCAGTCCAATCCCATGGCCACAGCAGGATCCCCTAGATCCAGTCGCACAGGAACATGGCCAAGCTGGTTTTAAATGTCTCCAGAGACGGAGACTGCACAAGCTCCCTGGGCAGCCCCTTCCAGTTAAAACCAGGGACAGCAGACCTTGCTTCTCCTCTGGCTTCCCATCCCCTCGCCCTTTCCTCATCAGGAAGATGCTCCATTCCCTTCATTATCTCTGTGGCTCTGCACTGGACTCTCTCCAGTAGCTCTGTGTCCTTCTGGAACTGAGGGGCCCAGAACTGGACGCAAGATTCCAGCTGTGGTCTCAGCAGGGCAGAGCAGAGGGGAAGGAGAACCTCTCTCCATAGAATCATAGAACCATAGAATCATTAGAGATTGGAAAGGACCTCGAAAGATCATCTAGTCCAATCCCCCAGTCTTCTGATCCACTCCAAGATGCCATTGGTATTCTTGGCCACCAGGGGCTATTACTAGCTCCTGGCCATCCTGCTGGCCACCAACACCCCCAGATCCCTTTCTTCTACGCTGCTCTCATCATAGCGCACAGGGTAGCTCAATGTATCCCTATAAAGTTCATTCTCTGTTGAATTCTGGAGGAGGGAAGGAGAAGAGGTTTTACAGCGTTTTAACCAAATCCATTTGATCAAGTTCATGAATAAAAAAATCTGTAGGACTGTCCTTGGGAAAAAAAAACGTGTAGTCTGCTGAGACTAAATTTAACTCTGTAAACAACTGCCTACACAAAACTGGTTGTGGTGCCCGGAGCTGCAGATCCGAGGCAGGGCTGCGGCCAAGGCACGGCTGTGTGAAGAGGGTGTTGCTCGCAGCACTGTGCCCCGATCTCTTGTCTGTCTTGTCCATTGGAACCGGAGGTCACTTTGGTCTGCCCTGGTGATTAAACTTCATCTGGTTCTGTTTCTTGTGTTTGTGGCAAGAAACAGGGCAGCTTGTCTCCTGGTTTGTGTCTGGGATTGCAGGGCAAAGAAGATGGCACATTCTGGTGTCCTCAGCATCAGAAGAGCATTGAATGGTTGGAGTGAGTCCAGAGGAGGCCACAGAGATGATCCAAGGGCTGGAGCACCTTTGCTATGAGGACAGGCTGAGGGAGCTGGGTTTGTTCAGCCCAGGGGAGAGAATACTCGGGGGCGACCTTCTTGCTGCTTTCCAGGACCTGAAGGGAACCTCCAGAAAGGCTGCAGAGCTACTTTTCCCAAGGGGATCCAGTGACAGGACAAGGGGAAGTGGTTTGAAACTGAAGGAGGAGAAGTTCAGACTAGATCTTATGAAGAAGTTCTTCAGTGCAAGGGTGGAGAGACTCTAGAATCAATTGCCTGGAGAGTCTGTGGCTGCCCCCTCCCAGGAAGTGCTCAAGGCCAGGTTGGATGGGGCCTTGAGGAACCAAGTCGTGTTGTCACTGCCCATGGCAGGGGCTTGGAGTAGATGATCTCTGAGGTCCCTTCCAACCTGAGCCAGTCTGTATTTCTATGATCTATGACTTCTGGTCTGGGAGAGAGGATCTCTGCAGATTTATTTCAGTAGATGGACAATCTCCCTGGCTGGTTGAACTTGAACAACAACCCCAGCCAAGCACCAAATAACCCTCCTTTGCTCAGGCTCCCCTACCTGCTGTGGCCCTATCAGAAAGTTGTGGGGTTTTCAGTGTTCTTGCACTTACAGTACAGCAACGGGTTTAGAAAATACAGGGATGCATAAATGTCTATATAAACATAGAGAAAGTCATATAAGTGACTGAATCTTCAACAACATTGACCAAGTGGCTGTTGCCTTCACATTTCTGTAGGTGAA
Source organism: Phoeniculus purpureus (assembly GCA_028565055.1). Lineage (NCBI taxonomy): Eukaryota > Metazoa > Chordata > Aves > Bucerotiformes > Phoeniculidae > Phoeniculus > Phoeniculus purpureus. The sequence continues at coordinate 69,107,683 of JAOXOE010000256.1, read as the reverse complement.
TTCATCGGTTCATTAGAGCCAGGGTAAGGACTCTGCAGCCGTCTAGTCTATATTGTCCTTTCTTTAGCTGGGGAATGTTGAACCTCAGTGACCAACCCTCGAAGAGGAAAAATTTCGGAGCTTAATTCCTCCCTGGCTCGAACTTTTGTATTTCTTTGGCTGTAGATTTATGTTCCAAGAACTTGGATTTACATAAAGACGCATCTATTTGCACATAATTTGCAAGAGTTCCCTTTAGCCTGTAATTGTGCTAAATAGGGTTGTCGAGGCCGCAGCATACCTAACGTCTTGCCGAATGGATTTTTAAGGGTTCTTTTTTTTACTTCTTCTTCTTTTTATTTTTCCTCTAAACTCTGCTAAAATTGAAAGAACGGAATAGGGCTACAAAACCCCCCCACCCCCAAAACCCAAAGAGAGATGAAAGATGGCCTTGTGGTTAAAATCCTGGCCTGCAATTCCAGAAATCTGGGTTCAATTTCCAGCCCTGCCACTCACTTCCTGCGTGACCTTGGGCGAGTTGGATAATCTCCGTGTGCCTCGGTTCATGCGGCGTGTTAATAATATTGCCTTTGTGTCACGAGCTGCTTGGAGCATGAGCACACGGATTCACAGAACATCAGGGACTGGAAGGGACCTCGAAAGACCATCCAGTCCAAGCCCCTTACCACGACAGGATCCCCTACAACCAGTCGCACATGAACATGGCCAGGCAGGTTTGAAACATCTCCAGAGAAGGAGACTCCACAACCGCCCTGGGCAGCCCTTTCCAGGGCTCTGTCACCCTCACCACGGATGAGTTCTTCCTCAGATTGATGTGGAACCTCCTCTCTTCCTGCTCACCCCCGTTGCTCCTTGTCCTACCATTAGATGACACTGAGCAGAGCCTGGCTCCATCCTCCTGACACCCACCTTTTCCATATTGATCAACATTCATGGGGTAACCCCCTCAGTCTCCTTTTTTCCACACTCGAGAGCCCCAGCTCCCTCAGCCTTTCCTCACCAGGGAGATGCTCCACTTCCCTCATCATCTTTGTGGCTCTGCTCTGGACTTTCTCACGACTGGGAGCTGGTGCTGGCACAGCCTTCTTGCTCTGCTCTAATGGTAACAATAACAGGAATAATGTTTTCCCTCAAGACTGTGTGTTTAAAGAATGAAGGGGGTAGTATAAAGGGATTCCTTTTAGAGTCTTTGATGGGTGCAATTTGAAGGAAGGAGTTCCTTTCTTCTTTGTGTCACCAGAGAACACAGTTTAGTGGGCGTTGTGTTGACGGTTGGACTTGATGATCTTGGAGGTCTCTTCCAAGCTTAATGATTCTTTGATTCTATAATTCTGCAACGGAAGGTCATTGGTGACATCATCATGCCCAGCTCTGCTGGACCTGAGAACCCAACAGAAGTAGTTGGCCCTAGATGTACCTTTTAGTACCTCATTGTAGGGGTGTAAAAGGTTGTAAGAGACAAGCACAGTCCACAAGATCCTACAAAAGAGTATACTGCTACTATAGTGCTACAGGAGGTTTAGACTGGACATCAGCAATAATTTCTTCACTGGAAGAATGGTCAGGTGTTGGTGGTGGAGTCACCATCCCTGGAGGGGTTCAAAGAACACAGAGATGTGGCCCTAGGGAACAGGGTTTACTGGGCAGGGTGAGGTTGGGTTGATGGTTGTGCAGGACAATCTTGGCGGTCTCTTGCAACCTCAATGACTCTGTGATTCTATCAAAATAGAACGGAGCTGCAGCCGTGACATCAGCCCAGTCTGTTGAGCGTCATTGTTCCGCTTCTTTCCACCCAAGTAGGTCTCACTAATGTGGACTCAAAATAAAACAGTCTGGGTGTTTTACTTCCCAGAGTAAACAGGCTGAAAAACAGCAGGGCTGAGCACGTCTGTTAGCAGGGGGTACCTTATCCAGATGTGACCAGTTAAGTTTTGTGATGCTAAATTATGAGATTAGTGCTGTGGATTTAGATCCTGGGCTGATTAGTCTTAAGAATAACTTCAGTGTCTGAGTCTTGGTTCCCTAAGTTTGTCAGGGATCTGGAAATAACCTTAAAATGACAAATAAAAAGCTCACTTAAGGAAAACATGTGCTGTACGTCCTGACAATCTGTCATCTGTCTGGGCTACGTCGTTAAGAAAATCTCCTTTCTTGTGAAGGAGAGGAAGGATACTGCAGTCCCTGTGCAGAGCCGACTGAAACTGAGTAGCTCCTGTAGTGCTCTGATATAAAACTGAGACCAAGACGGCAAAAAATCATCAGTGCCTTTGGGTTCCTATCCGGTGGCAGCTTGGAGAAGACCTGACTTTTAGAGACTGGATGTTCAACCCCACGTGAAAAGCAGGGCAAGGCAGACAACCAGCTTGTGGATGACTTTTAGCAAAGCGCTATCAACAAGTTTGCTGAGCCTCCTTCACTGGAGACGTTTAAGACCTGCCTGGATGCGTTCCTGTGTAACTTGGTCTAGGTGATCCTGCTGTGGCAGGGTGATTGGACTAGATGATCTTTCAAGGTCCCTTCCAATCCCTAATGATTCTATGATGGCACTTCTGGAGCTGAGGGGCCCAGAACTGGACACAAGATTCCAGATGTGGTCTCACCAGGACAGAGTAGAGGGGAAGGAGAACCTCTCTCCATCTGGTGACCACCCCACCATAGAACAGTTTTGGATGGAAGAGACCTTCAAGATTGTTGAGTTCAACCTTTTTGTAGCCCTATCAGCACCACTCAACCCTGTCCACAAACACAGCACCTACGCTCCTCCTATATCTAACCCAAAAGAACTGTCCAGGTGACCTTAATACCAGATGGAGTCCTCCCCATTTTACTGTATGAAAAAAGACATTTGCTCATAAGAAATAAAAAGGGAGAGACTTACAGTGAGGGTGACAGAGCACTGGAGGGGCCTGCCTCAGGGGGTTGTAGAGTCTTCTTCTCTGGAGATGTTTAAAACTCACCTGGATGTGTTCCTGTGCGACTGGATGTAGGTGATCCTGCTATGGCAGGGGACTTGGACTGGATGATCTTTTGAGGTCCCTTCCAATCCTTGATGTTCTGTGATTCTGTGACTTTCACGGTACATAACAAGTCCTTTTTCTTCAGGCTTGTTTGCTTTTCAAAGCCTTATGGGGACACCCAAGACACGAAATAAACCCCCTAAACTTTCAAGCGAGGTACGTTGGGATTTAGGTTTCCAGTGTGTTGTTAAATCTCAAAGTTAAGAATGAAATACTTGGCTCCTCTTTCCCTTCTCTTTCAAGGAAATGACTTCCAGGGTTGTTCACAGATGTCACTTCTCCTCATTTCCATGTCCAAACTTCTAAGAATTACACACACATGGAATTTTTGGGACCAATTTCCATCTCCAAACGTTTTGCAGACTCATTAGACTTTAGTCCTTTTCACAGGTATGGAAAAAATATTACGCTCAGGAATTCTTCTCAATAACATTCACTCGGTAACTCACGCAGTTTGGGGACTGAGAAAGTTTCTTCACCTGAGGTTTTTGTTTGTTATTCCAAATTTACTGCCAGAAACTTGACGCTTAACTCCAGAAACGTTTGTCCAAGATGGGTTCCAGAGATTAAAAGACTGAGTTTACTAGAGTTAGTGTGAATTTAAGACTATGAACAGCTTTCTCTGTTAAAGTTCTTATTTGCAAGTTCAATTTGTGCTCCTGGGCTTGATTTGCAGCAGAAATAATTTATTAAAAAATAAAGGAAAAGAAATGGTTCATTAATTACTACAGAAAGAAGTGCGGTAGAGGGCATGAAAATTTATGGAGTCTTAATTTCTGTGCTAACAGAAATTTAACAGACACTAATTTAATCTACATTAGAGTCTTGACAACTCTGAAATTGGATCACACTGACCAGAAAAGGTGGTAAAATCCAGATCAGTCGCAGAATCACAGAATCATTCAGGTTGGAAAAGACCCCTGGGATCATCGAGTCCAACCATCAACCCTACTCTACAAATTCACCCCTAAACCACATCCCTCAACACCACATCTGAGCCACTTTTAAACTCATCCAGGGGAGGGGACTCAATGTTGTAGAGAGCAATGAGGTCTCCCCTCAGCCTCCTCTTCCTCAAACTAAAGAGCACCAACTCTCTCCATCTCTCCTAATCAGATTTATTCTCCAGGCCCTTCTCCAGCTTCCTTACCCTCCTCTGCACTCACTTCTCCCTTGTACTGCGGTGCCCAAAACTGGACCCAGTACTCAAGGTGCAGCCTCACCAGTGCTGAGTCCGAGGGGGCAAGCACAGGAAGCTCCACCTCAACAGGAGAAAAATCTTCTTTACTGTAAAGGTGACAGAGCACTGGAACGGGCTGCCCAGGGAGGTTGTGGAGTCTTCTTCTCTGGAGACTTTCAAGACCCGTCTACATGTGTTTCTCTGTAACCTCTCTTAGGTTTTTTGATCCTGCTTGAGCAGGGTGGTTGGACTTGATGACACCTGGAGGTCCCTTCCAGCCTTTCGTGATCTGTGCATCTTCACGATTCAGAAGAAGCAGCTTTAGAAACGGCACTGCTTTCTGCGCCACCGGATCTGGTCCACCTTCACAACTGAACGACCCTGGGCACACAGTAACATTTCTAGCCTTACTTTGGCTTCATTAAACCTTCAGATACCAGCCCCAGCCAACAATGACCCTTTGTGTCCTCGGCTGATGCCGCTCCCCATCAGCAAGCAGGAGCCCAGCGCTGAGACCTGGAGGCCCGCAGTCAATTATCATCATTCCTACCCCAAAAATTCTCCCAGAGCAGGACTGTTTCTCCAGCTTGCCTTCAAACGGCGGCTCCAAATCCTCTCCAGCCCCAGAGCAAGAAAGAGTTATGTCTGGAATATTTCACTCCGGCTTTGAGAGAACAACCCTGTGTATTCCTCGGTGTGTGAGCACTGGATGAATGGCAAAGGCAGTTCAAACTGTTTATTCCTTTCTCAGCAATAATGTTTAGGTTCATGAAGGCCTTCCAAGATATATAGAATTCCTCATGCTGAGTAAGGGCTCCTTCACTTATTGCTGCTACTACACACTACGGACCATTCTTATCCCACCGCCCTCCCCATTCATACCGCTATAGTTAGGGGACTCTCAATGTTGTCGTTATAAGCCCCTTGTTTTTCAGGGTGTAGAATTCAGCTGTTAAAAATTTGCCCTGGGCTGAAGCTTGGCCAGAGAGAGGATTTTTCTGTGTTGATTATTTTTTTAAAGCAAGTTTTTAAAATCAAATAAAATCAAATCAAATCCGTTCAGCCACATTATGTTGTAAAAAGTGCAGGGAAAAAATAGAAGTCAGTGGTTTCAGATGCCTTTTTTTTTTTTTCTAATTCAGACCTCTCCTGTGTAACTCAAAGCCAGCTTTGTTTTTTACACTGAAATTTTCCAGGCTATTAGTCCGTAATGTGAACTTGTACCTTTGCAGGTTTCTCCTCAAACGCAGGCGCACACGGAACGAAGAGCTGGGTTACTTCAGTTAGGCTGCTCTAATTTATTTTATCCCTTTTTCACAAGGAGTTAAGTAGGGGTTTTGTCTTCTAGAGGGCACATGGGTGCAGACCACCTGAAAAAGCACTGGGGTGAGCCCCTCAGCTGTGGGTGCCAGTGTCTCTTTGCTGTGTGTCTGTTGGCGCTACAGAGAGCATTGAGTGCCCAGGGCAGTGGTGGAGTGTTGAAGGACAACTTCTCATGCTTGGAAGTGTTGAAGGACAGGCTGGCTGAGGCCCTTCACAGAATCACAGAACATTAGGGATTGGAAGGGACCTTGAAAGATCAGCCAGTCTAATCCCTCTGACACAGCAGGATCCCCTAGATCCTAGCAGGATCCTAGATCCAGTCGCACAGGAACATGGCCAAATGGGTTTTAAATGTCTCCAGAGAAGGAGAATCCACAAGACCCCTGGGCAGCCCCTTCCAGGGCTCTGTCACCCTCACCAGGAAGAAGGTCCTTCTCACACTTACGTGGAACCTCCTCTGTTACAGCTCACACCCACTGCCCCTTGGCCTATCATTAGATGGCACTGGGCAGAGCCTGGCTCCATCCTCCTGACACCCACCCTTCACACATTGATCAACATTCATGGGGTCACCCTTTTTTTTCAAGCTCAAGAGACCCAGCCCCTTCAGCCTTTCCTCATCAGGGAGATGCTCCCCTCCCTTCAGCACCTCTGTGGCTCTGTGCTGGACTCGCTCCAGCAGCTCTGTGTCCTTCTGGAACTAAGTGGCCCAGAACTGGACACAGGATTCCAGATGTGGACTCAGCAGAGCAGAGCAGAGTACAGGGGGAGGAGAATCTCTGTCAATCTACTAACCATCCCTCTTCTGATCCACTCCAGGATGCCATTTGCCTTCTTGGCCACCAGAGCCCGTTGCTGGCTCCTGGCCATACTGCTGGCCACCAGGGCACACAGATCCCTTTCTCCTAGGCTGCTCTTGGCTCTGCAATTTTTCAGGGTGGAATTGTGACATTGCAGGGTTTCCAATTTGCTCACTTCTACTCCTTTTACTCAATTAACTGGTTCCAGGCAGGGCTCATGACTTTTCTTCTTCTGGTTAATTCACTGCTTCTGCTCGGGGCAGGGACCACCACACACACACACAGAGGCGCGGGCTCCTCCTCACACCCCATGTTGCAGCCACCATTGCTGCAGACAGGGAAGCTGAAATGAAGCTGCCTAGAAAGCCTGTCATCACAGCTCGGCTCGCTAACCAGCTGGAAGCCATCCCGCTGAGTGAGGAGAAGAGCCACCCCTCAAATAGGGGAGCCCAGCCCGAGCTCCATCCCATCCTTGTGGGCAAAGCGAAGCCCACAGGAAGGACCTGGAGGCTGTTTCTGGTGTGTGACGGCGCTCAGAACCGGAGCCATAACAGCAGCACTTTGAAAACAAGAAAAGAAACCAAAGTGTCTAATATTGGGTCAAGCCAACGTCTATAAATCAACGTCGGTGAATTTATAAACTGTTCGTAAATTTAAGTGCTTTTTGGAGAGCTGTTTGTTATTATGTCAGGGCTGGGAAGGCGGGGGTGAGGGAAGGTACTTAGAGTCACTCACTGTCTCCAGCCCCGGACTGGCTCCTACATCGTTCAAGTCAAGAGAAGGAGCAGAAGTTGTCTGAGAGAGGGATGGTGTTTGGGGGATGCTGCTGCTGTTCTTTGGTGAAGGAACCAGAATGAACCTACACTTGAGCCTCTTGAGGTCCCCATCTGTCCTGTTTCAGCCCTCCACCAGCTCAAAAACAGCAGAGGGGCTTGCAGCAGAAGGGCTTCAGACACCACCTTCCTCTTCCCACCAGCACAAAACCGTCTCAGCAGCTCTGCAGCTCCCCTTTTGCCACACTCCGAGACATGGCGGCAGTCCCTGATAACCCGTGTGCAGCACCCTCACTTGAAAGCTGGTTGTCAAGCAGCACAGTCAGTGGGGAATGAGATGCCACTGCTGTTGATGGAAACTGGTGAGGGTGACAGAGCACTGGAAGGGGCTGCCCGGGGAGGGTTGTGGAGTCTCCTTCTCTGGAGACATTTAAAACCAACCTGGACATGTTCTTGTGCGATTGGATCTAGGGGATCCTGCTGTGGCAGGGGGATTGGACTGGATGATCTTTCAAAGTTCCTTCCAATCCCTGATGTTCTGTGTAAACAGCTTTGAGAGGGGGAAAAAGAAGAAAATCCCTCTGCAATGTTGTTCCTCTCTGGATAAAACTTTCTCTGAGGTTCAACTGTATTTGAATAAATTTTCCTTCTACTTCTATCCATTTTTATTCCTTTCACCACCTGCTGTTTCTACAGAACCACAGAACTTTAGGGATTGGAAGGGACCTCAAAAGATCATCCAGTCCAATCCCCCAGCCACAGCAGGATCCCCTAGGAAAGCATCAGGAATGAAGTTGCCCCAGCCTGGTGGGAAGCAGGAAGTATTGGATGGACTAAGAGGGTGTAGAAATCCTGAAGGTTGCATTCACAGAACAAGAGATTGTTCTGGTCCAATGCTGCTCATCAGGTATCTCAACACTTTGCACACCAGTGAGTTAAACCCTTATAGAACACCTGTAGGGGAAAGGCGTCCTCCGTTTTATAGGTGATGAAATGGAAGTACTGAGGGAGCTGAGGCCAGATTTCAGACCTGAATGCCTCCAGTTAAGCTTCTAAATCCAAACCAAGGCACTGAAAGAAGCGTTCTCCATCCATCAAGCCCTGCTGATATGAAGGGAAGGGTTGTGTGTGCTCAGCCAAACCCCGGCTCCCTGCTGAGCAACTTATTTCTGCAAACGTTGGCCCGGGCTGTGCTATCAACGGAGAGAAGCATCGAATACGGAGCAGCTGAAGCCATTCAGGTCGTTGTTTGAATGTTCTCCAAACCTCTTTGGGGCAATAAAAACCCTCTTGGAAGCCCAACCTGGCTTCTGAACTGTGTGAAAATACCTCAGACCAAACCATCTTCCTGGAAGCCCAAAGCTCGAGGACAGGCAGAGTAGACATCAGTGTATTTCCTGAAGACTGGGGGATGTTAATCAAAACATGTTCAGAGCTCCAAGAAAACCTGTTTTGGCAGCGGTTGGGTAGCCCTGGGCAAGATTTGGGGTTAGTTATCTACTCTGCTTGAACACGACTCGAGTAGAAGCTCTTTATTCCTGTATCTTGTGTCCTGAGTTGACCTCCACAGTTTGCGAGCCACTCCAAAGCAGAGCAACTTCTCCCACTCCTGCGTGTTGCAGGGACAACTTGTCGCAGCTTGTTTGCCGGTGTTTGCTGCGTCTCTCAACGTTGGAATCATCCTGTGCTCCGGCAAACTTGATTCCTCCATTTCTCTGAGACGCTTTATCAACCTCTGTCAGAAAATCATCTGTCTCCCTGTGAAGGCACTAATCCTCTTCACAAGGAATTAAAACACTTTACTATTGTTGTACCCAAGATGACTCCCTCGGCTGTTTTGTGAGGCTGCCAGGCGAGATGAATTTCAAATATGTGGATTGGATACCCGAGCCCCACTCTGCTTGCAGACTCAGGTAGATGTTGCTCCCCCGGTGGTATAAAACACTTGTGGTTCTCATTTCCAGACTTTAAATCAAGTTCTTTCCCCATAGGAAGCACCACAAAGACCAGCCCTGATGATTAAGGGTTGGTACTGGGACCAGTACTATTCAATCTATTCATTAATGACTTGGATGAGGGATTAGAGAGCTCTGTCAGCAAGTTTGCTGATGACAGCAAGCTGGGAGGAGTGGCCGACAACCCAGCAGGCTGCGCTGACATTCAGTGGGACCTGGACAGGCTGGAGAGCTGGGCAGGGTGGGGACACTGATTGAACTAGAACAAGGGCGGTGAAGAGTCTGCATCCGGGCAAGAACAACCCCAGGGACCAGTACAGGGTGGGGATTGATGTTTTGGAGAGCAGCCTAGGAGAAAGGGACCTGGGGGCCCTGGTGGCCAGTAGGATGGCCAGGAGCCAGCAATGGCCCTTGGTTGCCAGCAGGATGGCCAGGAGCCAGCAATGGCCCCTGGTTGCCAGTAGGATGGCCAGGAGCCAGCAATGGCCCCTGGTTGCCAGCAGGATGGCCAGGAGCCAGCAATGGCCCCTGGTTGCCAGCAGGATGGCCAGGACTCAGCAATGGCCCCTGGTGGCCAGCAAGGCCAATGGCATCCTGGAGTGGATCAGAAGAGGGATGGTTAGTAGATTGACAGAGGTTCTCCTGTCTCTCTACTCCACCCTGCTGAGACCCCATCTGGAATCTTGTGTCCAGTTGTGGTCCATCCAGTTCCAGAAGGACACAGAGCTGCTGGAGAGAGTCCAGCACAGAGCCACAGAGGTGCTGAAGGGAGGGGAGCATCTCCCTCATGAGGAAAGGCTGAGGGAAGTGGGCTCTTGAGCTTGGAAAAAAGGAGCCTGAGGGGTGACCCCATGAATGTTGATCAATATGTGAAGGGTGGGTGTCAGGAGGATGGAGCC
>JAOXOE010000256.1:69071162-69087310 GCA_028565055.1 Phoeniculus purpureus | reverse complement strand
AGGGGGGTTGTGGAGTCTCCTTCTCTGGAGACATTTAAAACCCACCTGGCCATGTTCCTGTGCAACTGGATCTAGGGAATCCTGCTGTGGTGGGCAGATTGGACTGGATGATCTTTCAAGATTCCTTCCATTCCCTAATGTTCTGTGATTCTGTGAAGCCTGCAGGTTAGGAGAGGCAGCGACAGAATCAGGGCCAGCGTGTTCTTACCTTGAGCTCCTCCCAGCCTGCCTTCGCTTGGTGCAACTGAGCTGCAGAGAGTAATAGGAGAAAGGCAATGAAGACATATAAATGCCCTTATTTGAAATAGGGCAGCAGCTGCTGTGGGGGTTAATGAAGCTTCAACTTTTAATAAATTAACTCAATCTGAACCTAATAAAGTGTGGAGCCTTATCTTCAGAGCTTGAAGAAGAGGACAGGTAGGAAGATACCTGAAGCCATAGTGGGATTCAGATAGTTGAGAGTCTGTAAAGCGAGTTAGCTCAAAACAGGTCTGTTTGGGTCTCATTTCCATAAGGATTTAATTAATCTGCACAACAAATAAAAAACTCTGGAGAAGCTGTTGCATTTCTTGTGCTGACTTGATCTCCTCAGCTCTGCAAATGAAATGGTGTCAAGGTCAAGCTTAGGTGAAAACAAATCTGAAGCATCGCTGGGAAGGAGAAAGCAGGCTCCAGCTGAGCTCTGAGCTCCCCTGCTCACATCATTGTTTATCTGTTGACCACCAGGGCCCAAACCTGCTATGTCAGCACAAATTGTATTGTAGCTTCAAGTGCATGAGCTGGGTAAGTTAGACACCATCTGTCTGGTCTTCTCCATGTCACCTCACCCTGAATGTAACTGCTAAAAGTTCTGTTCCTCTCGTTTGGAGCATCTTCAACTCTTTTGTTCCACTGTGGTAAGAACAGAAATAAACAGAAGCCTTTCAAAAGTGGGGGTTGAACACTTTTTTAACATCTTTAAATGTCCATTTCTCCATGGAAGGTGCTGCTCTTACTTAACACTGATACCGTCGTTTCTCTAGGGCTTGAGCTTATTGAGGTCAACCTTGAGGTCTCCTAACTTGTTGCATCCCACTTGTCTTCTCGCCCTGCAAATCAGACAAAAGTCTGAGAGGAAAAACCTTGTCAGACTCTTCCACTGGAAAATCCAGAGCCCCAACCCTGGATGTTCCAAGGAAAGACAACATAAAATCATAGAATCACAGAACATTAGGGATTGGAAGGGAGCTCGAAAGATCATCCAGTCCAATCCCCCCGCCACAGCAGGATCACCTAGATCAGTAGGAATCCAGCAGAACTCTGGAGTTATCTCTTCGTTTCTATGCTAAAAACCCAGTTTTAAATCTCTTTGGACAGGTTTTTATGGAGCAGAGGACTACTTGTTTAGGTTGGGAAAGACCTTGAAGACCGTTGAAGTCCAACCATGAACCCAACTGTACACCTCAGTACATGGAGACATCGAGGTGCTGGAGTGAGTGCAGAGGAGGGTAACGAAGCTGGGGAAGGTCCTGGAGAATCAATCTGATGAGGAGAGATGGAGGGAATTTGGGCTGTTTAGTTTGAGGAAGAGGAGGCTGAGGGGAGACCTCATTGTTCTCTATAGCTATCTGAAAGGACACTGTAGAGATGTTGGTGCTGATCTCTTCTCACAGGTCATTAGCGGCAGAAGCAGAGAGAAGGGCTTCAAGCTTCAACAGGGGAGGGTTAGACTGGACATCAGGAAGAAATTCTTGATGGAGAGAGTGGTCAGGCACTGGAATTTTTCTAGTGCCTGAATCCTGAAAGGAGTTTTCAGAGCTGACACTGCAGAGATACCTCCTTGCTCCCCTCAATTGTGTCTGAAATTCCCTTTTGGAACACAGGACTTCTGTTTTGGCTGCCATTTCCTTCCTTCAGACTCCCAAAGGTAAGTGGATTGTGCCCTCTGGGGGCTCTCGACTGCTTAAACTTAGATTTAAGGGTAGTGGCTTTCCTTCTCTTTTCTCTCTTTTTTCTTTTCTCTTTATTTTCTTTTTTCTTTTCTGTTCTTTTTTCTTTTCTTTCCCCTTCCCTTCCCTTCTCTGTCTTCTCTTCATCTTCTCTCCCCTTTCCTTCCCTTCCCCTTCTCTTTCCCCTTGCCCTTCCCTCTTCTGTCTCCCCTCACTGTAAAGTACCCCACTGATTCCCTCCTGCCCACCTCCCTGTGTCTTATGAAGGAAGAAATTTATGGCCTTTTTACATGAGGAAGTCCAGCTTTTCCTGACGTTTTATTGCTGTGAATATTTGAAACATTTCAATCCCAGACAATAAATATTACACGATTATTGTTTTCACATGGACAGGCTGTTTCCCCCTGGTTTTCCTCTCCAGCTTTTTACTAGCGACTGACACCCACAAATTTATGGGCACTAAAAACGTTACTGTTCAGCTTCACTGCTGAGGGCCGAGGTAGACCCTCAATTTTTATGGAAGATGCAGGGGAAGCAAATATTTAAATCACAGAACATCAGGGGTTGGAAGGGACCTTGAAAGATCATCCAGTCCAATCCCCCTAACACAGCAGGATCCCCTCGATCCAGTCGCACAGGAACATGGCCAGGTGGGTTTTAAATGTCACCAGAGGAAGAGACTCCACAACAACCCTGAGCAGCCCCTTCCAGTGCTCTGTCACCCTCACTGGGAAGAAGTTCCTTCTCAGATTGGTGTGGAGCCTCCTCTGTTCCAGCTCACACCTGTTGCCCCTTGTCCTATCATTGGGTGCCCCTGAGCAGAGCCTGGCTCCATCCTCCTGACACCTATCCTTTCCATATTTATAGGTCATCCTTTACTTTTTGAACCCTGTAGTTACACAAACATCAGAAAAGAAGTTATAGGGGATTTCTTTCAAAAAAAAGGATCATATGTAAGTCCAGCCTTGTTCCCACTGAATTCAACAATAGCTGTTGAAGTGGGAAGAGCAGTGAACCCCACCTGAGTGTTTCCCAGTTAAGCAACTGGCAGCCTGCAGTTGCAGAGCTCAGTTAGGTTGGAGGGATGGGTTATCCCCTTCCCTAAGTGTGGGTTAGAGTCAGCTGCTCTCATGGTAGGATGAATGACTTGTCAAGTGGGAACTGTAAAATGCAGTGTGGGGTTGCACTGAACACTAGAGAAGAAGCAGCTGGCTCCTGGCTGTGTGTGGAGCAGTGGGCTGAGGCCAACTGTATGAGGTACAAGAAGTCCAAGCGCTGGCTCCTGCGTTTTGGTCACAACAACCCCCATCAGCTACAGACTGGGGGATGAGGGGCTCGAAGGCTGCCCAGCAGACAAGGACCTGGGGGTGCTGGTAGACAGCCGGCTTCATATCAGCCAGCAGGGTGCCCAGGTGGCCAAGAAGGCCAACAGGATCCTGGCTTGGATCAGGACTAGCTGGTCAGCAGGAGAAGTTATGGTGCCCTTGTACTTGGCCCTTGTGAGGCCCCCCTTCGAGTCCTGGTGTCAGTTCTGGGCCCCTCATTATAGGAAAGACATTGAGATGCTGGAAGGTGTCCAGAGCAAGGTGTAAAGAGAACCAGTCGTATGAGGAGAGGCTGAGGGAGATGGGCAGGTTTAGTTTGGAGAAGGTGAGGCTGAGGGGGGACCTCATTGCCCTCTACAACTACCTGAAAGGAGGTCATGGAGAGGTGGGTGTTGGCCTCTTCTCCTTAGTAACTACTGACAGCACCAGGGGCAATGGTCTGAAGTTGAGTCGGGGGAGGTTTGGGTTGGATATTAGGAAGAAATTCTGTGCAGAAACAGTGGTTGGGCACTGGAAGAGCCTTCCCGGGGAGGGGGTTGAGTCACCATCCCCGAAGGTGTCTAAGAATCGTGTAGCCATGGTGATTCACACCTTGCTATTGGGACAGGCATGGAGTGGGTTGGTTTGTGTTTGTTGATCAATCAGGTATTGAGAGTTTTTGTTGTTGTGAGTCTGGTTGGACTCAGTGATCTAGGACCCTTCCAACCATCATCGTTCTGTGGTGCTGTGAGTTCTGCAGCACGAGCTGTGGCAAACCAACACTGGTTTACAGCCCAGATTTGATCTGGCAGCCAGCAGATGTGTGAAACCTCAGGTCAAGTAGCTAAGATTGTCAGAATAGAAGAGAGAGCTCTAGATTATCTGATCGTTCTTGTATTGACAGGTTTCCATGGGCAGAACCCAACTGCCTTTGATCCATTAACCATCACGCTGTCAATGACTTTGTATTGATTTTGACTGCAGAACTGGGGCCTTGATAACTAGTAACGCTCCTTCTTTCTGTTAGTTCCTGGCTGTTCTGTTAGGTCCCCAAATTCAGGGGATGTCTGTACACCTTTGAGAACTGCAATCCTGATGTTTCAGGAGGCGGCAAGCTGTCAAGTTGTGGAGACAGTAAATGAGTGTTGAAACTAACATTCAGCCCGGAGCTGCCTTCGTCTGTCCTTTTCCATGTGGCAAACACGGACTTCTCCCTCCGTGTTTCCTAGGGACTTCCAGCCATCTTGGCTTTTCCTGTTTACTTCCTTGTCAAAGACATCACTGGTGGTATCACCTGGAGCTAAAACCCTTTACCCTTGGGTCCCTCTCCATTTCGTTGCTGCCCTGTAACAGGATGTGCGAGTGCTCTGGGTTAATAGGGCCTTGCAGATTGGCTGGTGTGAACCTCAGGTGTTGAGAACATGATTGATTCTGCTCGTACAAAAAGGTGTTTCCTAAGGCCCTGTTAAGAATGACCGTCGCTGTTGGGCTTGCTGCTGCGCGGCGTGTGGCACGTGCCACTGGCAACCTGTCGTTCCCTCTAATTTAAGGGTGTGTCCTCAGAAAGGTCATTAATTTAGGGGTAGAGCTGGGAGGTCAAAGGGCAGCTGGGGCCTCTTAACCCCACCTGGCTGTTAATCCCTGCAAAGCACCTTCGCCAAAGGTGTCTGCTGCAACCATAGAGGCACAGAAGCAGGGACCAGAGACGTGACCGGGATGTTTGTGCATTTAATACATGCATTATGATTTAATATTATTTTAAATATAGATTGTACTTATATAAAATACTTACTTCTACATTGAATCATTTCAAGTGGACCATGCCCATGGTGTGATGCATGAACCCAGCAACTAATAGGGCTGTGCTTTAAGTGAAGTCGCTGTTTATAGGACTGCAGAGCTCTAAAGAGGTATCTAAGAGCCCACAATGTTTCCGCAGTGTCCCTCTGGGCTTATCCCAAAATCTTAGGGATTGGAGGGGACCTCAAAAGATCATCCAGTCCAATCCCTCTGCCACAGCAGGGTCACCTAGATCACCATCATGGAGGTATTGGATTGAATGTTGACTTGATGATCTTGAAGGTCTCTTCCAACCTTAATGGTCCTGTGATTCTGAAATGGTTTTAATCTAAAAAAGAGTAGATTTGGGCTGGAACAGAGGAGGTTCCACATCAGTCTGAGAAGGAACTTCTTCATGGTGAGAGTAACAGAGCACTGGAAGGGGCTGGAGTCTCCTTCTCTGAAGATGTTTAAAACCTGCCTGGCCGTGTTCCTGTGAGATAGGATCTAGGGGATCCTGAGGTGTCAGGGGGATTGGACTAGATGATCTTTCAAGGTCCCTTCCAATCCCTAATGTTCTGTGATTCTCTGAAAAAGTTCTTGAATCTGATGGTGGTGGATCTCTGAAACAGGCTGTCTAGAGAGGTGATGGAGGCTCTGTCCCTGGAGCTGTTCAAGGTCAGGCTGGATGAGGGTCTGGGCAATTTGGTCTAGTTGGAGCTGCCCCTGCATGTTGGGCTGGAATAAATGGCCTTTGGAGGTCCTGTCCAGCCCCAAACATTCTGTAGTTCTATGATTCAAACACGCCCAGAAGACCTGTAGCAGAGCTGCCTGTCCAGCAGGGTCCCTTTATACCTCCTTTTCCTGAGCAATCTTTATCCAGCCTCTGTTTGAAGATCCCAAAAGATGGAGACTTCACCATCTTGACTCTCCTCATGTCCTTGATCCCTGTGAATTACTTCCTGGCCCACTGGAATACTTTTTTGCAGCAATAGGAATCTTCCCTTATCCTACCAGGGAGAGCAGATGGTACCAGTGCAGCCCTTCCTGTGCTCCAAGGCAACTAGTTCCATCCCCAGGCTCCCACTGGTGGCTAATAAACGTAACTCGATCAGTCTGCCGCCCAGGTTGTGCTTTCTGGATTTCCAGCAGCACTCTGTGTTTTGACAATGGGCCACTGATCCCTGCTCTCGGGGTGCCCATATCCACAGCCCCGTCCCCATACCCCAGCAGCTCTATCAGGACCCGTGTTTCCCTCACCTGGTTAGGAGAGTGAATATGAGGCAGTGTCAGAAGGCTGCAGGCGCCACTGATGAATCTACTGCCTTTTCCTTCGCCGTAGGGCTTGTTAGCTGTCACACAGATCCCACAGCAAGGGTTCAAATGGCCACTAAAAGTCACACGCTGCCCGCTCAAGAGCAGACAAAGGTTTAGTTAAAAGCAGGGATTGTTCACCCTGATGGTGAACGGGGCAGCAGAATCATAGAATCATAGAATGGGACACTGGCTTTGGACTGCATTTGCATCTCTGTCTCCAGCTTCATCAGTACCTTTGAATTGTTGAAAGACATCTTAGAGATCACAGAATCACAGAACATTAGGGGCTGGAAGGGACATCGAAAGATCATCTAGTCCAATTCCCCTATCACAGCAGGGTCATCGAGATCCAGTCACACAGGATCGTGGCTGGATGGGTTTTAAATGTCTCCAGAGAAGGAGACTCCACAACCCCCCTGGGCAGCACCTTCCAGTGCTCTGTTGCCCTCACCAGGAAGAAGTTTCTTCTCAGATTGACATGGAACCTCCTCTGTTCCAGCTCGCACCTGACGCCCCTTGTTCTATCATTGGGTGCCACTGAGCAGAGCCTGGCTCCATCCTCCTGACACCAACCCTTCTCATATTTATCAACATTCATGGGGTCACCCCTGAGGCTCCTTTTTTTGAAGCTCAAGAGATCCAGCTCCCTCAGCCTTTCCTCAGCAGGGAAATACTCCACTCCCTTCAGCATCTTTGTGGCTCTGCGCTGGACTCTCTTCATCAGCTCTGTGTCCTTCTGGAAATGAGGGGCCCACAACTGGACATAATCATCCAGATGTGATCTCAGCAGGGCAGAGCAGACAGGGAGAAGAACCTCTCTCGATCTGCCATCCACCCCCCTTGTAACACACCCATCATCTAGTTCCAACCATCCCGTCTGCACACATCAGTGGCCACATCTGAATAAACAATAGCCTGTCGCTTGGTTCATCCCTGGCTGTCAGGGCAGCTGATGGAGAAATCATCATCCTGGTTTTGCAGATGGAGAAACTGAGACCTGTAAAAGGGAAACAAGCACCTTTCGCTTCCCGCAAGGCACCAAGCCCTCGGCCTCACGGCTCGGTGCTCAGGGGTTTGTCCACCAGACCAGACAAGTGCCAGAGTGGAAATAAATATTCCTCCTGATGACTGTGGTCTCTGTGGTCAGGGCTGAGGGTCGAAACGTTCACACAAGGCCTGCACACAGAAACCACAGAATCCCCCACAGCTCTGCTGCACTTTATTAAAAGTCGCTGCTTCTGTGAAAAATGGGTTTTCTACGAGTTAGGTGCCTTAATTATAAAGTCATGTGGGCTGCGAATGACTCCTTCCCCGCTAACCGTGTGTGACAGCCTACAAATGTGAAAAGTATTACCCAGCCTGATGTGAACGCGGCTACGGGGAGGCTGGAGTGGTGGAAAACCAAATCCTGCAGGATCCTCGTGAGAAAGACCAGGGCTTCTTTAAATAGGGTTAAGGTTGTCTCGGCTTAGCGAGGGTGCTGGTGTTATCCATTGACAGTGGGTCGAGGGAGGGGATTCTTCCCCTCTACTCTGCACTGGTGAGACCCCCACCTGGAGTACTGGGTCCAGTTCTGGAGTCCCTAGCATCAGAAGGACAGAGGGGATCTCTTCTTGATGTTGTTTCCCACTCCAGAGGGAAGATATGAGGAAAGATGGAGTGGCTGGCAGCTGGGGATGCTCCATAGAGTCATAGAATTACAGACCCCTGGGATCATCAAGTCTAACCATCAACCCTACCTTACATGTTCACCCCTAAAACAGATCCCCAACACCACATCTAAGCAACTTTTAAATGCATCCAGGGGTGGGAACTCAACCCCCACCCTGGGCAGCCCAGTGCAGTGCCTGACCACTCTCTCTGGGAAGAAGTTCTTCCTGATGTCCATTTTAAATCTTCCCTGTTGAAGCTTGAAGCCCTTCCCTCTGCTTCTGTTGCTAATGCCCTGTGAGAAGAGACCAGCACCAACACCTCCACGGTCTCCCTTCAGACAGCTATCCCTCTCTCCACCAACGTTGCCGCAGCAGCAGGTGTTAGGTCTGGAGATCGAGTGTCCCAGTGCATTGGGACTGTTTTTTAAGCAACATGCTGCAAGTTAGCCAAGGTCTGTTTGTCTGCAATAACCTTTCGTGTGCAGCAAACACAACGACGAGCAGAGGAAGCCGGCAGACCCCTGTGTGAATCTCAGCTGTGCCAAGTACCACGGAGGCAGGGTTTTGCAGCTGTGTTACCCGGAGAACTCATGCCTAGGTGATTTGTGCCTAGTGGCTGAGGGGTGGAGAATCCTTTAGAAACAGGAATATCAGAAGTGGTGTTGTTTACAGCCAAGCTTTGGTGTCCCTGGATCTGGAGGTCTGGATTGACATCAGGAAAAAATTCTTCACAGAGAGTGAAGAATGGGCTGCCCAGGGTAGTGGTTGAGCCCCCATCCCTGGATGTGTTTAAAAGTCGCTTGGATGTGGTGTTGGGGGATCTGGTTTAGGGGTGAACTTGTAGAGCAGGGTTGATGGTCGGACTGGATGATCCTAGGGGTCTTTTCCAACCTGAACGATTGTGTGATTCTGTGATCTACTCCTGCATTGATGTTAACAGTGGTTTTCACTACTCAAGTAGCCTTGCTTTTGTTCCCAGCATCTCCTAGCGATCCTTAGCTCAGACAATTGTTTGTCAGATAATCAGCTTTGTTAAAGCGATCTTTAGTTCCTTCCAGCTGCAGCAAACTCCGTGAAGATGCAATAGGGAGAGAAGTGTGTGCTGCAGAAGAATCAGGAGGGAATGGTGATGACTACAGCTGATGGAATGATTTACCACAAATAATTCGTTCATTCAAATGCAGCCTTCTTCCTGCTGAGGGAATAGCTCCGGGCTCAATGCAGTGGGCTGCACAGTACTTGCTTGGACAAACAACGTTATGAACTTCTTTGCCCTCTGGCTTATTCATGAATAACGACATTAGAGACTTGTTGGTCAAGGTAGTCACATGGTGCTATGTCTGTTCCCTTCATTGAAATATTGCAGCATCTTCTTGCGGTAGAGATATATCTAGGTGCCCTTCAGGTTATGCTCCTCTTGACGTTCACCCTTGAAATGTTCTGTCCTGACTCACTCAGGTCTCAGAAG
The DNA here is from genome assembly GCA_028565055.1 of Phoeniculus purpureus. Classification (NCBI taxonomy): domain Eukaryota; kingdom Metazoa; phylum Chordata; class Aves; order Bucerotiformes; family Phoeniculidae; genus Phoeniculus; species Phoeniculus purpureus. Next base: position 69,077,862 of record JAOXOE010000256.1, on the reverse strand, counting down.
TTCAGTCATAGGAACAAACTGATGGAAGCTGAACCCAATTAATTAAGAAGTAAGTTGTAACAAATATCTACGTAACGAGGAAAGAAAATCCAAAACTAGGCATCTTCTTAGTGAGGGTGATGAAGCACTGGAAGGGGCTGCCCAGAGAGGTTGTGGAGTCTCCTTCTCCAGAGGCATTTAAAACCCACCTGGCCGTGTTCCTGTGTGACTGGATCTAGGGGATCCTGTTGTGTCAGGGGATTGGACCGGATGATCTTTTGAGGTCCCTTCCAATCCCTAATGTTCTGTGATTCTGTGATCTTATGTGTAGGTGGCTGAGGGTAGATCTTGCTCTCTAAAACTACCTGAAAGGAGGTTGGAGAGAAGTGGGGGTTGGTCTCTTCTCACAAGGAACAAGGGAGAACAAGGCCTCAGGCTGCCCCAGGGGAAGGTTAAGTTGGCCCTGAGGAGAAACTTCTTCCTGGAAAGGATCGTAAGCCCTTGGCAGAGGCTGCCCAGGGAGGAGGTTGAATGGCCATCCCTGGCTGTGTTTCACAGCTGGGGAGATCTGGGGCTCAGCAGCAGGGTTTACCGATGTGTCGTACACATCATTAGGGATTGGAATCATTAGGGATTGGAAGGGACCTTGAAGGATCATCTAGTCCAATCCCCCTGCCACAGCAGGATCACCTGGCATAGTTGGGTTCATGGCTGATCTCGATGAACTTGAAGATCTTTCCTAACCTAAACAATTCTATGAATTTATAATTTTTATGAGTCTAAATCGATAAATCCACGATTCTATGCTGCCACACCTCGTGCTTTTCACTGAACCAAAGTACGCGCTGTCAGCGCAGCCGCTGGTGCCCGGATTTCACTCCATGTTTTAAACAGGGGAATTCCGTCCTCAGATAGCTTGGCTGGGATGGGCAAGATCTGAGTGTTCTTGCAGAGCATAACCCTACATTGGCCATACTGACCAGATGGACTCTACTACCCATCTTCTTCGCAAGGGAGGACTGACGGTGCTGCAGCAACTTAAGTGTGGAATTTGACGTCCGATACCATCCATCACGGGGGTGCTGCCATGTGCCCTGCAGACGGGGCTGGTTGCCTGTTACTGAGGATGTCTGACACTTCCCATTACAAGACTCTGTTTTCAGTTGCTCAGAGCTTTGCCAAGCTTTCACCATTTGGATTCCAATTCTTCACGCCGTGCGTCTGCCTCGGGCTGAATTATTTTAGAAAACGTCAGCCAGAATCAGAAAAATGCATAAAAATTCCGACAGCCTTGGTGCCAGCTGCTCTTTCGCCTCCTGCGCTTCGTAAGGAGGGGCCTGGCATCTGGCAAACAGACTGACCCTGGTGTCAGGGATGACAACGCATTCGAAGCCTGTGTGAAAACTCACAGGATCCCAACCTCGCTCAAAGCTCCAGCCCTTTGGCCAAGCTGCAAGGTGCCAGGCTCAGGGAAGACTTTATTTTGGATGTGCTGTGGCCTGTCCCCTTGCTGCTGTCATAGGTGAAGGGTGGGTGTCAGGAGGATGGAGCCAGGCTCTTCTCAATGCCATCTAGTGATAGGATGAGGGACAATGGGTGCAAGCTGGAACATAGGAGGTTCCGTATAAATATGAGAAAGAACTTCTTCCCAGTGAGGGTGACAGAGCACTGGAACAAGGTGCCCAGGGGGGTTGTGGAGTCTCTTTCTCTGGAGATGTTTAAAACCCACCTGGATGCGTTCCTGTGCGACTTGGTCTAGGTGATCCTGCTGTGGCAGGGGGATTGGACTGGATGATCTTCCGAGGTTCCTTCCAATCCCTAATGTGCTGTGAATGTGAGAATAGGGTCTAAGACTGGTTTTCATCATAAACATTGAAAACAGAAGGGAAATCGTGAATTCTTCAGTCAGTTCTCAGGGCTGTCTGTACCTCTTTCTTCATCTGTCATTGTTCTCTTTTCATCCTTCCAGCTGAAGAGAGACGTTTTTATTGTTAACACTGGTAGTCATTTGAGCTGATCCGTGTCTCGCTTCCAATTCTCGCATTATTCCTGCATTCCTTGATTAATCTACGGCTGAGTCCATTTAATTTCTAATCGTCAAGGCTCGTGATCTAATTTCAGTCCTGACACAATACAAAGGGCTGGAAAAGCCCCCTGAGCTCATCCAGACCAGCTCAGGACCTAACATCACCACATTGGCCGTACCAGGGCACTAAGGGCCACAGCCAGGCTGCTCTTCAACACCTCCAGAGATGGGGACTCCACCACTGCCCTGGGCAGTCCAGTCCAGGCTCCGATCACCCTTTCCATGAGGAAGGGCTTCCTAATATCCAACTTAACCATCCCCTGGCAGCTTCAGACCCTGCCCTCTCATCCTGCTGCTGGTTGCCTGGGAGAAGAGCCTGACCCCCACCTGCCTACAGCCTCCTTCAGGGAGTTGGAAAGAGGGAGAAGGTCCCCTCTGAGTCTTCTCCAGTCTAAACACCCCCAGCTCCCTCAGCGTCTCCTCATCAGACTTTCCCTCCAGTCTCTTCCAGAGCCTTGTTGCTCCTCTGGACTTGCTCCAGCCCCTCCATCTCTTTCTTGAAGTGAGGGGCCCAGGACTTGCCCCAGTACTTGAGGGGAGGCCTCCCCAGTGCCCAGTACAGGAGGAGAATGATGTCCCTAGCCCTACTGGCCGCACTATTGCTTCTCACTCTTGACTCTTGAAACTCAACACAGCAGAATCCTCTAATGGGACCTGTTTCTTTGTTAGCACGGTGCTTTCTAACATGTCTCAAGTTATGTTTATGTTAACTTGTCTGAAGGCTTGTGAAGTAAATGTGGGTTGAAGATGAAGATGTCGTCGGGGTACAACCCTGAAGTGCCCCTTCTTATTGGCATTTTGGCTGGGGAAAAAGGACGACTTCCCTTTCTGCACACCAAACTGTCGTGCTCCAGAGGCATCCCGTGGTTTTCCAGCTCAGCAGTCCTCTCCCATGTGAAGTTCAATGTCTAATTCAGCCCTCATGTAGATGCCTGAGCTGGACAAATTGCAAGTGAAGTAAGTAAAAGACTCCCAGCAATCGGCTATGAAAAGGTTGGCGATTAGAGCCGAGATTCCTCACTCATGAGCAAACCATCCCTTGGCCGACGGCGTGGCTGCATCTCGAAACATCGGGCTCGGTCTGTATGCAAATCCCAGTGTTCTCCCGCTTGTTCTGCTGCGAAGGGGCTTCTCTCTGGGACACAGAAGGAAATCCAGTGAGACAAGGTAATAGAGATGGAAGGCTGCTAATGGAAAGATTAGGTCTCCGGGCTGTCGGACTCGTCTCTCTTAAGCACATGTTTGTGCTTTAAGTTAAATAACCCGGCGTGCTTGGGCATGTAAATCCCTATCTGTAGGGCAGATGGATCTGGATGTTTGAATGGTAAGATGCTGCTTTGTGTGAGAAGTTTGCGGCAGAGAGTGGTTTCACATTCATACAGCTTACATTACATTGCATTACACTCCTATTACAATGTGAAAGGTCTCTCCCTCTCCCCGCAAAGCACCGTCTCAGCGTTAGCAAACAACGAGCCCCTGCGTGGACCAAGCACAGCACAGAGTCATAGAATCACAAAGTCATTCAGGTTGGAAAAGACCCCTGGGATCATCGAGCCCAACCATCAACCCTACTCTACAAGTTCATCCCGAAACCAGATCCCCCAACACCACATCTAAAGTGACTTTTAAACACATCCAGGGGTGGGGACTCATCACCGCCCTGGGCAGCCCAGTTCAGTGCCTGACCACTCTCTTTGGGAGGGCAACGAAGCTGGGGGAGGGCCTGGAGAATCAAACTGATAAGGACAGAATGGGAGAGTTGGGGCTGTTAGTTTGAGGAAGAGGAGGCTGAGGGGAGACCTCATCGCTCCCTACAACTAACTGAAAGGACACTGTGGAGTTGTTGGTTCGGATCTCTTCTCACAGGGAATTAGCAACAGAAGCAGAGAGAAGGGCTTCAAGCTTCAACAGTGGAGGGTTAGACTGGATGTCAGGAAGAATTTCTTCCCGGAGAGAGGTCAGGCACTGGACTGGGCTGCCCGGGGTGGTGGTTGAGTTCCCACCTCTGGATGTTTCCTGGTGGGAAGAGAAGTTGGAGAGATTGGAAGAGTCCTGTTCACCTTTGGTTTTGATGAGGCAAGCAACTGGGATTGTGCTTGGAAGTGGTGAAAGGAAGAGTCACATGGCCTGTGGGCTCACTGTAGCTGGAAATAAGGTTGTTTCCCTGAAAAGCAAAACCCGCCTGGATGTGTTCCTGTGCAACTTGGTCTAGGTGGTCCTGCTCTGGCAGGGGGATTGGACTGGATGGTCTTTCGAGGTCCTTTCCAATCCCTAATGATTCTACGATTCTGTGATTCTATGCAGTCAAAGTCAGATTTTGGGTCTGTTCCACTGAAACTGGGTTGCAGCCCCTGCTCGCTTGAGGAACTTTATGGACGTGAGAAGTCCCACGGAGAGTACGAGTATTTGTGTAACTGAGAGAAGCAAATGAAATGAACTCAAGTGAAGAAGAGATTGCTCGCATACCCCGGAACTGTACGGGGGCCCTAATCCAGCCATTGTGGTCGAGGGATTTGCAGAACTACTTGTGTTTGCTGTTGCATCTCAGTCAGTTTCGCTAACTCCTCACACATTCCAGCCTCTCTCTCCCAAAGTTCACCTTGTTTGCTCTGAATGTCTCCTCCCAGGGCAGTCATGGCAACATACTGACCTAATTCTTCGGGTTGCGCCGCTGTGTGCTCACTATTTTAGGAGATAAATGAGTAACAGTCTCTCCATTCTCTAGTGTAAATTGGCTGAAGCCTCTTCAAGTCAATGAAGCAACATGAAGCTGTAGAAACTGAGAGCCTGAGGCTAGAAGTTAGCTTCCAAAATAGAAGGATACTGAGGGGTGACCCCATGAATGTTGATAAAGACGTGAAGGGTTGGGTGTCAGGAGGATGGAGCCAGGCTCTGCTCAGGGGCACCCAATGACAGGACAAGGTGCAGTGGGTGTGAGCTGGAACAGAGGAGGTTCCACATCAATCTAAGAAGGAACTTCTTCCCAGTGAGGGTGACACAGCACTGGAAGGGGCTGCCCATGGGAGGTTGTGGAGTCTCCTTCTCTGGAGATGATTGAAACCCACCTGGCCATGTTCCTGTGCAACTGGATCTAGGGGATCCTGCTTTGTCGGGGGGATTGGACTAGATGATCTTTCTAGATCCCTTCCAGTTCCTAATGTTCCGTGGTTCTGTGGATCGTTGGAAGGACTTCCAAAAATTCTTGTGATCCCACAGCACTGTCAGGTAGAAAAGGTGGCGGGGTGGAAGAAAAGAGCTGAGAGGACGTTGTTTGTGATGTTTGTTCACTGGGGGTCTCAGCAGGGATCGGGCACTGCGTAATCACGCTTGAGCATCGCACTGTTCAAGTGATTTTTCTCCCCAGGGATGTTTCTGCCTTTTCAGCTGATTCCTTTTGATTTTTTTTCTCTCAGGGTGATGTTTTTGAAGGTGTCTGTTCCTCTTGTTGGCCGCCAGACAGCTGTATCACAAGGATTTCCCTCTGGTATAAAACACAGAGCTCTTCTGTATCAGCGTGGAATGCAGTAGCACGTCGCCGTGCCACGGCCCGTAAGGATACCAGCTACCCTTATAAACTTTTTATACCTTAGGAAAATAAACATGTGGTTTCAGGGCTCTGCATAGGCAGTACGAGCTGAGTTGGAGGCTGCTTTATGAGCCTGAGCGAGAAAATATTGGTGGAGCTAATAAATTTCTGAGGGAACCAGCGAACAGCATTCTGAAAGGTCTTGATGGTTTATGGGTGACTATGTATTTTATCTCCCGGAGCATCATCCAAGCTGAGCACTAAAGTGCAGTGTTCTCTGTAACGAGGGCTGTGATCCCGGAGCTCCTGCGGGACGCCAGCCGCACGTCCAGTTATCCGCAGGAAAAACCTGCTAATCCAGGGATCTGCCTGCAGGGCCGGCGCAGACGTCTCTCTCGCTTAGGTAAAAAAATAGCTGGTTGTAGAAGCCGGGTCCGTGCAGGTATCTGGTAAATGTTTTGTTTTCAATAACCCCATTTCTTGCTCAAAATTACTGATTTAAGTTGCTTGTTTCAATTGCTAATTTAAAATTGGTAGCTAACGGGGATGATCAGGATTGGAGAGCGGGATGGCCGAGAGCCAGCAATGTTCTCTGGTGGCCAGGAAGGCCAATGACATCCTGGGGTAGATCAGAAGGGAAGTGGTTAGTAGATGGTGAGAGGTTCTCCTCCCTCTCTACTCTGCCCTGGTGATACCCTATATGGAATCTTGGGTCCAGTTCTGGGCCCCTCAGTTCCAGAAGGACACAGAGCTGCTGGAAAGAGTCCAATGCAGAGCCACAGAGATGATGGAGTGGAGCATCTCCCTGCTGAGGAAAGGCTGAGGGAGCTGGATCTCTTAAGCTTGGAAAAAAGGAGACTAAGGGGGTGACCCCATTAATGTTAATACGGAAAGTGGGTGTCAGGAGGATGGAGCCAGGTTCTGCTCAGTGTCATCTAATGATAGGACAAGGGGCAATGGGTGTGAGCTGGAACACAGGACATTCCACATCAGTCCGAGAAGGAACTTCTTCGTGGTGAGGATGACAAAGCACTGGAAGGGGCTGCCCAGGGGGGTTGTGGAGTCTCCTTCTCTGGAGACATTTAAAACCCACCTGGGCATGTTCCTGT
>JAOXOE010000256.1:69046370-69071108 GCA_028565055.1 Phoeniculus purpureus | reverse complement strand
GGATTGGAAGGGACCTCAAAAGATCATCCAGTCCAATCCCCCTGCCACAGCAGGATCTCCTAGACCAAGTCGCACAGAACGTATCCATTGGTTGCTGCAGCAGCAGGTCTTCAGATCTCACGTTTTCGATGCTTGTCGTAGACTCTTGTGATTTATAGAAGATTTTCTTTCACTTATTTTGACTTTGCCTTTCACCTCTTTGACCTAGCAAATCACAAGAGCCTCAATAACCCTTATTAAAAGCTTGTTATGTGACTCTGCTTTGGAAAGGCGAGTTGGCCGTGTGGCCTAGTAAAAGGAATGTTGATGGAATTGGCTCAGAGAAGCTGTTGCTTGACAAACCTTTTGTGAACAGGCTGCATGGTGACTGAGAAAATGGGAAGTCTCTGGGCTGGAGCGGGTAATGGACAGTAGGCACTTTCACTTGTGTCGCCTGTTCAAATCCAATCTGTCGGAAAATAAAAGCAAATTGTTCCCTTTTCAGACTGGGCAAGTGGCCTGTGAGTAATTAGTTGGTTGGCTCTGCCTGGTGCCTGATTAAAACTTGCCCACAGGACAGAAACACCACCCCATTTGGCGTCTTGGTCACTTGCTTCAGAAGCCAGAGCTGACTCAGCAGCTGTCTTGGCCCCTTTTTCTTCCAGATCAGGACCAAGATGTTTTCTTGTGCAGTGCAGAGATGCCTGTATTTTGTTGTTTCAAGTTCTGTTCTCTGTAAAACCTAAGTGCTACCTAATATAGGAAAAAATGGGTTGTGTCCTTGGGGATGGATGAATTCTATCCCCTTATATAGGGCCAGGATCAATGGAGCCCATTAACAGCTCTCCTTGAGGAGTAGCCACCCCAAAACCACACTGCTCTGCAGTTATCTCTGGGACTATCCTATTGGAGTACAGTATAGGAGAAAGGGACTTGGGGGACAGCAGGATGGCCAGGAGCCAGCAATATGCCCTTGTGGCCAAGAAGGCCAGTGGCATCCTGGGGTGGATCAGAATGGGGGTGGTTAGTAGATGGAGAGTGGTTCTCCTTCCCCTCTAATCTGCCTTGGTGAGACCACATCTGGAATATTGTGTCCATCTCTGGGCCCCTCAGTTCCAGAAGAACGCAGAGCTGCTGAAGAGAGTCCAGTGCAGAGCCACAGAGATGGTGAAGGGAGGGAAACATCTCCCTGATGAGGAAAGGCTGAGGGAGCTGGGTGTCTTGAGCTTGGAAAAGAAGAGACTGAGGGAGACCTCATGAATGTTGATAAATGTGGAAAGGGCGGGTGTCAGGAGGATGGAGCCAGGCTCTGCTCAGGGGCATCTAATGATAGGACAAGGGGCAGTGGGTCTGAGCTGGAGCAGAGGACGTTCCACGTCAATATGAGAAGGAACTTGTTACTGGTGAGAGTGACAGAGCATTGGCAGGGGCTGCCCAGGGGGGTTTTGGAGTCTCCTTCTCTGGAGATGTTTAAAAGACATCTGGCCATGTTGCTGTGTGACTGGATCTGAAGGACCCTGCTGTGTCAGGGGGGTTGGACTGGATGATCTTTCCAGGTCCCTTGCAATCCCTAATGTTCAATGATTTTGTGATTCCATTATTTTAGCATGTGAAACCTACATGGTTTCTGGCTTCTCTTGACTACTTACTCTGGAGTAACTGTGTATTGCAGTGGTAGAACCAGAAGCGGAGGAGTCAAAATCCTCACCATAAATGGCCTATAGCAGCGCCTGAGCCTGCCCTGTGCAATGAAAATCAGCTTGTTCATGTATGGGCTGATGGAGGCTTCTGTGCAGAACCATTTACAGCCAGGTTATCTTTGTAGATGCCTTCTACGATGTGAGAACACTGATGAGTAGAGGGGGAAGGGGCTGACCTTCCTTTTAACCATATGGAAAACATCTGTAACAGGCAACGTAGCTCTCTCGAAAGAAATGTGCTGCTGGTTCATAGTTTCTTCAAAGCGTTGCATAGACAAAAGGTATCAAGTGGAATTTTTCACCAGGGTTGATCGCCCCAGTCTCTAGAGGTGTTCACTGTAATGCCAGAGGGTTCTTTCAAACGAGACAGGCTTGTGCCTCATGCAACAGGAATGCAACATCAACTGGAAGAGTATAGAGTAGTCAGAGCGCTCCAAGTGCAAAACAAAAGAGACGATATCCTGCCCTTTTATTGTGGCCCCGTAACAGCAGTCCTCGGAGGACAGCGCTTCCTGATGTTGGTGATGCAACCTGAAAATTAGTGTCAATTATGCAGAGGAAAATGCACACGAGTGACGTTAAGGGTTTGATTTCAGTCTGCGAAAGCCGGGAGGGTCAGAGCTACTGGACTGATAGAAACCTGGGCTTGACATTCCCATCTCACCAACTGCGGGGGGGATGAGGAGAATCACAGAATCATTCAGGTTGGAAAAGAGCCTTGGGATCATCCAGTCCAACCATCAACCCTACTCTACAAAGTCACCCCTAAACCAGATCCCCCAACACTACATTTAAACAACTTTTAAACACATCCATGGATGGAGACTCAACCACCACCCTGGGCAGCCCATTCCAGTGCCTGACCACTCTCTCCGGGAAGAAGTTCTTCCTGATGTCCAGTCTAAACCTCCCCTGTTGATGCCTTTCCTTCTGCTTCTGTTGCTAATGACCTGTGAGAAGAGACCAGCCCCAACATCTCCACAGTGTCCTTTCAGATAGTTGTAGAGAGCGATGAGGTCTCCCCTCAGCCTCTTCCTCAAACTAAACAGCCCCAACTCTCTTCATCTCTCCTCATCACATTGATTCTTCAGGCCCTTCCCCAGCTTCATTGCCCTCCTCTGCCCTCGCTCCAGCACCCTGATGTCTCCTTTGTACTGAGGTGCCCAAACCTGGACCCAGTACTCAAGGTGCAGCCTCCCCAGTGCTGAGTCCAGAGGGACAGTCACCTCCCTACTCCCACAGAAAAAGGCAGTCACACCATGACAATAACTAAGGGGACTGAGACATCACTCTTGTTCTGTGCTGAAGTCTGGATCCACTGGGTCCCGTTGGCTTCAATACCAGCAGCTGCAGCGTGTCCTGCATTTGGGGCTCTGTAACTCCTCTACCTTTCTGCTTTTTACAGTAGGACCTCTTTTATGGCTTTAGAAACAATACCAGTCCATGAGACCTAACTCACTCTTCGTTAGCAGTAATTGCTTGCTGTTCATGTATTCCCAGCCATCGGAAGCTGGGGTGTCCCTGTCATCACCAGTTGGATTTGATGCAGTAATTGCGGATCCAAACTGAACCAACCCCGCGCTCTTTGATGAACGAACATGCGGTAATCGAGTTGTTCTGGTGTCAGCGTGCACACAAATCAGAACGTTCCAGCACCAAAGAGGTACTTAGAGAAAAAAAAAGCCCTACAAACCTCCATACAGGATTCAAGTATTCCTCAATGTCATTGGAAAAATACAGGCTGCTTGATGGAGCTACGAGTGGTTAGTCCATCTCCCTGTCCGTAAGTGTGTATTCAGTGAGTGAACTGTGGCTATCAGCCAGAAGGATCTCATGGCCTGGCCTGTTTGTTCTCAGCCAAGTATCAGGTTTATCATAGAATCATGTAATCATTAGGGATTGGAAGGGACCTCAAAAGATCATCTAGTCCAATCCCCCTGCCACAGCAGGATCACTTAGACCAAGCTGCACAGGAACATCTCCAGGTGGGTTTTAAACGTCTCCAGTGAAGGAGACTCCACAACCCCCCTGCGCAGCCCCTTCCAGTGCTCTGTCACCCTCACTGTGAATAAGTTCCTACTCATATTTAGGTGGAACCTCCTATTTATGGATGTGGGAATAAGTGTTTGTCTTCTGTATGAAAGCAATAGATGAGACGTGGTGCCATGTGCCCTTGTGGCCAAGAGGGCCAGTGGTATCCTGGGGTGCATCGAGAAAAGTCTGTCCCACAGGTCTAAGGGAAGTTCATCTCCCCCCCTACTCTGTGCTGGTGAGACCACACCTGGGGTGCTCTGTCCAGGTTTGGGGTCCCCAGTTCAAGAGAGACAGGGATCTATTGGAGAGAGTCCAACGGAGGGCTACGTAGACTTAATGGACTAGAGTTTGGCTGTGATCCTGCTCTTCAGAAGTCCAAGAGGGACTAGAGAAGGTATTTGGATGTGGGGCTGTTTCTAACAGAAATGTCATAAACCCGAGTGCTGACTAATAATTCATTCTGCTGCTAATGTGTTGTTTTAACTGCTTCAGCTGCCCCACTGCTCGGGTTCTGTTCTCCAGCCTGCTGCAGAAATACACGTGGAAGACGGATGGGATGCCATTCCACAGCCTAATCCTAACTCGTTTATTCAGTTGTACCTGAGAGAAAGGTCCAAATAGATGTTCTTCTGGTTTTAATCAGCCCAAGTACAATCGATTCAAATTTTGCCTGAACAAGGAGTGAATAAAAGCAGAGGGAGAGCCTCAAGATTTGGCTCTCGTTCATTAACCTCAGGGCAGACTTCATTTTGCATGACTTTTAAGCTATTAAACCCCTCGGTTGGCTTCCCGTTGGAGCTCCAGTTCCTAATATCACCAAATAATTATGTGTGGATGATGAAACGAAAGAAACCCAGGCATCGAGTCTCCGGACGCACGCTTCAGTCTGGGTGGCTGAAACGCCTCGTAACCCTCGGCGCATGAAAACGGGGTGGGATTGAATAAATTAGCGGAATCACAAAAGGAAACCACGAGAGGAAATAGTTCTGCACGTGGAATCGCTGCGATACTCCAGCGAACGTGTCAGTCCGGACTAAGTAAATAGATTTGTTTATAGACAAGCTCTGTGTTAGCTTCCACTCTTGCACAGCGCTTTGCCAAACAAAATCCCTCTAGAAGTAGGATGTTCGCACCCGAGTAGGAGTTTTCTTGGATAAATATTTTTTCTATATTGAGACCAAAACCACTTCTACAAATTTCAGACTTTGATGGAAATAGTATCGGGCTCTGACTTGATTTTTTTGCTTTTCCTTCTTTTTTTCCCTCCCACCTACCTCCTTCTTCTTCCCATCTCCTCCACTGGCAGCCACTGATGCGTTACCTTAATTCCTCTTACCTCCCACCGCTCCGGTGGGCAGGCGCCGGGGTGCAGACACACTGCGTCAGTCAGGACGGAGCAGCCAGGGCAAAGGGCTGCGGAGCATGAGAAAATGTCTCTGTTTACAAGACTCAGCGCTCTGCCCCGCGGTGTTGGTTGGGTTCTCGGTTCCCTGGTGAGGTGTTCTATTCAATCACAGGTACTCCAGCGTTTGCAGAGAGTATCCACAGGGTGTTTGCAAGGGTTGGAGGAGGAGAAGTGTGTTGGGAGATGTCGTTAGATGCTCCTTTTCATGGAATTATGGAACCATAGAATAGCTTGGGCTTCCCTGGGCAATCTGTTCCAGGGCCTCAGCATCCTCATGGAGAGGAATTTCTGCCTCACATCTCTCCTCAGTCTCTCATCTTTCAGCTTGAACCCAGCCCCCTTGTCCCAGCACTGCATCCCACAGAAAAAGTCCCTCTCTAGCTTTCCTGGAGCCCCTTCAGGTACTGGCAGCTGCTGTAAGGTCTCCTCTGGTCTTTCTCTTCTCCAGGCTGAACAGCCCCAATTCCCTCAGGCTGTCCCCAGAGCAGAGGGGCTCTAGACTAGATGATCTTTCGAGGTCCCTTCCAATCCCTAATGTTCCGGGATTCTGTGATCATCCTCATGGCCTCCTCTGGCCTTGCTCCAACAGCTCCAGGTCCTTCTTATACTGGAGACTCCAGAACTGGCCACAGGACTCCAGGTGAAGTCTCCAAAGAGCAGAGAAGAGTGGGAGAACCCCCTCCCTCAACCTGCTGGTGACACTTTTTGTGATCCAGTGCAGGGTGCAGTTGGCCTTCTGGGCTGCATCACACATCACAGAACAGTGGGATTTGGAAGGGACCTCTGGAGATCACCCAATACAACCCTCCAGCCAGAGCAGGATCCCCTAGAGCAAATCCCAAAGGAACAGCTCAGAAGCGTCTGGGTGTCTCCAGAGCAGGAGACTCCACAACCTCTCTGGGCAGCCTGGGTCAGGGCTCTGTCACCCTCCCCATGAAAATGTTTTCCTTCTGTTTAAAGTGAACCTTCCGATTTGTGCCTGTTGCCCCTTGTCCTGTTGTTGGGCATCACTGAGAAAAGTCTGGTGTTGTGCTGCTGACACTCACCCTGCAGGGAAGTGTGAGATTCCCCTGCAGTCTTCTTGAATCAAAGAGGAGAGGAAGAGGAGGCGAAAGGAAAGGAAAGGAAAGGAAAGGAAAGGAAAGGAAAGGAAAGGAAAGGAAAGGAAAGATAAAAGGAAAATAAAAAAGAGAAGAGCAAAAAAAGAAAAGAAATTAAAAGGAAAGGAGAAAAGAGGGAAGAGAAGGGAAGGGAAGGGAGGGGAAGACTGTAGGTGAACTGTCTTGCTTTGCTTCACTCGATTGTTTTTTCAAAGCAATACTCAGCTACGGGCTAGGATAGGAATCCAGTAGCCTCTAGTTTCTGCATCTGGTCTTGTAGCCATCACAATGGAAGGTACCATGTCCTGAAAAGAATATTTGTGTGTGGAGCAGCACCTGGGGTTTTCTAAGTGCCACCTATTAACTCTGTAATGAAACAATGCTAAGAAATTAAAAATAAGGGGTTTTGGTGAGCGATAGTGTTTCTGTTTCAAAGGCAGGGGAAATAGAAGCACGGAGACATTTAAGTGGTTTGTCTGAGGCCACACAGCAAGTTCGGTGTCAGAGCTGGGAGCAGAGCCCAGCCCTGGCTCCTGCCCTTGGACTCAGACTGGACCAACCATATTGTTTCCACATAAACTGCCTAAAAATCAATAGGCTGAGCCCATGAGCAGTAGACACGGAGGGGGAATTTAACCTCTTCCAACACTTCTACAAGAAAAACCTAACCCTGAGCCTCTATAGCAGTAGAAAGAAACCTCAAGTAGCCAGGAAAAGGGACCCATCCAGGTTATTTCATGCTGAGTTACGCTCAGGTTGAAGGAATTTAACCTCTTCTGTCACTTCCTACAAAAAACCCCCAAACCTGAACCTCTGTAGCAGTAGAAGGAAACCTTAAAAAGGCAGGAAAAGGGACCAGTCCAGGTTACTCAGTGCTCAGTCAGAAGGATTTGTTCTGAGCAGTGGTGTGTCTTCACAGTTTGGGGCATTTTCCCGCAGGAGATGCTGTGACAGTGCAGTGCCCTGAGTCGTAAACCAGAGGTCCCAGTATCTAACCAAATCCTAAATGGTGTCTCAAGGCTTCTAGTTTGCTCTGGGTCACCTTATTGCAGCCTTTCAGTGCTTAAAGGGAGTCTACAAGAAAGATGGGGAGGGACCTCTTAGTGTCTCCTGTGACAGGGCAAGGGGTGATGGTTTTAATCTAAAAGAGGACAGATTTAGATCAGATAAAAGGAAGAACTTTTTTACTATGAGGATGGTTGTGGATCACTGGAACGAGTTGCCTAGAGAGGTGATGGAGGCCTCATCCCTTGAGGCATCCCAGGTCAGGCTGGATGGAGCTCTGGGCAATCTGTTCTAGTTAGAGATGTTCCTGCTCACTGCAGGGGGACGGACTGGATGAGCTTTAAAGGTCCCTTCCAACACACATCAGTGGTTCTAAGCAGCAAGTTGAGGTGAACCACAAGAAAACATTGATCTCTGAGCAACACAAAGAGTTTTGACTGGTTTGATGAAAGGCGGTGAAATCGATAGTGAGCTAATTCAAGGCCAGGTTGGATGGGGCTCTGGGTAGCCTGGGCTGGTGAGAGGTGTTGCTGCCTGTGGCAGGGGGTTGAGGCTGGGTGAGCTCTGAGCTCCCTTCCAACCACGATTCTATGATTCTAATTGCACTGCTAACGGTTTGCTACTCAGAAACCACCGCATTCCCCTTGTGGTGGCAGGGCTACGCTTTCCCTGTTGCACTGTTGAGGTCCGACAGGTCGTGTCCATCAAGGTCTGGTGCTAGAAGTCACTTAGATGTGGTGTTGGGGTATCTGGTTTAGGGGTGAACTTGCAGAGTGGGGTTGATGGTTGGACTCGATGGTCCCAAGGGCTTTTTCCAACCTGAATGATTCTGTGATTCTGTGATTCCTGGAGCCATGCGTTTGCCAGTAGTGTGTCGTGGGCAGACAGTCATGGGCGATTAGACCCAGGATTAGACCCTCCTATAGGAGGAGTTTCCATCACTGTGCTAATCAGCATCCCCTTTCCCCCAGCAAGTAAATAGGGTTTCTTGCTCTCAGACAAAAAAGCTCCTTAGAGCTGGTGGCAGTGATGGGAAGAGCTTTGTGCAAACGTGTTTGTTTTGCAGAGCTCTCTGCCAAGTATTGTTTTAGAGTTTGTTTTTTCCCCCACTTCTTTCTCCACTGTTTACAGCTCCCTCTGAGGAGCACAGAATTATCTCTCTCTCTCTTTCCCTACCAGTTTTGTTCTTCTTTTCCTGTTGGCAGATGTCAGTACCGCACTCCAACACCCCAGTTTGTGCTGTAACAGAAGCCCTGGTCCTTTTGCCTTGTTTTTGTGTCTTACACTAGCCCAGCCCCAAGAACAGCCTTTCTGGTTAACTGCAGCTTCACAGGTTGGGCCAAATGAGCTGAAGGGCAGCAGCAGCAGCACAAGCCCTGTGTTTTGTTCTTCCTGCACTGGTGGCATTGCATGGGGTGTTTGAGAAAGTCTCTTCAGCCTGGAGAGGAGCAGGCTCTGGGGGCACCTTAGAGCAGCTTCCAGTACATGAAGTACGGGAAAGCTGGAGAGGGATGTTATGAAAGGGACTCTGGTGATAGGACAAGGGAGATGGGTTCAGGCTCAAAGAGGGGAGACTGAGGTGAGATTTGAGGCAGAAATCCCTCCCTGTGAGGATGCTGAGGCCCTGGAACAGGCTGCCCAGGGAGGTTGTGGCTGCTCCATCCCTGGCAGTGTCCAAGGCCAGGTTGGATGGGGCTCTGGGCACCCTGGTGTGGTAAGAAGTGTCACTGCCGATGGCAGGGGGTTGAAACTAGATGATCTTTGAGATGCCTTCCAACCTAAACCAGTCTGTGATCCTATGAATTACATTTGGTCCTTGGATTTCACAGATTCTACACTTCCATCAGCCTTGGGAATCCTGTTATTCCTGTAGCAAGGAGCAACAATAAAAAAGATCTAGAAGATGGTCTTTAACAGATTAGAATGGTGTATCCTGAGTGAATCCTGATCCCAAGCACAACAGCATTTCTATGTGATTACTGAGAAAGCTGACGCCACTGGCAGATAGAAGGGAACCCAAAGCCCAGAACTGACTCTGCTGGAAAGCAGTTTGCTAGGAGCTGCTGCAGGATGCTTTATCCTATCATCATGTTTGCCGTCACCTGCATTAAGTTCTGGTGATCTTGGCCCCTTTCTGAAGGGCGAGTACTCACCACATAGGAGCTGCTGCTCTCACTGATGTTTTAGGGAACAGATCTGAGTTGTTTTGTTGGTGTTTCCTACACCTAGCTGTGGTTTCTTGGGAGCTTAGCTGCAGCACAGTTGTGGTTGTACTTCCAGAGGGACCACTGGTGTGGGCAACCTGGTCTGGTTGAGGATGTCCCTGCTCACTCCACAGGGATTGGACTAGATGACCTTTGAAGGTTGCTTCCAACCCAGATGATTCTATGATGAAGGGGTGCTGTATGTTTCAGCACGTGGTTCTGGCTCTATCACAAGTGAAAGGTTTCATGGCTACAGCAGGGAGGGTCATCCAGAGCATCATATGGGTTTGTAATCTACTAAACCTCACAGAGTGGTCTGGCACTGGAATGGGCTGCCCAGGGTGGTGGTTGAGTCCCCACCCTTGGATGAGTTTAAAAGATGCTTAAAAGTGATGTTGGGGGATCTGGTTTAGGGGTGAACTTATAGAATAGGGTGTTGGTTGAACTCGATGATCCCAGGGGTCTTTTCCAACCTGAATGATTCTGTGATTCTATGGTATTTGGGGTTTATTGTTGATGTTATCTACTTGAAAAGTTCCTTCACCCTCTGAGTAATCTCAGACATCTGGGCTTTGGCTACTGATTAAAGATGGGTTTGTAGAACTAGAGCCCTCAGTGCTATTGTTTGAAATTGGTGAGAGAATTACCCGATGCATTTTGAATGAGGAGAGGTTGTATCCACGCAGATTGATTTCGGCTTCAACAGAAGCAACAGCATCTGGGTTTTCTTTTTGGAGTCAGTGCCGCTTATACTTTGCCTCCTAAACTAATTATTATTTTAATCTCTGAATAAGCTGACACTTCTTTGCATGTGGTTTGTCTCTGCAGGCGGGAAAGATTAGAGGAGTAACCTTTTAATCACACGGGGTTTTATGTACAAAGAGCTCTCAATCTGTCCGGGATGACTCGTTGGATAGTCTGGCGGGCTAATGAAATTTCAAAGTTCACATTCCCCAAATAAGATGGAAAGAAGACACAAGGAGGGAGGAAAAAGGAGCTGATTTAAAATTAGAGAATCTTTGTGGCTTATGGGTTCCAGGTTATTTGGAATGGAATGAAAGTTAATGCTACATCCTTCTTTTTTCCATCCTGCCAGCCAGTGTCAGATCCAAGAATATCTCGTATTTAAAGGGCAGGGCTCCCTCCACTGTTCTTAAATAAAGGCTTTCACTGTGTGAGCTCCAAACCTCCCTGATTTTCACGGGAACAGCATACGACGCCATGAAGGCAATTGTTTAATGAGAAGTTGTTTTGGACGTGAGCCACCACCTGTGTGCAATCGCAACCCAGAAGGCCAATTGCATTCTGGGCTGCATCAGAAGAACTGTGGCCAGCAGATCAAGAGAGGTGATTCTGCCCCTCTACTCTGCCCTGACGACACCTCACCTGGAGTGTTGGATCCAGTTCTGGAGTCCCCAGCACAAGAAGGATGTAGACAGACTGGAGTGCATCCAGAGAAGGGCCACTAACATGATCAGGGGAATGGAGCATCTCTTGTCTGAAGACAGGCTGAGAGAGTTGGGGCTGTTCAGCCTGGAGAAGAGGAGGCTCCAGAGGGACCTTCTTTTGACCTTGCAGTACCTGAGGGAGGTCTACCTGAAGGCAGAGGAAGGACTTTTCAAGAGGGTTTGTATGGATAGGACAAGGAGCACTGAGTTCAAGGTGGGAAAGGAGAGATTTAGGCTGGATATTAGAACAGAGTTCTTCAGTGTGAGGGTGGTTGATGGCTGGAATGGGCTGCCTGGGGAGGTGGTGGGGGCCTCATCCCTGGAGTCATGTAAGGTCAGGATGAGGATCTGTGTGGCCTGACCTAGGTAGAGTTGTCCGTCTGTAGGGAGGTTGGACTGGATGACCTCTAGGGGTCCCTTCCAGCTTCAAACATTCTATGATTCTGTGGTACAATTCCCCTATCATAAGCCCGTTGCAGTCATATGGTTCAATTTACATCTCTGCAAATACCAGAGACTAGAGGAAAGTTCCCAGTGGAGGGGGGGAAGGACCATGGCATCTCACAAACAGCGTGTGTCCATTTGTGTTTAGGTGTGCTAACGAAGTTCAGCCAGGACTTGCTCTTTGATTTTGATGTCTGTTGTCTGCCATTCTACTCCAGGCGCTGTGATTCATAGAATCATTAGGGATTGGGAGGGACCTCAAAAGACCATCTAGTCCAATCCCCCTGCCACAGCGGGATCACCTAGACCAAGTTGCACAGGAACACATCCAAGTGAGTCTTAAACATCTCCAGAGAAGGAGACTCCACAACTCCCCTGGACAGCCTGTTCCAGTGCTCTGTCACTCTCACTGTGAAGAAGTTCCTTCTCCTATTTATGTGGAACCTCCTCTGTTCCAGCTCACACCCACTGCCCCTTGTCCTATCACTAGATGACAGTGAGAAGAGCCTAGTTCCATCCTCCTGACACCCACCCTTCAAATATTTATAGACATTAGTGAGGTCACCCCTCAGTCTCCTCTTCTCCAAGCTAAATGACTTGTCCGGGCACATGCAAGAGGACACCAAGAAAGGGAGTCTTCAAGTTTTAACAGTACTCTAGATCTGGAGATCAGGGACAGTGTTCAGTGGTGGCCTTAGGACAGTTGCATTAATGATTGAACAGAATGATCTTGAAGGTCTTTTCCAACCATGATTCTATGAAATGTTTAAGACCCACCTGGACAAGTTCCTGTGCGACTGGATCTAGAGGATCCTGTTGCAGCGGGGGGATTGGTCTGGACAATCTTTTGAGGTCCCTTCCCATCCCTAATGTTCCGTGATGCTGTGAAACCCTGATGGTTCCAAGCAGGTACCTGTCAGCTAGGGTTGATGGTAAAGACTGTTCCTAGGTTAAATGCTTCAACTCATGGCTAGGTTCTGCAGCGAAATACGAGTCCATCAGGATCCCTTTCCTTGGCTGGGCGAAGGAACGACGTGTTGTTTTCATTATTGCTGAACTTCAAAATGGCTTAAGGAATTTTGTTGGTCCTTTCCAAAGGAGTTGAACTTCAGGCAGAGATTAAAGCAGAGGAAATTTCAGCCCGAGGGCAAATGTTTCGCAGAGTTTAATGTGAAGCGGGGAGTTGAAGTAGGAAATAGTTTGCGATCCTAACTATAGCCGCGCTGGATGTAGTATCAGGCTAAATATAGCCCGGTGGGTGTGACCGGCTTTCTGAAGGTGTTATCCTCCCTCCTCCTGAACTTGCTGCTAAAATGACCTTTTCAGGGCTTAGAACTAACCATATAACCCTGGAAAAATGTTAGACTTCAGTATTATCCCAGGCGAGCTCAAGCCAAGCCCAACTGCTGCTTCGCCACCAAAAATTCCTTTCACAAAATTCAGCCTTTTGCCTTTCATGAGGCTTCAGCTTTCGGCTCCGGTTCGTTTGTCTTCAAGCAAACTGCACAGTAAATCACACCGAGTGTTTTATTGTTGATGGGCTCAAGGTGGTCACTCGGGTTATAAATGAAAACAGCAGGGCCAAGGAGCTAGAACCCATCAGTTCTGTGTCAGCTTCAAAACGCCAGCCCTAATGGTGTGGGCGAGCTGCAGATCCAAACTGCCTTGGATTTACTGCTTGTGGTTGTGGGAATAGTATTGGATCCTTCCAAAGGTACTGGCTGGTCTGTGCTCTGTGCGTTTTGTGTTTCGGGGACAGAGCCCTTTGGATCTGGGTTTTGTTTTCTTTGTGGTGACGCTGCTGTGGCTGATGACTGGCTGAGTATCTCAGGGCTAATGTTCGGCTTCTTTTTGACTTCAGTGCCCTGTGCTGCTCGATCCCTCTAGCGAGGTCTGGTGTGACTGTCCAGGATGCCTGGACCTGTTTCTTTTTGCATAGTCAGTGTCTGTAAATGTCTCTCTGAAGACACGCTGGCTGGGTTTGAAATCATTTCACTCAGAATCACAGAATCACAGAATTACTGTGGCTGGAGAAGTCCTCTGAGCTCAGCCAGCCCAGCCCAGCACCTAACATCACCCCAGTGGCCAGACCAGGGCATTTAAGGGCCACAGCCAGGCTGTCCTTCAACACCTCCAGGGATGGAGACTCCACCACTGCCCTGGGCAGTCCAGTCCAGTCTCTGATTCCCCTTTCCCTCAGGAAGGGCTTCCTAACATCCAACCTAACCCTCCTCTGGCAGCTTCAAGCACTGCCCTCTCCTCCTGGCGCTAGTTGCCTGGGAGAAGGGCCCAACCCCCACATGACTACAACCTCCCTTCAGGGAGCTGGAGAGAGGGAAGAGGTCCCCCCTGAGTGTCCTCCAGGCTAAACACCCCCAGCTCCTTCAGCCTCTCCTCATCAGACTTGCCCTCCAGTCCGTTCCTTGTTGCTGCTCTGGATCTAATGCAGCCCCTTAATCTCTTTCTTGAGGTGAGGGGCCCAGAACTGCCCCCAGTACTTGAGGGGAGACCTCACCAGTGCCCAATTCAGCTAAGCCCCAAGATTTCTGTTTCCAAATGTATTCAAGCTCACACCTTCAGAAGGGAGGTACCTACCTATTAGTTACCATAATAAATGCCAAAGGCTCTAAAAACATCACTCCTTTGATCATGCCCAATTGTTCGGAGCTCTCACACTCACTGGTGGGCAAACATCTTCTCTGGAGTGACAAGTCTCCAGCAGTGCACTGCTGACAGCAGCAGGCCCAGTTTAATGCCCAATGGAAGCTCAAACAAGCAATTCTATTACGAAAATCTTTTGTGATGGCCATGAGAAAAGTCCCTGACTCTTAAAATTGTTTGAGACTCCATTGTTAGATCCCAACAAAATGATGCATAACACTGAACTAGTGTCTGTGAAGACACAGGATTAAAACAGGCTGTGAAGGACTTCAGGGGTGTAACCTCTTGGTTGTAACTGGTCACAGGGTAAGGCACGGGGTCCTAATTACTCTGTGATCCTACAAACCCTCCAAAAAGTCAGCATTTTTCACAGCTGATGACAGACAACTCAGTGTAACTGAATGCTTGTGAGAGGATCGAAGCTTAATCCAAGGACCTTCAATCAAAGTGTGCAAGTGTCTATATTTTCTGTAACGCAATGTCTGCAGTTCCTAAGCTCGGTGCTAAATAGAGGCTTCTTTTACCTTAAGAGTTGCATTAAAATTCTGGTATTTCAGACTAAAATGATCATTTTCCATAGTGTCACACAACGAAAGACCAAGAGTATTCGTTCCATGGTTGTGTTTACGAACATCATGGAAAAAGCACTGCTCACAGCAGTAAGTGGTCACACTCAGAACCACAGAACACTTTCAGCTGCAAGGGACCTTCAATATCACAGAGTCCAACCATTTCCTAGCCCTATCAGCACCACTAAACCCTGTCCCCCAACGCAACATCTACCCTTCTCTTAAACACCTCCAAGGGGTTTAATGATTAAGCAAAACAGTTAAATCTGAGGAAATGCAGTCAAAAGGACCTTAAGTGGCCATCTGATCCATTGCCCTAATTCAAAGTAAGATTAACTACATCTAAGTCCTCTGCAACAGGTTTTTGTCTACTTTCTTTGTAAAAATGTCTTACGAAGGACAATTGGATTTATTACAGGATTTACAGTTAGCAGCGTTTTCCTACTCTTTAAGTCTTCCTACCTGTAATTTAAGCTCATTACTTCTGTCCCTATTTTAACTGAAAATAGAGAACATTTCGTCCCCTGCCTCTTTGTACCAGCTTTCTTCTATTTCATAGAATAGTTTGAATAGTTTCGGTTGCAAGAGACCTTCAAGATCATCAAGTCCAACTTTTTCTCAGCCTTATCACCACCACTAAACCCTGTCCCTCAATGCAACATCTACCCTTCTCTTCAATACCTCCAGACATGGGGACTGAACCCCCTCCCTGGGCAGGCTATTCCAATGCTTGACAACCCTTTCAGGAAAGAAATACCTCCTGACATCAAACCTGAAGCTCCCCTGGTACAGCTTCAGGTCATTTCCCCTCATCCTATCACTCCCCACTAGGGAGAACCGATCAACCCCTGCCACTCTACAACCTCTTTTCAAGTAGTTGTAGAGAGCAAGAAGGTCTCCCCTCAATTTCTTCTTCTTCTCCAGGCTGAATAGCCCCAGCTCCCTCAGCCATTTGTCACACAACACCTATTCCACATCCTTTCCTAACTTGGTAGCCGCCTCTGTCTCCTCTCCAGTCCTTCAATGTCCCTCCTGTAGTGAGGAGCCAAAACTATTGTTTTGTCCTACGCTCAAGAGAAAAACCCCGATGTCTTGGCTGCTGTGGTAAGTGCATTTCAAAACAACCCTGACAAAGCCTGGGGACTAGACTTACATAACCAGCAAAAGCCACAGCGTTTAAAGTAGCTCTTTGCATTTATGCCCTCTACGGTCATTAATGCTTTCTGACACAGAATTGTTACACAGCTCTCATGTCCTGGATCCCAAACTTCTCACGGACCGTGAATGGCTCCAGGGATGGGGCCCCCACCACTGCTCTAGGCAGCCTAAGATCCACCACCCTCAGATTCCACAACTTTATCCTCCTCTCCAGCCTCAGTCTGCCCTTTTCCAGCTTCAAACCATGACCCCTTGTCCTATGGACCCAGCCTTCTGACTGCTCCTTTCAGGGATTGGAAGGTGGCTGTAAGGTCATCCTGGAGTCCTCTCCTCTTCAGGCTGAACAACCCCAGCTCTCAGCCTGTCCCCAGAGCAGAGGGGCTCCAGGCCTCTGAGCATTTTTTCATCCTCCTCTGGACACGCTATGACAGCTCCACATCCTCCTTCTGTTGGGGGCTTCAGAGCTGGATGCAGGACTCCAGGTAAGGTCTCACCAGGACAGAGCAGAGTGGCAGAATCACATCTTCAATCTGCTGGCCACACTTTTCCTAATACAGCCCAGGATGCAGTTGGCCTTTAATTTAGGTCACCAGGAAAAGTTCCTCCAAAGTCAAAGAAAGACTCTAGATACTGCTTAGCTTTATTTACAAATAAATGGGGAAAAAACTGAGTCTTCTTGTGCAGGATCCAGAACTCGAGGAATGTGATATTCTTGTTTGCATCTCTTTAATGATTGCAGTCTGAATAAACAAGTGCAGTGTGAGCACAGGCAGGGACTTCAATCTGTCAGTTGCCTTGTGAAGAAATGCCCCATTTTCCTATGTTCTAACGTCATTTCTGTGCTTGAGCCCAGAGAGTGATTTTTCTGAGTCTGTGACAGTTGGTCAAGAGCCCAACTTGGTTGGTGTTTCCAGTGTCTTCCTGTTGCCTTCTGAAAGTCAAGGCACCTTAATGTAGCCTTCATCATTATAGATCCCAGCAACGAACAAGAAAGTGGATTAAACATCAGGAGAAAGCTCTGGAATATGAGGGTGGGGGATCCCTGGAACAGGCTGTCCAGAGAGGTGGTGGAAGCTCCATCCCTGGAGCCATTCAACGTCAGGCTGGATGGAGCTCTGGGCAATCTGTTCTAGTTAGAGCTGTCCCTGCTTGTTGTAGGGGGGTTGGACTAGATGACCTTTGGAGGTCTTTTCCAAGCCAGTGAATTCTATGAATCTGTGGTAAAACCTGAGTTTATACCATTGACTGTCTTTCAGTCTGTTAAAACCAGCCTCTGCGATTTGCCAATCTGCAAAGGTAGCACCTGCTCCCCCCGGGGAGTCCAGAGAGAGGACTTCGTAATTCACGTGCACAAGTTTACACCGCCAGTAAAGCTGTGAGTCTCTCTCTCACCCCTCAAAGCAGTGTGCTACTGTCAAGACCCATCTCTTTGCAATGAGGACGCAGCCACAGATGTGTCCACTCGGCTCACTCTGGAGGGAGCACTGCCATGGCCATCGGCCTGGGCGGCTGGTCCGACCTCCAAGGATCCGCTTGTTCATGCGAGCAGCTGGGCGTTGGCCACAGTCTAGTGAGGAACAAAAGCAGAAGCAAGTTAATTATCAGCACTGAGGCAGCACGTGCAAGACCGGTGAGAAAACTGGGCACAGAATGATAGCAAGAGGTAAGAGATTACACTGAGCAGCCTAGTAAATTAAGTCACAAGTGGTCACACAATAACACCAAACACACTGAGCCATTTTCATCCTTTCTAGTAAAACATCTGCTCTCCTGATACTAATTCTGACCAGCCTGGCCTTAACCAAGCTAAGTTTGGGATCCCGATCTCTATTCTATGAGGAGTTACCGGGCTGCTCTCAGGAAGGATTCTTGGTGTTATGTCCTTATCTTTCTGCAAGCCAGCAACAGATTTGGGCTACTTTATAGTATCAGTGAGAACTGCTCCTGGAGAACCTGCTCCACAATAGTAAGTTTTTTCTTCATGCTGGTGTGAGGTGCATTGGCCCTCTTTGCTCAGCAGCACAGCACAAAACTTGCTTTGCCTGAGGAAATCACCTGCAGAGAAGATCTGGAGACTGCTCAGTACTCTACTCTTTCTGCCTTATAAGCCACTTCAAATTACATTGGGTTCTCCTTTGCCAGACAGTGACTTCTCTGAAGCAGTCAGCCCTTCACTTCTGTTTCACTTTACGTTCTGGATTTGTCAGAGTGCAGACCTACTATTTATCTGTCAGTCTGTTTTAGAGAACAAAAGAACACCAGCAGCTTCTGCCGTCAGCTTCCGAAGGGAGGAGAGGCTGCCTCTGCCCATATCCATGGGAGTTTAGCGGTGAAGAAAGGAACTGGAGCAGTGGTTATCCGTAATGTGTAATTCTGCCTGTGTTCACTTAACTTCAAGAGTCCAGGGGGTTTATGTATTCTCAAAACACCGTATGTCAGAAGGAAGCACCTTTGACAGGCTCCTATGAGCACTTTTTCCCCAGTAAGAGTAGTGTTTTCATTTGTTTTTTTCAATTAAGATTTGTCATTGATTTTCCCTGTGTCAAGCCAATGTGTAATGTAAGCGCTGTTCAGCAAAGGTCTCCTTGTCTGCAGAGCACGTCTGAAGGTGAAGCCTTCAAACCCCTTACGCTTGCACGCTGTGCTGTGCCTACAGGCTTAGGCAGCAGCTTTCTGTTTGAGGTTCTTCTGTCCTCTGGAGCTTCACAACTAAAGAGATCACAGCTTCATGTCCCAGGGGTGCAGCTGGCTCACCACTCTTGAGGCAAAGCAGAGTTAAGCAGAGAGTTTTATCTAATTCAATAAAACTTAGTTTAGTTTTGGAACCTGACTCGTGACCAAGTTCTCTTTGTGGGAGCACGACTGGGCAGCTGCAATTGACACAGCCTCAGGGTCAAAACAGAAGAAAAGCTGATGAAACAGAACACAGCACAGGGAGAAAAAAACCTCCTGCAGTGCAAAACCAGTTGTTGCAGGTGCCCAGTCAAATCTCAGAATGAATCTGCACTAAATATCTGGTGAAGTCATTTAACGCCTCTCGGAGAACATCTCTGTCTTACAAGCACTTCTCTCTTACCTTCTTTGGTGCAAATGAGAGCCACTTTGCTTCTGCTTTGGCACGTCTGTCTAAGTATTGAAACAAAATGGTGGAAATCGGAATTAACTGATACAGTTTTGGACAATTTGCAAATCAGCACAGGCACCGTGCTCATTGTGGTGAACCAGCAGGTGCTGCTTCTCCCAGACTGGGAAAAGAAACACAGCAAGCCTCGTATGACGGATGATCCCCAGTTTCCTGCATCTGTGTGGAGATAACTCAAGAGGTTAGTTCAGCTTTACAGAGCATTCAAACATAGAGTCGTAGAACAGTTTCGGCTGGA
Organism: Phoeniculus purpureus; assembly: GCA_028565055.1. Lineage (NCBI taxonomy): Eukaryota > Metazoa > Chordata > Aves > Bucerotiformes > Phoeniculidae > Phoeniculus > Phoeniculus purpureus. Next base: position 69,052,021 of record JAOXOE010000256.1, on the reverse strand, counting down.
AGAGACCTTCAGGATCATCCAGTCCAATCTTTTCCTAGCCCTATCAGCACCACTAAATCCTGACAACTCTTTCAGGAAAGAAATTCCTCCTGACATCCAACCTGAACCTCCCCTGACGCAGCTTAAGGCCATTTTCCCTCATCCTGTAACTGGCCACTAGGCAGAACGGCTGCCCACTTCTTTGGCTGGTAACTGAAGACACTGATGATCTGCGACTGGTGGATGTGCATGATCATCAGTGTGATGTTTGAGTTCCTGCAGTACAGCCTGGAGCACCAGCTCCCCAGCTTCAGCGAGTGCTGGTGGGACCACTGGATCATGGATGTGATCCTGTGCAATGGGCTAGGGATTTACTGTGGGATGAAGACTCTCTTGGCTCTCTCTGAAAACCTACAAATGGCATGGACTTTGGAACCTTCCAACCTACAAGGGTAAAATGAAGAGAATCATCTTCCAGTTCACTTCCTACAGCTGGGTCAAATTCGAGTGGAAGCTGGCATCCAGCCTGCGCAGGTGGCTGGTGGTCTGTGGCATCATCTCCATGTTTCTGTTGGCAGAGCTGAACACCCTCTACTTGAAGTTTGTCCTCTGGATGCCTTCCAAGCACTACCTAGTCCTGCTGCGCCTGGTCTTCTTTCTCAATGTGGGAGGAGTGGCCATGAGGGAGATCTACGACTTCATGGATGACCTGAAGTTCCACAAGAAGCTGTGGCAGCAGACCTGGCTGGTGGTGCCATCACTGCCATCGAGTTCCTCATCATGGTCAAGTACGACCCCTACACCCTCACACTATCCCTGCCCTTCTACATCACCCAGTGCTGGATCCTGAGGATCATCCTTGTGCTCACCTGGACCACCTGGTGCTTCTTCATTCGACTGAAAACAGGTCAACCCCCTCCTCTCTACAACCTCCTTTCAAGTAGTTGTAGAGAGCAAGGTCTCCCCTCCATCTCCTCTTCTCCAGGCTAAACAGCCCCAGCTCCCTCAGCTGTTCCTCATACAACACCTGTTCCAAATCCTTTACTGGCTTGGTAGCCAACTACCCTGGTCTCAGGGCACTGCTGCAGTGCTGAGGCCAGTTGGGATGCCTGAAAGCACTGAGACTGACCTTCTCCTCTCAGAGCTGAAGGATAGAATTTTCTTTGAAATACCTCTGAAAACAGATAATGTTGAGCGCCCTAAAAGGCTGGACTCCCCAGCCTTGGAGGTGTTTAAGGACAGACTGGCTGTGGCCCTTAGTTCCCTGGTCTGCCCACTATGTGAAGTCCTGGGCTGGGCTGGATGAGCTCAGAGGGATTTTCCAGCCTCAATAATTCCGTGATTCTGTGAAAATTTTGGGTGTTTTGGTGGAAAAAATCCAGAGATTTGGCAAAAATAGTGAAATAGGAGAAAAACAGAATCTCTGAAAATTTTCAAGTTAGAGAAGGAAGTGATTCTTTGCCAAAGGAAGAGAGATCCTCGTTAAAGCAGTGAGTGTTGGTGCTCAGCTGGCTGACAGGCTTCTCATTTCCACTGCTTTTTCATTCCTATGTCTACGTGATCTTCTGAGGCAGGTGTAGAGCTAAGTGAGAGATACAAACCAGCAGTTCTCGGGGCAATTCTTTGAAGGCAGCAGGTGGGCAGGGTCTTTAAACCAAATCTGTGATTTGCTCAGACCTCTGTCTCTTACACCATACGTGCCCAGCAGTCTGCTTTCTGCTCCTGAAAACACAGCCTGTAGCACTCTGCCTCTAGATACAGACAACCGACTTCAGGAAAGACAATTCAGCGACAAGTTTGAGGGGTATTTGTTCCTCAGACGTTTTACATAATGAAGATGATTAAAATGAATACACCTTGAGTTCAGCAGCACTACTCTACTCCTGGGCTTATCTTGGCTTCATGCTAGAAAAAGGAGAAGACTCCACAGACACCTTCCAATCCCCAAAAGGAGCTGTCAGAAGGCTATGGAAGACTCTTCACAAGGGCAGGGAACGATGGGATGAGGGGTCATGGTTTGAAACTGGAAAAGGGCAGATTCAGACTGGACATGAGGAAAAAGTTGTTGAATCTGAGGGTAGTGGATCCCTGGCACAGGCTGCCCAGAGTGAGGGTGGAGGCCACATCCCTGGAACCATTCAAGGTCAGGCTGGATAGGGCTCTGGGATATCTGGTCTGGTAAGTGATGATCCTGCTTGTTGGTAGGGGTGGTTGGACTAGAAGGCCTTTGGAGGTCCCTTCCAGCCCAATACACTCTATGCTTCAGCAATATTGCACTGCTGCAGAATTTCACAGGTCAGAGATTTCTCTCATTAATGAATGACAAGCAAATAAGCTGTCAAATTGATAAAGGAAAAAAAATCTATTTTTGTCAAAAGCAGAAGGACTGCCACTACGTTTTGGAGATGTTAATGTACCCCTCATTTTTGGACCCATCCCTGGATCCATTCAAGGTCAGGCTGGATGGGGCTTTGGGCAATCTGTTCTAGGTGGAGATGGCCGTGCTTGTCCCTTGGATTACATGACCTTTGGAGGTCTCTTCTAACCCCACACATTCACTGAGTCTGTGAATTCTGTGACTGTAAGAAATTAAATGTGTATTGTCCCCTACACAGTTTGCTTTGCACTAGAAGGGAAGCCCAGCACATGAGAAGTGGGGTCCTCCAGTGGGGTAGCTAGGAGACCATGATGGGGTGCATCTGATCTGAAGGGCATGCACAGGCAGTGAAAGCCAGCTGCACAGGCTGCCTGAGGTAGCCAAAACAAAACCAGCCTTGCTCTTTCACTTGTACTTTGGGCAAAACTAGATCTTGTGCTGCTCAGACATTCTAAATCCATCCCTTCACACATTCCCGAGCAGAGCACTTTCAAATATGGCAAAGTACCTTGAGATTTCTACTTCGTTCTGAACAGAATAGGACTGTGAACATGCCTTGACATCTGGTCACAACCCAAGGTGTTTACACTTGTATTACTTTGGAGAGTAGCATTTATAGAACCATTGAATCATAGAATCATCATGGCTGGAAAGGACCTCTAGGATCATGAAGTCCAGCCTTCATCCCAACAGCTCCCTAACCCACAGACGGTGGCCTCAAGTGCTCTAGCTACTTGGTTTTTAAACATCTCCAAGGAACAGTGACTCCACTACCTCCCTGGGCAGCCTGTTCCTGTGCCCAACCACTCTCTCCAGAAAGACCTTCTTCCTAAGGTCCAATCTAACCCTTCTCTGATGCAACTTGAGGCCATCTCTTCTCATACTATCATTAGTAATTTGAGAGAAGACACCAGCACCAGCCATTAGACAGCATTAGGCTAGGGGAGAGAGACAGTGAGAAAGGAAGAGCACATAGCTGCAAAGATGATGAAGGGAATGGAACATCTCCCTGCTGAGAAAAGGTTGAGGGAGCTGGGTCTCTTTAGCTTGGAAAAAAGAAGACCGAGGGGTGACCCCATTAATGTTTATAGAGATGGAAAGGACAGGTGTCAGGAGGATGGAGCCAGGCTCTGCTCAGTGGCATCCAGTTATAGGACAAGGGGCAATGGGTGTGGGCTGGAACATAGGAGGTTCCACATAAATATGAGAAGAAACATCTTCATGGTGAGGGTGACAGAGCACTGGAACAGGTTGCCCAGGGGGGTTGTGGAGCCTCCTTCTCTGGAGACGTTTAAAACCCGCCTGGACATGTTCCTGTGCGACTTGATCTAGGTGATCCTGCTGTGTTGGGGGGATTGGACTGGATGATCTTTTGAGGCCCCTCTGTGATTCTGTGAAGAGTTGAAGTCTTCCAGTATCTGGTGCTGTCTTGTAATGGCCCTTCTTCTAGATGAAGAAATAAAAATGAACTTAAGTGAATGAGGAAAAGACTACTGTAAAGGAGACCCAGCACAAAGATGGGATGAAGGTTAGCAGAAGGCGGCGCTCACTCTATTTAACATTCTGCCATTACAGAAAAGCTCCACAACAGAAAATTAAGGAGGCAAACAAAAGAAAAGCAGGCGTATTCCTCAGATTTGCTGCATCACACGTGTTGTACCTCTGCTTTTAGCCAACATCCTTCTTCCATAGAAAACCCTCCCATTTCACAAGGAAGAAGGATGATCTGAAATCTCCCAGGCAGGGAAACAAACTGCTCTTTGAAGGATGCAGTTGCAGATGGGGTGAGGTGGCTCCCCCAGTTTTGTCCAGGATGTTTCAGCTCTTCAGTCTCAAAAATTTGAATGTCTCAACAATGAGGTCCTGGCTTCTCATTAAGCAACTGTTCATCTGAGTTAATTAAAAGGAATATAGTGCTGTCTGAAGTCAGAGGAGGAACTGCTAAGAAAACCTACTCTAAGTGGATACAGCCTCTGCTGAACAAGCCGTGGTCACTCCAAATGTATGAATCCCAGGTATATGGTCTGCGGAGGATGGTGAGGTGTTGCTGCAGGTTTCTCTAGATAGTATGTACTGGACTGCATTAAATCAGCAAGATTTAACAAAGCTGTCTTGTCTGGGTGCTACAATGGCATCACCTCCATGTCACTCACATGCTGTTAGTGTAGCAGAATAGGCTCCTGGAGATTCATGAAGTGGCCTTCAAAGAGACTCAAAGTAGACACTAAAATCCTTACAGACTGCATCTTAACAGATCACTGGGGTTTAAAAACCACACATTCAGCTAACTCAGGAAAAAAGAGCTTCCCAAAGGGAGCTCAACACCCTCCACTGATATGTAACCACCCACAGCAGTGAAACAAGTCTCATTTACCTGTTACTTACCCGTTCACCAGAAGCCCATGTAAAGTGGATGTATTTTTGTTTTCCCAATCCGAGTGCAGATTCAGCCATTTTTGATGCTGAGTTTCCTCATTTCCCATTACAATTCTAGTTTTGAATGGTCCTCTGAAATAAACAAAAGGCATTCATAAACTTCCCAGTAGGATTCCATGTTACAATTACGAAGATAAGGAGATTCTAATGCCTCCTGTTTACTCCAAAGATACACAACTAAATGTTATGTCCACGCCATGTGTAGCACAATCATAGTTAGGAAAGTGAAATCACCCCAGCCAGGCCAGCTAATGTGTGACTGTCACTTAGTATTATATTGTACAAAACATTATCTAAGTATGGAATAGTAAAGTAAGGTAGAATGGTTCACTGGACAATGTTCTCATACATAGACTTCCCCTGATTGCCTGACAGAGTCAAGCCACTGAAGAAATGGATGCTTCAGTGAATCTCAGTTGCCACATGAAAACAGGTTAATTTTTCTAAAGCTAAGCAAGTTTCCAGCACAGAGCCATCAATGCTGAGCCATCAGTTCCTGTCCATGACAAGGACATTTCAGAACCACTCTCCTAAACATTGGTCAAAAGGGAAATACACAGAGTCACAGAACATTAGGGATTGGAAGGGACCTCGAAATATCTAGTCCAATCCCCCTAACACAGCAGGATCACCCAGACCAAGTTGCACAGGAACATATCCAGGCGGGTTTTAAACGTCTCCAGAGGAGGAGACTCCACAATCCCCCTGAGCAGCCTGTTCCAGTGCTCAGTCACCCTCACTGTGAAGAAGTTCCTTCTCATATTTACATGGAACCTCCTCTCTTCCAGCTTGCACCCATTGCCCCTTGTCCTATCACTAGATGACATTGAGAAGAGCCTGGCTCCATCCTCCTGACACC
>JAOXOE010000256.1:69012102-69029592 GCA_028565055.1 Phoeniculus purpureus | reverse complement strand
ACATCTCTGCAGTGTCCTTTCAGACAGTTGTAGAGAGCAATGAGGTCTCCCCTCAGCCTCCTCTTCCTCAAACTAAACAGCCCAAACTCTCTCACTATCTCCTCATCAGATTTATTCTCCAGGCCCTTCCCCAGCAGCATTGCCCTCCTCTGCACCTGGCTCTATTGAAACACAGACAGTTACCCTCAGCCCATCAGTACAGCCTGTCAGGTGCCTGCGTACACCCCTACTACCCTCCAGGAGATCAGCACTGCCTCCCATCTTGGTGTTGTCTGCAAACTTACTGAGGCTGCACTCAACATTGAACTTCCTAGACAAATAACCAACCCGTGGTTTATATTTCAGCATCTTCCCATGTTCAGGGCGTTTTTAATCTGGGAGGATTTTGTCAAGGTTATGGCAAGGGGTGGTTTTGGTGCTGTGATTTCTGCTGTGGAATGCAGTTCTTGCTGGAATAAGGTACATCGTGTGCTTCTCCTCTTTTGTCAGAGAGCGGAAAGACAAACAAGACTGATGGACTCGGTCCAGTATGCAGAGTTCTGTGAGAGCCGGCAGCTGAGTTTCTGTGAGTATGATGGTGGCTGCACTCTACTGAGATGTCCAGTTGTTATTCCCTGTAACAGAGAACACAGCAGAACCCCGTGGGGTTTTTTTGGGAGCACTTCTGTTTCATCCCCAGGAGTAAACCCAATAACTCTTTGTCTCTCCAACTCCTGGGAACAGTGAATTTAATGTCATTTCAGGCTACCAGTGTATGTTCTTTGACTGGATGATCTTTTGAGGTCCCTTCCAATCCCTAGTGTTCCGTGATTCTGTGAGTATCTCCCAAGCTTTCTGTAAGCTCAAGTAGAGGAGATGACTTCAACTACAGAGCTGGCAAAGAGGTAATGGATTTAAACAGCGCTGCTTGCCTGAAGCCTGTCACGATGGTCTTGCAATCAACATATTAAATAAAGATTCACGCTCCCCTTCTTTTGCAGAACACATCTAAAATTAGAGAAGAGCAGCGAGTTTGGCTTTTATTTCCCCATCTGCAGAGACACAAAGAACTCGCTAAAGAGCCTGTTCTATTTTAAGCCGTGAGCTCCTGCTGTGGAATTTATTCACCATTAGCCAAATTCATCAGGCTACACCATTCCAACACTAATAACATGATGACAGAATTAGGGCTTTCCTAGCACTGAAAACCAACTTACTCGAAGTACTTGTGGGCCACGACTATAATGAGCTGTAAATTAATGGGCTTGATCGTGTAGCAAAACATCATTAGAGAAGCGGTTAAGTGATGACTAAGGTTTAGGTCAAATGTCAGAGAAAGTGAGGTGGAGGAGCCAGTACAAATCATGACACAACAGCACATGATCCTCCAGCACTGACTCGAGCACAATGGTGTCTTTAAAGGAGAGACCTTATCTTGTTCTCCCTGCTTAAGTTGGGAGAACAAGTGACTCACTTATGACAAATCAATGACATACGGTCATTGAAATACGGTCCTGCAGCAGCAAATGTCAGCAGACGTAGGGAAAACATGTTTTGTAAGCACTTCTTTTCCTAACTCAACATGTTTTGGAAGCTTAGATATAATTTGGCATCACACATCTGTGAGCCATTAGATAAATGAGACTTGAGATTAGGGTGATTTCAGGAAATGAGAGGGTTGTGATAATGTCATTTCTCAAACCCACATGCCATCGTCTGTAGACAGAACAAATAGAAATCTGGAATTGGCCAAATGAAATTGAATGTTGCTGACCAGGGGATTACGAGCTGTAAAAATACCCCCATGGTATTTGTGCAGGGTTTTGAAATGGTTCTGTGTCTGTACTGTTCTTTTTCCTGCTGCCATTTCATGCCATTACAGACTAAGGGAATCACAGTGCTTAGGAGAGAGGAGTGAGACTCACACATCGTTCCAACTGCAAGATATGAGCTCAGCTAGACAGACTGTGCCAAAGGCCATGCAGAGTGTTTGTTCAGAAATAGTATAGAGACTGTTTTGTCGCTCGTTTCCTTATATTTTTATCAAGATGGAATGGATTGCTCTGTTTAAAGTAGAAAATCCCTTTTCTACTGAAAAAACCTGAGAAAAGTGCAGCCTGAGAATGGACCCAGTAGGAACTTCAAAGAATCACAGATTGGCCAGGGTTGGAAGAGACCTTAACGATCATCCAGTTCCAACACCCTTGCACAGGCAGGGACATCTTCACTAGAGCAGGTTACTCGGGGCCCCAGACAACCTGCCCTTCGACACTGCCAGGGATGGGGCAGCCATCTTCTTCAAGAAGTTCTTCCATCTATGGATTATATTGCTATGACAGGGGGATTTCACTAGATGATCTTTCGAGGTCCCTTCTAATCCCTAATGATTCTATGATTCTATGATAGTATATGATTATTAATAATTATCATAATTATGTATCATATATAATAATAACTGTATTACAGAGTCACAGAATGTTAGGGGTGGGAAGGGACCTCAAAAGATCAGCCAGTACAATCCCCCTGACTCAGCAGTATCCCCTAGACTCCGAGTACACAGAGCAGAGGCCAAGCAGATTTTAAATGTCTCCACAGAAGGAGACTCCACAGCCCCCCCAGGCAGCCCCTTCCAGGGCTCTGTCACCCTCACTGGGAAGAAGTTCCTTCTCAGATTGATGGGAACCTCCTCTGTTCCAGCTCACACCCATTGCCCCTTGTCCTATCATTATCATCAAAATCAGTTTCATCCTGTCTGTGGTCCTCTGAGGAAGACCTTTCTGTGTTCTGAACTCTCCCATAGGATTGATTAACTGTGTTTTTCCTCCATGCTGCTCATGGAGTCTCCAAAGTGTTGTACATGAAGTAGTAATCTTTCCCAGCTCCTTTGAGTTGGATGATTCTTTCCTTGGCTGATCAAATCACAGTCAGCCTCTTTGTTTCACCTTGGCTGTATTTTCCATGCCCAGAGCAATTAGCTCAGCGGGAAAGGGAATCATAGGTTGAGGAATCATGGTTTGAAGCTGGAAAAGGACAGACTGAGGCTGGACAGGAAGAAAAAGGTGTTGAATCTGAAGTTGGGGGATCCCTGGAACAGGCTGCCCAGAGAAGTGGTGGAGGCCCCATCCCTGGAGCCAGTCAAGGTCAGGGTGGATGAGGCTCTGGACAATCTGGTGTGGTTTGAGATGTCCCTGCTTGTTGTGGGGCGGGTGAACTAGATGGTCTTTGGAGGTCCCTTCCATCCCAAGACATTCTGTGACTCTATGTATTAGAGCTATTTAGTATTCTTCAGCCTGCCTGTTGTTAACTTCTCCTTTTCCCTTCTTGATTTTAATTGACAGCCAAGAAAGCCTCCAAGTTCCGGGACTGGCTGGACTGCAGCAGTATGGAAATAAAGCCCAACGCAGTTGCAATGGAGATTTTGGCGTATTTAGCCTACGAGACTGTGGCACAGGTGAGGGACTCTAGCTCGATGAAGCAAATTCGTTACTCTTGGGTGTACTTCAGCCTCAGGTGACCGTGCTGTACGCCCCTTTGGGCAGCGCGGCAAGGCTTTGTTCCAAGCTAGCTGGATTCCTGTCTGTCTGTCAATTTGCCGCCTGCCAGATGAGTCCTGTGCCGTGCTCGTCCATCTGATACACAAGCAGAAATGTTTTGTGAAGGTTGCGGAAGAGAGTGGAGTCCAGCACGAACGTGATTCGAGTCCAGCCTGAAACCACATACTTTGCTATGTGACCTCTGGCAGGGTGCTGAGGCTCATTCAACCCTGTTGCACAATTGGATTCGAAAATGGGATTTCCTGGAAAACAAAACGTTACCTTAGTGCCAAGCGGAGCCCTCTTGGGTAGGCAGATTGCTCCATATATTTACAGAAGTGGAAAAGAGAGGCTCCTTGGGCTGAAATATTGCTGAATAATTTTGTTTTCACTGAGAAACATGGAGAATAATCTGCCTCCACCTACCACTCTCTTTCCACTGTTACAATGGCATTGGCACTAAGCACCGTGGCAGTAAACCCATTTCTTGCCTCTTTTTCCCCCTCCAGCTGGTGGACTTGGCCCTTTTGGTTAAGCAGGACATGACTCCCAAAGCTGGTGACCCCTTCAGTCACGCCATTTCAGCCACCTTCATACAGTACCACAGCTCTGCCGAGGTGAGTCTCACTCTTTCATGCATGCATGCGGTTTATGGTTTATTTTTGTGAGTTGTATGCAAGGTGATGTTGTTGAATCAATGTTTTCTGCACCTGCCTTATGAGGAGAGACTGAGAGACCTGGCACTTTTCAGCTTGGAGAGGAGAAGGTTACAAGGGGATTTAATCACTGTCTATAAACCCATGAGGGCTGCTTGTCAAGACAGAAGAGACAATCTCTTTTCACTTGTGTCCTGTGATGGGACAAGGGGCAGTGGGTGTCATCTGGAGCACAGGAACTTCCACCTCAATATGAGAAACAACTTCTTTAGTGTAAGGGTGACAGAGCACTGGAACGGGCTGCACAGGGAGGTTGTGGAGTCTCCTTCTCTGGAGACTCCAAGACCCCTTTGCATGTGTTTCAGTGTGACCTGTCTTAGGTTCTGTGGTCCTGCTTGAGCAGGGTGGGTTGGACTCAATTGCTCCTGGAGGTCCCTTCCAACCCCCAACGATCTGTGTATCTGAGTATCTGTGTTATGGAGCTGACGAACATTGATTGCAAAAATGATGTTAAATTCTTAGCATCATCTTTATATTAAAATATAAATTCTCATTTCTTGGATGCGCGTTCCTTCTCTCATTCTCTGTGTTGCAGATTAAAGCTGTCAACAAGGGACAGTCCAGTAAGCCCAGTATTGCACTCGTTGCTATGATGCAGATAATCTAGAATCTTTTGAATCACAGAATCACAGAGCATTAGGGTTGGAAGACACCTTGAAAGATCATCCCGTCCAATCTTCCTACCACAGCAGGTTCCCCTAGATCCAGTCACACAGGAACATGGCCAGACAGGTTTTAAACATCTCCAGGGAAGGAGACTGCACGAGTAAATTTACTTCTGGTTTACACTCCTCTTCTACTCAGTAAAGCTAAGAAGGCAATGATTGATGGATTGATTGATTGATTGATTGATTGATTTAGTGGTTTAATTATATAATGGCTGTTTGACATCTTGCTTTTATAGCCACATCTCTTGGGGCAATCTACGAGTGTGAAGACCAGTCTTGACTCTCCTGAAAACACACCACCTCCTACACCCACCCCCCCAGCGTCAGCAGCACAGCAACATCTTGGGAAAGCCCCGTCGGGAGCCCTGGGGAATGGAGGAGTTGGACAGGACTCTACCAAATCCAAACAAAGGAAAAGGAAAAAGGTATTGATGCAAGAAGCCTTAATAAAAAACAGTGGAAACCCACTGAACATCTTCAAGAAACAACATATTTCTTTTGAAATACTGATTTTAACCTGTACTGCATGATCACAGGTTAACTAACAGTGTTATTGTAGGGCCAAACGTGTGATTTGGAGTTTTGCTGTCAGAACTGGCTTCTACTTTAATTATAGAACAAGAGGAAATCGCCTCAAGTTGCGTCAGGGGAGGTTTAGATTGGATCTTAGGAAGAAGTTCTTTCTAAGAGAGAGGTTGGGCACTGGAACAGGGAGATGGTGGAGTCCCCATCCCTGGAGATGTTTAAAAACCAAGCAGCTGGAGCATTTGAGGCCATGGGGTTAGGGCACTGTTGGAATGAGAGCTGGACTTGATGATCCTGGAGCTCCTGTCTGGCCATGATGATTCTGTGATTCTATTCTATGATTCTCATGAACAACTGGAAGCTCAATTTTACTGCAGTAGTAACTGCTGCTTCTAAGCTGAGCTGCTCCTGTACAACCGCAGCAGCAGACACCACCCCAAATACTCACCCCCTTCTCTGACAGTAGCAGCTGAGGGTCAAAGCATAAGCAAAGCCAAGTAGGCAACTGGGTGGTTATGATTTTCCTGATCACAGCAGCCTCAGGCGTCTGCCTGCTTCTTTGCCTATAACAACCTTGCCTGCCCTGTTTGATTTTTGAAGCCCGTTGGTTGCCTTCAGTGGAAATATTTGTTTGCTTTGCATAATAAACGGGTGCCTTATACCCAGAGTGTGAAATGTAAATACTACAATTCCTGTTTTCTCTCGCTGAGCCTTGGTATTCGACCTGAGAGGGGTCTGTGGACCTGAAAACCACAAGGGAAATCGCTTTGATTAAATAAACTGGCTAGGAAGTGCTCCATGAGATTACCTAGGGCTTTTCGGAAAGCAGTCGGATGGCTGTTCTCGTTCTGCTGCAAAGCAGTGGATGACATGTGCTTCCCTCATGTGTGTGCTCAAAGGATTGTCCTAAAGCAACTGCGTGTTTTTGCAGAGTTAAAGGGGTGATTTTTACAGGGTGATGCTGAGGGAATTGGGGTTGGTGGTGACCTAGCAGTACTGGGTTAATAGTTGCACTTGATGAGCTTAAAGATCTTTTGTATCCCAAATGATTTTGTGATCACAGAATCTCTTTGGTTGGAAGAGATCTTTAAGCTCATCAAGACCAACCTTTGACCCAGCACTACCAGGTCACCATTAAAACCAGGTCCCTCAAAACTATGGGATTTCCTCCTTTTAGTGCTGACAGTGCTGCAAATACTCCTCAGACAACCAGCTTTTGCCTAGTTAAAAACCCCACAGTGACTCCTCTAACCTTTTCTGAAGACTTTTTCCTCTTCTTCACATTACATTTGATTCTGTTTCTGTGTCTGATTTCCACTCTCATTCCTAGGAACAAGAATGTAGCTGGAAATGTAGGTGTTGATCCATCATATTTCCCTGCTGTTGTGAGTTTAGTTTGAGCTCTTGGTGTTTGACTTCATGCCTTTTAAAACAGTTTTATTCCAAAAAGTGCACCGTTGTAATGAAATGTTCCTGTGACTGACCCAATTTGATTAGGTGCAGAACGAGGGCGTCAAGAGAAGCAAGGTAATTTGGTGAAGAATGTTGTTCTGTATCCACGGTGGGCCAGTCCAGCAGAACATATTTGAGTTTCATATTCCCTTCATGAACTTTGGGAAGAATCTGCCATTGTATCATAGAATCGTAGACTGTTCCAGGCTGGAAGGGACCTCTAGAAGTCATCCAGTCCAACCTTTCTACACAGAGACAACTCCACCTAGGTCAGGTTGCTCAGAGCCTCATCAAGCCTGACCTTCAGTGACTCCAGGGATGGGGCCCCCACCACCTCCCTAGGCAGCCCATTCCAGCCATCAGCCACCCTCACACTGAAGAACTTGTTTCTAATATCCAGCCTAAATCTCACCTTTCCCAGCTTGAACCCATTGCTCCTTGTCCTGTCCATACAAACCTTCTTGACAAGACCTTCCCCTTCGTTCATGTTGGTCCCCCTCAGGTACTGGAAGGTCAAAAGAAGGTCCCCCAGAGCCTTCTTTTCTCCAGGCTGAGCAGCCCCAGCTCTCTGTGAATAATTCTATGCACACACCCAGGCTTCGGTGGACTCAGCACTCAAAAATAAACCATTTCATAAAAAATACCCCCATGTTGAAAGCATTGGGCATAAGGTGTGAACGTGCACAGGGACCAGCTCCGTGTGCATATTCGATTCTCTGTATAATTGAGAGGGTTTTATCCTTCGTAGAACTTCCACTAACACAGTTTTTATGAATTCCTGACCAAGCAGCCATCATTCTGATGAGCTGTCTGAGTTCTGGCAGGCAGCGGTGCCTGGATGGAGCCTAAACCAACAGTTCACTTTGACTGGCAAGGAGAAAAGAACAGCTTTGTCTTTTAAAACCCTGATTTTTGTAAAGTGAAAGGGCTAGCAGCAACAAATTCTTATTTTTCCTGTTTATGATCCTGAACGTCATTTAAAATGTGAAAACATTCCAGTTTGAGATAATTAGTTTTGCGTCCCTCAAATCACAGAGTCACAGAGTCACAGAACATTAGGGATTAGAAGGGACCTCAAAAGATCATCCAGTCCAATCCCCCTGACATAGCAGGATCCCCTAGATCCAGTCGCACAGGAACATGGCCAGGAGGGTTTTAAATGTCTCCACAGAAGGAGACTCCACAACCCCCTGGGCAGCCCCTTCCCCAGGCCTCTGTCACCCTCACCATGAAGAAGTTCCTTCTCAGATTGATGTGGAACCCAGTGCCCCTTGTCCTATCTTTGAGTGCCCCTGAGCAGAGCCTGGCTCCATCCACCTGACACCCACCCTTTCCGTATTGATCAACATTCATGGGGTCACCCCTCATGCAATTATATCGCTTGTTTCACCTTCCTAATCTCAATCTGGTGTTACTCGGTGGTGAGTGTAGTGTTGGTTTGCTTTTCACTGGGGTTACTTCTTCAATATGAGGAATGGATGAGAGGTCTGGGGCTATTCATCCTGGAGAAGAGGAGATTAAGAAGAGACCTTATTGCTCTCTACAACTGCGTGAAAGGAGGTTGTGGAGAGGTGGGGTTTGGTCTGTTCAACCTAGTGGCCAGTGATAGGACATGGGGAAATGGCTTAAGCAGTGTCAGGGGAGGTTCAGGTTGGGTGTCAGGAGGAATTTCTTTCCTGAAAGGGCTGTCAGGCACTGGAACAGCTGCCCAGGGAGGAGGTTGAGTCCCCATCCCTGGAGATACTGAAGAGAAGAGTAGATGTTGCACTGGGGGACAGGGTTTAGTGGTGCTGATAGGGCTAGGAAAAGGTTTCACTTGATAATCTTGAAGGTCTCTTCCAGCCTAAACTGTTCTACGATTCTATGATATTTTCCCCCACCCCTTGACATCATAAGGAGAAGCCTGAGATGTTTTAAAAATAGCTTCTGTGGCTGCTGCAGTGTGACTCTGTGACCCTTTTAGTTTTCACTTAAACGTTCCCCTGCCCTCTTCAATTGCAGTGTGCAGCGGCGCTTGATGAAGGATTTCAGAGGACAGATACGATGTTCGTCAGGTCCCTTACGCAAATTTCATGTAAAAGTCCTCTTTGATTTGTTAACAGCTTCCTTTTCCCCCCACCCCACCTCTGATGGCGTGTAGATGTGTATCCTCAGGATAAAAAACCTAAGCAAACGAAATCAGTCCGTTTCGTAAAGGTTTGTTTTCATACTCGATGCACTGTAGGGCTACTGTGAGTGTTTTTGATTTAGCAACAATTTCTGTGTTTTTTCTTTCGCAGAGCACTGCAGCCTGTGGTCCGGAGGCTCAAAGCGATGCCATCCAGCCCAGCCACATCAGAGAGGCCATTCGACGCTACGGCCACAAGATTGGCCCCCTTTCCCCGTTCACAGTACGTAATAACAGAGTTATAAAAAGTTATATTTATAATTCTTACAGAACTTTGATTTTCAAGTGGTCAAACGAAGAAGCCTTGGAATTGTTGAGAGCAATTTGTGGCCAGCGCAATTTTCTTTATAAAAGTGGCAGAATTCTCTGGGGAAATAAAACTCGGTAATTTCTGTCTCTTTTTGGAAAGAGCGAGAAACAAAGTTGTGTTGTTTGGTTGTTTGGGTCGAGGTTGTTTTTTAGCCTTTAAAAGGTTATTTTCTTTCAATGACAAATGATGCCACCTCGTTAGCGCTCAGATTCGCTGGGTTTGCAAAGGTTAGGTTTCCAGTGATTGGAAGTTATATGTAGTCCCATCTGGTGAGGAGCATTTTATAGCCTAAATCGAGCTCCGTGTGTGTGTGTGTGTGTGTGTGTGAGACACTGCTCCTCTTGGAATGTGAACTCTCAAGTGACACATTTACAGTTGGAGAAAGAAGGGTCTGGTTTCTTTAGACAACTTTGAACCTCCACTCAGATGTAATAGAGCTGAGCTTGTGGTCAAGCACTGTGGGGTTACGAGGTTTTGTCATCCTTGGGTTTTGGGTTTTTTTATGCAAATTGCAAATCCTTTGTTCAGAGCAGCCAGACAAGTTCTTTTTTTCATTTGCCCAGCTGATAAAAATGGGAGTCTGTCTACAGAGTCATAAATTGGGGGCATTTTCTTCTGGACATGGCAAATCACAGAACATTAGGCATTGGGAGGAACCTCAAAAGATCATCCAGTCCAATCTCCAGTCGCATAGGAACATGGGCAGGCAGGTTTTAAACATCTCCAGAGAAGGAGACTCCACAACACCCCTGGGCAGCCAGTTCCAGTGCTCTGTCACCCTCACTGGATAGAAGTTCCTTCTCAGATTGATGTGGAATCCCCTCTGTTCCAGGTCACACCCATTGCCCCTCATCTGGGGCTCTTTAGTTTGAAGATGAGGAGGCTGCGAGGAGACCTCATCACTCTCTACAGCTACCTGAAAGAACGTTGTGGAGAGCTTGGTGCTGGTCTCTTCTCACAAGCAAGTAGTGATAAAACAAGAGGGATTTGGTTCAAGTTACAGCAGGGTAGGTTTAGACTAGATATTAGGGAGAATTTTTTCACAGAAAGGGTGGTCAAGCACTGCAGTGGGCTTCCCAGGGAGGTGGTTGAGTCGCCATCCCTGGATGTGTTTAGAGATCGTTTGGGTGAGGTGTTGAAGGATCTGGTTTATGGGTGAACTTGTAAGGTAGGGTAGATGGTTGGACTCGGTGATCCCAGAGGTCTTCTCCAGCCAGAGTGATTCTGTGATTCTGGTCATTGGGTGCCACTGAGCAGATGTCCTGATTTACTTCAGAGTGTCTACACTTAAGACCGAATGAGTGTCAAGGAAATTATTCTAGGGGGGAACAAAAAGCCCCTGAAGCACCAAACTAGATCTGAGATCCTAATGATCAGAAAGAAATATTCAAGGGTTTTTTGGAGAGATACTAGGAAATGATCCTGATTTTGGAAGAAACTAATCTACATTAAAATTATACAGAGGTGTCTGAAGACTGTAAATATCAATTAATAGTAGGACTTGGCTTCAGGGGTGAGGAGCCGGGGGAAAAACAAGAGTCAATGAGTATGTGAACCTCTAGTTTTTCTAATGTTGAGAGTGATCGATGCCTTTATAAATGGCAGAAGATGTTTGGACAATTGATGCTGGTTGATACTTGGTTCCTTTGAGAAGAAACTTCTTCCCAGTGTGGGTGACAGAGCACTGGAAAGAGCAGCCCAGAGGGGTTGTGGGGTCTCCTTCTCTGGAGACATTTAAAACCTGCCTAGCCCTGTTCCTGTGTGACTGGATCTAGGGAATCCTGCTGTGGCAGGAGGATTGGATTGGATGATCTTTTGAGGTGCCTTCCAATTCCTAATGTTCTGGGGTTCTGAGAAGAACTCACATGCACAATGGCAGAGGCTGAGTCTGACCCTCGCTGAAAGTGGTTTGGTCAGTTTTTAACCAAAGTTTGATATTTCTCTGCAACCACAAGAGGCAATAAAACACTCTGTTGTTGGTTACGGGGTTTCTGCTGTCTTGCAGTCCTGTGAACTTCCTGAACTGTACAACCTGCCGAACAATGTAACTTGTCGGTGTTGCCTTCTGGCAACCTGAGATAATCTGATCTTGTTCTTTGTAAAGCCAAGAATCACGGAGGAAATCTCGGATCATCCCCTAGATGCATTAGGCAGTGCAGAGCAGTCATACAAGTCCCATTTGAATGAGAACATTCGGGAAGAGCATTTTGAAGGATATTCTGGGGGATGCACTGAGGTCTGCTAGTCTGCCCACTTTCCCTGTCAGTGTCCTCGTGTACAGGTTTGGGGATGAACTTGCTACTGCAGTTGCTGAAAATGAAAGCACCACAAACTTTCTGTAAGTTCTTTATGGGTTCAGAAAGCGTGAAGGAAGATTGGTGTGTCCATTGAGCTTGCCTTCTCCTATTGCCACAATCTCTTGCTGTTGTAGTAGTTACCTTATCTCTGGGTATTTTGAGGAGTTCTGAGGTGATGTGAGGGTGGTTGATGGGCTACCTGGGGAGGTGGTGAGGGCCCCATCCCTGGAGTCATTTAAAGTCAGGCTTGATGAGGCTCTGAGAAACCTGACCTAGGTAGAGTTGTCCCTGCATAGGGAAGTTGGACTAGATGACCTGTAGAGGTCCCTTCCAGCCTAGAACATTTCTATGATTCTATGACACTTCTTTTGAATGACTTCTGCTTTCTCCTGTTGCCAGTGCCATCATAATCATTCCTGTATCCTAGACAAGATAACAGAACCAAGAGGAAGGGTGGCTGTACTCAATGTGCTTCTTGTGATTTTGTGATGAACCTTCACAAACTGAAATGATGAAGGGTTGTCTGACGTTAGAACCAGTGAAATCCTGTCTTCAGATCTTCCTACTAACCTAAAGGTCATCTAGAGAACTAGAGAATATACATTTGCACAGCCTCCTCTATTTCTCTTAAACCTCTTGATGATCCTACCACATCAGAACTTACTTTATAGCCAATAGGTTACCTGATAGCATCGACTGTGAGTGAGGAGAAGGAATTTCTCTGCATGTCCAGTTGTTCTACACTAAGTTTTCTGATGGTAGGGTATGGTTTGCATTAGCAGTCCTAGCAAGGAAGTGAGGAAAGGAATGAAGAGACATATTCCGTGAGCTTTCCTGTCTTCCAAAGTAATATAACATGAACTCTGGCACGGTTATATTATTTATATTTATTATATAATTCACAATATTTATTTAGTTATTTATTACAGTTCATTATTTTAATGTTGTAGCCTTTTGCTGTTCTGAAATGTTCTTGGCTGTGTGACCGGTGAGCACTAGGGGGATTTACAGAAGAATTTCGCCTTTGCTGTAGATTATTAATAATGAGGAGTTCTGAACTATCTTTTTTTTAATGGAGAGAGTCCAGTGCAGAATCACAGAGACGATGAAGGAAGCGGAGCATCTCCCTGATGAGGAAAGGCTGAGGCAGCTGGGTCTCTTGAGCTGGGAAAAAAGGAGACTGAGGGGTGATCTCATTAATGTCGATCAATATGGAAAAGGCACGTGTCAGGAGGATGGTGCCAGGCTCTGCTCAGGGTTACCCAATGATAGGACAAGGGGCAGTGGGTGTGAGCTGGAGCAGAGGAGGTTCCACATCAATGTGAGAAGGAACTTCTTCATGGTGACGGTGACAGAGCCCTGGAAGGGGCTGCCGAGAGTGATTGTGGAGGCTCCTTCTCTGGAGGTATTTAAAACCTGCCTGGCCATGTTCCTGTGTGACTGGATCTAGGGGATCCTGCTGTGGCAGAGGGATTAGACTGGATGGTCTTTCAAGGTCCCTTCCAATCCGTAATGTTCTGGAATTCTGTGCTTTGCACCTCATTGCAGACAATCATGAGGCAGAGAGCAAACCTTTTCTATTTCATTTGGGAGAATATGTTTAATATGGTTAGAACCGCGTTTTGGCTCTGTGCCGTGATGCCTAGTGCGAGGCATCCAGTGCTCTCCCTAAAATTCACTGCGCATCATTTTAATGTACGATCTAGTAACATTGCTTTTTGAAAGACCGATGGATTGAGTTTCAGTCAGCAGTACATCTGGACAAATTAATAGAAATCTGGGTCCATAAGATACCTGATAATATTTCCCCATTGAAAATTGCAAGACACTCTGAGATCACTGTTCTCTCTATGAAAAATCCGATGCAGTTGATTGCATTTAAACCAAAAGCAGACCAACATAGTCTAACTTGATATTAAAATGTGGATTTTTGCCTGTTCCCTTCTTTCTGTCCTTTATTGTTCTCCATTATATTTTTTAATCTTTTATTTTTCCTTACCTTCTTAGCATTTCTCACTCCTGCTGAGCCAGGACTTCTCAGTTCTAAACACTACAGCTAATTTCTACAGTCTGGAAACTTCCTCAGTAGTGGCCAGACCCATAGATAATTGCAGAGCCAGATGAAGGTGGGGATATTTGACTGATGGGCTGGTGACTGTTTAGACCAGAACTAGTTAAGTCACTATCTGACAAATGAAAGGGAGGTGCTGAGAATCCTGTGTCCTGTTCTGGGCCCCTCAGTTCCAGAAGGACACAGAGTTGCTGGAGAGAGTCCAGCACGGAGCCACAAAGATGATGAAGGGAGTGGAGCATCTCCCTGATGAGGAAAGGCTGAGGAGCTGGGTCTCTTGAGCTTGGAGAAAAGGAGCCTGAGGGGTGACCCCATGAATGTTGATCAGTATGGAAAGGGTGGGTGTCAGGAGGTTGAAGCCAGGCTCTGCTCAGGGGCACCCAATGATAGGACAAGGGGTGTGAGCTGGAACAGAGGAGGTTCCACATCAATGTGAGAAGGAACTTCCTGGTGAGGGTGACAGAGCCCTGGAAGGGGCTGCCCAGGTGTGTTGTGGAGTCTCCTTCTCTGGAGACATTTAAAACCTGCCTGGCCGTGTTCCTGTGCGACTGGATCTAGGGGATCCTGCTGTGTCAGGGGGATTGGACTGGATGATCTTTCAAGGTCCCTTCCAATCCCTAATGTTCTGTGATTTAAGCCTCTTCCCGGACTTACTGTGTATTTTTTCTGCATATGGATGTTAATTTTAAATCAAATAGGTGCAAATACATACCCTATTGTATTTTGGATTTGTTTGAACAACAAACAAAGGTGCTTAAATGTTGAGCTGGTTAATATGGCAAAAGCATTCACTAGTGGTGAAATAAAACCTTAGTGAGACTGCTCTTTTGCCCTGTGAGGTTGTTGGGATGGGAGACAGCTAATGATTTCACTTGGAGCTTTCAACAAGTAGTTTTATTCTGTTCAGCCAGTCTTCCCTGCGACTGTTTTCCTTTCCCGTCTTGAGCCGCAGGACTTGGACGGAGCACATTTTGCCGGTGGTTTCTGATTTGCTAAATTGAAGCGTTTGCAATTGCTAATTAAAAAGCTTAAGGAATAGTTTTCCTGGCCATCACAACAAATTGTCGCCGCAGCACAGGCGCTTTGAATTTTGTGGGCACTCTATAAAACCTGGTCCAGCAGGGGCAAGGGTAATTTGATTTAATAAGCTAATAAATATTTTTGAAATATGCTTCCTGCAGGTTATAAAACCAGGCAGGCAGAGCCATAACACAGGAAAAGGGGGGAAAAAATATGCACATTAAAAAAAACACTGCGTTGGGAAAGAAACCCCTAACTGATGTGACCAGAATTCACTAGGAATTCCTCTAAGCTAAACAACCCCCACATTTTCCCTTTTATCTGGTGGCAAAGTGCTTTCTACAGCAAGGCCCAGGGATCAGGTATCGTCTGCTACAGCAGATAATAAGCTGCGAGGTTTCTTTTATTCAATGAACGGAAAAGGAGGCAAAGCAAATGGTGCAGCTTGCCTTGGTGTCTAATTTGATGTTGAGTTTATGCTGCCTCTAAACCGACGATTTCCAGCGGGCTGGCAAATAGATAGAGAAATCCAATTGAAAGGAGTCGTGGAAGGATGCCAGAGTCAGGAGTGGAAGTTAGAGATGTTGCCAGCTGAAGATGCCTCATCTGTCTTCAAGGACCAAAGACAAAATGAGAGGTGTGGACACAAAATTACAGAATCACAGAACATTAGGGATTGGAAGGGACCTCAAAAGATCATCCAGTCCATTCCCTCTGCAACAGCAGGATCTCCTAGATCAAGTC
The DNA here is from genome assembly GCA_028565055.1 of Phoeniculus purpureus. Lineage (NCBI taxonomy): Eukaryota > Metazoa > Chordata > Aves > Bucerotiformes > Phoeniculidae > Phoeniculus > Phoeniculus purpureus. The sequence goes on along the minus strand of JAOXOE010000256.1, from coordinate 69,014,110 downwards.
ACACACGCACATGTCCGGGTGGGTTTTAAACATCTCCACAGACAGATACTCCACAACCCCCGTTCCAGGGCTCTGTCACCCTCACTGTGAAGAAGTTCCTTCTCATATTGATGTGGAACCTCCTGTGTTCTCACACCAGTTGCCCCTTGTCCTATGACTGGGTGTAACTGAGCAGAGCCTGGCTCCATCCTCCTGACACCCACCCTTTCTGTATTTATCAACATTCATGGGGTCACTCCTCAATCTCCTTTTCTTAAAGCTAAAGAGACCCAACTCCCTCAGCCTCTCCTCATGAGGGAGATACTCCACTCCCCTCATCATCTTTGTAGCTCTGTGCTTCCAGTTGTGGAAGCTTCTGTTAGAGTAACAGGCAGTGACACCATTAGCGATGTTGATGTTTAAATTGACATAATTAGGTTCTTGCAGGTAATAACACACCTGTGCAAGTACTTGGTACCTCTGGCACTGTAGGGCTATCTGTGCCTTATGCTCCTTTGATAGTAGGGTTCCCTTTAAAGTCACCTAATAAAAGCTGAGGGGACAAAGTGTGGTTTGGCTGCTTGCTTGGGATCCAGAGTAAATTCTTTGGTCAGAACATGGTAGGGTGGACACGAGAGAACTAGAAGGGCTGCCCAGGGAGGTTGTGGAGTTTCCTTCGCTGGAGACACGTAAAACCTGCCTGGACGTGTTCCTGTGTGACTGGATCTAGGTGATCCTGCTGTGGCAGGGGGATTGGACTGGATGATCTTTCCAGGTCCCTTCCAATCCGTAATGTTCTGTGGTTCTGTGAGTGCCTGAGGTTCTCTCTCCTGAAGAATCATAGAATCATTTGGTTAGAAAAGACCTTGAAGGTCATCAGTACATGTGAAAATTACTTGGGTAAATTACCTTTGGGTGAGAACAGTGTCATCTAGCACCAGGCAGTACCTTGAAATGCCTCTACTGGGGCCAATATTTGGAAGAAATCTGATTGGAATCTGTCTGTCACAAGGAACAGATGGGAAAGAAGAAGGGAAAGTGAAAGTAGAAAAGGAAAGGAAGAGGTGAAAAGAAGCCCTTTGATTCCTAACAACTTAAAATTTTTCATGACAACATCTAAAAAATGAAATGTTTCCCAATTCTATTTAGAAATAGAAGCCTTTAATTGGTTTAATTTAGCAGTTTTGTTGTAAAATAAGAACTTCTAAAAAAATTTAAGACCAAGACCACAAGACTTTTGTTAGGCTTGAGCAAAATGGCTGCAGGCAAACCAAAGGGACTTTGTAATTGAAGAAAACTTAAAGAAATGTAAAGAAAATTTAAGGAAAACTTCAACCATACCTATTTCTTCACTGTCTTTCCAGCCTCCTGCTCTTCACTGAGCTTTGTCAGTACCGTCCTCTGCACCCCATTGAGCAAAACAGATCCTAACATGCACCACAGATAGTTTTAGCAATGATCTTCAGACAGTCTGCCTCAAAGTGTTAAGAAGAACCACTGCAGATGTTGATGTGTTTATATTTGTATCTGAGTATTGCACCAGGCTTCTCATTCAAACCAGAGCAGACAATTTCAGAGCAGTGTGTTCACCCTGCTGTAGGTGATTCACCCTCACTTGGGAACGCCACAGCGTCCTGAGCTGATTTAATAAAACAAAATTGGGTAAATGTTTGCTAATCAGATTTTTTTGGGCGATGTTTTGCAATGTGCTTGATTTTTAAGGACTAGCCCAGCTGACGAGCAGGGAAGTTTCACATGCATACCTGTGTTAGCGTTCCCTCTCTAAAGAAATGCCTCTTTGCAAGCTGGATCAAGTTTGGGAGGTTGCACCTCGAGGGGAGAGGATAATAATAAGAGAGACTTCTCAATATTTGCTGTTACCTGGCAAATTGCTTGATTGATGACTGTGACTTCAGAAAGGCAGCATGAAATGATCACAGAACATTAGGGAGTGGAAGGGACCTCGAAAGATCATCTAGTCCAATCCCCCTGCCACAGCAGGACCACCTAGACCAAGTCGCACAGGAAC
>JAOXOE010000256.1:68988615-69010163 GCA_028565055.1 Phoeniculus purpureus | reverse complement strand
ACCTGACTTTGGGGGCTCAAACCAGGATGTCATCGCTGCTAATGTTGTCCTCCTGCCCAGCTGGAACCCTGTCTGATGCTCTCTCATGGACAATGCCTGGAGAGCTTTCCATTTAGAGATTTTCTTTGCACTCAGAAATGTAGAAGGATATAGGAAATGAGCTGTAGATGGAAGTAGGATTAGAACTAGGTGGGAAAGCCATTGACTGTTGGTGTATCAGCTATAACACTTCAGTTGTCATTGATCCATTTTCATTATTATTCTCTGCCTCAATCGCGTGGAGAACTAAGTCATTACTGTGGTGGGGTTGATGGTCTTGAAAATGTTATTTCCATATAAATCATACGTTGAAGTTGCCATTGGTAAGTTGGTACCGTGCTTCCTGACTAAGCAAGTGGTAACCAAAGCTGACTGGCCAGTAAAGAAAAAGTATTTCCAGTCTGAAGAAAAGGAGGCTGAGTGGAGACTTTTTCTCTGTCTCTTCAACTACCTGACAGGAGGTTGTAGAGAGGTGAGGGTTGGTTTCTTCTCACAAGGAGCAAGTGGTAGAGCAAGAGGAAATGGCCTCAAGTTGCCCCAGGGGAGGTTTAGGTTGGCCCTGAGGAGAATCTTCTTCCTGGAAAGGACTCCCAGCCCTTGGCAGAGGCTGCCCAGGGAGGGGGTTGAATTGCCTGCCATACCTGGCCGAGTTTCCCAGTCAGCGACATCTGGAGGTCAGGGACAGGGTTTAGCAGTGGCCTTGCGACAATTGGGTTCAGGATTGGACTTAATGATCTGGAAGGGCTTTTCTGACCAAAATGATGCTGTGACTATGAAAAGCAAAGTTAAGATACTTTTCTGATAGAAGGACTATTCTGTATTTTTATTAGTGAATCACAGAACATTGGGGATTAGAAGTGACCTCGAAAGATCATCCAGTCCAACCCTCCCGCCACAGAAGAGTTCTGAAGGGGAAGGAAAAAAAAATGCTCTGTATAAATAGAACCCAAAAATCTTGTGATGCTTAGTAGACCATTGCTTGGACCCCATGATCTCAGAGAAACTTTAGAGTGAAACGAAGCAGCACTTATATGCTTATTTTTTTTTTTATTTATTTTTCAGCTTTCTTGGCTCTCATTAGTTTCTTCAAGGTAAATGGCAAACACCAGCAGATCCTTTTGCTGTAGATGCCTTGATCATGGCACCTATCAGATGGTGATAGGTGTACCACTGCACTCAAGCAGTGCTCAGCGTCTCTTATATAGCTGTAGCAAAGGGTTTTATCCACTTTGCTGCAGCTTGATGTTGAAACCAGCAATGCAGAAGTATCAGTGAGGATGATTTCTGATGGCAGGGATTACCCATATGAAGTCTCCTTAGACATTGAGGGGCTGGGGAGAACACTGGAGTTCAAAACTGCTAGAAAATGGGGTACTGTGTGTAAAATCAGATCTAAACATCATTATGCAATAACTTAAGGGTAAGAAATGTGGTTAAGACTGAGAAGAGCAGAGGTGAGCGAAGTATTGTACAGCCTCAGTGATGTAGAATCACAGAATCACAAAACATTAGAGGTTGGAAGGGACCTTGGAAGATTGTCCAGTCCAATCCCCTTGCCAGAGCAGGATCACCTAGCGCCGGTCACACAGGAACATATTCAGGTGGGTTTTAAATGTCTCCAGAGAAGGAGACTCCACAACTCCCCTGAGCAGCCCCTTCCAGGGCTCTGTCACCCTCACTGGGAAGAAATTCTTTAAAATTGTTAATGTTGGAAAAGCTCTTCAAGCTCATCATGAGCCCAGCTTCCCCAAGGCCAACTCTAAACCCTGAACCTGAGCTCCAGATCTCCCCAGCTGTGAAACACAGCCAGGAATGGTGATCCAGCCCCCTCCCTGGGCAGCCTGTTCCAACACTCAATAATCCTTTCAATTCAGTTGAATTCTGGAATAGTTTCACTGCGACGGAAAACAGATTTTATTCTTTTTGAAACCTTTGCTTTTTTTTTTCTTATGGAATCCTGTAGCTGTAGCTCTACCAAGAGCAACAGAAGGACCTTCACTTCTGAATTCCTATAAAGCACTGAATGTTTATTCCTCTTATTGTTCCAAAATTTTCCCTTTTGTAAGGGAATTCCCTTCTGTTTGAGAAGAGGATTTGAGGAGGGGAAACTGAGATGGAAAATAGTGATGTGCTGATAATGAAGGAAGGGGGAAACAGGCAGCTAATAGACTTGGAGTGATGTTCTCATGAAAATAACCCTGGTACCAAGGAACCATCTTTTAAATCTTCATTTTTGTGGTGTTAGACTGTTTGGTGTTTTAAAAGTCAATGTGAAAATCTCAGTTACCCATGAATATTCAACTGATATGTGAGCTCCACAGCTTCGGTTTGTGATTTGTCTCCAAAACTGGTACTTTGAAAGAAAGTATTCTGGAGGGGGAGATCACAAGTGCATGTTGAAGCTTAAAATGTTTTTCTTTGCCCTTAGTGGTGTTTTCTCATCAGCTTTATATATCGTTAGTTATTTTTGCTAGGAGTTAATTCAATTTAACATTTGGAGAGGACAGTGCTTTCAGCAATAACAGCCACTTTCTCGTGGCTTAAGGGTTTTTCTTCTTTTCAAAGCAATTCTAAGGTTGTGGACACGTTGATGCCATTTGAGAGGAGAGGCTGCTGTTTTGCAGGTTCATGTATGCACAAGCAGAAGGCTAAATGAGGTCAATCGCATCGACTGAAGTTGCTGCTGTAGTTGGCATAACCTGCTCCACAAGTATTATGGGGAAGGAGAAATTATTTCAGTTACATTAAATGTAAATTGGGGTTTAATTTTCAATTTCTCACGTTTAAAAGCCACGTTGATCCAGCGGGGTGCTAACCTATCCTTTATGAACAGTTCCTCCTAATAGCTGGAAGGATTCTTGCATTTAATATGAAGAAATCTGCCTAAGCTCTTTTATCCAGACCCAGACTGCAAATACTGGGAGCTGTTGGTGTTGGAATTAATTCGCTCTGTTTAACACCAAAACGCTTTTCAGACCTGCAAAGTGTTGAGTTCTCAATGTGATGCTCATTCAGCCTGACTTAATAACCTCTCTGGTCCTTACCAGGTTGAAGTCAACGTCTTGAGCGTATACTGAGAGTATAGTGCTGGTCCCCAGGCTGATGCACAGGAGCATACACTGAAGGAAAGCAGTCAGTTTGATATGTCTTCCAACCACCACTGTCACTCCACAGTCCTTTCCTGGTGGTCACTACGACGACTTCAGGAAGTGGGTGGCCTAACCATGACTGTTGTCATGTGCTAATACATTTTAGACTTCAAGAAGGATGTGTTTTCTTTCTTCTCATGTACCTGGGGAAGAAGCATCCTAGATTCAGGATTTTCAGCTAGCACCTACAATGATGGAATCATAGAACACTCTAGGCTGAAAAAGACCTTCAAGGACTTTGAGCAAAGTAAGCAAAACTTTCCATACTCATTATGTAGAAATGACTTTGTAGGGTCTGGCATCTAGGCAAGAACAACCCCAGGGACCAGTATAGGCTGGGGACTGACCTGTTGGAGAGGAGCCTAGGAAAAAGGGATCTGAGGGTCCTGGTTACTGGCAGGATGGCCAGGAGCCAGCAATGGGCCCTTGTGTCCAAGAAGACCAATGGCATCCTGCGGTGGATCAGAAGAGGGGTGGTTAGGAGATGGAAAGAGGTTTTCCTCCCCCTCTACTCTGCCCTGCTGAGCCCACATCTGGAATCTTGTGTCCAGTTCTGGGCCCCCGCAGTTCCAAAAGGACGCAGAGCTGCTGGAGAGAGTCCAGCGCAGAGCCACAGAGATGATGGAGGGGAGCATCTCCCTAATGAGGAAAGGCTGAGGGAGTTGAGTCTCTTGAGCTTGGAAAAAAGGAGACTGAGGAGTGATTCCATGAATGCTGATAGAGATGTGAAGGGTGGGTGTTAGGAGGATGGAGCCAGGCTCTGCTCAGTGGCACCCAATGATAGGACAGGGGGCACTGGGTGTGAGCTGGAATATAAGAGTGTTATTTGAAGGCTAAAAAGCAGCCAAAAATCAAGGTTAGAAGAACAGCTATTTCTGCGCCTTGATCTTAGAGAATTTAGATCTCTTCCATTGCCTTAACTGTAGTGCCCGTGGGCTGCTGCTGATAGTCATTAGGCAGGTAACAAGATGCAATTATTCCTTGCTATTAACAAATCTGCCTGTTTTCCAGCTGTTTTCATCCACTCATCTGTTTTCTTCTCTGTGGCTGTTTCCTATTATTTATTGTATCCTATAATCTATCTGATACTTCTGTCATAGTTCAAGTCAAGTGGGACGGGGCTTATAGTGACCTGGTGTCTCTGCTGCTTGCAGGGTGGTTGGACTAGAGGAGCTATAAATGTCCCTTTCAACTGAAAGCTTTCTGTTAGTTTATGATAACTCTAAGAATTCGACTGGAACAGAGGAGGTTCCACATCAATCTGAGAAGGAACTTCATGGTGGGGGTGACTGAGCACTGGAGGGGGCTGCCCAGGGAGTTGTGGAATCTCCTTCTCTGGAGACCTTTAAAACCTGCCTGGCCATGTTCCTGTGTGACTCAATCTAGGTGATCCTGCTGCGGCAGGGGGATTGGACTGGATGATCTTTCGAGGTCCCTTCCAATGCCTAATGTTCTGTGATTCTGTGATCTTTGGTTTTTACAGTAATAAAATAATAATATTTTAAACATCATCCTTAAAGAAGTTCTTTTCGACATCTTGAGCAACTTCTGGAGTTATACGTGTCGTGTCCAGCCCCTCAATCCATCTAGGGTTATTTCAGCATATGTTGAGGCTGCTCTGCCTGACGCAGAGAGTTAGACTGCACAGAACAACTCGCGATTTAACTTTCACTTGTAATTAAATTCCATGTTCATACTGCAATCCCTTCAGTGAAGGTTTTTGTTAAAAAGTGAGAAACGCTTCCTGTCTCCTCACGTTACCGTCACTTTTTCATGGCTGCCTTTTTCCTTCTCGTGTTTCAGGCTCTCGGATGTTATCAATTAGGAGTTTTTTGTTTTGTTTTAATAAAACACATTTATAAACTTCTGTTTGTTTAAATCGTTAGTTCTGTTTTCTTTAATATTTTTTCTCCTTTTTTTTTCTTTCCCCGCCGAGCAGCCTGTGTGTGGTCAGAGAGTTGTCGGGGTTGTTGTAGGAAATACGTTACTTGCTTCTAAGCTGCTCTGTGCTTGGGTGGTCACTGTCACTATGAGCAGCGCTGCTCATTTATACCAAGCAGGAGCATTTCAAAATCTCTTCCTGCAGTTAATTGCTCTCGTTACATTGACACTTTGCTGGTTTATAAAGGTTAAAGATTCAGGGTTATGAAGTTTTGGACAGTGTGCTCCTGGCCTGCTTGAATTTATTATGGCAGAGCAAGATTGAACTTAATAAATTCTGTTAAGTAGCGTGTATGGCGAGAAGGGTTTCATTCATCTTCTACTCAGCTGTGCTGTTGAAGCCACTAGCAGGGTTCATAAAAATACGGCAGTTATTTACCATAGCAGTAGATCAGATTAGAATTTTAAGTCTTTATTTTAGCAACTCATACAATTCAGAGGGCTGGAGCACCTCCCCTATGTGTGCATGGTGAAGGGCAGAGTTTGGACTGATACGTAATAGAAACAAATACCTGATCAAAGCTTGAAACCGGTTTCAGTTCCCCTCTACTCTGCACTGGTGAGAACCCCACCAGAAGTACTCTGTCCAGTTCTGGAGTCCCCAACATCAGAAGGACACATTGCTCCTGGAAGGTGTCCAAAGGAGAGCAACTCAAATGATTCAGACGGCTGCAGCACCTCTCTTATGAGGACAAGCTGAGCAAGTTGGAGTTTTTCAGCCTGGAAAAGAGGAGGATCCCAGGTGACCTTCGAGCACCTTTCCAATCTCTGAAGGGGGCTACAAGAAAGCTGGAGGAGAGCTTTTGACAGGGGTGGTAGCAAGAGGACAAGGGAAAAGGGTTGCAGAGTTGAAGAGAGGAGATTGAGGCTGGACATGAGGAACATATTCTTTGCTGTGAGGGTGCTGAGATGCTGGAACAGGTTGCCCAAGGCAGTTGTGGCTGCCCCATTGCTGGCAGTGTTGAAGGCCAGGTTGTCTGGGGCCCTGAGTAACCTGGTCTAGTGAAGGTGTCCTTGCCTGTGCAGGGGGGTTTGAACTGGATGATCTTTAAGGTCTCTTCCAACCCAGACTGTTCTGTGATTCTAAGCCTTTATTTTTCTGTTCCTGAATCAAGTTTAAAAACTGAGCTGGAAAGACCTGAACTGGTCTTCACGCTCCATTTTCCACTAGGATGGACATGGATGGTCTGGGGCACCTCCTTTTTTTGGTATCTCACCCACTTTGCAAAGGAGGGTAGATGTCTTGGCTGTTACAGATGTTTTCAGATTTATAACAGGATGTTATTTATGGGAGAGGAACGTCCCTAAAATGATGATGGAACTAGAGTACCTCACCTGTGAGAATAGGCTGGAAGATTTGGGGTTGTTTAGCCTGGACAAGGCTCTGGGAAGACTAGAGAGACCTTCCAGTGCTTAAAGTTTAGCATCTGCAGAAAAGAAGATGGAGGAGACACCCCTTATCAGGGAGTGTAGCAACAGACACAGGTACAGACACAGATCATTAGGGGTTGGAAGAGACCTCCAGAGGTCATCGCATCCACCCCCCCTGCTTGAGCAGGACCATAAAGTCTAAGGCAGGTCACACAGAAATGCATTCAGATGGGTCCTTAAAGTCTCCAGAGAAGGAGACTCCACAACCTCCCCATGCAGCCCGAACCAGTGCTCTGTGAATCTTACCGTAAAAAAGTTCTTCCTCATGTTGAGGTTGAACTTCTTGTGCTCCAGCTTGTATCCATTGCCCCATGTCTTATCCCAGGGCACAAGTGAAAAGAGATCGTCTCTTTCTTCTTGACACCCAGCCCTCATGGATTTATAGACAGTGATTAAATCCCCTTGTAGTTTTCTCCTCTCTAGACGAAAAAGCCCCATGTCTCTCAGCCTTTCTCATGAAGTAGGTGCTCTGATCCCTTCATCATCCTTGTGGCTCTCTGTTGGACTCTCTCAAGCAGATATTGTCCCTCTTGAACATGGGTATGAGAGGCAACAGGATGAGAGTTAATAGTTTTAAACTAAAAGAGGGTAGATTTAGATTAGATGTAAGTAAGAAATTCTTAACTCTGAGGCTTCTGAGGCACTGGAACAGGTTGCCCAGGGAAGCTGTCAATGCCTTCTCCCCAGAAGTGTCTGAGAACAGGGTGGGTGGGACTCTGGGCAACCTGACCTAGTGGGAGATGTTGCAGTCTACGGCAGGGGGGCTGCATCTAGATGATTGTTAATCTGTACATGACCTCCTAGAAATAAAACCAGGATGTTTTAATGAATGAGCACTTTGTTGGACCTAAGGGTGTTGTGTAAGAGGCTTGATGGAAGGCCTGAGTGAAGGAAGCAATCAGTTTTAATCCTGGAGAAAGAGTGAGGCAGATAGAAGGTGCTGAATAGGAGGAAATGAGTTGCAGCTCTTTTACAGGACCACTGTTAGTGGGAGAGTTAAAGAAAGAAAATCTCGATCGGATGTGAGGCTAAACCATTGGGAAATGTCTTGCTGGAAGGTTGCAGTACCCGCGGTGTCTTGAAGTGATAGCAGCATCCAATGGTTTCATCAGCACTTGGAAAACTGAGCAGGAGAACAGGCCAGAAGAGATGTTTAGGTGGAAACTGAAGCGCATACGGTTTGCTAGTAGGGCTCAAGACTGATGGGTTTTGGAAGATACAGAGTGTTCCTATGCTCTGTTGGAAGCAAAGGTAGGGCATTTCAGATTGCAGCTGGTTTTGTAGTTGATGTTTATTTGCAATGGCAAGACAGCGGCGTGTGCGAGTGAGGAGGTTTCCATTAGTGGCGTGTGTGAGGAATGCTTGAGGCAGAGAAATGGAAATTTCAATATATGGGAACTTACGGATTGCATTAATGACAAATTAACCTCGCTGTTGGGCAGAATTTAATCAGCCGCAGTTGAGATTCGGACACTGACATCCACCTAAGGCTCAAACAGTGGTTAAGTCCCATAAGCTTTTGAAGACTACCTAGGCTTTTATATCACTTACATACCCCACCGCCTGTGGGTATTGAAACTCAGTGATGATCAGAGGTTCCTTCCAACTGAAATGACTGTATAACCGTGTTTAGTATGATAGCTTACAGCATAGTCAGCTTGATTTCCTTAACAGATGTTCAGAAGTGTCTGTTCTGGGGAAGGAGACATCTGTCTCCCATCTGTCTCCTACCTGATAACAGGTTTAGGAAGACAGACACTCCAGTTCTGCTGCTTTATTGCAGGTAACTGTTGTATGGACTATTCTGTTCATAATGCCTGGTTTTAAAAAGGGCCCTCTAGGGTAGCTGGGAGGAGTGTGTTGAGGTGCTGGAGCATGTCCAGAGGAGAGGGATGAGGCTGGGGGAGGGACTAGAGGGAAAGTCTGATGAGGAGAGGCTGAGGGAGCTGGGGGTGTTTTAGCCTGGAGGAGACACATGGGGGACCTTCTCCCTCTCTACAACTCCCTGAAGGAAGGATGTAGTCAGGTAGGGGTCAGGCTCTTCTCCCAGACAACTAGTGACAGGATGAGAGGGCAGGGCCTGAAGCTGCGAGGGGAGAGTTAGGTTGGATATTAGGAAGCCTTTCCTCAGGAAAAGGGCGATCAGAGCCTGGACTGGACTGCCCAGGGCAGTGATGGGGTCCCCATCCCTGGAAGTGTTTAAGGGCAGACTGGACAGGGCGCTTAGTGCCATGGTCTGGCCGATGTGGTGCTGTTAGGTCCTGGTCTGGGCTGGATGATCTTAGAGATCTTTTCGAGCTTCAGTAATTCTGTGTGATTCTATGTGAGCCTGGGCTGCAGCCAGCTGGATGGGTCTTGGGTCCCAAGGCTTAGCTTTGCATCTACAGAATGGCATCACAGAATCTCTGTGGTTGGAAGAGACCTTTAATTTCATAAGTCCAGCCATTGACTCAGTACTGCCAGTGTACCACTAAACCCTGCCCCTCAGCATCAGGTCTACAGGTTGTTTAAGAACCTCCAGGGATGGAGACTCTACCACTGCCAGTTTCAATGTCTGTTCAGTAAAGAAATTCTTCCCAACATCCAGCCTAAATCTCGCCTGGTGCAACTTGCAGTCATTTCCTCTAGTCCTGTCCCTTGGCATCAGAGAGAACACGCTGAAGCCCTCCTTGCACCAACCTCCTTCCATGGAGTTGTCGAGAGGGAGAAAGTTTCACCTGATCCTACTGAGCTGGACAAAGGTACCACCAGCGGCCAAAGTGAGAGCCTGATCCTTCATGATGCCGACATTTATGGAGAAATTAAGGACAGTTGGAGCTGTGGTACCTATTCATAGAGCTAGGATTATCCAACTCTGGTTTAATAGGTTCTATTTGGGGTGGTTTGGGAGCAGCTTGTACTGAATGTCTGAAGTGACCGGGATTTGGAACAGTTTTATCTTGTGGATGTGGAATCATCAGAGGACAGAAAATTATTAGAGGAAAAGGGAGCATAAAAGCAATGAGCAGGTATGACAGTGGAGTATAAGAGCCCAGTGTGAAGAATAAAGAGGTGTCTGTAGTTTAATTCTCTGTGGGGCAGTGGCTCCTGGTAGAAGTTCCTCTGTTGTTGTTAACTCAGATTTCTCCTGAGATGCTACACTTCAAAAGTCATTGGGTAGCGTGTTTCATACTCAAACATTCTGTAATTAATACTCGTAGTCTGCTTTGTAAAGACATAGTTTTCATTGAATTTTAAAGTTTACCTCGTGCACGGTATCGCTCTTTTCCTTTTCTCTTTAAATCCCCGTTTCATTTAGTGTCTACGGTTCTTACTCCAGTGCTGACTAGGTGAAATCTTACTTGAGTCATGGCATCATAAATTAAAAGGACTGAGAGGTTCCCCGTTTTCTTTTCCTGCCCGGGCCGTGTGCTGCAGGAAAAGTCAAACAAATTTAACAAATAGAGAGATTTCAAATTCAGGGATTTTAAACATTTTTTAGGAACGCGAGGATCGAAGTCGAGACCTTCTCTTTGCTTTATTGATGTTGGAAAATGAAGAGCCAGTGCGGGGACTGAATTTCCGCGGCTGCTTTTTTTTTACCATTTCTAGCAGGACTGACTTCAAACATTGACTGCTCAGCCCCTGTTATTTCAACTGTTCCTTAAAAATGGCTCTTTCCAATCGATATTAAAGCCCCAGGTCTCGTGCTGGCCTCTCACGTGATAATGGCATTTATTTTTGCTTTTAAAATCGCTGATCGTGGTGGAAAACTTACTTGAAGTGCATTTTTCAGCTATTTTATTATATCTATAGGTATTTTTACAGCTTAACCCTCTTACGAGACGCAGAAGAAGAAACTGATTTTTCAAGTACTGGGAAGATTTTTTGCTGCTTTTAAGTAGTAGTTTATGACTGGATCTGGGGGATCCTGCTGTCGCGGGGAGATTGGACTGGATGATCTTTCGAAGTCCCTTCTAATCCCTAAAGTTCTGTGATTCTGAGATTTCTTACTCAGTTGAGTAGCAGTTCTTTGCTCAGAAATGCTGCTGCTGGGTTACAGGTAGTGTTGTTTTAAATGCAGCTAAATGGGACTTAATAACAAACCCAGGTTTGGTTTAGTTTGGCTTCCTAATAAAGAAAAAAATCCCATCCTTGGAAGATTAATTAGGAATCGAGTCCATTTCAATCCAAATTAAAACAGCCCAGCAGCAGCAATTTTGATCTAGGTGATCCTGCTATGGTGGGGGGGATTGGACTGGATGATCTTTCAAGGTCCCTTCCAATCCCTAATGTTCTGTTATTCTGTGGCTTACTGAGCAGAAAAATACTGTTTAGTGATCGTTACAAGATAGAAAAGAGATGTTAGGGCTGAGCTTGACTTTCTAAGCTGTTACCGAGTTTATATAGTTTCAAAAAATATGATCATTTAGTAGCTTTTAGGGAAGTGGCTGAAACTTAAAATTAAGGGGAAACAATGCTTCTCCTTCAGAATAAGTTTGTGCAGGTTTAGGTGTTTGAGTAATGGAGAATTTTGAGTGATTTAACTTTATTTAACTTAGCAAGTACTGGTTGTGTTCCTGTGCAACTTGGTCTAGGTGGTCCTGCTGTGGCAGAGGGATTGGACTAGATGATCTTTCAAGGACCCTTCCAATCCCTAATGTTCTGTGATGCACATGAAAGAATTTATTTTGAATAAATCAAATTCAAATGTGTGCTGGAGCATTTGCCAGCATTATAGTGTAGTAATGGCTCCAGCTACCTGAGACATCAATTCTGATGAGAAATTTTATGTAGTTTTTATTTTCTTCTTATGGATTTAGAGAGGTCTGATTGGAATGGAACGAGTGCCAGATGGAACTACTGAAGTCTGTTGGCATCTGAACATCCATTTCAAGTGTGATGGGTTTCATTAGGCAGTTTAATGATTGATCAATTTAGCAAATCAAATTTTATAAAGGTTTTTTGTGTGGAAGATGAGCAACAGGATTGTCTAATTTGAAAATGTGATTGTCTTGATGGGCATTTTCCAACCACAACTGGTTTAGTAGTAGAGTTTGTTGTAAGGTGTAAGGTTACTGAACTGAGTAAATTTACACAGAAATGTTTGATCTACATAATTGATCTACATAATTAATACATAAAAGTTTGTTGTCAGAAATCAAAGGACCTAACTGATTTTCGTGAGCTGCAGATATCTGGGGGAGTGTCCTTTGGTGCAGCCCAGAAGGACTAGCCCACCTTGTGTAGTAGATAGAGACTAGGTAGCTACCTTCATGTAGTAGCTGTGGAATAGCTGAGGAAGCAGCTCTCCATTAATTTAAGATCACCTTGGAAGTTAACGTATTTATGGTGATTTAATGAGGTTGTTTTGCACTGTAAACAGAATTAAATTGGTAATGTTTTAAAAATTAAACGTCTTTTACACAGGCGAGGAGCCCTAGTGAAAACCAGTGTGGCCCAGTTGAAGATTCCTGCTAACTGCAGAGGGGTTGGACTAGGTGACCTCTAAAGGCCCCTTCCAACCCAATTCTATGATTCTATGCTTCTTTTAATATTCCCTGGGGTTGTTTTGACCTCACAGATGTTACCAATGTAATTCAAACATTACATCTCCTCTTATCATAAAACTTAGAAATCACTGCTTTGGATACAACCAGTATGTTGGGATGTTGTGACAGCAGAACCAAATCACAGAACATTAGTGATAGCAAGGGACCTCGAAAGATCACCGAGTCCAGTCGCCCTGCCACAGCAGGATCCCCTAGATCAAGTCGCACAGGAACATGGCCAGGAGCATTTTCACCACCTATTTCAAATCTAAAAGCAATAAAGCCACTGGTTTTCCTGTTGGATACCCATTTCACGTTGCTGGGAGGCAGGGGTTACGAGTAGGTATTGAGCTCAAGTAACTCACATAGTAAAGTGTGTGTCTTGAGGTACGTGAGGAGTAGTTCTATTTTCCATTGTCAACCGCCAGGCAAGTCCGAAAGAAGAGGATTACTAGTTCCCCCTAATTGTACAGTAGTCTGAAAAGAAGTGGCACGTTTACATAACCTACTTGTGAATGGAAGGAGAAGGTTTAAAGTTCCTTTTCTGAACAGAATCAAAGCAAGAAACTGTCCTGAGTTCAGCAGAAGGCAGCCCGCTGCAAGCTAAATAACAGCGATGTTTTAGTTGGAGCTTGGGTAGGAGAGGTCTTATTTTAAACACAAATGAAGTCTGCAGCTATCTGCTCGTGAATGTCTCTCAATTACAGTGGCGTCCGTGGATCTTGGAGCTGAATGACGATTTGGCTCGACACTCTCCACATCCTTAGTCCGTGTTTGCCTCTGAATAAGGAGCAGCATGTGTGAATCACATCGCCAAGAATCCGCTCCATACAGGAGGATAAAAATGCTGTGAGAAGTGATCAGGCTCCGTGTAAAATCTGCCCTCACGGCAGCGGGTCGGTTAGTTTTAGTTTAGTTCGTTGGGCATTGAAGCGATGCTGAATGGCTGCAGTTTGAACGCCGAGCTAAATGCAGAGCTAGGAATAAGAAGTAACTCTACAGTCGCAGACAATCGCATTCCATCGGTGGTGTAACTTCCTGCATTTAACCCGACATGAAACATTATTCAGGGAAAAGGAAAAATACTCTTTTTCCTGAGTGTGCTACCCGAGCAATTAGAATGAATTGCTGCTGCTGGAAAGTGGGGAGTAGCTGAATGAGATAATCTATGTTTAAGCTTCCCATAATACAAGCCAACGGAATCAAAACATGTTCTCTCGACGCATCAACTTGCAAATATTTTTATAGTCAAAGCTACCGAGTTTCTCAAGCAGTTTCTCATTGTTTCACTAAGCGGAATGTTCTTTGCGTCTTCTGGAAATAGATTTCAGCTTCGGTGCTGGGAGTGCTGCGAGTCGCTGCTTCTGAAGAAGATACTCCCAGTTCCTCTCTTCCCAGTCTCAGTCAAGGCAAAGGAATTCTTTCCCCCATTGGTTCTCCCTTCCCAGTCTCAGTTAGGGCAAAGGAATTCTTTCCGCAATCGATTCACATATGTGAATAGTCCCAAACTGGAATGGTGGCTGAGTGGGTGTCTTCAGCGAAAAAGATAGAGCTCATTGAAAAATGAGCTGTTTGGGACAGTTTTGGACTACTAGTGATTTTTATAAAAATACAACAGCACGAATAGTTTTTTACTAACCAGTTAGTTAGACTGGACTCAAGGAGTACAGTTCAGATTAAAATGAATGCCCTGTGTTTACTGCCTCATTTCCAGTTTGTTCTGTAGAATTAGACCTGAGTTTTGTATGGAAACTGATGCTGATATTACAGTTTAAAAAGGTATTTGCTCAGTTTCACAATTGGAACTGGGAGAAGGGGCTGTCTGCATCTCGGTTCAAATAAAATTCTTAATTTAAGAATTAATTCAATTAATATTTTTAAAAACATAAACACTATGAATAAGTTAGTAATTGAGCTGTATGATCACAATTTCTGTTAAAAATACCAGTAATCTGAAATTTTTCTTCCTTCGTACAAAACCATTGTATGTGAAGGTGGAAACCAGTGTGCAAATGTTCACTTTGGGCTGTCAGCTGAAGAGGCTACTGAAAGAAAAGAAAGTGCTGTTTAGCTTGAGGTTCTAATTCATGCAGAAATGTTCCTTCTCCCATGTTACTGTTGAATTAAAAAAGGCTAAATTGCAGCTTTGACTGCAATTATCTGTCCATCTTGGCTTCGAGATCAATGGAGCCTGTCATGTGTGGAGACCACTATCTAATAATTGGAAAACTCTCTTGTGAATAAATACTGCGTAAACTCACGGTAAAAAAAAATGCAGAGAGGACATATTCATGCCAGCTAAGAAATCGGATTTTTGAGGTGCTCTTTTCCATGTCTCCCAGCAAATTAAAGAGGTCAATCCTACTGGCAGCTTATAAAGCAGGAACAGTTAGCCCACGGTCTCACGTAGAACTGGAGCGACCTATTGCTGCTATTGCACTTCTGCTTTAAAACAGAGAACTTTCTGCTGGTTTGTAGTTTTAAAAGTAGAAGTCTCTTCACTTCAACTGAGCTGCAGATCTTTTTGATCCTCCTACACCTCTCCCCTATTTCTTTCTTTTGTTTTTGGTAGAAGTAATGAGTCTCCTGGATTTGATTTGGACTGTCAGTGGGATATAATATAATTTACTTTACTGACTGGTTCCCTTCCAGATGTCTACATGGGTTGAAAACTGGATTATGGTGTTTAAGATACAAACTGTCTGCCCCTACTTGTCACAGAAAAAGACTTGTCAGTTAAGCCACAAACTCATATAAATAAGACTTTGGTCTTAGAGCAACATATTTCTCAGCTGATGGTTTGAAACTACGAGTTCGAGAGCTCTGCTCTGCAGAATTTGATTTCTATGGCCCTGCTAGGTAAAAGTACTTTATTTGTGGGAAATTCTCCCCGGGGAGGATGACAGAGCACTGGAATGGGCTGCCCAGGGGGGTTGTGGAGTCTCCTTCTCTGGAGATGCTTAAAACCTGCCTGGACATGTTCTTGTGCAGCTTGGTCTAGGTGGTCCTGCTGTGGGAGGGGGATTGGACTGGATGATCTTTCAAGGCCCTTTCCAATCCCTGATGTTCTCTGATACTGTGATTTTATAAGAGAAATAAGGATCATCTCTTAGGATGTTTCTTGAACATAGTCAGAAATTGAATACTTTAATGACTAAATAACATTATTACTGATCTTTATTATTATTAGTTTCAGTGCTGACTTCTGCTTGGTTAGAACTGCTCTGCGCTTTCACATCTTATTAGATGATGAAAATATGGGCTCGGTCTGTAATTTTACCACCCCTGAGGAAGCAAAAAAATCCCACCAATTTGCTGACCTTCCCAACATGTTAACAAGATACATATTGGGGAGGAGTTCTGCCATGGTACTTCTGTGGGGTTTCTCTGGTCTTCCTTCCAGGAAGGGAGGAAGGAAGACCAGACCACCTTCTCTGGAGGGAAGAAGGATGCATAAGGTTTAATATTTGGCAAATAATTAGCCAAATGTTAATTTTGCTTCATCCAGTCAAATATCTGTCCCGCGCCTTGGATCATTTAGCATTTCCTTACTTAACTGTTCAAGTATGGGATTCAGCCTTGTTAAATGGGCTGAGTGTGGGAATTTACAGAATCACAGAACATTAAAGTTTGGAAGGGACCTCAAAAGATCATCTAGTCCAATCCCACCGCCACAGCAGATTCCCCAAGATCCAGTCACACAGGAACATATCCATGTGAGTTTTAAACATCTCCAGAAAAGAAGAGTCCACAACCTCGCTAGGCAGCCTGTTCCAGTGCTCTGTCATCCTCCCCGGGAAGAAGTTTCTTCTCTCAACGTTTAAAAGTGCAAGTGTTCAAGGCCAGATTGAATGGAGCTCTGGGCACCTTGGTCTAGTGAAAAATGTCCCTGCCCATGGCAGAGGGTTGGGATTGAGTGAGCTCTGAGCTCCCTTCCAGCCTCAACCAGTCTGTGATTCTGTGGTCATATGAATAACCGAGTCATGGTGTCAGTATGGCTCTCGGCAGCACGGTTGGTTTAAGGTTCCTTGTCCTCTGTTTCACTAGCTTTTCCAAACTTGAACCATTAACTCTCTTATGGAAAGATGTCCTGGGAAGAGGCTGGTTGTACTGGAAGGTTCTTAGTTGAGCGGTGAAATCTCATGGTTGCATCCCTATAGAGCACCCTTGATCTCAGGGCTGTTGGAGTGTTCAGATACTTTCTCTGGCCGCTCTGCGATGCCGTAACTGATGCCAGGGAGGGAGATTAAACCAGCTACGTTGATTAAACTAGAGAGGATACTAAAAGAAATTGAAGAGAGGCATCTGCTGTGTGAGGAATGGGACCACACTTTAAGCAAAGGGTGTGTATTAAGTTGCCAGAGCAAAATAAATTGTTAGCAGCAGAACAAGCTTCCCTCCATGATGTGGAGGAAGAACCCGGGATTTTGGCTTAACCCTGAAATCCTCATCATTTCCTTGCCTTAAGCAATTAGTTGTGAAAGTTTTGTGAGCGCCTGGAGGGAGACATGCATTGGTGGGGCAAAGAGACCACACGTTGCTGAATGAGGGGAATGAAACCAGGATGATTCCTTCACGTTGTCCCCAAACCCGAGATGACACAGTTTTCCAGTTGAAAGGGGAAGAAAATACGCATAGTCTTGAGCAGTTGGCATTTCCCAGCCTGTGAACGCGGGCTCTCGCATCTCTAAATGCTGTTTAGTGCAGTTTTTGTGTGTAATTACACTGCTCTGAGTTGTGGTAGCACTCAAAGAGCCCAGCAGATTACAGCGGTTTCATGCAGTTGGGAAGAGAGACCCAGTGCTAGAAGGTTTGTACCATAAGGCTTGGCACATGCCCAACCTTTATGGGGGAGTCCAGTGCTAGGACAAGGGGGATGGTTTCAAGCTCAAAGAGGGGAGATTGAGCTGAGATCAAAAGCAGAAATTCCTCTGTGTGAGAGTGCTGGCGCTCTGGAACAGGTTGCCCGGGGAGGTTGTCGCTGTGGAAATGTCCAGGCCAGACTGGATGGGATTGTGGGCAACCTGGTCTGGTAAGAGGTGTCGCTGCCCATGGCAAGGGGTAGGCACTGGGTGAGCTCTGAGCTCCTTCCCAACCCAAATCAGTCTGTGGTTCTGTGATTTGATTTCAGAGGTTAGGACATTGCTAATGTTGGACGTGCAGCACGTTCAAGTGCATCAAAATAAGGCTCTAATTCATTACGTAGGGGTCACGCCAGCGTTTGGCACCAGAGAGCTTTCCCATACAGCTTGTACATTTCATGTATTAAACTTTTTCAGATTTAGCTGTCCCTCTGCACCTCAAGGATCTATTTAGAACGTTTTGAGAAGTATTCAAGGAAAACTTTCTAAGTTATTTTCTTAAATTGTAAATACTGCTGACAGGTAGTTACCGTATCCAGAGAAAGGACCAATTGCTGTTGCTGCCTCTTTGGCTTCAGCAGATGTATTTCTAGAAGCCAAGTCTGACTGTTCCAACAAGAATGAAGGTTTTTCCTTTTAAAGAAAAAAAAATGGAAGGATTTTCTGGTTTGTTTGGGCTTTTTTTATTTATAAAAGAGTTGTTTAGGTTGATGTAAAGGAAATCATTGAATTAAATATTTTTCTCCTTCAAACCTCACATACCTTCTGTTGAGAAAACCCCCTGGAAAATGGACTGGGATAGCCAGGAGCGTTCCTGTTTGCTCTGTCTCACCTCTGCCTGTGCTGTCTTCTCTCTCCCTGTACTTGTGTCTATGCTCATTCTCCTGCACTGGTTCCACACCAGGTCTTCCCAGCATGAAATAAGTGAAACCTAAAGCAGTTTAGTTACCCAGTGGCTTTCTACTTCTTAATCCTTCTGCCATGTTATTTCTTCTAAACAATAGTTTTGTGCTTAGGATAAAGATTTGAGGGTTTTTTTTTTACTGGTGCCTATTAGGGACTGGAAGGGACCACCAAAATCATCTAGTCCAATCCTTCTGACAGAGCAGGATCACCTAGACCAAGTTGCACAGGAACACGTCCAGGCAGAGAAGGAGACTCCACAACCCCCCGGGGCCGCCCCTGCCAGTGCTCTGTCACCCTCACTGGGAAGAAGTTCCTTCTCAGATTGACTTGGAACCTCCTCTGTTCCAGCTCACACCCATTGCCCTTATCCTATCATTGGGTGCCACTGAGCAGAGCCTTCTTCAACTACAGCTTGTAGACTCAAACTCTGCTAGTGGCAGAGTTGGGTATAAGCTTCTGGGTTTAGTGGGTTTAGATTGCATTAGGTGGGAGTTTACAAACTTTGTCCTTTAAGCCCAGCTGAACAGCATTGGTTTTACAGGTCAAATCTACTGATTTCACTGATTTTAGGATCAGTTAAGTAGGATTCTACTTAAATTTAAATATTTCTTAATTTATTAAAATATTTTTAAATATGTAAAGATTCTGCTTACATTTAAGTTTTTTAATTTTATATTTTATATAAAATAAAATGTTGGGATTTTTTTACATTTTCATCATTTTTATTTCTTCTCTTGGCTTGGAACACAACCCTTTAAAAGAGAAATGATGGTTTTAATGATTCTCAATGGCAGTAGGTGGTTGAATGCTGACTATGTAGTAAGCTGGAAAGAGTATTTTTTTTTTTTTTTTTAAGAAAGAAAAGAGTCCTTTAAAGAAATGGAAAAAACCACTAATTCTCGTGCAGTTATTTGTGCCCCTGCAATCATTTTTCCTTTTAAGTCTGTGCGTAAGATTGCAAACCCCTTTTTGGGGTGGCAGCTGACCCCATCACACTCCTTCAGTTCTGTATTTACAGCAGGTATTTTTTCCCTAGTGAAAATACTTTGGAAACAGTTTAAATTTTAAACTCATCTTTTTCTTCTGATGAGAAGCTGGGAAAGGTTTTACCATCACAAAGCAGAATATCCAGTATAAAAATAGTGGATACTAATAGCTTCGAAGCTGGAACAGAGGAGGTTCTACATCAATAAGAACTTCTTCCCAAAGAGGGTGACAGAGCACTGGATCAGGCTGCCCAGAGGGGTTGTGGAGTCTCCTTCTCTGGAGATGTTTAAAACCTGCTTGGATATGCAGGATCCTGCTGTGGCAGGGCGATTGGACTGGATGATCTTTCAAGGACACTTCCAATACCTAATGTTCAGTGATTCTGTGATTCTGTAATATCTGCATGAAAGCAAAGTAACAACTGAGTTTCCTTTGGGCCAAAACCTATTCCTAGTCCTGTGAGTAATTTAATAAAAATCCAGTGAGATGTATCTGTTAATTTATTCTTAATTCAGAGAGAGTTGGGTATTTTCATTGATGCAGGATATAAATTTGATTCTTAAATGTGACTAGTGGCTTAAAATAAAAAGCCAGACTCATTGTTATTATTACTATAAAATAATTTTGTTATTCTTATTAAATTAGTATTTATTTTTAAAAGGTGAATAAATAAATGGATAAAGAAATGAGTAAATGAATAAATAAATATTCCCCAAAGATGTAAAGCTCTGTCTATATAAAAGATCTTTAAATTAGACTACATAAAATAGAATAGTAAATAGTAAGTGCTGTGTGATTTAATTTTCTGTGAATTTCAAACACAATTTTGAGAAGTTTTTATCATGTCTTGATATTATTAACTAATCTAAAGAGAGTTATAAATCTAGAGAGTGTTATTAATCTAAAGAGTATTATTAATACTCTTAATTAATAATACTCTTAGATTATTGCTGAGATTACTCTTACTCTTGGGTTAATAGTTACTAATCTAAATAGTTATTAACCTAAATAACTGTATTAACTAATCAAAGAGCAGGATTGCTATGGTGCATTCTCAAAATAAAGATGTAGATAAGAATTTGGAGGAAGCTCAGTCCTGCTCAACTCAGTGATTGCCAGCCTGAGATCAGGTCCTAGGGTTGTTTGCAGGCTCCTTATCCCAATTGGAATTGTTGTTTCCAGAGTCATGTCTGCTCTTGAGGCTTCAGCTCCAAGCTCAGGAATTTTGATTTGGCGCAAGAACCAGTGGGAAATATAGAACAAGTGGACTTTATCCACCTCCAAGAAGTTTTTTGGGGGGACAAAAATTCAAATAGCCCTGGGCTGATTTAAACTCAGTCTCCTAGAGACTGTCACAAAAACAGAGTAACCTGCAAGGTTACTAGGAAATTGGGTTCTGTGGATCCACAAAATGTCTACTCGGGTGGAAACTGTAGGGAAATTGCTTTAAAAATGTAGGGAATTGCTTTAAAAACCATCAGAAAATGCCCACACTACTTCCAGACTGTGTTGGTAGTGGTGCTTGGAGTAGGTAACCTCTGCTCTAAAAGGCACTCGAGCAGTTTGCCATAAGTTGTCTGTTTTTAGCAGCAAATGGTCTGAAAAAAAGGCTGTAAATTTTTTTTAAAAAAGTATACAATAGAAAAATAATAAATTACAAAAGCAGAAAGTATAATAATTATAAAACATTACAGTATAAAGTGTAAAAATGATAAAATATAAAAGTGTAAAATATAAAAATTCTGAAGTATAAAAGCATAAAATATAAAATTATAAAACATTAAAGTATAAGGTATAAAGCATGATAAAATATAGAAGTATCAAAGAGGAAAAAGGTAGAATATAGAAGTTATAAAGGATAAAATTGATAAAATATATTAAAAGACATTAAAATAATATAAAATGTTGTATAAAATCTATAGAAGTGTCAGTATTCTGGAGGATATACACACACTCGTAAGGATTTTGTTGGTGTCAACTCATGGATTTTGTTGTTTTTATTCTTTTTAGGACATAAATAACAAAGCAAAAAGCACATTTGATTATTTTTTAGGGCATAAGTGATAAAATAAATAGCATATTTGGTTGTTTTTTAGGGCACCTCAATAGCTTTTAGTGATTTGCCAGTGAGAGAAGCTCTCTATTGCTGTAAAAACCACTGCAACGCTGCTTTTGATGAGAAGGAACATTACCTGCTTCTACTTTTAGTTGCACTTGAGGCAGGATGCAGCAGCTCACAAATAGCACTGCTGAGCAGCTATTTTTCTTAGTGAGCTCACTTGAATTCACACGCGTTAGGGCTCCAGCCTCAGCCTCGCTGACTTTAAACCCCTCTCAGCGTCCTTGGGATCCAGGCTGCTTTCAAGAAGTGCCCTTCAGGCTTCAAAATATTGACATTGCCTTCAGCCTTTCCAGACTTGGGAGGTTCAGCATAAGAACACAATCGCAGTTCTTGAGGTGCCTGCTCTGTAGCTGGAAGAAACTTTGCCGTTAGGTGCTGGCTTTCCTGAAATAAATCAACGTAAAAATATAGGAATAGTGAATATCGTTAATATTATACCGTCCCAGTATTTCTGATTAATATTACTATAATGAATATCTTTAATATTGTATATTCATATTCATTTTAAATATAAATATGATCATATATACAGATATAATAATGTAAAATCTTATGTATACTATATACTAATAATATATGG
>JAOXOE010000256.1:68958417-68978589 GCA_028565055.1 Phoeniculus purpureus | reverse complement strand
GGAGACTCCACAACCCCCCTGGGCAGCCCGTTCCAGTGCTCTGTCACCCTCACTGTGAAGAAGTTCCTTCTCATATTTACATGGAACCACCTCTGTTCCAGCTGACAGTGCCCTCGATAGCTTGCAGAAATGCTTTCAGTTCATTTGGTTTTAATTTCCGATCCCTAGTGATTCTGTGATTCCATGATTGTCAATAACACTGCTGGTAACAGGAAAACACAAAGCCTGCATGCGACAGCACCTCTGACAGACAAGACTGTGCTCTTGCCATCACCGTGTTCTATGGCCGTGCCAGGCTGATGCCACATCCTACGTAGCCCCATTCACTGCGGTAGAACTAGCTCACAGATGAGCCCAGCAAGAGGAAACAGGGACCACATTTTAGTCCCTTGCTGACAGTAAGTGAAATTTATCACTGTGTCTAACCTGGGGAGCTCCTTCGTGGCTCGAAACAGTGAAGGATGGCAACATCTGGAGCTAGAGAGGCCCTTCATTATCATCAGCTTGCACCACACTCTGCATGAAAGATGTCTTAAGGGGGCAGAGCTCTTTCGGACTGTGAGTGTTCCATGTCTGAGTGGCTGTCGATACGCGACAATGCTGAGCAAAACATTTTCAGGGCATCTGTAGTAGCCTGGTGGAGATGCTCTGCTACACGCTAGTCGTCCACTTTTTATCTGAAGAGTAGTTTGTGCACAGACAACAGCCAGAGAGTGAGACAAAAGAGACCCTCTATGTGACACCAACTCGATCGCAAAACAACCTTCTGGTGGAGGAAATCAACGGGGAACCTGGAATGTCCTCCCGCTGGGTCTCCACATGGCATTCCACTCAGCGAATGAAAAACTGGATTGTTTCACTGTCACAACCCCAGTGAGCAATGGGAACGTGGAGCTGCAGAAGTTTTCATTTAATGAACTCAGTAAACTCATCATGTTCCCATAACTCAACCTGACAGGTTGATTTCCCACCTGAAAGGCGGCAGCTTCTTCAACCTGAAGCCACCTACAGAGCCAACCACATGCTCACTGCTGCCTCATTTCAAGAAAGACAACATAGTTGGATGCTGATGGGGAACCAGATGCCTTGAATCATGCTCTGGTGTGCTTCAGATTAGAATTACCTTTTTAAATATGGAAAGCTGACCAAGAAAAGTTATCACAAACCTGTCTTGAGGGTAATTTGCATTCAGAAGCAAAGCTACGCGAGTCCAGGACCACAGAACAGAACCACAGAACCCAGGGCAGGTCACACAGGAACGCATCCAGATGGGTCTTGAAAGTCTCCAGAGAAGGAGACTCCACAACCTCCCTGGGGAGCCCCTCTTAGCGCTCAGTCACCCTTACAGTAAAGAATTTTCTCCTAATGTTGAGGTGGAACTTGCTCTGCTCCAACTGACAGCCACTGCCCCTTGTCCTATCGACGGCACAAGTGAAAAGAGATTGTCTCTTTCTTCTTATAGAATCAAGGATTGGAAGGGACCTCGAAAGATCATCCAGTCCAATCCCCCTGCCAGAGCAGGATCATAGAATCATAAGGGATTGGAAGGGACCTCGAAAGATCATCTAGTCCAATCCCCCTGCCACAGCAGGATCACCTGGACCAAGCTGCACAGGAAAATGTCCAGGCGGGTTTTAAATGTCTCCAGAGAAGGAGACTCTATAACCACACAGAGCAGCCTGTTCCAGTGCTCTGTCACCCTCACTGGGAAGAAGTTCCTTCTAGTGTTGATATGGAACCTCCTATGTTCCAGCTGACACCCAGTGCCCCTCACCCTATCACTAGATGCCACTGAGCAGAGCCTGGCTCCATCCTCCTGACACCCACCCCTCACATATTTACAGACATTAATGAGGTCACCCCTCAGTCTCCTCTCCTCCAAGCTCCCTCAGCCTCTCCTCATAAGGGAGGTGCTCCACTTCCTCCATCATCTTTAGGTACCGACCATTTGTGTCCTGTGTAAGTTTTGCAATCTCCATTTTCATCTTGCTCTGCTTTATTCCACAGTGAGAGGAGCTCTGTGCATCTGAAGCACCTACAGAACATCGGACTCCAAGAAAACAGAGAGAAACCAAACAGGAAGCAAAAAGGGTGGCACCTGCTGTGAAAGGATTTAACAAGCTCCAAGAGGAAGAAATACAAACACGAGACTGACATCTCTTAGACCCCAGAATAACTTCTCAGTGGCATCCACCACTTCAGATCTATTTAAGGCAGGATCAAGCAAAGCACAACCCCCCCCCACTGTGCTGCAGGGAGCAATCAAGACTGGAAAAGAAAGAAGCAGTAGGTCTCCTTTCATCTTTAGCTTAGATGTTTCTAAATTTGCCATTAGAAAGGTTTTGCTATGGAGAATGAAGCCATTGAAAGTGAAATCCTTAAACCCCTGAGCACGCCGAACAGTCTTCAGAGCATCGTTTCACTTAAGAAAATAACTACAATGAGGCAGACAACCAAAAGAGAGCCTTGGCGATGCTGCTTCAGGAAACTCTTTGAGCGTTCCTCACCTGCTCTAGCAAAGAGCAAGGCTGGTCTTTGGAGGTACCAGTGTTCAGCCCTCAGTAGCTGCTCCAAATAAACCTGCCTGAAATGCTTTTGTCAAAACGCAGCCCACGTCACTCTCAGGCCACCAGAGATTTTCTTCAACCTGCTTTCCGGTTTTATTCGAGGGTTTTGACTGGTTTTATCACAAAGTCTGGAGCTAGGGGAGCAAATGACTGCATCTCAAAACCACGTCCTGCTTTCATAGCGGTGCTTCTGCCTAAGCACAGGCGAGCGCCAGGGAGGAGCGCTGGAGGTGCAGGAGTGGTGCATGAAGCACTGAAACCTGACTGCTGTGACTTTTGACAGTCCTGACTGATGAGGCTTTGGTCAATTCAGCTTATCTGAGGCCTCTGAGCTCTGCACTGAGGGCAAACAGCACTGGCGAGCAGAACAGCCCCGGGGACTGGCCCTTCTCCCTTATCCACTGGTGCCACAGCCCAACAGGCAGCCCTGGGGCTGGCAGGGAGGACACCCCCCCACATCCCCTGCTGCAGCCATGCATCCCCTGGAGGGTGAAAGGAGGGGTCTGGCCAGGGCTCTGCGTCTCAGAGTGGGGAGGCAGGGGACGGCAGGTGAGGCTGAAGCAAGGTGAGCACCCAGCACGGCGCAGCACCTACTTTGCTTTCTCAGCACTACCTGTTCAGACCCCTCTCGAAGCAGGAGCGGGTGCAGCCACACGCCACAGCTCCAGACCTGTGGAGCTCTTGGTCCTCACGTAAGGTCCAAGAGAACAGACAGTGAAGTTCCACCAAAGCTGCTAAGGAGATGAACTGAATCCCATGAGAACGAGCAGAGACAAACAGAAGGGGATTCGCTTCCTAAACTCAGAAGTCAGTCACGGAGCAGCTGCTCAGGCATGGACCCCCCACCACAAGTGCAGGATACTCTCCTGTTCTCTGCCACGGGAACTTGCAGAAGCTTTGGCAATACAGCTTAAGCAACACTGGCTGCCTGATACCCCTCCTGTGACCGGTGCCCAGAGCCTGAACACGCAGCAGCTCCTGACATTTATTTCCTCCTCCACCATTGCCCTCTCTGACTGCCAGAGGGAACTGCCATGCGGTGGCTCACGCGGCTCTTCTCAGCAGTGTTTGCTGACTCCTCATTCTTTTAATGAGAATATCCCAGGGCCCCAGTAAGCCTATTTCATAGATTCACAGAAGATGGAGATGGAAAGGACCTAGGTCACCCAGCCCACTCCTTCCCTTCCCCTCCCCTTTCCCCATTTGGCCAGTGTGTGATTGTTTCCTACAACCCATTTCTTTCCTGCTTGCTGGCCCAGTAAGGTCTGATTTATCCGCTGCGTGAAATAACCGCAGGTAATTAATGACACGCTTGCAGCGAACACACAGCAAACCCCAGAACCCGAGCTCCCACACCAGCAGACAGCCGACCAAATTCACTTACAAAGCCAGCAGTAATATTGGTCACCAGCTCCTTAAATTACTTCTGGAGGCCTCGAAACTTTCTCTGCAGCTTTCAGAATTTGGCTTCAGAGGATAAGGTTACTTCTTCCCACTGATCCAGACTGATTTCTACTAATCTTCTGCTACACAGAATCACGGAACATCAAGGATTGGAAGGGACCCCGAAAGACCATCCAGTCCAATCCCCCTGCCACAGCAGGATCACCCAGACCAAGTCGCACAGGAACGTGGCCAGGTGGGTTTTAAACATCTCCAGCGAAGGAGACTCCAAAACTCCCCTGGGCAGCCCTTTCCAGTGCTCCATCACCCTCACTGTGCAGAAGTTCCTTCTCATATTTATGTGGAACCTCCTCTGTTCCAGGAGGATGGAGCCAGGCTCTGCTCAATGTTACTTAGTGATAGGACAAGGGGCAATGGGTGTGAGCTGGAACACAGGACGTTCCACATCAATATCGGAAGGAACTTCGACCTACTGAGGGTGACACGCACTGGAAGGGGCTGCCCAGGGGAAATTTGGTGTCTCCTTCTCTGGAGACGTTTCAAACCCACCTGTATGTGTTCCTGTGTGACTTGGTCTAGGTGATCCTGCTGTGGCAGGGGGATTGGACTGGATGATGTTTCGAGGTCCCTTCCAATTCCTAATGATTCTATATTTAATTGTATTCAGAAACGATATCATTATCCTCTGTTCTTTCTTCTAGATGTGTTACCAACGACTTGGAAATCTTCTGGTTGTCTAAACTGGAGCTGTCTCATTCTCCACTCCTCTGATAGTTCATTGGGAATATTTTCCCTGGTATTGCTTAGCATTAGGTGAGGAATGAATTAAAGGGCACTTCTCTTCGTCACTAGCTCTTCCACCTGTTTTCCAAATCTCATCAGGTATTTCACTGCTTAGGCCAACTGCAGCCATTGCAGCTCCCCCCACTCCTTGACGAGGGCCTGACAAAGACACCCAACTACTGACCCCATGCCACACTCATCCCAGGGTATAAAAGGAGCCCTGCCAGAACCAAATTTGAGCTGGTCTTCCTTGGAGCAGGATGCTGTCCACAAAACCAAAGATAATTATCTGAGATTGAGTGATTCCTCACCCCTCTTCTAGTGGGTGGCTTTTCATTTGGGTACCCTTGGGTGGGAAATCCTTCCTTGTATGTGTGAGCAGGAACACATTTGGATCATTTTTTTGTTTAGAGTATTCCTAAAGGTTTAGGATTTTTGCTATGTAGTAATACAGTCCTGACTGGCACCCAAACGTTGGTGTTGGAGTGCCAGGCAACTCTGCATGCAACAGATCCACATTTTCCTCATAGCTACTGTTGTCTGTTTTTCGTGGGTGCTTCCACAACACCAGTGGAACTACAGATTGTTGTAGTGACTCAGTTGTCACTGAGAAAAGTGATCAGATTCTGCAACACGACACTAAGTCAACACAAGGCAAGCAACAGGAACAGTGTGTCAGGCCACTGTCAAATCGCTATTAGCTCACTGTAAAATCGATTTAATTATTGGTGAGATGTGTCTTTGAGCAGAAATCAAATACTTAGAGACCTGTCTCATTGCATTTTTCTTTTTCAATCCTGAATTGTCACACTTGCCATTTTGTGCCTTTTGACTACAGAGCTACTTTTCCTTGTATTTTCCTATTTTTTTCTTGGCTCCTACATTTCCTCAGGTATCTGATATCAAGAGTTGGCACTTGGGGGAGTAGCTTTTCCTTTTGTTCTTTTGCTTTCCAAAGCATCAGCAATGCTTGAATTATTTAGTAGGTTGGGGGTTGCCTGTAATTTGTTTGCTTCTGCATGCTATACATTTCAAAAAATTAGTTGGGTAACATTTGATGATACAAAAATGAGGAAAAGGGAGGCGGTTTAGTGAAAATGCCTTAGAAGTCATTTAGCTGAATGTATGAACTAATGTAAATGAAAAAGGGGAACAGAGAAAATACCAAAGAGCACAACTCAAAAAGACTCCCATTTTAGTGGCTGACTGCAGGAAGAAAAAGAGTAAAGCCAGTACCTAAGAATTAAAATTGACTAGTAGAAATAGAAAGACTGAAATTATGAGATGATCTTGTTCTGCGCTGCGTTGGCAATGCCCCAAAAGCCATCCAGCAGATTAAGATCATCTTGAAAAATCCCTCCATACTCTGACTCACTGATTCTTTGAAGAAAAGCCCATGAGAGACAAAATATTTATTTTCGAACAATTGATGAAGAAAAATGAAAATAATTAAATATTGATGACCAGTTTCTAGTGTGAAAAACTGTAATGCCAAATGATTAAGTAATCCTGTTGGATTCATTAGCGCTGCCATTTCCTGCTTGAAAAGAAACTATTTTTTAAATACAGGCTTGCTAGTTTTAAGCAGGACAGGAAGGGGTGTCTGCCAGGGTATCCGAGTCAGCACAGGGTCAAACAGGATATGAGAGAGGAAATGTCTGTACCTGTCTGTATGACTGACAATATTTATATGGGTTGTCTAAACTATTGCCTTTCAACTAGTGTCCTAAACCACTCTGCATGTCTCCCTTCAACATGCCAGCTTGTCTCCCAGGAATGTGGGAACACGGTTCGGAAAAGGATGTCGACAGAACTTGAAGAATCACCAGGTGTAATTTGGGAAGACTTAGAATAGTCACATTGTTATTTGGAAGGTGTCTGCAGATCTCTTGAAAACGGGTGAAGCTTACACTCAAGTATTTGGGTGCTGCTGACCTGGATGATTAAACATTAGAATTAATTAAACACTGTGTACATCCATCCACCTCATAGTAGCTGCTGTGCTGTCTCCTGCTGGGTGGTGCCAGCTGGAAGTCATCTATTACTACAGCAGTGTGTATTCAGACACATTTGCACTGAAAAGACCTCTGAATTAGAACAATTTACACAAATGCACAACATTCACTACATAATGATAATGGACCAGATTGGAGTCCTAACTGCTCAGTTTTTCATAGGAGTCACACAGCTGGTGACTGATTTCCTGGAGCAGTTCACATGAGTAATAGCTCAGCACTCTGAGTAAGCGATCTGCAATCTGTCTTTCTATTATTATTTGTCTAATTATAACCTTTGTTAACTTAAAGTGCAGACTTAGAGTAGAACATGAACACACTCACTTGAATGTTACATAAGTACTACTGAAAGAAATGAGATTTATGATTTCTGTCCAGGAAAGTTTACATTCTAGAAAGCAGTTGTGCAATAATAAGAGAAAAAAATAACTAACAGAGATGTAGTTAGGAAGGAGGCAAGAAAAGCAACGTCACGGATCTTACAGTTGACAGCCATTTAACTTACAAAAGTAACTGAGAATGTGCACATGTAATTTATTTGGTCTATTGCATCTTATGGTTACTAACCTTTGATTTAAACGACAAGTGTTCCAGTGGCCTGATCAGCATTTGGGTTTTTGTAACCGTCAAGAAATCCTGAAATTTACAGAACTTGGCTCTTCATAGAAGGGTGAAAGTGAACTCGGTCTAAGTAAATTTTACAAGACCTTATTAACAGTTTCTGTGTGGATAGTTGCATGGACATAAGGTTTTTGTGGGGTTGGGTTTTTATTTTGCATTTGCTGTCAACAGAAATTGCTGGCAAATTTCAAGAACTTGTGCTCGTTGTTGTCTGTAGTAAGAACAGATTTTCACTTGCCGTACGGTTTGCTAGGAATGATAATTCTAAATGATGCTTCAGTGATTCTGGACACTTTAAATTGCTTGGAAGAATGTCAGCTAAAACTAGATGTAAGGCTAGGAAAAACACCATGTTTGGCCTGTATGGAGTTAAAAAACAAAGGTTACTTCTTGTCTACAAACTGAGACTTCTTGTCCTACAAGTTTGCTGTGATGTTTGTTTTATGTTTGTTCTTCTGAAACTGTATTCAGATTGTGTTTGTTTATAGACATTTGAAACGCAGCAATTCAGATGTAATCTGTAATAATCAGAACTTTACTGAGCAAAGATCAGGACTGAAAGGAGAGGAGTGTAAAATGAGGATGGTGAGATAGCTAAGAGACGAGGCTGCAACAAAAGTGGTTTGGAGAAGAGAGGGAATGGGATATCAGCAGGGAAAATTGAGGCTTTTAAGTGAGTATTCTTCAATCAAGTGCATGGAAATGCTCTGGGAATTGTCATTTCTCAACTGTCACAAATACCTGTGAAAAATGCTAGTAAAGTGTCTGTTCCTCTCTAGCACTGATTCAGACTGACAGTGACAACCCAAGATTGCCATCCATTAGTGGAACCAAAGGTTCAAACTCTTCGAATCACACTGGTGTGTCAGTTCAGTCCTAGATTATGGCATCTGGGGCTCTGGCCAGGGGCTGACACTGAACTTAGAATGACTTTCCTTGAGATGGTTAATGTGTATCTGCTCTTTTTAGGAACTGCATGGTGAAATTTCATGAGCATCTTTGTATCGACACCTTCTCTACCTACTCATAGAATCGTTAGGGATTGTAAGGGACCACAAAAGATCATCTAGTCCAATCCCCCTGCCACAGTAGTATCCCCTAGACCAAGTTGCACAGGAACACATCCCGGTTGGTTTTAAACATCTCCAGAGAAGGAGACTCCACAACTCCCCTGGGCAGCCTGTTCCAGTGCTCTGTCACCCTCACTGTGAAGAAGTTCCTTCTGATATTTATATGGAACCTCCTATGTTCCAGCTTACACCCATTGCCCCTCATTTTATCACTAGATGACATTGAGAAGAGCCTAGCTCCATACTCATCCTTCACATAGTTATAAACATTAGTGAGGTCACCCCTCACTCTCTTCTCCAAGCTAAAGAGACCCAGCTCCCTCAGGCATTCCTCATAAGAGAGGTGTCCTACTTCCTTCAACATCCTTGTTGCTCTACGCTGGACTCCATCCAGGAGCTCTCTGTCCTTCTTGAACTGAGTGGCCTAGAACTGGACACAATACTCCAGATGTGCAGAGTAGAGGGGAAGAAGAATCTCTCTCAATCTGCTAACCAACCCCATTCTGATTCAGCCCAGGATGCTGTTGGCCCTCTTGGCCACAAGAGCACATTGCTGGCTTATGGTCACCCTGCTGTCCACTAGGACCCCTTTCTCCTATGCTACCCTCCAGCAGGTCAGTCCCCAACCTATACTGGTACCTGGGGTTGTTCTTGCCCAGATGCCAGACTTTACACTTACCCTTGTCATAGTTCATTAAATATAACAGCTCTCCAGCTTGTCCAGGTCTCGCTAAGCAACAGTAACTACAGTCTCAGAACAGCAAGCAGTCGGCTGCAGCCAGGGTGTATCTGTGCTTGCAGCTGGGTGAACGCATATCTTTCTAATCTTCACACCAGCAAGTGCTGTGGAATCTTGGTGGAAGCAGGCAGTTGTTCATATTTCTAAGGGTTTTTTTTAAGATACGAAATTTCTGAATATGTGTATGTGTGTGTGTGCGCACGTGTGCTGCTTTCCACCAAAATTGTTCACTGATCCCCAAAAAGAAGTGGATGTAGAAAGAACAAGCAAAGGAGAGTGGAAGAAACGTAGCACCCACAGCTACAAGGTGCTGCTTCTTGTGGTGTCCCAAGCTGAGGTTTATTTGCTGAAGGGTGAATTATGAGAGTATTTCTGTTCCATTTTGCTCAAGGAAAAGACAAACTCATTAAATAACCCTGTAAGTTAACATTGCAGAAGACAGCCAGGCTTCCTACCAGCACTGAGATTAGCAAGCACAGGGAGGAAAGCAGTGTAGTGGAAAGATGAAGCAAGAGACTGATGTAATCATCGTGTTTTTCCCAGGACTCTTGTTTGGTAGCTTTCAGGCCAGCAAAGGTTATCCTCTTTATGAGTGATCCTGCAACAGGGACTAACAGAACTGTGAGGCTGACGTTAAAGCAAATTATATCCACTGCAGATGCTGTCAGGTTGTCAGCAGTTGATACAGTCAGTTCATTTTCTGCTCTTTTTCTTCTCTGCATCCCTTTCCATAAGGTCTCTTACCTCTCTGGTTCTGGCAGGGGGTTTGGGGTACATTTGGGGACTCTGCATCCTTCTCACCTTTAATTATATGTCAAGGGTGTTTCCTTTACTTAGGGACATGCAGATGACAAGGGGCAACAAGTGTGAGCTGGAACATAGGAGGTTCCATATAAATATGAGAAGGAACTTCTCCC
The DNA here is from genome assembly GCA_028565055.1 of Phoeniculus purpureus. Classification (NCBI taxonomy): domain Eukaryota; kingdom Metazoa; phylum Chordata; class Aves; order Bucerotiformes; family Phoeniculidae; genus Phoeniculus; species Phoeniculus purpureus. The sequence goes on along the minus strand of JAOXOE010000256.1, from coordinate 68,968,473 downwards.
CAGTGAGGGTGACAGAGCACTGGAAGGGCTGCTCAGGAGGGTTGTGGAGTCTCCTTCTCTGGAGACATTTAAAATCCACCTGGATGCATTCCTGTGCAGCTTGGTTTAGGTGATCCTGCTGTGGCAGGGGGATTGGACTGGATGATCTTTCATGGTCCTTTCCAATCCCTAATGTTCTGTGATTCTGCTATTCTAACTGTCTTCTAATTACAAGACAAGTTTCAAGTTTGATTTCTCCCATTCATTTTGGCCTTGACATTGATGTGTCTTGAATGTTACCTGCGTTTACATTCGGAGAGATTGGGGAAACGTTGAGTGTTGAATGTGACCCTCACGAAGATTTATACCCTGGCTTTCAGAAGAGATGGAAGTGGATGCATTTAACGAGATAGGATTAGCCATCACAAAGAAAGGAAGAATAGTGCAGATGCAAGGATGATCATGGGGATACACAAATCAATTTAGAGAAGTGTGCTTGAAAAACAGGTCTTCCTGAGAAGTGGAAGATGTTAGCAGTCTTGTGTTTAACTTACCAGCTGAAGGAAGAGTTGCGAGGGTAGCAAGTGCTTTATAGAACAATGTGTTTGTGTTTCCTCTCTGCCTTTTTTGTATACAGCATTCATGCCAGAAGAGATTATACTCTTGAGTTCCTCTTTTCCACTGATTTTTCTGTTAGAGAGGGTTTTTTTGCCATCCCCTAATAGCTTCACTAATTAGTCACCATCGTGGCCTATTTCCAAACCTTTGATTGAAATAAATTAGGTGACTTAAGTGATCAGTGAGGTACTTATGGAGATTGATTTAAGTGAAGCAGGATTTGTAGGGAGAGGTGATTTATTACCTAAACCGAGGCAGCTGGTTACAAGTGAGAAGCTTTTGAGTGCTTAAGCTCCTTTTCAGGACTTCTTCAGGAAGAGCAATGCAGATTATGGGCTGAACCTAAAGATCTCCTTAAAGAACCCTTCTGGCTTCGTTATCAGTCTGGGATCAGGCACATGAGCAGCAGATCTCCATCCTTTCCTTCCTTCCTTCCTTCCCCATTCCAAACACGGATGCTCTGACCTTTTTCGTTCTTCCTAGCTGCAGCCGGATGGGAATACACATTTCTACAAAAAAAAATCAAGCGTGGCCATAAACAATTTCGAAAAATTTCTCCAAATCCACACTGCTGAACTTGTAAACCCCACAGGCTCTTTAGGGAACTCAGTGGTTCCTATTGCCGAGTCTCGTGCCCGGCTCTGGCTGTGGTTGAATGCCTGTAACAGCTCACTAGCACTTTCTTTATGACCCTCCCCTAAGAGCGAAGGTTGACTTCCTACCCAGCCACCGCTGTAATTTGGGCGACTTTCACTGCTCTCTGTGAGCTTTCCTTTTTTTCCCCGGTGATTTCAAGCACTGAAATAGCCATAAAACCTGTGACAAAGTTGTTCATCGCCACCCTCGTAGCCATCAGCATCAGTGAGGATGTTTGTGGCCATACTGGGTAGTGTTGTGTTTTAGATGATAATGGGGAGGCCTCCCATCGAGTATGGGGGGCAGTTCTGGGCCCCTCACTTGAAGAAAGAGATTGAGGGGCTGGAGCGGCTCCACAGGAGCAGCAAGGCTGGGGAAGGGACTGGAGGGAAATTCTGATGAGGAGAGGCTGAGGGAGCTGGTGGTGTTCTGCCTGGAGTAGAGGAGACTCGGGGGGGACCTTCTCCCTCTCTCCTACTCCCTCAAGGGAGGTTGTAGGCAAGTTGGGGTTGGGCTCTTCTCCCAGGCAACCAGTGCCAGGACAAGAGGGCAGGTCCTGAAGCTGCTAGGGGAGAGTTAGATTGGATGTTAGGAAGCCCTTCCTCATGGAAAGGGTGCTCAGAGCCTGGACTGGACTGTCCAGGGCAGTGGTGGAGTCCCCATCCCTGGAGGTGTTGAATGGCAGCCTGGCTGTGGCCCTTAGTGCCCTGGTGTGGCCGCTGGGGTGATGTTAGGGGCTGGTCTGGGCTGGCTGAGCTCAGAGGGCTTTTCCAGCCTCAATCATTCTGTGATTCTGTGGGTTATTTACTCAGGATAAATGCAATATTTCCTCTTTATTGTTGTTCTTTACTTCTCTGAAATTCATGGACATTTAAAATTAGTTCCTAATAACTGTGAGCTTTTCAAGACGATGCCCTTCAAACCTGCACGGGAGAAGAAGAGTCATTTTTAGGCAGCCACGGTTACCCCTGAGAGTACGAGCAGCATGTCAGTCAAAATATAGTTTAGCTTTGGATATTGACGTGGTCCTGAATGGAACAATCCACTTAGACAAGAAAGTGTCACTTTAAACATAAATTTTAAATTCGTTTGAGCAAATCTCAACTATGAGATAAAAAGGGACAGGGATGATGGATCTAAAAATGAGGCAATTACTGGAAATGTCTTGGTCTCTGCCAGCTCCAAGACATTTTCTTTTTAAAAAAAGTACTTTTGAGGTACCAAAATGTCATCTTTTTAGTAAATCAGGGCTTTCTTGTGCCTCCTGAGCATCATTGCGGACCATTATCATTTATTTCTGTTTTCTCTCTTTGCTGAAAGGTACATTGATTATTGATTGCCTTGTAGGACCTTAATGGCCCTCTCTGTACTGAAAAACAGTCTTCCTCACAAAAGGAAATGAAGGTCTGACTTTCAGTCAACCTTTCCCTTGCTCTTTTGTGTGTTAACATTTCCATCAGAGGTGCTCAGATCTGGTGAGTGCTACAGAACCTCTTGGATAGATTTGTTGAACTTGTGATACCCCTTCAGCAGCAGTAGAGCTTTGCAATTAAGGAGTTTGGTTGGTAATTCTCAATAGAGATGGACATGTACAAGAGGAAATGCCCTCAAGCTGCCCCACGGGAAGGTTAGGTTGGCCAAGAGAGAACCTTCACCCTGGAAGTGGTCCTCAGGCATTGGCAGAGGCTGCCCAGGGAGGAGGCTGAATCTCCATTCCTGGCCATGTTTCCCATTAGGGGAGATCTGGAGCTCACAGACAGGGTTTAACAGTGAGTTGGGACAGTTGGGTTCATGGTTGGACTTGATGAGCTTGAAGGTCTTTTCCGGCTTGAATAATTCTGTGATGCTGTGTTTCTGTTCCCTTGGTCCATTTTCAGTCACAAACTCTGATTCGATCACCAGCTTCTATTTGGTGTGGATCTAAACTTCTTGAAGCCTTCTGTGAAACTGTTATCTCCATTTGCAATGTTTCTGTGGCTCCAGTCCTGGTTCTTTCCTTCACTTAAAACTCTCACTACTCTTCCTGGAAGGTTTGCTGAAAACAGGAGTGTAAAAAAGACCATTAAACATCTTGTTGGTCCTGTGCATGAAAATGCATTTGGCCAAGGGAAACATGTTGTGGGAAATGGCTACTACTTTCAATTGAATTTGCTTTCCTGATCTTGAAAAAGTCATCTTTAACTGATCTTGAAAAAGTCATTTCACAGAATCACAGAATGATTGAGGCTGGAAAAGCCCTCTAAAATCATCAAGCTCATCTCATGACCTAACGTCACCACATCGGCTAGACCTTCCTGCTTTGTAGCTGCAGGTAAAGAGAAGTGGTTGCCAAGACTTGGAATTCTTGCTTTTTTTATAAATTTCCTCTACAGTGCCAAATGTAGGGCATAAAAATTGTAGCATCATGTTGAGGATACAGCCATAAACTGCTTCAGTCGACTAGATTATCTTTTGAGGTCCCTTCACATGTCTAATTTTCTGTGAGTCTGTGGATTCAGTGTGGGAGTTGAATAGGATTCATTTTAAATGTTGGAAGTTTGTGGAACCTGAAGAATTAAATGAAGGATTAGGATTTATGATTAAAACACACTTGCTTTTGGGTCTCTACAGCAGCTTTTCAGTAGCTTCTGACTTGAAACCAAGTAAATGGTTTTGTCTTAGTTCATTTTTACCATTTTCAGATGCTGCTCTTTCCAGCTGGCTTCTAAGAAATGCTAAAATCAACCCCTTCCCTGGGGAAACTAACCCCGAACAGCACAACACACAAGGACCCAAAAAGCTGTTCATTACTGAAGCTAAATTACAGGCAACAGGAAAATCCACGGTAATTCACTTACATACGCACAAAGTTTTGTTTTCACCACCTAAAATAATATTTTCAGTTTCCAGTTCTGCTGGGCTCTGCAAAACCCGCCAGTGTAGTTCTCACCCATTCTCACTGAAATGCTTGACATCAGGACTTCTGTTTATAGATACCTGATTGCTGAGGGAACTCAAAGTACACGCTGGGATACGGAAGTTTGCTGTCCTTTCTTGTTTTTCCCCCTTTGCCTTAGAACATTTGATTTATTCTACAAATGTAACATGAATTAAATCACAAGGGTGCTAAGAACTGAGCTTATTCTAATGAGGTTGTTCATTAGAAGAATCATGGAATCACAGAGCATTAGGGATTGGAAGGGACCTCCAAAGATCATCCAGTCCAATCCCCCCGCCACAGCAGGATCCCCTAGATCTAGTCACCTAGGAACATGGCCAGGCAGGTTTTAAATGTCTTCAGAGAAGGAGACTCCACAACCCCCTGGGCAGCCCCTTCCAGGGCTCTGTCACCCCCACTGGGACAAAGTTCCTTCTCACATTGATGTGGAACCTCCTGTGCTCCAGCTCACACCCATTGTCCCTTGTCCTATCATTAGGTTCCCTGTGAGCAGAGCCTGGCTCCTGACATCTGCCCTTCACATGTTACTAATGTTTATAAGCATTAATGATATGTTAAATAACCCAGTTGTGTGCTGATATTTCACCACCTAGGTCCAGGATGGGGATGAGATGCAGATTGTAGGTAAGAAGGGTTGGGAAGTTTGGAGTGACTGATCTTTATGGTTTCATTACAGTAACAGTTTAGTGAGTTTGGAATCTCCTCGTTGCTTTACTCAGATTAAATTATCCATCAGCATGAGTTTGAAGAAGCATCACCTCTTGGAATTAATTCCTTCATAGGATCTTGGACACTTCCCAACACTGGACTAGATGATCTCTGAAGTCTCTTCACCCTCAGCCATTCTATGGTTTTATGATCTTTATTTAGATTTAACTAAAACATATTTAGCATCAAATAGTTGGCTTTTTTCAAGTTCAGTTTGGAACTTTGAGAATCAATTCTGATTCTCAAGCCCAAATTACTGTGCTCCAAACCCATAATTTTAGAGATTAAATACCCAATTCTAAGTTTTAGAAAATCAGTCTTTCTAGTTCTTCTGAAGGCAAAAGCTGAAGGGCCAGTGATCCTGCTGTGGCAGGGGGATTGGACTGGATGGTCTTTTGAGGTCCCTTCCAATCCCTCATGTTCTGTGATTCAGTGATTCTGTAATTGTGATTGTTATTATTTGCTCTCTGACCCAAAGGGTCTGAAGTGAAATGGAGTTCACCCTCTCTTTGATTTCCTGAGTGGTTCAGAACCTGCTTCTTTGACTGCAGGATGAAGCAGAACACTTGGGCTTTGTTTTTGCAAGAAAGTTAACAAAATACTATAGATTTTTCAGTGAAGTGTGGGAGGGCTGGCTGTGAAAACCCTGTTTGGCCAAGCTCTGTTTATAGGCTTTGAAGTAAGAACTCGATAACAAACTCCACTTGCGAAAGTTCTTTAATCAAGTCGATTAAGAGCAGATTTCTTTCTTCATATTTTCCTGGGCTTTATTGACTGAAAGATGATATCAGGCTCCATGTTTATGTGTTTTCACATATATATTTTGAATCTCTATTTATGTGTCTCTCTATTGCAGAATCACAGAGCATTAGAGATTAGAAGGGACCTTGAAAGATCATCCAGTCCAATCCCCCTGCCAGAGCAGGACCACCTAGACCAAGTTGCACAGGAACATGGCCAGGCGGGTTATAAACATCTTCAGGCAGCCCCTTCTAGTGCTCTGTCACCCATATTTAAATCAGCATATATTTAAAAATATGTTGTATATATAAATTGATATAGTTAGTGTTTATAAAGTTATTTTAAATCATATATACTTTATACATTTGTACATATATAAAATTCAGAAAATATATTTAATGTGTATTAAGTTGTTTTAACATGTTGTCAGCATCAAGCCAGTAAATTCACAGGTTAAACAACAGTCACAAATCATCTACTTCTCTAGCAATGCTTTTTAGCTTTCCGGAATGAAAGGTGATGTTGGGCTGTTTTTCAACCTGCGTGTGAAGAATAATCAGAATCACAGAATGCCCAGGGTTGGAAGGGACCTCAGAGATCATCCAGTTCAAATCCCCCTGCACAGGCAGGGACACCTTCACTAGAGCAGGTTACTCAGGGCCCCAGACAACCTGGCAGCCTTGGGCAACCTGTTCCAGCATCTCAGCACCCTCACAGCAAAGAATTGGCTCCTTGTGTTCAACCTCAATCTCCCCTCTTCAAGAGGACAACCCTTTCCCCTTGTCCTCTCGCTACCACCCCTGTCAAAAGACCTCCCCCAGCTTTGTTGTAGCCCCCTTCAGAGATTGGAAAGGTGCTCGAAGGTCACCTGGGAGCCTCCTCTCAGGCTGAATTTCTAATCGTTTGTTAGGCTCCCAGTTGTGTCTTTTGCTGATGGATGAAAGAGTGGAAGGAGATTTCATTGATTTTCCTATTTGTGTGTGTATGTGCACACTGAAGGCCGTCTAGTCCCCAGGCTGTGTGAGCAGGGTTGCTTGAACAGAGTAAGATGTGACTGAGTCTTGATAACCTGTTGTGTATCAAGAAGTTGGATCATGAAGTGGTTGCTTGTCTTCATTAAATCTCTGCTGAAGCAGAGTAGGTGACATTCCTGCTTTACTCACGTTGATCAGTCTGGTCTGGTGAGAGATGTCCTTGCCCATTGCAGGAGATTTTAACTAGATGATCCCCATGGTCCCTTCCAACCCAAACCCTTCTGTGATTGATAATCCCCCCCCTTTTTTTTTTTATTCAAAGGGAAGTGGTAGGGAAAGAGCCGCTGGTTTTTTTGCATTCCCTTTGTTGCAGCAAAGTGCAGGCAGGAGGCAGTAATTTTGTTATTTAAAAGCACTATACAAATTGTGAGGATGTCCACCTGACATTGGTGCATTTAAAGCACTTTGTCATCCTGTTGGGAAGAGTTTAGCCCAGGTGCCAGCCAGCCTGTGGCTTAGGATGTGGGTTTCTTTGGGCCAGCTGCATCCAGAGGCAGGGGAAGCAGGTAGGGTATGCAAAATGGGAGGCTGTGGCTGCTTCATCCCTGCAAAGGTTCAAGGCCAGGTTGAATGGGGCTGTGGGCAACCTGGTCTGCTGAGAGGTGTCTGTGGAGTGAGCTACCCGGGGAGGTGGTGGGGGCCCAATCCCTGGAGTCATTTAAGGTCAGTCTTGATGAGGTACTGGGCAACCTGACCTAGATAGAGTTGTCCCTGTTTAGGGAGGTTGAACTAGATGAACTCTAGAGGTCCCTTCCAGCCTAGAACATTCTATGATTCTATGATTCCTCAACTTCTAGTGACCTTTTCAGTGGACTGTTACCAGAATACAGGACATTACAGGACACATCTTTGTGTAGCTGTCAAATTGACATCAATTCAATATATGATGGCAGTTTTATCCTGGTCACCCTATGCCTGAGTGGTTACTCTTTACTTGGGACATAAGGAGAAACTTCTTCCTGGAAAGGGCCCTCAGGCCTTGGCAGAAGCTGCCCAGGGGCAGGGTTGAGTTGCCATCCCTGGCTGTGTTTCACAGTTGGGGAGATCTGGCGCTCAAGGACAGGATTTAGTGGTGGCCTTGTGACAGTTGGGTTCATGGTTGGGTTTGATGAGCTTGAAAGTCTTTTCCAACCTAAATGATTCTGTGATTCTATAAACTGAAATGCAGGGTACCCCTGAGTGTAGGTCACGATCACAAAAAACTGTCATAAAACGAGCATTTAGTGGCATTTTCCTGTGTTTTGCTACCTTGTGCTGTAGAGCTAGTTTCTGTGGACTTGATGCTGATGTAAACAATTTGGGTCTTACATAGTGTTTAAGGTGAAGAGGGAAGCGGTTGGAATATGACAGATAGGGCAAATAAAGGAAAAGATGGGTTTCTGCTTCACCTGAAAGTTGATAATTGAAGCGTTTCATCACTGGAGGCAATGCAAGACCTGATTGCTTGCCTTCTGAGAACGATGTCTCAGTCCCAGCATTGCGAGGAGGGTAGTGAGACTGCAGCATGTGGCTCTGACTGAGAGACAAAGGGCTTCCTAGTGATGTTTCCCACTTCCTCTTCCAAAATACCCATTTTGTGCCGTGTTCCCTGGGAGCGCAGCACACTGTTGTCTTACACTTCAGGTACATCATTACCTCAAAACCTTGTGAAAACTCATTTATTTAGTGGTAAGAATTCTGTAAAACCACCAGATGTGACCTCGTGTGAGTTTCCATTTGCAAATGTTATGTGCAAAGTAAAACAGACTTTCCGAGTAATCTGATGTCTTGTGAAAGCTCAAAGGAACGGGGCGAACAACTTCTGTTGAGTAAAAGAAAGGGACCTGGCAGTACTGGGTGACAGCCAGCTGAAATGGAGCCATCAGGGTGACCAAGTGGCCTGGAAGACCAATGGCATCCTGGCTTGTATCAGGAATAGTGTAGCCAGCAGGACTAGGGACATCATTCTCTCCCTGTACTGGAGAGGCCTCCCTGTGAGTAACTTAGTGTGTTCTTCATTGGACACTATGAGAGGTTTCACAGTAACATTAAGATCTCCTTCCCCTCAATCCTAGTTGCTGTAAAGCTTTGTAATGGTGCCCGTTCCTCCCTCCTTCTCCAGCACACTCAGGCCTGTGGATTGCCAGTGTGTTTCCTCTGGTGAGGTGATTATAGGCATTTACACTCTGCATTGGTTATATGTTCTTTTGGTTTTGGTCAACGTTAGCGTGGTTCTTGTACACCTCTGTGCAGTGCCAGGAGTGGGAATAAGGAGCACATCTATTATCAGCATAAACCCATCGAGTATTTCGTGCCAAGGCTGACTTTGTTAGGGCTTGTTGTTGTCTCACGTGAAGCTTTTCAGCTCTCACACATGAAAGCCTCCCAGATATTCTAATAAATCTCTGCAGAGATGCTAAGGAAAGAGTAGTTAAGAGATTAAAGAACTTTGGAGTGTGCAAGCTGGATGAAAACCAAATCAAGAGAGGAACAGTCTCCTTGTATCCTCATCTAACCAGATTTGCTTTTACTGCTTGTAAAAAGCCTTTGTGGTATTAGGGGTTCGCGCGCGCTTCACCCCCATAAGCACGAGAAACTTCAACAGTAGTGATGAAACTTCACTGATTGAGAGGTTTTTTTCTCCTTCTCTTTACTGAGTCTAGTGAAAGGAATATTTATTAGTCTGTTTCATGATAATTTCCGCTAGGAAATGTGCTGATTTCTGAGCAGGAAGGTGTTGCAGAGGGACCTGCAGGAGGAGGGAGGTGATTGTCCTCCCGTGCTCAGTACTGTGAGGCAGCACCTTGAGTACTGGGTCCAGTTTTGGGCACCTTAGTCCAAGGGAGACACCGAGGTGCTGGAGTGAGGGCAGAGGAGGGCAATGAAGCTGGGGAAGGGCCTGGAGGTAAATCTGATGAGGAGAGATTGAGAGAGTTGGGGCTATTTAGTTTGAGGAAGAGGAGGCTGAGGGGAGACCTCATTGCTCTCTACAGCTATCTGAAAGGCCATTGTAGAGATGTTGGTTCTGGTCTCTTCTCACAGGTCATTAGTGACAGAACCAGGAGGACGGGCTTCAAGCTTCAACAGGGGAGGTTTAGACTGGACATCAGGAAGAAATTCTTCCCAGAGAGAGTGGTCAGGCAGTGGACTGGGCTGCCCGGGGTGGTGGTTGAGTCCCCATCCCTGGAAGTGTTTAAAAGTCGCTTAGATGTAGTGTTGGGGGATCGGGTTTAGGGGTGACCTTGTAGAGTAGGGTTGATGGTTGGCCTCGATGATCCCAGGTGTTTTTTCCAACCTGAGTGATTGTGTGATTCTGTGTGACCTGAACAGGCTGGGTCAATGAGCTGAGGCCAGTGGTGTGAGATTCAAAAAGATGAACTGCAGGGTCTTACACTTTGCCCAGGGAGGGAGTTGAATCGCCAT
>JAOXOE010000256.1:68922998-68933138 GCA_028565055.1 Phoeniculus purpureus | reverse complement strand
CAGGACCACCCAGACCAAGTCACACAGGAACACATCCATATTGTTTTCTAGAAGTTCTAAGCACCTACAACACAGGCCTCGGCAGAGGTCTGAGTCTGCCCAGGGGTGGGGCTGAATCACCAACCCTGGCTGTGTTTCACAGTCATGGAGATCTGGAGCTCAGGGACAGGGTTTAGCAGTGGGCTGGGACAGTTGGGTTAAGGGTTGGACTCTATATGAGCTTGAAGGTCTTTTCCAACCTAAATTATTCTGTGGTTTTTCAGTAGTACTGTTCAGTTCAGACTAGACCTGTGCTCACTGACAGAGTGTCTGTGTTGAACATAATTCTTTTACTCAGTCAACATCTGCACTTTTCCCTGACTGTTGCAACTTCATCAATGATATTGATGATGTTTAGAGGCTCTACTTATTTAGGGTTTCTCTTCCATTCTGTGATGACAACAGCTGAAGGAATAACTTTATTAAGTTTTGAACGTGCATTGAAATTATCAACAACCGCATCTGTCTGTGCACTGATCTTTTCTGTCTTAAAAGTACAAACCAGGCTTTTTCTGCGTCGCTTTGACAATGGGTTTTGGTGCTGGCAAGTTCAGTTTGCTGTTGTTAAACCGCAGCCTCAAATACTGAGTGTTTTTATCATTTATCTTTTTTATTGGACTCTAACGTCAAAGCTTGACTCAGCCTCGTGAGGCAGACAGAAGCACAAACGCAGAGCTGCTGTTCCCCTTGTGCCAGGTTCCTCATGAGGTTTCTTCTCACACCAGCCTGAGCTCTTCCTCGGGAAGAAGAGGGATTTTAGGGTGTTGGCTTTCATATGTCTTGGGTTTTTGGAATGCAGAGCACATGGAGACCCCGATTCCTCTTGAAACAAGTAAATGATTACAGGGCCTAGGAAGTTCTGCTGAACAGACAGTCTAAATGATGGTTTTAAATGAAATGCTTCGGAATTTAGCGTGCGCTGCACAGTGAGTGGAATAGCAATAACAATTTGTTTTGCCTTGCTGCATGATGAGGTAGGGGAGTACTTGCCTAACCCTTTTATGGTGTTACCTTATGGCTCAGTTGGGTCTTATCCCACTTTGCTTTGAAGTCGATGAGGAAAATCATCTGACTTTGGGTAGTTCGTTTGGAATGATAGTGGAAGAAACCAGCAGTAATGGCCTAGCTGAGGGAGCGCTTTGGTTAACCAAACTGTAATTTGGGATTGTAAAGAATTTCTCTATCCCATCCTGTACTTGCTTTACCATATTTGAACCCAGGATTGTGCTGACATAGCATTGTTCAAAAATAACCGGTTCAGCCTACTGAGCTGAAATCCTCTGCAAACATGCACAGAAGACTTTTTGTTGTTGTTTTTCCCCCTTTAGTAAAGAGACAATGGAAGGGCAGAGGCAGCAGATGAGCTGCTGGTTTATCAGATCCTGTGGTGCTGTTTTTGTCTGCCTCGTTAACTACATCAGGCAAGAAGGGTATGAGATATAAAAGGGAAGCTTAGTTCTGTTCTCAGCTCTCTAAGTGGGATGGAGTACAGGAAGGATGTTCATTAGAGAGGAAAAATTACTACAGCTTTTAAAGCTTTTTTTTTTAAGCTTTTAAGGACAGATTCTTTTCTGCAGGCTGAGGAGGCCTGATGGGGTTTGCACAACTGGTAATAAAAGATGCAGGAGGTGAAAATTGAGTGCATTTGAACAGAAAGCTGTTTGAAAACTCCTTCTTTCAGGCCACCATGATTCTGTACAGTGTCTATTGTTCTGTACAGTTTTCTAAAGTGCAGTTATTCTAGTCCTCTCTCATGTAATACTGCAGGTTCATTTTATCTTTTAGTAGCGCAGTGCATAGAATTGTGGAATTATGAAGTCATTTAAGCTGGAAAAGAACTTTAAGCTCATGCAGTCCAACCGTGAATCCAATTGTCCCAAGGTCATGCCAAACTGTGTTCTGAAGCTCCAGATGGCTACGACTTTGAATCGCCATCCCTGAACGTGTTTCAACCCCCTCCCTCCTATCCTTTCCTCCCTTCCTCTTGTCCTATCACTTGTTAGAAGTGACTAACAGCCACTTTTTGGGCCACTTACTGATGTCAGCTATGTCTTAAATTAATCTATTTTATCTCTTGCTTCTCTCTTTTGTTTCGGTTTGGCTTATATTTGTGATGTTGTTGTTGAACATCCTGATCCTACTCAGGAAGAAGGCAAAAGGCAACCGTGCGTCTTAATTACGTGGAGTAGTAGCTGGCAAGTCTCTTACACAGAGCAAATCCATTTCTTAGTCTGTAAAGAGTCAAACGAGCTTTTATGACAAACCAGTCTAATGGGTCTATGGTAAGTGTGAGAAGAGTTCCTTTAGGTGAGGTTATGCTGCAGTCTGGTTGGAGCTGCATATAATTTCTCAGGTAGATCTGGAGTTTGAACTGAAATATTTAACTGTTCCTGGTTCTAGGATTCTAAGCTTAGATTCCTGAAACTTTCTGCTGCTTTTGACAAGTTGCTTGCAGGTGGCATCGACTACCTCAAAAAGTCAGTAAAATGAGTTCAGTAAAATATTTTTAAGTTGGGAAATGACCTCTTCTACACGTGAAGATGCGCAGATATTGTATCCAAATGCTGATCCAGCCGTAAAATAACTTGTTAGGTTCAAGCATTTTCCACTTTACACAGTGTAATAAATTGCAATAGATTAGTTCTAGCAGACTGAGCCTGAAAATCCAGTTTAACTGCAGCCACGACCGTAACTGGCAGATGTGTCTGTTCTTAAGTGCCGAAGTCTTTAAGCTGTGGCTGCTTGCTTAGCTGGCGATCTCCGTTTATTTGCTTTAGTCACGTTTAATTTGACAGTACAGACTGTACGTGTCTGTGTGCAGTGTTGTTAGAGACCATCATTCATCCATCCAGAAGAGCAGGGAGGTGGCCTATATAATTATTGTTGGCTTTTCTCCTTCTTCTGAAGTCGTTCCGCCCCATGGAATTATTTCCCGTTGCATCAGATAACTTAGTGAAAATTTACAGTTAGAATCTACATTAAGTGATGGGAGCTAGAAGAGAGTAGAAGGAAACTACAAATTGTGCTGTGTCCTAGGTAGTGAACTGAGAACATCTTTCTCAGCTAGTTGCTATTTTGGCGTCATTGCTCTCCAAAGCCACAGAGCAGATAAACTACTCAGTGAGCTTTATTCCCCATTAAGGCACAAAGGATGTACAATCCTCACAGAATCATTAAGGGAGGAAGAGTCTTCCAAGTCCAACTGTCAAAGCAACCCCACCTTGCCCACTAAACTACACATCTACATGGTTGGTTTTTTTTTAACACCTCTAGTGATGGCAGCTCCACCAGTTTCTGTGATGGGAACATGACCCCATGTTTTGCTGTACTGATGCTGTAGAGCCTTCCTCCATTCATAAACTGCCCTCTCTTTAGAGGTACCAGATAGTCCTTAGCGGTTAGAGAAGTGCTTATGCTTTTTATCTGTCATTGTGAGTTCAGCATGGTAATTTAGATTGTGACAATCACCCTAAATTGGTCTGTAAGGTGAGTAGTGTATCCTGAAATTCCCACAGTGGCTCTGGGACTTACAATAAACCAGCTAAATAATGATAGGTGAAGTAACTTCTGGCCTTGCAGCATTTCTAGCACTTCATAAATTAAAGTAACACTAGTTAAAAAAACCCCAAAGCTAAAGACAAGAAATAGGACAAGAGGAAACGGCCTCAAGCTGCACCAGGGGAAGTTGAGGTTGGCCCTGAGGTGAAACTTCTTCCTGGAAAGGGTCCTCAGGCCTTGGCAGAGGCTGCCCGTGGAGTGGGTTGAATCGCCATCCCTGGCCGTGTTTCATAGTCAGGGAGATCTGGAGCTCAGAGACAGGGTTTAGCGATGGGATGGGACAGTTGGGTTCAGGGCTGGTCTCAGTGAGCTTGAAGGACTTTTCCAACATGAATCCTTTGATTCTAAATGTGTAAATGGCTTTATCCTGCTCTTAATTTCCACCAGATGACTCTACTGGCTCTTCTGACTTTGTTATATGTGTAGTAATGTACTAAATAGTAAATCTCACTGTATCCTTTCATTATTAAGTAGTTTGTAAACCGCACGCACCAGCATTTGGTCTTTTTGACCTTCTACAGTGATGCAGGGGAACCTGCATTCCCCATGTCCCATGGCCGTGAAATAACTAATCACAGTAATTTTAGCTCATCTGTAGAAACAGTAATTTAGCAGTTGTGATATAACTGGGTGGCAGAAGTGTCCTAAAACTAGGGGCTACCTGTGAGGTGGATAGGGAGAGGACAAGGAGGAGAAGAGTCTAATGGCATGAAGTAGTTTGTTCTATCAAATGATACACATTTTACTCAGCGTTTTCTGTTTAACAACCGGCTTATTTACTCCCCGAATTTGGTGCCTTTTGTTCTGCATCAGCTTTCAAATGTAAAGCTATGAGCACTTTATGGTGTTAAAAAGCAGCAGCTTCTGACCTAAGGTACCCTTCTCTGCATGATAATGTCTCTTTGTTACTTATTTTTAGCTCAGATTGTTTTTCTCCCCTTTCCCCCCCCCAACATGATTTGTACAACCTTTAGAAAACGCAGCAGTTGTGGTTTTGAATCATCCTCCGTTTGTAGACTGAATGAGTATTTCTGAAGGAGCACTGGCTTGTTCATGAGTGGGTCTTTTTCTTACTTAAAAAGGCCACAGCCGTGGTGCAACCCTTACCCCATGAACAAGAGAACGTGATCCTCCAGACCTTAAAGGATCTTACAGACACTTAGCAGACACTTGTGACCTCGGAGAGGACAGTGTGTTCAAGACTCCTTTTGTCCCGTGCTGTATGGCAAGCACATGTCCTGTTGTTTTCCCTTCACTATGATTCACAGTAATTTGGATAAAGTGTCTTGGAGGGGGGAATATTTTGGTCCTGAAATAAAAGCCTCACTATCCATTTAGAAGCTGTAGTGGCACTTCAGTATGAATCAGTCTATATTTGAGTCCTTGTTTGTGTATAAAGCCTTTGGGAAATGTAGGACAAGTCTAAGGAGACAGTTATTTGTGCTTTTGGTGAGAGAAACATCTGATGGGGTACACACAGGGGGGGAAAAACACTGCAGGAGTAAACTGGAATTCCACAAACCATAATTAAATGTAACTGGCTGTGAAATGCGGGAGAAAAAGATCAATTTCATGGCAAACTATTTTTTCTATTAAAAAAGTTAAAGAGTGTTTTTTCATTAGAGATTTCTGTTAATTCTGTAAATAATGAAGCTCTACTCTAAACCAAACCTGTAGTTTTTCTGGAATCTTGTGTCTAGTCCTGGGCCCCTCAGTTCCAAAATGACACAGCTGTTGGAGAGAGTCCGGTGCAGAGCCACAGAGATGATGGAGTGGAGCATCTCCCTGCTGGGGAAAGGCTGAGGAAGCTGGGTCTCTTGAGCTTGGAAAAAAGGAGCCTGAGGGGTAACCCCATGAATGTGTTGATCAGTATGGAAAAGGTGGGTGTCAGGAGGATGAAACCAGGCTCTGCTTAGTGGCACCAATGATAGGACAAGGGGCAATGGGTGTGAGCTGGAACAGAGGAGGTTCCCCATCAGTCTGAGAAGGAACTTCTAGAGGATCCTGCTCTGGCAGCGGGACTAGACTGGCTGATCTTTTGAGGTCCCTTCCAATCCCTGGTGTTCTGTGATTCTGTGATGTGTTCCCAGCTACCTGCCTGAGCTCAGGCTGTTCCACAACTAGACAAGAAAAAAATGTTTTGATTTCAGTCTCCTTCGTTTAACTGCTTTATCTTACAGCAGCTTCTTGCCATAGAGCTGAGTGACTGTAATTACTCTGGAAAAACTTTTAAACCTAGACTACACCTTTAATATTAAGCAGTGTCTAAAATTACTAACCAATGTTTAATTTTGATTTTCTGGGAAGTCCCTTTCACAGTAGCCAAGTTCAGAGGAGAAAATACAGAGGTCTATATGGAAGGTACCTTTCAGCGTGGTTTCATATGAGACTTATGCCTGCAAATCTTTATTGTAAAGTTGAGTCATAGAGGTAACTCTGCGTATTTCTTGAAGAAATAGGATTTTAAGCTAACCTCTGCCCCTCCCAACTATGATCTGATTTTAAATTTTGCAGGATTTGTGCCAGAACTGGGTGATTATTGTTTTACAGACCTGCTTCTCAGCTCTGATAAAACATTTAGTGTTCCTGTGCAAAGCAGAGTTTGTTACATAGCTGTTGCAATGATGGAGATTGCTGTGAAGGATTTTTTATTTTATAAAGTAAAGAGTTTGACGAACTTGGAGTCTTGGGAAAGTATTTGAAATAATGAAAAAACACCTTTCTATTAAAACCATAGAGAAGTTTTGGCTGGAAGAGACCTTCCTGATCATCCAGTGCAGAGCCACAGAGATGGTGAAGGGAATGGAGCATCTCCCTGATGAGGAAAGGCTGAGGGAGCTGGGTGTCTTGAGCTTGGAGAAAAGGAGCTGAGGGGTGACCCCATGAATGTTGATCAATATGTGAAGGGTGAGTGTCAGGAGGATGGAGCCAGGCTCTGCTCAGGGGCATCTAATGGTAGGACAAGGGGCAACAGATGTGAGCTGGAGCGGAGGAGGTTCCCCATCAGTGTGAGAAGGACCTTCTTCCCAGTGAGGGTGCCAGAGCCCTGGCAGGGGCTGTCCAGGGGGTTGTGGAGTCTCCTGCTCTTGAGATGTTTAAAACCCACCTGGCCATGTTCCTGTGGGACGTAGTCTAGTGGATCCTGCTCTGGCAGGGGGATTGGACTGGATGGTCTTTGGAGGTCCCTTCCAATCCCTAATGACTGGATCTAGTGGATCCTGCTGTGGCAGGGGGATAGGACTGGATGCTCTTGGGAGGTCCCTTCCAACCCCTGATGTTCTGTGATCCTGTGACCTAGCCTGCTGGCTGGACTCAGTGGCTAGTGAACCAGGAAGCCGGCTGAGATTCCATGCAGGTGGCTGCATTCAGGCTCTGGGCAACACTGCAGCACTGGCTGAGTTGTCTACCTGGTGCAGTGCAGCCCAGCCCCGTGCAGGGTGGCCAGGGCCATGCCCAGCAGGTCCGTAGCCGCTGTCATCTGCACCCTCCTCTCCTGCAGCTGGGAGAGCCGGCGGGAGGGATGGCCCTGCGAAGGGTTAACAGCGCTGCAGCGCTGCTCGGGCAGCCTGGGCCCTGCTGCAGGAGGTGTTGAGCAGCTTTGCTCCAGTTGGCGCCTGGCCCAGAATGCTCTGGAAAAGCACTGACCTCTGACCCCCAGTACAAACTGAGCCCAGCACGTGGGAGGGAGAAATTACTCCCAGACCTTCAGGCTCCAGGGTTTACAAGCTGCCTGCAATAAAGCAGCCATTTTTCCCGACAGTCACTAAATCTCCCCGTGGAGCTGCACCGCGAACCTCTGCCCGGCGCTTCCCTCCCCTGCCCGCAGCCCCCTGTCTCGATCCCTCTGCTCAGATCAGAAACATCCCTGGAGGTGAGGCCAGCAGCCCGTTCCCTGGCAAGGCCAGCCTGAGGAAGCTCAAGCTGCTGGCCCGTGCGTGGCATCCCTCACCCTGCAGCGGCGGGTCCTGCCCGGCTTGGCAGCTGTCCGTGAGTCCCATCTGCCGCGACCCGGCGCTGGCAGCAACAGGCTGCCCAGGAGCTTCGCTGCAGCCACCCACAGGACCACAGAACATCAGGGGTCCAAAGGCACCTCCAAAGATCATCCAGTCCAACCCCCTGTCACAGCAGGATCATCTAGATCCAGTCATTAGGGATTGGAAGGCACCTCCAAAGATCACCCAGTCCAACCCCCTGCCCCAGCAGGATCCCCTAGACCCAGTCGCAGAGGGGATCTGGCACCTGCCCTCCACCCACGTGGTGCACGGCTGCACCTCTCGCCGAGCCCTGGCGGGGCTGTCAGGGAGACGATGCCCTGTCTGGAGCAGGCAGCAGACGGCACTTCTGGGTGGCTCTAGTGTCCGTGCCAAAGGGCAAAGGCTTCCTGGTGGCCGGAGCAGCTCTGGGCAAGGCTTTGGTGTTTGCTGCGCCTCGTTGTGCTGCTGTGAAACTGGCCCGAGAGCCACAGGGTTTGCACTTACCTGTCGCAGGTGACTTACTCTGCTGGGCGGCGAGCGAGGGATGAGTCTCCGGGGAGGCCGGCCAGTTTCTATGGGGGATGGCCACGTGGGAGGCTCGCAAGGCTTGGCGAGCGGCTAGCGGCTGCGACGCCTGCAGCAGCTGCGAAGTGCCAAGCGCTCTGCCTATCCGTGACCGTCCCATCGTGTGGAAGCACTGAGCCGGCGTGTTGTGTGGCTGCCGAGGGCGTGGGGAGCCCGTGGTCGTGTTTGCACAGCGCTTGGGGAGCAGGGAGCCGCTCGGCTGGCTGCTGGTGCCACGGGCACTGGGAGACCCAGATAAATAAAACGGGAGCCGCCGTTTCCAAAGAACCTCTTCCCTCCTCCTGCCACCTCCTGCGCTGGGGAGCTGCCTGCAGCCCACAGCCCTAGCCCACGGCAACCTACCGAGCAGCTTCGAGGTACCTCAGGTACAGCAGCCACGAGGTAAATGGGGACCCAGCCCTCACGGTGCCCAGGTGCCTTCAGCTTCCACGACACTTCTCTTCCAGACCTGGTGGTCCGCTGGAAGCGCGGTGCCCGTGGCCCAGCCTCGTGGCAAGCTGGCAAGCGCCATGTGCCGGGGAAGCCATCTTCCCCAACACGGCTCGGGCCAGCCTAGGGCTCTGTTGGGCTCGCAACGCAAAAGCACATTCATGCGAATCCCCCTTCTCTCCCCTCTCCAAGAGCTCGGTTTTGTTTTGAACTCTGCATGGCAGGCGCCCAAGCGGGCTGACTCAGGCAGCTGGCCGGCCACCAGCAGCAGAAATGCGGTTTTGTCCCCTCCCTGCTTCCCTCTGGGGTTTTTTTCCCCCCCTTCCCTTCGCTTAGCGACAGTTTCGTGTATTGACAACAAACCTCCCTCTGCCTCCTTCCCTCTTGAGGCTGAGACGAGTGGAAGCTGGTTTTTTTCTTTCAGGGGAGCCGGTGCCGGCTGGCAGCCTGGCTTTGCCTTCTCGCTCCCGCCTGCGGTGATGCTCGCTGGGAGGAGGGGAGCTGCCTGGGCCGGTGCCAGCGGCTGCTCCGCGCTCGCCTTACTGGCAATTAGGTGGAGAGGTGAAGCGTCTTGCCCGAGGCCAGGCAAAGGGAGCGGGTCCCCCTCAGATGCTGGCGCCCCGGGAGCCGTGCTGGCCGCGGGCACGCTGTTGGCAGGCAGGAGGGACGCGCGAGGCGAAGCTTTTGTCCCTGCCTGTTTACAGATGTCTCTGGCTCCTGCGGCGCAGGACTCCTTGCTCTTCCACTGGGTGGTTTGGAGCCGGTGACCTGCCCGCGTGCGTGGCGGGACAGCCCGCGGAGCCGGGGCGGGGGTGCCCTGCCTCTCCTCTCCGCTGGCCACATTTCAGATGCTGCGTGCCGCTGGACCGTGCGTGATGCCCGGGGACAGGGATGCAGACGCAGCTCTCTCCCCGCTTCTGCGTCAACAGAACAGGGCTGCTGAAGCCCTGGAACTCAGATTTGAACGGGAAGAGGTGGACAGCCTCTGCTCACCACTGGCAGCAGTCCTGGGCCTCCACTTTCATCTATTCAGGAGGCAGCATCTCAGCTTAAGAGCTCAGCTCTTCCTTAGGCTTTACGGGAAGCCGCTAGTCCCTGTCCCACCTTGTGCTGCTGCCACACACATCCCTCGAGCCCAGGTGTGTCTGGTCTCAAGCAGGAGCGGGGTGCATGCACCAGGGGTGGTTTTCTTCCCTGTGATTTCACCCTCAACCTCTTGACACAGATTCACAGACCATGAGGGACCTCGAAAGATCGTCCAGTCCAATCCCCCACCACAGCAGGATCCCCTAGATCCAGTCACAGCATCACAGAACATCAGAGGCTGGAAGGGACCTTGAAAGATCAGTCCAACCCCCCTGCCCCAGCAGGATCCCCTAGATCCAGTCACAGCATCACAGAATGTGTACTGGGTACCCTTTTGGGCACCTCAGTACAGGGAAGACATCGAGGTGCTGGAGTGAGGGCAACGAGGCTGGGGAAGGACCTGGAGAATCAATCTGATGGGGAGAGATGGAGAGAGTTGGGGCTGTTTAGTTTGAGGAAGAGGAGGCTG
>JAOXOE010000256.1:68906775-68920939 GCA_028565055.1 Phoeniculus purpureus | reverse complement strand
GTCCCTTCCAGCCCTGACTGATTCTATGATTCTATAAAGCCTGTGTTGCAGGTGCTTAGAACTCCTAGAAAACAATATGAATATGTTCCTGTGTGACTTGGTCTGGGTGATTCTGCTGTGGCAGGGGGTTTGGACTAGATGATCTTTTGAGGCCCTTTCCAATCCCTAATGATTCTATGAGGCTGAGAGGAGACCTCACTACTCTCCACAACTACCTGAAAGGACGTTGTGGACAGGTTCATGCTGGTCTCTTCTCACAAGCAATTAGTGACAGAACAAGAGGGAATGAGTTCAAGTTATAACAGGGTGGGTTTAGACTTGATATTATGAAAATTTTTTTCACAGAAAGGGTAGTCAGGCAGTGGAATGGGCTGCCCAGGGAAGTGGTTGAGTTGCCATCACTGGATGTGTTTAAAGATCATTTGGATGAAGTGTTGAGGGATTTGGTTTATGGGTGAACTTGTAAGGTAGAGTAGATCCCAGGGGTCTTTTCCAACCAGAGTGATTGTATGATCTGTCTAGGATCTCATCTGGAGTACCTTGTTGGTTATTTCATAGTATCACAGACTGGTAGAGATTGTAAGGGACCTCTGGAGCTGTAGTCCAAACAAATGTTGGAAAAGACCCTTGGGATCATTGAGTCCAGCCATCAACCCTACTCTACAAGTTCACCCCGAAACCAGCTCCTCCAACACCATATCTCAGTGACTTTTAAACGCATCTAGGGATGGGGACTCAACCACCACCCTGGGCAGCCCATTCCACTGCCTGACAGTGCCGCTCTCTCCAGGAAGAATTTCTTCCTGATGGCCAGTCTAACCCTCCCCTGTTGAAACCTGAAGCCCTTCCCTCTGCTTCTGTCGCTAATGACCTGTGAGAAGAGACTTGCCGCAACATCTCTACAGTGTACTTTCAGGTAGTTGTAGAGAGCGATGTGGTCTCCCCTTCCTCAAACTAAACAGCCCCAACTGTCTCCCATCTCCCCTCATCAGATTTATTCTCCTAGCCCTTCCCCAGCTTCATTGCCCTCCTCCCCTCACCCCAGCACCTTGATGTCTCCTTTGTACTGAGGTGCCCAAACCTGGACCCAGTACTCATGGTACAAATCTGTTTTAGTGCATGCCAAGGGATATTTTACGTGTGGTTGTTGTATACTAGGGTATAAACTCATCTTCAGAAGATTTCTTGGAAGAAGTGGAAAAAGAAGCATGATGAGTGATACAGATTCTGAAAAAAGTCTAATTCTTATTAAAATAGAACCATAGAGCAGTTCAGACTGAAAGAGACCTTCAAGATCAACAAGTGCAACCTTTTCATAGCCCTATCAGCACCAGTAAACCCTGTCTCCCAACACAACATCTACTCCTCTAAGATTCGGAGAAGCTCATTTTTCATGTCCAGATGAGAATCTTGTTTGTTTGATTTATTTCCTTTTCTTTTTATTGCCATAAACTTGAGGAACGAGGAACATGCTGAGCTGCCTTTTGAGCCCAGGTTCCCTTTACTGGGATACCCACCTCAATGGGGCCTGGCAATGCTGCTTTCTCTTGTGAAGAATCATAGACTGGTTTAGGTTAGGAGAGACTGTAGAGAATAACAACCTAGAATTTCACACTAGTAGCTGCTGGGAGTCAGTCATTTTCATTCCTAGGTTTTCTCCATTTATTTCTTTTTTTCAGAAGTGCCTGATCCAACCGACCCCCCCCCAATTTTTCTTTAGAAGAAATGCAACTGGTGTAATTCATAAGGATATTTACTTTTGTTTGAGTAACTCCTCAGTTGCTCTGTTCCCTCCTGCTTTGTGACGTGAAGAAGCTGAGCATAATGAGCAACTCAGAATGCTTTGGTTTCTGGAAAAACAAGTGACTGCTGGCAATGCTGCGGGCTGGTTTGTAAGATTCCAAAGAACAACAAACACAGAAATACACTAGTTTTTAAAAAAGCGATTGAAAGCTGAGCTTCGCAGTAAAAGAATCTGAATCTGCCGGGGGAAAATATCTGATTTTGAACTAGTTCTGAGTTAGCTTTCTGATGAAGAGGGAATTGGAGAGGTACTTCTTTAAGAATCCTGGTGAGATACACAAACCACCTTCTGTAAGCTCTGAACAGAACTAACGTGCTGCTCAGTTTATTCAAAAAAAAAAAAAAAAGGACTGTAAATTCTGGAAGCTTTAACCTGATCTGTTTGCAGGTACCATGATTGATGTGTAACCCTAGAATGAAAGGGGTATTTAGAGCCTGGGCTATCAGTTCCCCAGTTCTTATTCCTTCACCTTCAGATATTAGTCTTGTCCTCTCAAAGTTTCTCACTTCATCCCATGAACACGGACACCTCCAAACTCAGAAAATACCCCCACACCCGGCCGCCTATCGATCCCTAAATCAGAGAAACTCCGAGTAACACTGGGGTCTCACCTATCTGTCCCAAGATTTATACATATTATTCCTTTCCCCCCGAACTTCTCTGAGGTATATCGTATTATAAATGCATTAGAAATGTTTTGCTCTGAGGATATGTAGCATTCCTATAAAGGTTAAATCAATAAAAATGATTTGGCCACATTCCTAAGCGGGGCTAGAACAGGTAGCCCGTTGTTTAAGGTACCCTTGAATTTCTGGATCGGATTATTATGGTGCAGCAAAAAGGCTTCTTACTGTCTGCAGACGTTCTGTGTTTCTAGGTGAAGATAGCGTCAGCCTTTTGCCAAAAAAAAACCAAACCCCAACCTTCAGATTTTTGGGGATTAAAAAAAAAAGAGTATTTTGATGTAGATAGGGCTGACATGTTGTGCCGTGCGGGCTCTAAGCCTTAAAGGAAGTTGTGCAGCGAGAAGGGGTGAAGACACGTCAGTAATTGATAACAATCAGGTATGTAAAGAAGGGAAAAAAACCCCCAGCTTCTTTTAAACCCGTAGCGAGACTTGTAAAGCTGTTGCCCTTCTCAGGATCTTTCTAAGTTTGTTTAGATTGTTCTTGTTTTCTGCAGATCCGGATCGGTTGGAATAGGCTCTCTGTGATGTGTATTTACTATGTCCAGCTCTGTAAGCAAATAAGATGTTGAAATGTGATGGTAGAAGCTTTAAACAGCCGTTAGCTCAAATTCTTCTGACTTTATACAGAGCTGATAAAATTTAGTAGCCATTAAGTTGTGTTTATTCAATCCATCTGGTCGATTCACCAGGCAGCACTGAAGCCTGACAGCAGACTTATTTTTTTTTTTTATAGATTTAGTGCGTTTTAAAAAATCTTGTGGTGCACGTCGAGGAGCTACTGTATATTATTGTTACAGGGCAGATCTGTGTTTTACACCGCCTGCATGTGCTCCGCGTCCACGCTGACGTTTTTATATCGGTTTTATGGAGCACGAGCCGACTGTAAGAACATGGCACTGAGATTAGAGTTCAGATTGTGTGGCTACGGGAAATTTATTTCGTTCAGCCTTAAAAAAAAAAAAACCAACCAAACCTGGTGCCTTTTAATCCTTTTTATCTTTTTCTTCTTATTTTCTCCCCCCTTTCCATAAAAAGTGTAGATTATTTTTGACTTAAAATCTGAAGCGAAGAGGACTAATCTTGATGAGAGAGGGAAAAATCAGGCAGCCGCTGCAAACTGAGGCTTTGTGTTTCAAGATGTTTTTCACTTGTGAAAATTTGATCGGTGAATTAACCGCACATCCGGCTACACACAACTTTGATCAAGAATCGGAACATTCCAACTCGGGGGTGTGTGTGTGTGTGTGAGCTGCCTCCACCAAGTCCATTTTACACATGTGCACTACACATGTGCCTCGACATTAGTTAGTGAATTAACAGTCCTATTTCAAGTCATGACTTTAGACTCATCCGAGGGTTTTGTTGTTGATGTTTTCCTTTAAATGTAAAAATAATGGCTGATTATCGTCATCATTTCTCTTTTTCTCTGGGCAGCCTCAGGTCTTCGTGTCTGTTCAGCTGGGTTTTAAGATTTTACTTTTGCTTTTAAAGGTAATAATAAAATGTTACTTTAATGAGCTTAGAACCCCAAATTATTATGAGGTCCTGAGTGAACTAATTGCTGTGCGGAGTAGCAGAAGAGGATTCCACGTTCTGTTCCTGAAATGCTATGAAATGCAGATGCAACACTGGGGCGGGAGGGAACCCTTCTTGCTACTGAGTGAAAATGATTGGTGCTGTGAAAGAGAAATTTCTTCCAGTTTGGTGCTAGATTCAGTTCTTTTCTATCGGCTGCCTAGATGGGGCTACTTTATTATCCACAAATGAGTGGCCCTTTCTCTTACGTTTTACTTATTTATAAAGAAAGTGAGCCCTGTGAATTTTAGCGTTGATGCCTTTTAATCAGAAAGGAGGAAATAAAAATCAACTGAATGGCAAGAAAAATATCGTTTAGAATGCCCTGAGTTGGAGGTAAGAGGGGTGGGAAGGAAGCAAAGTGAATGCCCTTTATGCAGCAAATCCTTTTGGGAAAAGAGAACATTTTTACTGGTGTACACGAAGGTACCGCTGCCTAAGTCAATAGTTGCTGCTTTCTGCTCCTGTCAAGTTTTAAATAAACCAGCCATTGTTATGGCTTGGCTGTTGCGCAAATAACCCGGCGCAGCATAGTTAAACCTTGATACCGCCGACGGCAAAAGTGGTGGATGATGAACCATCCCGATGAGATTTTATACTGGTGGAGCTTTAGCTAGAGGAAACGAGGGTTTTTTGCAGATTGTGTTAGGAAGTAAATATAGAGCAGCCTTTAAGTGCTCTGCTACAAAGCTGCTCCTGTGCTGGAGTATTCTACAATAGCTAGTAACCTTAATTCATCAAACAGTTGTAACTGTCGTCACTCTGCTCGACCCTAGGTGTCCCTTCAATAATGAGCGAACTTCCTTCCTGAAAAGTTCTCTATTTAAATTTGGAGGGTTCTCAGTTAAAGTGGTGATGCATTCTAATTAAAGCAGTTACTCATTAAATTGATAAAGAAAATGCCACAAGGGTGTAGAGCCCATAGCAGTTCACTCTTAGGACTCAGCTGAGAGGCTTTTGGAGATGCACTAAACCAAACCAGCACGTTCTGACACAGTCTTTAGAATTTGTGTTGTTCGGTCGTGTCTTGATGCCTTTTCAGTCTGATGAATTCTATTTATTTATAGACTATAATTAATCTCTTGATTTATTTAATCTTATTTCAGGGGTGAGCTTGTAAGGTAGGGTAGATGGTTTGACTCGATGATCCCAGGGATCTTTTCCAACCAGAGTGAGTCTATGCCCTTAATTATTTAATTTAACTATTTGTTCTGCATAAAATGGCTCGTGCCGATTCTGCTTGAAGGTCGATACTCACAGCAAGTTACTGATGTATTATAGTCTTAATATAAAAATACTATATAATACAAACCTAATGTGCAGTCGTGTCAGGACTTGGCAGAACAACCCTGCATGTCCCAGCAGAATTCTTCCAACATACGTTTTTTTTTAATTGCTTTTAGACGCAAACTATCGCACTGTGTCAAACCCCGTACAAATAAGACTGCTTTGGCTAAAACGCTGTCTTTGAAAATTGAGGAGAATTAAGATTGGCTGGTGTAATGTCCACTAGAGCTGTTTGTCTCATCCTGAGACTTTGGGAAGCAACAGGAAGATGCCTAGAGCCTTATGCACAAACAGTTGTTCCCTCAGAAGTGCTGCCACGTGTTCTTCTGCCGTCTGTTATTTCACTGGGAGCACTAACGCAATTTATGCAGAACACCGTAACGATAATGAAGAGACGTTACTCTTGACAAAACTTAAGACAAGAACGTCTCTGCAACTCCCTGCATTGCGCTCGAGCAGAGCAAGAGGAGACGTGAAGAGCTGTAAATGTTATTTGAGTGCTTTTACTGCTGGCAAATGAGGACACGATGGCACATGTTCCCTTTGAAAATCTCACTGTTAGAGCAGAGAGTGTCATCCCAACAGAGATGGGGTTTTGATTTTACAAAGTTACTGCTTTTTTGAAAATTGAGTTTGATTTTTTTTTTTTAACTCAAACTTCACAATTTTGCAAGGATGGAACAAGGAGGGACTAGGGAGTTTGAGCCGTACACACGTGCGTGTTTGCACATACACAGCTCATTAACATTTCTTACAAGAAAGAATACCCTGTTCTGATGCCACCCACGGGGGCATTAAAATATCCTGCATGAAAATATGCATTAAAATATGCATTAAAGTACATCCAGCATTGAAATAGTCAGCATTAAAATACCTGGCATTAAAATATCCCACATGAAAATAGCAGTTTTATTTAACTCTGTCTTTTCTGATGGCTATTCAAATGAATTACAGCTATTTTAAGGGGTTTAACACTTGCTGGAATTGAATGGCCTGAAGCATAATTATTTCTCTATATTGTTTTAAAAAAAAAACCAACCCAGAAAGAAGGTGCTTAGGTGCCTCGGGTTAGTTAGTTTTCATCGTGGGGCCGGGTCTCTTTTTCCCCTCTGAACAATAAAACACTATGTAAGTGGTGGTGGCTCAGGCTTTCTGTTTTAGTCAACCACTGAGTGGATTTAGATGGAAGATATCGGACCATGAGGGATAAGTAAACAATGGTTTGGCACAGTAACACTTCAAATAAATTCTGGGGGAAAAGAAATGTATGGAAGTTCATCAGCTTTTAGTCAAGAAAATGAATGATAATAAATTTGAAGTCATTCTGAGCTGCTCGAGTCGCTGAGGAAATGGACTGTGTGTCTATCAAAAACAGAGGAACCAGATTTGAAGGGAGCTCCTGCCAAAATGCTTTTGCCATGGGTGTTTTTTTAGCTAGAACATATTAAAAGCTAAAATTCTTGTTAATTTGGAACTGCCTGACCTTAATAAATGTGGCGTTTGAAAAAGAGACAGACAGCAGAAGAAACTGCTTTCAGGGTTCGCTGTAAGAATGAAGGTGGTTTGATCGGAGATGAAAAATTATCCCTGAAGGAAACTGCCAGGGATGCAGTAAATACGATGCAAAGATACCTTTTGAAAGCACTGTGTGCTTTTATTCCCCACCCCAATCTTTATAGCTCTGCAAAAATTCCTTTTTAGAAAGAAAACTATTTAGTACTGAGGTTGCACAGCTCTGATTAGAAGGACTTCAGCAGTTGAAGTGAGTTAGTAGAAAAACCTAGGGGGTTCTTTTATTCCCCCACCCCCTCCCCCGGGCAAGTTCCTATGTGAAATAAGAAACTTAGAGCTACACAAACCCAGTATGGTAACAAGCGGAATAAAAATCATATCTGCGGGAACCAGATGCATGAATAATGGCTTCTAAAATTCATTATTATTATTAATTATTGTATTAAGTGTTGAACTGTTTTACAATGCAGTACCCCTGCACTGATTTTGTCTTTGTGCTCATCTGTCAAATATTCTCCATACGCGGGGCTTTTTCGGTGCCTTAAGTGGCAGCTCTTGTATTTATTTGTAGAAGAGAGGGTGTTTATGTAAGGAAACGTGCTCTTAGATCGAAGCTTTATTAACTTAAAAACAAAACCACCTGAGAGCACAAGAGAAACCTCCTTAGTCTGGTCCCCATCAGCCACTTTCAAGTAGAAATTACAATAGAAATGAAAAGCTGTCAGACACAGTGTGAGCGATAATTAATGATATCGATAACAGCAGCTGCTTTTTGGGGATTCTGGGGTGGAGAAGGGAGATTTTTTTTCCCTGCATTTTGTGAGTGTCTGGTGTCTCGGGATGAAGATCTGTAGGGAATTCCTACGTCTGGCAAAATGTATAAGGAAAATTGCAGAGTTGACTCGTTTATTTCTGAGGACACTTACCAGGGTAGATGCTATATTTAGACTTTTTAGACAAATTAACATCTTTTATATGTGAAATAACAGCTTAATTCATACTGATATCTGCAATATTCCGTAGTGCAACTAAGTGCAGGGGCTTATCCTAGGCTGGACTTGACGATCTTAGAGGTCTTTTCCATTCTCAGTAATTCAGGGATTCTGTGTTAACTGCTTGTATGTCACTCTGGTTCTCTCACTGACAAAGTGAAAACCTTAAAACCCTTCAGGTTTCACCATCTTAAGCTCAGTATTTATCTTGAGGCCGCCCTAATTAAAATATCCTATACTCCAGGGCATGTTAAACCTGACGATTTATTGTCATTCTTATTAATGGAGTGTATTTAATGAGTTTGCAGAACCAACTCCCACCACCTCCAACGCACAACGTGGGTTTTTATTAGGTACGTGGAGGAAAACGTCCGCTTGATCTCAATTTCTGGTGGTAACAGAAACCCTCCCTTGCTTCTCTGCTTTAATTTTTTTGTTGTAATTAGTCACAGAATTGCAGAACTGAATTAGGTATTTGAAGGGACCTTGAAAGATCATCTAGTTCCCATGGGTGGGTAGATGCTGCAAGGTATGAGATGTCCCTAAACCCAGTTATTACCTTACTTCTCTTTGCTCTTCTGAGCTGTCTGCACTGGTAGCATGTCCTGCAAGGGTTATCTACAGCTTTAGTTTCCCCTTAATACTTCAATATCTCTGGTAGTAGCTACTCTCTATTTACTTAAGACTGCTCTGAGCTTCTTGTTACTCATTTAAAAAAAACAGCAGAACTGTTCCAAATAGCAGTCGGGGGGAAAAAATAAAGGTCTGAGGTGCAATCTGAAGGTGACTGTTAGTCTGCCTGTGATCAAGAAATCACACTGCTTGATAGGAATTTCACTCTTATTGTTCTGCTCTTAATGTGGGGTGGCAGAGCCCTAGAAATATTTCTGGGGCGAGCAGTTAATACAGCGTGGAAGTTTGCTATTTGTACAGTTTGGAGAGGAATTTGAGGTGTTACCCTATTTTGACTTCAGTTTTCAAGTATGCACCGGTGCATCATTAATCATAGGAAATGCAAAAATAAACAATATGGTCCCTTTGGATTTTCCCTGTGAATACTTACCTTTTCCTTTTTTTGTATATACAGTCGAGGTATTTAGGTAACCCCTAACCTTTTGCTTCAACAAGGAGGTACAGTATAAAAATATTACCACAGTCTTCGTATGAGCAGCTCTCTCTCGAATTAAAAAAAAAAACCCACCCACCCCCTAGATGAATATTTATTGAAAAAAAAGCAGCGTTGCGATGCAGAATGACTGCGCTTGGCCCTGAATATTATATTTGAGACCACCAGTGAATCAAATTAAAAGCACATGGATTTCGAAGCTCTAGAAAAGGTTGTAATTGATTAGCCACTGCCTGAAAGGATTGGAGCCTGCTGGGTTCTGATTTGTGAATGGTTCTATTCAATAAGAGATTGATCCTGGCCTTCTGATAAAATCTTAGCGCCCCTAAAGAATTAGGGTTTTATTTAATATTCTCTCCCCTGGTTATTTATTTTGATTTAACCATCAGATAATTCAGCGTTCTCTGGGAACATGTTGATCTGCACAAATTTGACATCCCTACGCTCGAATTAAACAATATGGGCTATTAATGGTTGATTTGAGACAGATAATTAAACCGATTAATGCATTTTGCTGCCTAATAAGGATCCTGGAAGTGGTGCAGCTCAGTTTTGTGTACAGTAGTGGTTTTCAATACCATAGTGAGAGGCGGTGTTCTTAATGCACATGAGGATACTATTTTTTGCACAGTTTTCAGCATTATTGCTTATTTTTCTTAAGTCCTAGTGTTTTGAGCTATCATCTATGCACAGGGCAGTGATTCCTGAGCATCTGGCTTAGCATCTGGCAGGGGGATTGGGCTAGATGATCTTTCGAGGTCCCTTCCAATCCCTAATGTTCTGTGATGCTGTGATCCGCACTGATACCAACACGTTAAATAGAGCTGGAACCCAGGGAAAGCTTCTGCTTTATACATGTAGACAATCAGAAAGGATCTGCTTCTTCCTTATAAATATCTTTAGTAACATTGAAGAAACCTCCTGCCATTCCTTACAGTTGAGAAGCAACTGAGAGCTGAAATCTGCAGAGCTTTGGGTTTTTTTTTTTTTTTTGGAAGAGTAACTGACTTACCTACGGAGTATCTTCTGAGTATTCAGCACTCTGACTTTAACATAATGTTTGTTATTAACCTGAAGATCTTCATTTTGATTTACCGTTTCTGTCTGTCTGGATCAGCTCCCACTTCAATTCTGTGAAATAATTGTCACCTAAATCTTGAATCATAGAACATTAGGGAATGGAAGGGACCTCGACAGATCATCTAGTCCAATTCAGTTTTATTTCCTGTGGTAAAGAGGCTCAGAACAGATTCAAAAACCTTGTTTTTCTTTAAAAAAACCCTAACATTTGTGAGCGGCATTTTGGACGTATTTCATTCTCTGAAATAACTTGTGTGAACAACATTTACAAATTTTAGGGAACAAGCTGTTTGTTTTTTTTTTTTAATGTTAACAGAATATCATATATAAATAAAAGGATAATCTCCTTTGTTAGTGGAAACAACTGCAATTAGATTTAAAAGCTTTAGAGGGTTTATGCAGGGAGGATGCAGTCAAAACCTATGATAACTATCCTAAGGCAGAAATACTCTGGATGTGGAACAACATCTAGTTGATCCAGATGTGCTAATTTGTAGGGGAATATGTATGACCCCATTAATTAGCAAAGAATCCTTCCTCTTCACTTCTCTCTCTTCCCTTTTCTATGACGTCAAAAAGAAGTGAAATAAGGGTTGTCAGGAATGGGGCTGACGGCAGAGATCAGCCACCGTGCAAGTTAATCATTGTATGGCTCTTTTCCTTCCCTATTATTACTTGTCATTAGGCTTAAGTGGTTAATTTTGGAAGAGAAACTTAATTGCATTGAAAGAAATGAGGTGGAGAATGGGAATAGAAGGGAGATGGAGGAAGAATGGGAGGAAGAACAGCCCGTGCATCCTGCACTGTTGGTATAAGACAGCAAATTCATGAGGAAATTAGGTCTTCAAGGTTTTAGAAAATATATTAAATATAAAATAGAATGTGTTTTCTGATATTTTTACATCTCTTCTTTAGTTATTCCTTGTCTCAGTTTTGTAAAGCTGGAGGTTTTTATTTGAGTTTTCTTTTAACTTCAGACCTATTGCTGACACCCTAGTGAAGCTGAGGTGATTTCTGTAGCTCCTGACACCCATTATTTTGTGCCCAAAACACAAATCATGTACCCAGCCCTATTTTAATAAAGATAGGGGGATCAAAAAAAGAGTATTCTTCATGCTCCGGTACTTCTCTCTGGCTTTAGGAATGATCAAAAGTAGATGAATTAAGCAGTCAGCGCTCCCGTGTTTTGATAATTTTAGCCAACTAAATTTCTTCTAATCTCTTTTGGAAGTAAAAGCAAAAAGAAAGTCCCTATACATGTAAACTGTGTTTCCTGTTGTAAACACTGGGATAATGTGGTCTGGCTACGCTTCTGCTGGGCTTCATTAAGACAAGCGGTTTCAGTGGAAAAGCTGCTCACCAGCTTTGATTCAGCATTTCAGCTCCGGCAGTCAGTGCCTTACAGCTCTGTGCCCAGTCCCAGGTTACCTTATCTCTTCTGCTATCTCCAGCTCATAAATTAAACTGGAGCTTTCTCCTGGAAGAAGCTATTCCTCGTTTCTTTTTTTCCCCTACCCACCGTCCTATAGCTTATTCATGGACTTAACTGGGAACCAGTCAAAGCGTGTGAAGTAGGAGGGGTAACAGAAGCTCCAGTCATCGGTTCATTACAATACAAACTTAATCAGGATGTGTCTACTGGAAATGGTTCTGGCATTGTTGTTTTCCTTAGGACTGGGGGCAGGGGAGGACAGCAAATAGGTTTAGCTGCGGTTCCCAGCATAGTTTCAGCATGATGGACACCATTAAGAAAATCTTGTAAGTTTGCTGAACTTTTTTTTTTCCTTGCTCTTTCAGAATTTCCAGGTAGTTTTCCCTCTCTGTCTTTGGAATAAAAAAATTAAATGTACTTCTTTCTGCTCTTCTCGCTTATCAGGGACGACTAGAATATATTCTTTTCCAGCACACTTTGAAAATCTAACTGTATTTTACTTAAAGAAAACTGGATCTGTCAGGACTATTGTGAGAGTGAGATGCTCTGCACTGATTTCAAGACTCAGCGTGAGAGGAAGAAGCTTTTCTGAGTAGGCAGAGATGCGATTTGAGAGCATATTTATCATTTTTATGGGCACATATCTATGCAAGTCAGAGAAATCATCGCCTGAGTAGACAGATATGATTTGTTTAAGGACTCTGTGCTTAGTTCAGGATGTTGAATATCCAGAACCGGCACTAGATATTCAGTGTCCTGTATTGAGAATCTATACTCTTAACATTTAGCAGTACTCTGATGCAGAGCTTTTAAATCCCACTTTCAAGCAAACCTTAAACTCATCACCACATTGAATAATTTTTAATTCATAGCTTTGTATTTTTATTAGTGTTTTGCTGTGTTCAGAATAAGTGCAATGAGAATACTTTGCTTTTACAAACTAATCTATTGTCAGACCGGGGGAATGAGGGCTACAAAACACTCGAGAACTGCAGGCTGATAACTTCATCTGGTATATATATGCTTAAAAGAGGATGTCTGGAACGATGACAGGGCAATTATGGGTAGGATATGCTGCTGTAAGCTACACACTATTAATTTCCCCCAGGTTTAGAGAATAATCAGCCTTAAATCCTACCATTTAAGTCTCTTATAGTACCTCTTGTTAGCCAGTCATGGGGAGCACGTCTAGAAGTTTTGTCCTTAATAAATGTTCTCTGCTGCTGTTGAATAACTCACTACAGACTTTACATTTTCCTTAAGCTAATATTAAACATTACTCTAGATGCCACCAGACACTTCCAAACTGGTGTAGCTGCACCTTGACCCAGGTGACAGCTGAGCAACCTGCTGTCAAACACCAAGGACTAAGCCACTGACTTTGTTCTGCTCAGCCTTTCACCTAACACACTTACTCATCACCCTGCCCAGGTTATTTACAGTCATCCCCCTCCCCGCTCCAAGCCAGGTATCCCATTCAGCAAGTTGTTTTGTTGCTTGGATAACTCTGACCAGCATCCATAAAAGTCAGAAAAGTCCCACCGGTGGAAAGCAGAAGCTGAAATATTGCAGGACTTACCCCAAAAGAAGTTTTGCTGACATGGTGTCACTGAACTGAAGAGGCTGTTTGATGCCATAGTCCCTGTCGCTTCACGCGGAGCTTTCACCTTCTGGTGCAAATACTTCTTGGATCCTCAGACTGAAAACACAAACCATAGCCAAACCTTGTTTTAGTTTTACACTGCTCCTGGATCGCAGAGACCCTAGAGCAGGTTTTTTCTCCCTGTCAAAAAATCGTGTAGCACTGGGAACATGTGAAAAGCAAGGAAACAAAACCCCCCCAAAAAAAGGAGAGAGAATGAGCAAATATTTGAAGGACCTGCTATTACTGCATAGACTGTGGTTAGAGAGCACTTACTGACTCTGTTGGTCTCAGTGGCTGGTAGTGACCTGCGGAGATTAACCATTTAAAAACCAGAGGCTTTTCTTTGCTGTCCTCCTGGAGAAAGTTTGCACCGCACTTGTGGTTCTGTGGTTGTTTGTGAGGCGAATGAAGCATTCACACAATCCAAAAAAGCAAAAAGCTTTAAAACTCCTGTTTTTTTGCAAGCACTGTTACTGGAGCGAGCGAGTCATGTGGCTGTGACATCAGAGGACTCCAAGTAGGACTGCCTACACTGGGGCTTTTTCTTTCTCCTTTTTTTAATTCCCTTTTTTTTTCTTTTTATTTTTTCCATTTTTTTCCTCTTTTCTTCTTTTTCTTTTCTTTTTTTTTCCTTTATGCTCCCTCCCTCAGCCCACCCCCCACAGTATTTTCACAAAAGGCCCGTGGTAAGGCCCTTCCTGGCATCCCAAAAGATACCGCTTCTTTAATTTCTGTGGCTCACGAGGATTTGGAGGGAATACAAAATGCTGTAAGAGCCCAAATGCCTGAACAGTTAAAGCATATGGACAGCAGAACTGGTTTACTTGTGCTCTACGTTTAGGTTCCCCTCACTCTTCTTACCTCCTTTCGTTTTGTCTTTTTTCCTTTAATTTTTTCCTTTTTTTTTGCCTTTTATTTTTCCTTTTTATTTTTTGCTTTTTGTTTTTTGTTATGCTTAAAAATTTTTCCCCTTTCCTTTCCCCTTTCCTTTCCCCTTTCCTTTACCCTTTCATTTACCCTTTA
>JAOXOE010000256.1:68894486-68906675 GCA_028565055.1 Phoeniculus purpureus | reverse complement strand
TCCTTTCCCCTTTCCTTTCCCCTTTCCTTTCCCCTTTCCTTTCCCCTTTCCTTTCCCCTTTCCTTTCCCCTTTCCTTATGCCGTCTGTGGAAAAGAACCCAAGCAGTGAGCAAAACTGGCCTGAGCTGCTTGTGTGAAATCCTGAACAACAGTGATGATTTACAGTAATTTACATCTCTGGATTGTATCGCGCTCCAGGGTCTGCTTCGGATTTGCTGGGTGGCTGGATTCCTTCTGTTTTCCTTTTTCTCCTTGTCTCCTCAGACTTGTGAATCTGTAACTCATTGTGAGAAACTCTACCTTTCCCAAGGTCTAGTAGCTGCTCGTTGGGGTTGTGTTTTTCTGTTCTAATTGGCTGTCACAGACGTGTTGGTCCGGGGGATTCCTTTGCAAATCTTAAATCTTCTCTCTGCCTTTGCTTCCAAGCTCCTTGGCAGATTCATGTCATGCAAAGGGAGGGCAATCAACTTGCTATTCAGTTTGGGGCAAAAAGATGTCATTGGGATGTCATAACTTGTTGTGCACTGCAGCCATGCTTTCAAGTAGCGGGATTTCATTTAATTTCACTTTATTGCTGGCGTTTAACGCAGTTGTCACGTAATAGAATGAGCTGTGAGAACTGGGATCTTTTCATTACAATTGCGTCGATTTCTTCTTATCATTTTGCTGTTGAAGAGGAAGTGATGACTCTTAAACTTTTTGGGAGGCTATAAATAGCTTCATTCACCAGTTAACACTTGGCTTTTCAAATGAACCGTAAATGCGATGCACATGAAAGATGGAAGTGCTTCATCTCATACATGGGTTGATAGTAGTCGCTTCTTACACATTTAACTTACTGCAGCTTTGGCTTTGATTGTGTAATAGAAGCCCTTGGCTGTGCCAGCGCAGAGGGGGTTAACAAAAGCAGTATTTTTTTGTTTATAATAGAGGCTTTGAAATAAATTGCAAAATGCTGTGTGTAGTAAGGACTAACGGGCACAGACAGTGTGCGTTAGTGACTCTTGATTTGCTCACTCAGATTCAGAACAAAATTGGAACCATCTTTCCAGAAAGTATCTTGGGGTTTTTTTATGCTTCTTTGGACCTTATGTCTAGAATCCTTCTTATTAGACTGATTGTATCCCAGATACTCGGGGGGGTTATTTTGCTTCCAGCTGTGTGATTTTCAAGTTGTTCCTTTATTTTACTTCTGTATTTAGGGGAGCAGGAGAATCGTCTCAAAAGTTTTCTAAAATACTGTTACCTGTAAAACAAAATCCATCTGATTGAAGCTTCCATCCTTCCGTTTCATATTTTTCCTCTCGGTCCTCTGCTTTCCCAATAAGAAACTGGCCAGGAGTGGTGTGAGATGAATAGCTCGAGGTGTGGGTAGTGAGAGTCAGGTTGTCTGATTTGTGGCAGTGGAGAGGAAACGGGGAAGGAGATTTCAGTAAAAATTACAAATAGCGGCTTGATTTTTATGAAATGTTTCTCAAAGCAACGAAAAACTATCACAAAATGTTTATAAAGGTGACTTTTAAATGTGTTGGTTTGAGTACTCTGTGCTTAGAAAGTGATTTGATATTGCCAGACGTATAGAATTCTACCTCGAACTGAGAAAGGACTGCTCTGCAAATCACCCATCTCATACGAAAACAAGGCTGATTTTTAATTCTCTTGATGGTGGATTTCACTTGTATTTCTTTCTGACTTCCCAGTCTGGTTAAGAACATCGGGGGAAAAAAGCTCAGGGTAGAAAACTGATGGCAAGAAGCAGCAATATTTAGAAATCAGGAAAGCATGTTCTATGTGCAAAACAGTTTTAATCGACTTTTGATGCAGCTGAAGCTCTTGGAGGCTGCTGCCTCTGGTTTCTTGTGGAACTCTGAATGTTAAGCACAATGTTTTCTTCCACCGCAGTTACACACTGGAAGACAATTCTCAGCTTTTATGAGCTAGTGGATAGATTCTTTTACGTAACAGATTGATTTTTAAATAGCTGTTTTTATTCCTGCGAATGCAGTTGTTTGGTTTCTTTTAAAAGAACGATTTTGAATTCTTTTATCCCAAATTTATTTAGTCACTGCTTGAATATTCTACTGTGGAACATCCTACTAAGGTTTCAGCTTTTCTAAATTGATTGCATCGAAATCCTGCGCTCACATTTTCTCTCGAGTGGCTTTTTTAATGCTTCCCTTTATGTTTGCAAACTTAGAGACTAACTTTGTTGGTGTACTTTGAGATTTACAAGGGATAAATCCTTATCAGCATCCTTTATAGGGTTTTATTCATTTTGTACTGTACTTTTTCACCTGTCAAGATCCAAGACCACTGCAACAAGTTCTTCATCTCCTAAAATCTGTGAAAAGCAGATATAACAAGTAGTTTAACCCTGTGAAACTGATGTAGTTTGGAGAAATTGCAGAATCACAGAACATTAGGGATTGGAAGGGACCTCGAAAGATCATCTAATTCACTGAAAAAATGCTGTTTTGATGTTTGAACAACAAACAAAATCCTCAAAGCCAGTTGTACTGGAACTCTAAGAGAGAATTAATCTTTGACATCTCTTTTTTTAGCTAGAAATGTTGCCTCAAAGCCTTGATTTCCAAGCATTTTTCCTTATTGCACGCCAGTCTCACGGCAGTATAAACAGGGTGCTACCCTGCTAAAAGTTTATTTGTACTTAAATGTGAACTTCTGCGCTGCAGCCGGGGAGAGAGAAATGTTCTGCTGAAATCAGGATAATGACAAACTTGTTAGATTACACTTAATTCCACGGTTCGCTCTATCTACTACAAGACGCTGTTTTTTCTCATCCTGAAAGCCCCGGTGCAGTTTCCTCCCATGCAGGCTTCAATCGTAGGTGTTAGTAACGTCTCTGTTTCCACCGCAGCAGCTACTATTTTAACGGAGTCAACTCTCTCTCTGTTTAATGACAATTTAATCTATTTCATGGGCCACTTGATTTAAAATATTTGCAGGTTTGATGGAACTTGTGTTGCTAGACTTGAGATTCTTGTTGACTTCTGATCTGTAAAATCTCTGCAGTGGCCTCAAGTAGTTGTTGTCAAGTTTAAAAAGTTAAGCTAAACATTGAAGTTAAATTTTATAACAATTTCTAACAGGTTATTTTAAAATTGTAGCATGGCTTAGATTTGAAGGGACCTCAAAGATCATCTAGATCCAGCTAGGGAATCCTTTATTCCTTTCAAGTGAAGGGATCCATCACAGAACATTAGGAATTGGAAGGGACCTCGAAAGATCATCCAGTCCAATCCCCCTGACACAGCAAGATCCCCTAGATCCAGTTGCACAAGAACATGGCCAGGCGGGTTTTAAACGTCTCCACAGAAAGAGACTCCACAACGCCCCTGGGCAGCCCCTTCCAAGGATCTGTCACCCTCACTGGGAGAAGGTCCTTCTCAGACTGATGTGGAACCTCCTCTGTTCCAGCTCACACCAAGTGCCCCTTCTCCTATCATTAGATGACACTGAGCAGAGCCTGGCTCCATCCCCCGATACCCACCCTTCACATATCCTTCATTCTAAAATGCTGCTTATTAGTAACTACAAGGAGCAGCACTGCTCATCCTGAGGTCTACTGCTGGCTTTTTGTGATGAATTTCTGTTCTCTGTCTGACAACTCTGTCCTAAATGAGACATCGCTTGAAGATGGTGCTTGGAAGAAATTATGGAGAGGGGATCTATGCTGTTAGGTTTATAGGGCAAACACATACTGGCTTGTACAGTGGCATCAGGCTGCTGAAGAGCTTATTAAACTCTTCTGTGACTCCACCATGTAATAACAAGTAGTAATAAATTATTTTCCTTTGTCTTGTGTTGCCAGCTCAGTTACGTCTTCATAGAATAGAAAAGATAGTCTCTGGTAAAATAGAATCACAGAACCACAGATGGATTTGGGTTGGGAGGGAGCTCAGAGCTCACTCAGTGCCAACCCCCTGCCATGGGCAGTGACACCTCTCACCAGACCAGGGTGCCCACAGCGCCATCCAACCTGGCCTTGGACACTGCCGGGGATGGAGCAGCCACAACCTCCCTGGGCAACCTGTTCCAGGGCCTCAGCTCCCTTACAGGGAGGGATTTCTGCCTCAGATCTCAGCTCAATCTCCCCTCTAAACCAAAATAATCTAACCCCTGCTCAGGCTTTTAATAAGGGGCTACACCTGAACAGTCAGAAGGGTTTCGTCTTGATTGCTTTGGCTGCTCAGACTGTGTTTTTCAGATGGACGTTGCCCCTCGGATACCTTGTAGACCATGGAATAAGTCAGAACAGAGGAGATAACTTTGTAAACTGTCAACAGGCAGTGTTTAAGCTCATCCGAAACGTCTAGTTATTTTCTCTTGTGTGTTTTATTTTCCTTTTATTTTTTTTTTTCCTGTGAAGCCAACGTGAAGAAAATATGGGAAGCCGGTCTCGTATAACAGCTGAGGATGTGGCGAGGTTAAGGCAGGAAGCTGCTACCCACAATGCAATGTTACATACACTACCACTTAATAAAATTGATTTCAAACATGCTACTGACAAAACCAAAGGAAAATAATATCCTAACTATGCTAGTTAGTACCCTAAATATATCTGGGGGAAAAGGGAAAGGAATCTCTCCAGAGTCTTTCTTGCTTCTAGGCTACAATGCTGCTACTACCAGTAGTTAAACCAGAGCAGACCTCAGGAGGTTAAAAGCAATAACCTATTTTTAGAAGTGATTCACATTGCTCTGGAAATTAATGATTTTATGCTTTTTAATAGCAGTCAAACTTTGTTTAGAGAGACAGGACTCAGATCAACTCTCTTCTGAGATCCTCCTGCTCATCAAAACATCCTCTGAGGGTTTAAAGTCGGTTTAAAACTGGCAGCTTTTCTCGCTTTGCCCCGTTTTCACCGAATCCTTTTACCACTCCTTCCCCCTTGATCGATTGGTAGGCTGGTGTGAAAGTATTTCCCATGTAATACGTGGGGAAGGGATGGAGAAGAACTTCACATTCCTCGATTGATTGAAGGATTCTTGTTGTTGTATTTGATTGCCTCCAATTTGAAGGGTGTAGTAATAGGAGAGGTTAATCAATTTGGTTCAATTCAAAGGGAAATTCAATAGACTTGAAAGGAAAATCAGTAGACTCAAAGGGAAATTGAATAGACTTGAGTCTTCTCTGATTATTTCCAGTGATCACAGAGATGTGCAGGAAGTCACGGGCACCCGTCTAATGTCCTGCAAGGCTTGTTCTAGATGCTTGGTTGCTTCAGTGTGTTTTGAAAGGCACGTATATCGCGGGTGATCCCCTTCCAGGACATGTCTGAAGCATTTACCTCTCTAGTTAGCGCACGCTTATCAAGAACAGCTGCAGCAGTGCTGTGGATCCTATCCATGGACTCTTGGTGGTCTGCTGAGCAACGTTCTTCAAGTTTGACAGGTGAGACAGAGCCTCTCCAGTGCCACTGCGTTTGGATGAATCTAGCTGTGGTCGGAGAAAGTGCATCTTGCCAAAATATATGGGTAAGACCACACACAGGCTTTAAAATAGTTATTGTAAGCTTATTTTTAGGCGATGTATGTCTTGACAGTTCTTTTCTTTGCATGCCAGTTTCACCACCGCTTAGAGATTGATTTTTCTTTTTTAAGGATTTTTTCATTTATTTTAGTAATGGCAACTGCAGAGGTTGAGATCTGTGTTTGTCAAGCTCGTGCACAACATTTACACTGGAAAAATACAGCGTCGCTGCTGTCAAACCTCAGTCAAGAGAAGGGAACGGACTTTATAAAATTAGCAAACCAGAGCGTTCACGCTCTTTGGATTTGGGGTCAGTGTTTTTTGTATCGAACCAGATTTTCGGAGGCAGAGTTCAGCAATCAAAATTGGTTTCTGGTTTTGAAATTATCCCAATTGCAGGAGCTTCTGTGCCTGTATAAGTCTGCAGCGGTGTAGATTTAAGACATGAAATGAGTTCAGTCAGTAATAAAAGCGAAATGTTAATGTTTTTTTTAAAAGTGGCATAGTTATTAAATGCTGAATTTAGAATCTGTGTTTGATTTATGTTCTAGCTCCTGGGTAGGATTCTCCATGTGTGCTTTAACATGTTGAATGTTCTTTGCATTCTAAGCGCCTTCTCCAACAGTTGGCTCCGCAATGTGTCTTGCAAATATAATATGTTTGACAGAATAGTTGGGAGTTGCACCCTGTAGAGTTGCTGAGCGAACAATACCCCTGGGGTGACTTCCAGAACAGATGTTTTTTAAATACCCCAAGAGAAATTAAATATCATGCTGAAACGGGATATCATGAAGCCATTCGTTGAGTAGCCGTGCTTTAAAGTTATGGATTCATAACAACATGGGGTTTTTTATTCCCTGTTTCTCAATTTTCCAGATTACCTTGCGTAATTAATTCCTGGCTGTTTCTCAACAAAACATTTCTCATTTTTTATTACCTGCTGTTGCATTGTGGAGTCACTGCTGTCAGTGGACTTTACAGACAATTAAGGCAATAGTCACAGCCCTGAGTTCAATATGTGCAGTATTTCAGACAAGTATGAAAAAGAAGGAGGGAAAAACCCCATATGATGAACCATAATCAAAATGAGTGATTGGAAGAACTTCATGGAGAAGGGAGAGTAGTTAGTCTTAATTTTGTTGTTAACTCCACATATTCTAGTATGAAGAGTGTTAAGTACTTGTGTACTTGGCTGGTCTTGTGAACTTCTTGAACTTCTTGAGTATGATGCCTGATCATCACAGTGTCTTCACTCTTCTTCTTCTTCCTTCTTCTTTTTCTTCTTCCTTGTTCTTCTTCGTTCCTCTTTGTTCTTTGTTATTCTTCTTCATTGTTCTTTTTTCTCCTCCTCCTTCTTCCTCCTCCTTCCCCCTTCTTCCTCCATTTGTCATAGGTGTCATAGAATGGTTTAGGTTGGGACCTTAAAGATCACCTAGGTCTAACCCTCTCCGTGGGCAGGGACATCTCTCACCAGGTGTGGGTGCCCCTGAGCAGAGGGCATTCTCCTGACACCTGCCCTTTCCATATTTATCAACATTCATGGGGTCACTCTTCGTTTCTTCAAGCTCAAGAGACCCAGCTCCCTCAGCCTTTCCTCATCAGGGAGATGCTCCGCTCGGTTAATGAATGGGCAGTTAGTCCTTGAATCACCTTTGGAAATGTGTGACTGGATTCTTTCTCAGTGATTGGGATTGGACAGTGTTGGAACCAAGACTGTCACTTTGTCTGAGCAGTAGCCCAAGAATCAGACTGACTTGCAGATCAAAGGACACGTTGGTTGGGTCATAATTGCATGGAATAGCCTTTCTTTGTACTTTATAGTCTTGATAATTAAAAGACAGCTGTAGGACTGTGGGACCTACACTGTCAATTCCCATAACACTTTCCACCAAACTCCATTTGATTGTTGTCCTTTCTTCAGTCTTTTTCAAATTCTTTTTGTTTTTTATGAAAGTCTAAATGTTTTCTTGCTTTTTAAGCCCAGTTTTGCCCAGTGTGGAACTGAGGCAGCTGTGCTGCAGCAGCAGAATGTTTATAGTCCAGTTTCAGGAAAAGTGATACCAGTCTGTTCAGAAGTGCAGTATTTG
The DNA here is from genome assembly GCA_028565055.1 of Phoeniculus purpureus. Taxonomy (NCBI): domain Eukaryota; kingdom Metazoa; phylum Chordata; class Aves; order Bucerotiformes; family Phoeniculidae; genus Phoeniculus; species Phoeniculus purpureus. The sequence continues at coordinate 68,899,095 of JAOXOE010000256.1, read as the reverse complement.
CAGTAGTAAGTGGCATCTTTACAAGCTAAACATCGTGATCAAAGGGCTGAAGGAACAACAAATTCAGTTGTCTTTTGGACAACATTACAATGGAACAGCATTTGGTTTGTAGTTTAGCTTCACTGTGATTTGTTTTTCTTCTCTTTTAATCGAAGAACAAATCCAATTCATCACCGAGTGCAATTCAATCTGCTCCTTTTCTCATGTGGGTAGAAAATATCTGTTTTATCTGTGGATGAGAGTTGCAGTCATTCAAACTTATTTTTCCTTTGGAGTAACTGAAAGAAACTGAGAGACTCCAACACTTGTTACAGGACGTGATTACGCCCAGACACATTATTAGAATTCATGAATTTTACAGAACACTAATTCCTTGAGTGCTTTTCCTCTCAAATCACATTAGGAGCTGTTCCTATACTGGAGAGATGGCAGATGTGAAGCTAAATATTAAAGATTTTTTTCAAACTATTAGTTTGGAGGAGGAATCTGAATAACTTGCAAATAGAACTGTTCCCAAATTAATGGGGGTGGTTTTTTGTTTATTATTTTTTGGTTGGGTTTTTGTGGTGTTTTCTTAAATTTTTGTTCCGCTGCCTCATTTTTTGTTTCACTAAAAAGGAAATTTAACTAAGCTCTTCACTGGATGAACAAGTTGATGAAACCAGCATAGAAATGAATATGAGAAGGAACTTCACATATTCCAATGATAGGACAAGCGACACCAGGTGTGAGCTGGAACAGAGGAGGTTCCACATCAGTCTGAGAAGGAACTTCTTTGCATCCTAGGGAGGGTAACAGAGCACTGGAAGGGGCTGCCCAGGGGAGTTGTGGAGTCTCCTTCTCTGGAGACATTTAAAACTCTCCTGGCCGTGTTCCTGTGCGACTGGATGTAGGGGATCCGCTGTGGCAGAGGGATTGGACTGGATGATCTTTTGATGTCCCTTTCAATCCATAATGTTCTGTGATTCTGTGAAATGCCTAGCTTAAAGTTTGCAGTGACCCTTAGTACTGCCCCATTGTGTGTCCTACATTATAATACTGTTAATTGAGTGTGTTTTTGGCATCCCTAAAAGTCCTGACTCATTCTTTGCGTGGCCTGAATACAGCTCAATTCAGACTGAGTGACTCGGTGATTTTCTTTATGTCCCTCATTGCTCATTGTGTGGCTAGCTGCCATCTTGCCTGCACAATATTGCAACCCCAAGACGAATTACTAACTTTCATGTGCTCTTCTGTGGCATCAGCCACACTCACAGGGCTAAACAAATGGTAATGATTTGTATTTTCTTCACTGCGTTCCTGACAGAAATATTCTCTGCTCTAGGTGATCCTGCTGTGGTGGGGGGATTGGACTGGATGATCTTTTGAGGTCCCTTCCAACCCCTAATGCTCTGTGATTTTTGTGACCAGATGTAGAGTTTGGTGGAGGTACAGGGGCAATAAAAATTAAAACAAAATAAGGCACATTAACTCCCAAACTTCTCAGTCACTCTACAACCCACAGCTGGGGTGTCCTGGTTGTGAGAATGCTGAACGTTGTCTATCACCCTCAGTACAAGAAGGAGACTGATGAGCTGGAGCGGATTCAGAGAAGGGCAACGAGGTTGGGAAAAGGTCTGGTGAACAAACCTTGTGAGGAGCAGCTGAGGGAGGTGGGGCTTGTTAATCTGGAGAAAAGGAGCTTGAGGGGAGACCTTGTCGACAACAGGTTGTAGAGAGCGTGGGTTTGGTCTTTTCTCATGAGTAATAATCATTGAGTCTCAGAATGTTTTAGGTTGGAAGAGAGCTCAGAGCTCATCCAGTGCAAACCCCTTGCCATGGGCAGCAACACCTCTCACCAGACCAGGCTGCGCAGAGCCCCATCCAGCCTGGCCTTGAACACTTCCAGGGAGGGGAAGACTGATTTTGTCTCTGTTGTGTTCAACAGATATTTGTTTCCTATAACTGAGCAATAGAGACGACTGCCTGATGTTTTGCCATGAAAGTGAATACTTACTCTGCTCTCCACTTCAAGTGCTAACAAGTATTTTCTAACATTCTATAGGGTTGATAGTTGGAGTCGATGATCCCAGGGGTCTTTTCCAACCTGAATGATTCTATGAGTCTGTATTCTAACAAACATAAGTATTTCTAATAGGAAATAGTGCTTTTCAACCTCACCTACCCATCAGCATTGCAGAATATTTGTTTAGTGGAGGATTAACATCGTTCAATTGATTTAAGTCCTTTAACAGAATCTCCTAGAAGTTTTCCAAGGTTTTCTGCTGCATTTCTTGCCACTATCAAAGTTAATATCCTGGAGACTGCTTGAGATAGTCAAATAAATTGCTAGTGACTCAGTACATTCCTGTTTGTAGATTTAGGTTGCTACTGTGCCTGTAGCTCTAGGGATTATTGTAGATTTAAGGAGGGCGCAGAACATAAGCAAATGTTACACTTAATCTCGTCTCCTAAACATCACCTTGAAGTCATTGGGGTACAGCCATGGCCTGTCCCTTGGGCTTTTGTCAGTGTAACTTCCTGCTTTATGAGATTTTGAAAAAAATAAGTAAAAAATGAGAGTACTTAGAAATCTTCTGTAAAACTAGACCTTTCGGCTGAGATCAACATTTTGTTGATCAAAATGGGATAACAGCTGGGACTCTGTAAGCTACTGTTAGTGGTTTCTGGAAGCTCATTTGTCAGCGAGCTGGCACGCCAAGCTCACTTGCCCAAAGAAGTTGATGTCATCTCCCATATCGTTCTTTGTCAGAGCTCAGTGTCTCATTCTCTTGAACCAGTGCTTCTCAAATAGAAGGTTACAGAGTGGGGCTGTTTGCCAGTGGCATTGGTTTTCTCTTTATGTAACATCAGTTTCAATCATTCGTGGCTCAACACAGAACTCGGGCGTCGTGTGAGAGTGTGTCCTGTGTTCAGGCTCTGTGGCTCCTTTTTGTGCTTTTGCGAAGAGCAGAAGTGTTTGTTATTTTCAAGTGTTGCTACTTTATTGAGTCAAACTGGATTCAATGTGGTTTATTATTTGTAGTTCCACATACAGCACAAAGGATTTATTTAATGATTGTAGCTATCGATTAAAAATAATGTTCCTTGGAAGAATGAATGAGTAAATGTCTAAAATTAGTGACTATCAATTCCTCATAGAATCATGGACTGGTTTAAAGTGGAAGAGAGCTTAAGGCTCATCCAGTCTCACCCCCCCTGCCATGGGCAGCAACACCTTTCACTAGACCAGGTTGCCCAGAGCCCCATCCAGCCTTGCCTTGATAACTTCCAGGGATGGAGCAGCATAACCTCCCTGGGCAACCTATTCTAGGGCCTCAGCATCCTCACAGGGAGGGATTTCTGCCTCAGATCTTACCTCAGTCTTACCAATTTCACTTTGAACCCATCCCTCTTGTCTCAGCACTAGAGTCCCTTTCAAGAACTCCCCCACCAGCTTTCCTGGAACCCCCTTAACTGTGATCCTAAAATAATTAGAGTTTAAAGGAATTGAGAGTATATGAGGACAAGAGTGTTGCCAGTAGCTCTGCTGGTCTGCTCACCCTATAATAAAAAACCTCAGAGTAAGAAACGTAATGAATTAGTTCTGTACTAGTTGACACTGAATTGGCAGGTGCTGCAGCCTGGAAGGAGACAGCTGGGAGGGGAACATGATAGAAATCTGAAATTATGAGCAATGCAGATAGAGTGAATGGGATTAGTTATTTCCCTTCTTCGTAACAAAAACTAGGGGCACTTAATTAAATGATCAGATATGAGGCTCAAAACCAACACAGGGAAGTAGTTATCTAACTCACAGTGTGTAATTAAAATGTTGAACTAATCACTTCATTGCCACAAGGTGCTATAGAAGCCAAAAGTCATAGCAGCTGAGAAAGGACTGAGAGAAGACCACGGAGGTGACTTTTATCTATAGCTATTTCAAAAATAGTTGTCTAGTCCTGACCTTTGGCTAAGCTTTGGGTTTTCTGGAGAGAAAACCAAATAGGGCTTTCCCTAAGAATTTACTATTGGTCTTTCTGGGGACTGCTTGGCTTCTGCATTGAATGATTTCACAGAATCACAAAACATTAGGGATTGGAAGTGACCTCAGAAGATCATCCAGTCCAATCCATCTGCCAGAGCAGGTTCTCCTAGATCAAATCACACAGGATTTGATGTTAGTGTGTAAATAAATAACCAATGTAAAGTCAGGATGCAGAAATTTAATCCTGGAAATTAATCTTTAATTTAAAAATGTAATTTATGTTTTCTTTGGAAAGTCTGTAAACTCAGTGGTGGTAATTTGATTTGTAATGTATTGGTCATCCAGACAACAGTCTTTTACTGTGAAGTGTTAAAACAATTGTTAACTTTTTTCAGGCTGATTCTTTCAATGATAATGATTTGTGCTCTGGTTTCAGAGTGGTAAGGATGGTGAAGGGAGTGGAGCATCTCCCTGATGAGGAGAGGCTGAGGGAGCTGGGTCTCTTGAGCTTGGAGAAGAGGAGATTGAAGGGTGAACCCCATTTGTGTTGATAGATATGGAAAGGGCAGGTGTCAGGAGGATGGAGCCAGGCTCTGCTCAGTGTCATCTAATGATAGGACAAGGGGCAATGGGTGTGAGCTG
>JAOXOE010000256.1:68879691-68894386 GCA_028565055.1 Phoeniculus purpureus | reverse complement strand
CAGGGCTCTGTCACCCTCACTGGGAAGAAGTTCCTTCTGAGATTGATGTAGAACCTCCTCTGTTCCAGCTCACACCCATTGTTCCTTGTCCTATAATGACCTTAAGAATCAATCTGGAGAATATTGCTCTACCCCCTGCTGATTTCAGTACAAATTGAGGACCAAGGGCTGAGACTCTTGTGCTCTGCCTCAGGATTTGATACTGCCGTGCTTGGTATCAAATCCATCAGTACAAAACAGGATATTAACTACAACCATAAACCTTTGGAGATGCAGAACTGTGTGTTCAATACTCCGAAGCCCAGAGATGAGCAGGGCTCTGGCTTTGGAAAGTCAGGGATACAAGGAGAAAACAATTCTAAGAGCAGGTAAGAAACCTGCTGTTAAAAACTCGACTAAAGCCATTGAATTTTTCACACCACGTTATACAAACAACTAAATAAACAGCTGCTACTTCTGATTTTCATCTTTGTTTAACCTAAATGATGTATTTTCTGATCCTGTAACAAGTGTGGACTGCAAACTCAGGTCTTGGGTCCTACTGTAAGGAGGACCCTTATTATTATTCCTTCCAGTCTGCAGCCTCTGGGGCTGCACTGGAATTGCATAAATCTCTAAGAGGTTTGAAGCAGTGAATGACCCACATCATCGTTTCGAAGGAACAAGTGTGGGCCTATCTGCCACCTCAGACCAGTTTTGTAACAGAAAGCACAGCCTGTAAACATCGATGTGTAGAATCACAGAATCACAGGATGGTTTAGGTTGGAGCAGACCTTCCATTTCAACCACGAACACAACTGTCCCAAGGCCACCGCTAAACCGTGTCCCTAAGCTCCAGATCTCCATGACTTTGAAACCCATCCAGAAGTGGCAATTCAATTATTAGAAAAATGTATGGCATGTCTTATTTCACACAGAATCACTGAGTTATCAAGGCTGGAAAAGCCCTCTGAGCTCATCCAGCCCGTGACCTAACATCACCACATCAGCCAGACCAGGGCACTAAGGGCCATAGCCAGGCTGTCCTTCCAACATGTACAGCGATGGGGACTCCCCCATTGCCCTGGGCAGTGTATTCCAGGCTCTGATCATACGTTTCATGAGGAAGGGCTTCTTAACATTCAGTCCAATGCTCCCCTGGCAGCTTCAGGCCCTGCCCTCTCATTCTGTTGCTAGTTGCCTGGGAGAAGAGCTGGACCCCCACCCATCTACAAGCTCCCTTCAGGTAGTTTTATAATTCAGCCAATTTTTTGCTCCTTCCATAACTGCAGAAGGGCCCCTACAATTGGAAACAACCTGTTTTTATCACAGCAAGACTTTGTTCCTTTCTGTTAATCCCCCTCCCAACTTCTGGTTAACTAGTAAGTGAGGAAAAAGGTTGGGGTTTCTTTTAATCCTCAAATGAATTCAGATAAAACCAGTCGTGTTGTTTTAGAGAGATAAAGGCTCCAAAATTGAAAGCTCACATTTTCATTTCATTTCCCCCCCACCCCCTTATTTCCTTTATTTCATAGATAAAACCAGCCCGAGCCAGAAACTTCACGGTTATTTTTTCTGTTGACCTCAATGAAAACTGGTTCCTTTGACTAACTGTGGGGATAGTGGGTGGTAGAGCTGGTTGCAATTAACAAAGGGTTTCTCCATTTGGAACCTTGCAGAGCCCCAACATTTTTGCGTGCTGGTTTTTTTTTTAAGAGCCTAATGAAGTGCACTCGGCCAGATCCAAGCTCTGTAAAGCTCACAGAGAAGATACTCCGGGACCTAAGTCAGTCTCGAGTGGGAGATGTTTGGTTTACTGCTCCTGACCACAAGCACATCAGCAGATCCCTGCATTTACTCTCTCAGAGTCACAGGGTTGAGGATTCCCATTGGAAATCTGTTCTCCAGAGCGTGAATGGCAGAAAGAAATAACTCCAGCAGATTCTCTGTTAATGAGACTTGAAGCTGAAGCAATAGAAAACCGCCAAATAAGGACAGACATGTTCTAAAAACAATGAAAACACCCAACGTTGAAAGGGGTGGTGCAATCCACAGGAGCAAAGAAGAAAGCGTCTGGTAATGGCAAATGGCGAGGAAACAGAATGGAGGTGGCAAAGAAACTCCTGGAGGAACTAGAAATACCAGTTGATTTTTGCCCTTCCTTTCCTGAAGGAAATCCTCGGGTGATTCTGCCCCTCTACTCTACTCTTGTGAGACCTCACCTGAGTGCTGCACCAAGTTCTGGAGTCTTCTGTGCAAGAAGGGCATGGAACAACAGGAGTGAGTCCAGAGGAGGCCAGTGAGGATGATCAGAGGGCTGGAGTACTACTGCTGTAGGGAAAGGATGAGGGAATTGGGGCTGTTCAGCCTGGTGAAGGTTCCTGGGGGACCTTATAGCAGCTTTCAGTACATGAAGGGGACTACAGGAAAGCTGGAGAGGGACTTTTTACAAGGGATTTTGGTGACAGGACAAGCGGGATGGTTTCAGGCTAAAGGAGGGGAGACTGAGACGAGATCTGAGGCAGAAATCCCTCCCTGTGAGGGTGCTGAGGCCCTGGAACAGGTTGCCCAGGGAGGCTGTGGCTGCTCCATCATTCCTGGAAGTGTTCACAGCCAGGTTGGATGGGGCTCTGGGCACCCTGCTCTGGTGAGAGGTGTCGCTGCCCATGGCAGGGGGTTGGAACTAGATGATCTCTGAGGTCCCTTTCAACCCAGTCTGTGATTTTTATGAAAACTCACTCAAATGATGAACTAAGCAAGGTCAGGACAGACCAGAGGATTAAGAATGTAATTAATCATATTTATAACATCATCCTGAAAATGCTGAGCATCCTGGTGACATTTAACACAATATATGTGCCCCCCGCATCCTGTAGGGCCTTAAGACCTCGAGTGTGTGGGACATAACACAGCATCAATTCTTTAGTTGTGGAAGTAGCAGCCAAGTCACAGGAGACAACAACATCAGGCCAAAACCAAGCCGTAAGAGCAGACGACAAACCATGAGACATCCCAGGAATGAATCTCTCCAGCAATAAAAGGCAAAGATCTGGCAGAAAAAGAAGTCTTAGAGGTGAAGCTGCCAGCAGTATCTGCAGTTGAGTTTGTCTACCACCGAGACCTTGTTTTCCCTCACATAACGGTGCCAATTTTTAACTGTTCAGGATGAGCTTTTCAATCCTGAGTCTGCCTCAAGCTAAATTCTTTGGAAACTTCCAGCAGAAATACTTCTGCTGCTGCTGCTACGAGCGGCATTAAGAGAAAACACATTGCTTCATCGCAACAGCTTAAAATGTCTTAGGATCATCTCAATATCAATTTCAGAGATAAGCTGGGAAGTTTTACTAACTAGGAGAGGAATAAGAAGGAAAAATGAGCGCAGTTCCTTTAGTTGCCCTTGACCAAATGGATCCACCTGAATTTGGCCGAGTTCAAAGCTGTTGAAAATGGTTGAGGTTTTCCTTGCGTGTGCTCAGTGCAGATGGAGGAGCTGGCAGCTGAGCTTTGCAAAGCGTCTCCCCAACAGCACTGGGCTTGCTAGACTGGATTGGATCTGGAGCCAGTCTACTCTGACCAATATTGTCCCTGACAGCAGGCTGCACTGTTTTAGAATAAGGGATAAGAAACCCTAGAGTCAGCAGATAGATACAGGATCTCCTCCTCCTCTATGGTCTCATCCTAGTTAATAGTAGCTTGTAAAATATGATCAGAATGACTGTCAGCAGTTCCGTTTTAAATTGTGTCTTTTAGAAGTCTATAATTCAACCATAAAAATTCCTTACAGGCTGAAATCTGGCTGGTAGTCTCTGTTCAGAAGTCAAAGTTCTCTACAGATTTTATTTTTCTTGAAATAGTCTGTTTTGAAGTCGACAGAAAAGGGAAAATAACTCTAGTCACGTACAAACTCCGGGCAGCTTCTTCACAAGGCTCTTCGTAGTTCGGCTACGATCAGTTTTAAACTATAGGGTTTTGAACATCAGGTCCTACAGGGAATGGGAGCCATTAAAATCTTCATTGTTAACCCCTGACATTCAGATGTGAATAAGGTTCTACAACTTTAGGGTATTAGGAAGTGGCCAGCAGGATGGCCAAGAAGGCCAACGGCATCCGGGGGGGGGTGGTTAATTGAGAAAGGGGTTTTCCTCCTCCTCTACTCTGCCCTGCTGAGACCACATCTGGAATCTTGTGTCCAGTTCCGGGCCCCTCAATTCCAGAAGGACACAGAACTGCTGGAGAGAGTCCAGCCCAGAGTCACAGAGATGGTGAAGGGAATGGAGCATCTCCCTAATGAGGAAAGGCTGAGGGAGCTGGGTGTCTTGAGCTTGGAGAAAAGGAGCCTGAGGGGTGACCCCATGAATGTTGATCAATATGTGAAGGGTGGGTGTCAGGAGGATGGAGCCAGGCTCTGCTCAGGGGCACCCAATAATAGGACAGGGGGCACCGGGTGTGAGCTGGAACAGGATGTTCCACATCAGTATCAGAATGAACTTCCCAGTGAGGGTGACAGAGCCCTGGAAGGGGCTGCCCAGGGTGGGTTGTGGAGTCTCCTTCTCTGGAGACATTTAAAACCATCCTGGACATGTTCCTGTGCAACTGGATCTAGAGGATCCTGCTGTGTCAGGGGGATTGGACTGTATTAACTTTCGAGGTCCCTTCCAATCCCTAACATTCTGTGATTCTGTGATATTAGGAGCTAATGCAATGTACAACCAAAACCTGTTATTCTAGTTTATCTCATAAATATTTAGATGATTTATTAAATGCTTGAAAAGGAAGAAATCCTTCTGTTCTTTCATGGCAAAATTCATCGTGAAGACGGTCACTCAAATGTTTTCTTAATTTAATATAAGACATAACCTGGAAATATCCAGGAGGAACAAGTAAGAGGTTCTCAGAGGGGGCAAAGCAGATGTAGAACCTTTCTAGGAAGACCAGAGCAGCTCTCCCAAGCTCTCCCTTTGTAATGGAGAAGATGGAGCAGCCATTCTCATCCTTGGAATCCTTTCAAACATGTTGTGCTTGGCACCCTGAGGTTAGCGTGATCTTGGAGCAGATAAAAACTCTGTTACATGAAAAGGCAGATCCCACCCTCTTTCTCTTTTTTTTCACCTTGGTAAGTCAGAAAGAAAAGCCTCATTCTGTCTGCAGTCCCACTGGTTTCAATGGGAGCCTTCATGGAATAAGGTGCTGCTTCATCGAAGAGAAGCAAGGCAAGCCTTTAGGTAACTTGCTGCGTTGGGTTACTCTCCTTCTCCTTGGACACATTTCTGTGTCTAAATGCCCACATAAAGTCTTTCAGCTTTTCATTTCCACTCTGTTTTAAAGAGCTGGAATATTCCATATTTTTTAGGCATGAGAAAACCGTCTCCCACTGTCTCTGACAATGAAGAGCATGGACTGAGGGAATGGGAGGAAAGCTCTATTTACTAAACACCACATGTAGATCACCGCTGATAGTTTTTCTAAGGAAATTTATGACCTGTGTGGAGTAAATAAACTCCCTTTTTGGTAAAGAATCTGCAAGCCAATCATTCATGCTTGCTTAGAGACGTTACTGTTCGTGCTGCTTTTATGTGGAAGGCTACAGTAAAGGCTGATGTTATGTCTAAAATAGACAGTTGGCAGCTCCAAAAATAAAATAAAGCCATTTTCTGACATTACTGATCGCCAGATCCTTTGCTAGATTATGGCACATTCACTCCAACTGAGGAAAGAAAAGGAAGATAATGATAGGACAATTATAATTCTTGTAACTAATGTGTTATCTTGGTGCACGTACTCGCATGCCCAGCTATATTTACTGGCAAGTCACGGCATTTTACACAGCTGGAATAAACAGAGAGCTCTCAGTGTGTTCGAAAAGGTTTAGTAAGTCTGAAAGCTGTTTGCTCTGTATCTCAGGGTAAATGAGAATGGGACAGGCACTTTTATTCTGGCTGGCTACCCTGCACTCCTCTCATTCTCCTCCTTCCCTGCTCTTCTTCCTCTCCTCATTTTGTCCTCTGCAACCAACTGAGAAGTAACTGTGCAGGGCAACCATGAAAATCAGGTAAATCTCCTCCTATGAAGACAGGCTCAGAAAAGCCTGTCTCCTATACAGACTGGAGAAGGCTCCATGGAAGCATCATAGCAGCTACCAGCACCTGAAAGGGCTCCAGGAAAGCTGGAGAGGGACTTTTTACAAGGGACTCTGGTGCTAGGACAAGCAGAATGGTTTCAAGCTAAAAAAGGGGAGATTGAGGTGAGATCCAAGGCAGAAATCCCTCCCTGTGAGGGTGCTGAGGTCCTGGAACATGTTGTCCAAGGAGGTTGTGGCTGCTCCATCATCCCTGGAAGTGTTCAAGGCCAGGTTGCTCTTGAACAATGCTGTGGAGGGCATGGTACCCAGTACCCAACATCGATACCTTGGGGCTAACAAACAGGCACAGGGACAAAGGTGGAGGAGACAGCCCACAAACTTGGTTACTCCCCAGCAACATGTTTGTGTGCCCACAGTCTCAGTCTGGTGTGGTTGTGGCATGGGCAGGGTATCCCCACAGCTCAGCATGAGGGTATCTAGTTAGGACAAGGGGGGCAGGGTTCAAGCTGAAAGAGGGGAGATTGAGATGAGATCTAAGGCAGAAATCCCTCCCTGGGAGGGTGCTGAGATCCTGGAACAGGTTGCCCAGGGAGGCTGTGGCTGCTCCATCCCTGGCAGTGTTCAAGGCCAGGTTGGATGGGGTTCTGGGCAACCTGGTCCAGAGAGAAGTGCCGCTGCCCATGACAGAGGGTTGGCACTAGATGATCTCTGAGATCCCTTGCAACCCAACCCAGTCTGAGATTCTGTGATTTGATGATGATGAAAGAAGTGGATTGTATAAGGATTTTTCTTTCTCTGGGGTATTTACTTATGCAATGGTACCAGTAAGCTGCATTAGAAGAAGGAAACGGAAGCAGAACTTGGTTTCAAACTGATAGAAGAAGATGCTATTTTGTACAGAAGGGCTTGTAGTTGCCCTTTGCAATGAATGGCTGAAAAGTTTACTCTGGCCACAAACAGATCAACATTTTCAGAAAGTTTAATGTTTCATCTATCCATCTGCCTGCTGACCTACCTATCTGTGCAGTTTTTTACAAAGACTAAAGATAAAGATAAAACTAAAACTGTGCAAAACCTTCCTCTATTGTGCTTGATGCCATTAGCATTAGCATCGTCCCACAGAAGAAGCATTTAAAGGAAACAGTGAACTTCATGAGGAACCTTACAAAAGCCCTTCTATTCCTCAAAAGCTTTAATCCCTAGCAAGAACCTGACTTTCCCCAAAATATATGAACTGTTTCTTACGCTCAAAGAGTTGATAACAGTCACAAATATTTTTTGATAATGATGAAATCCAGAGCTACAGTAGATGGGAGAAAGTAATTTTGGAAGAATTTTGAAACCCTGGGGAAATTTCAAATTGACCAGTGGTCTGATACTCAAGGCAGTTATTATTATTTATTTTTCCCATTGTCTCTTGGTTTCTTGGCACCGGGACAGGTTTCTATCAGACTGCATGTCCCGTGGCATTCACACCGTATTGCACAAGTACTGTGCAGTCAGTCTTTGTCTTTCACAGAATCACAGAACATTAGGGATTGCAAGGGACCTTGAAAGATCATCCAGTTCAATCCTTCTGCCAGAGCTGGCCCTGGATACTAGAGGTGAGCATAAGCCTTATAAATAAGACAGAAACTCAAAGAATCTAGGTATTTCAGAAATAATTTGCAACAGAGGATTAAAAAGATAGCAAGAATCTCTCTTTTAAAGAGCTCTGTACTTGCACTCTATATAACGTTTTAATACTGGTTCATCGGACAGGGGGACTGGAGGGTCCTTTGGCTCATTTGAACACACGGCCTACAGTTTAAAACCAACACCCTAGCTTTCTCAGAATTAAAAAATATAGTCTAATTCACAGAGTCACAGAACTGTTTAGGTTGCAAAAAAGCCCTTCAAACTCAAGATCAAGTCCAACCATGAACCCAACTGTCCTATCCTCTGTCCCTGAGCTCTAGATCTTCCCGACTGTGAAATACGGCCAGGGATGGCAATTCAACTCCCTCCCTGGGCAGCCTGAGGACCCTGTCCAGGAAGAAGTTTCTCCTTAGGGCCAACCTAACCTTCCCCTGGGGCAGCTTAAGGCCATTTTCTCTTGTCCTGTCCCTTGTTCCTTGGGTGAAGAGACCAACCCTCACCTCCCTACACTCACCTTTCAGGTAGCTGCAGACAGCAAGAAGGTCTCCCCTCAGTCTTTTTCTCCAGATTAACCACCCTCAGCTCCCTCAGCTGGTCCTCCCAAGGTTTGTTCTGGAGCCCCTTCCCCAACCTTGTTGCCCTTCTCTGGACCCACTCCAGCACCTCAGCAGAGAAGCACCTCAGCTTCTCTGATGTGTTGCATCGTGATGCCAAGTTGAAACTGGCAGATTGCAAATCGGAAAGAAATAGCAAAACATTAAAAAAAAAAAATTCTTACTCCGTTCCCCAGCTACAGAAACAACGAGAGCTGCCAGAGAAGCACCTTATACAGAACGAAAACTGTGTAGAGAAGAGGGCAAGAATATTTTCAAGATCTCTGCTGAAGACAGTGCTTCTTATCCAAAGAAAAGACAGAAACAAGTAGTCGTATCCTTCCTTTAAAAGCAGGTCTTAGCGCTTTCCTGTGCTCCGCAGATCACTCGTTATTTCACACTGGAAGCTGAGTGCGAAAATGCAATCTGTAAGGGCCAAGTTCAGCTCTTGGATACACAGGCACAACTGCACCGAACTCAAAGAGAGCTGTGTTCATGTGTTTAGCAATGGAATTTGGCCCTAAATATTTAAACATTTATTCGGAGAAAGAAAAAAAAAAAGAAGCTTCTCTGATGCATTTGTGTCTCATATCTAACACAGGCAGATCAGCATCACTGGGCAGCCATGGTAATAAGGGAGAAAAAGGTTTCGGGAACTGAAAACTCAATGTTCCACCTGCTTGGCACCATCAAAGAACATGGATTTGTTTCAGAACATTCAGGGAAAGAAATCCATAGCAACTTGTTATTTATTTGGCAGTGCAGGAGTTATGTGATGCAAATTCCTGGCACAGTTCCTATATTGCAAGAAGTTTTGAATGGACTGATTCTGGAAACTTTCATTCTATTAATGCGCCATCAAAAAAAAAACTGATGTATTCTACCCGCATTTCATAGAATCAGAATCATTCAGGTTGGAAAAGACCCTTGGGATCATCGAGTCCAACCACCAACCCTACTCTACAAGGTCACCCCTAAACACGATCCCCCAACTCTACATCTAAGTGACTTTGAAACACATCCAAGGGTGAGGACTCAACCACCACCCTGGGCAGCCCAGTCCACTGCCTGAACACTCTCTCCATCAAGAATTTCTTCCTGATGGCCAGTCTAACCCTCCCCTGTTGAAGCTAAAAGCCCTTCCCTCTGCTTCTGTCACTAATGACCTGTGAGAAGAGAAGAGCACCAACATCTCTACAGTGTCCTTCTTGGCCACCTGGGCACCCTGCCAGCTCAGAATCAGCTGCCTCTCAATTAGAACCCCCAAGTGCTTCTCTGCCAGACTGCTCTCCAGCCACCCTGCCCCAAGCCTGTTGTGCTGCAGGGGATTGCTGTGACCAAAATGCAGGACCCAAGTCTTAGCTCTACTGAAACACAGACAATTGTCCTCAGCCCATCGATACAGTCTGTCAAGGTCCCTCTGTACAGCCTTCCTACAGATCAACCCTCTCTCCCAACTTGGCGTTTTCTGCAAACTTACTGAGGGTACACTCAAACCCCTCATCAAGATCATTCTCACCACTCAAAGTCTTATGACAAAAGTCCAGTATAACCTACACATGTCGATTGGAAATGGTTAACCAGAGGTTCTCACCTTCTATTCATGGAAAAATGAGCCCAGATGTATTTTTGTTAAGAATATTGAGGCTTAAGAAACCTGCAAAATTTTCTTCAAGCAACATAACACTCTGGTTTTTACATCTAATATACATAAACAATAACTTTATTTATTTATTTTCCTTGGACAAATGACAGCTAGAGGAGAGCTGAGTTGCAGGTTCATACATCTGCTGAGTGACTGTTAGGGATTGAAGCACTTGGTCATTGACTGTATTACAGAATCACACAATTATTGAGGCTGGAAAAGCCCTCTGAGCTCATCCAGTCCAGCTCAGGACCTAACATCAATCAAATCAGCCAGGCTAGGGCACTAAGGGCCACAGTCAGGCTGTCCTGCAACACTTCCAGGGATGGGGACTCCCCCACTGCCCTGGGCAGTCCAGTCCTATTGCTGATCCAAGTCAGGATGCCAGTGGCCTTCCTGGCCACCTGGGCACCCTGCTGGCTCTTGGTCAACTAGTTGTCACCCAGTACTGCCAGGTCCCTCTCTGCCAGGCTGCTCTCCAGCCCCTCATTCCCCCATCTGTATCTGCAGTGGGTTCTTGTCGCCAAAGTGTAGGACTCTGCCCTTGACCCTGTTAAACCTCATTCTGTTGGCCTCTGCCCATTGACCCAGCCTGTCCAGACCTCTCTGCAGCATCTTCATCTCCTCCAGCAGATCGACACTGCCAGTCAATTACACAACACAGACGTCCATCTCCAAGATCACAGTTCTACCTAACTCTATTTCTCCAGGTCTTGAATTTCCAGGCATTGCCTTAAATTCATGTTTTTGGCAGAGAACACATACCTATTTTTCATACTGTGCTAGTCTAGAGGGATTCCTGCCACAGCTCCCTAATGCTACCTTTTTCTACCCAGGGTTGCATGGTGGTTTCCTTTAAATTGGTATTTCCTTGAAGGAGATCCACAGCAGTACAATCTATCTTCTGAACGGGTGTATGCTATGATTTGCTGTATGGGACACTTTCACTTATGTAGATCCCCTTTTGCAAAAGAATTAGATAAAATTGAATGCAGCCAACCTTTCTAATCCCCACATTCTTCACAGATTGCTTTAATGGAGCCTGAAAAGATTATTGCAAGTAAATGAATATGAAAAGGGAAATAATTCCTGAGGAAATCTCGACAAGGGCTCTTAAAACCCAGGCTGGATAGGGATCAGCACAGGGCAGACACATTTGTGTAATGAAAGGAGAACGTAATTTGTGGGTTATCTGAAAAGAATAGTCCGCGCTGGCATTTACTTTGGCGCATTGGCAGAAGGAAAAGAAACCGCCCTGTACCACTGCGTATGGTTCCTTATTAGTTGTGGCTTCTGCAGAGGCTCCATCTCCTCTCTGGAGCATGGAGGATTGCTTTCATTACATAATCTGGAGACTTGATTTTTTTTAAAGTAGATTAATTCTTTCTTTTTTTTCTCTTGTGTGTGCAAATTCTCCTTGCACCAATGCTTCTCTAGTGAGGTTATTACACCAAAGGAATGTGAGCATCTAGAGCAACAATGGCTCATTTTCCTTTAATGACTCTGTCGACAGGACAGAGACATTTTTGTGGTGTGATGAATTCACTCAGTCTCCCATCGTGTTTTCTCCACATGCTTTGGAAACTCTCTCCCTCTTTCCCCCAGAACTGTGGCCATGCACTACAGCAAGAGCTTCATTACTTTATGTTCATTGTATTTAAATGACACCCCAGTGGTACTGACCTCCTGGGATGATTGATGTAAATTATATGCTGTGTAGGGGAAAATAAAATCTCTTCTCTGACTTTTTATGTTCTGCAGAGAAAAAAAAGTGAAAACAAATGACAGAGAAAATCAGGCTTATTCAGAGGGAAGCTCTGCACACATTATGGTTTGAGCAGACTCCAGTTCATCAAAGTGCTGAGACAGTTTACAATGACCTGACAATCTGCAAGGTGACCTGAAAAGGGAAAATCATTTTGTCTGTGACCTTTTTTGGTTCTGTATAATGCACAACAAAAACTTGCTCAGTTTTGGGAGTTCTATTTCCCTCTCTGGGAAGCACAATAAAGATTCAAACTTGAGTTGGAGGCAGTTGTTGCATTTCCACCAGCTACACAAAGGCTAGAAGGGACATTGTGTTCCTTACCTTCTTTCCCAGTAAATTCTACTTTTTATTGATTTCAGATTTCAATTATTCTGCCAGGAGTTATCACCTAAGCAAGCAGCAATGAGGGGAACAGCCTTTCACAGAATCACAGCATCACAGAATAATCCTGGTTGGAAAGGACCTTCCAGATAACCGAGTCCAACCAGACCCACAACAACAACCAGCCTAAATACCTGAATAACTTAAATACCTGATTGATCGATTAAGACAAACTAAACCTGTCCATGCCTGCCATTATAGCAGGTCCTGAAGCACTATGGCTACACATTTCATAAACGTGTTCTTAAACATCTCAACCATTTCCCTAGGAAGGCTGTTCCAGTGCTTCACCACTCTTTCTGTAAAGAACTTCCTCCTAATACCCAATGCAACCCCCGCCTCAAGTTCAGGCCATTTCCTTGGTTCTGTCATTAGTTACTAAGGAGAAGAGGCCAACCCCCACCTCTTGACAATTTCTTTTCAGGTAGTTGTAGAGGGCAATGAAGCTCCCCCTCAGTCTCCTCTTTGCCAAACAAAACCTGTCTAGCTCCCTCAGCCTCTCTTCAAATGAGTGGTTCTCCAAATCCCCACGAGCCTGGCAGCTCTCCTCTGGAGACATTCCAGCATCTCAGCATCTTTCCTATAATCAGGGTCCCAGAACTGAACCCAGTACTCGAGGGGAGGCCTCACAAGGGCTCAGTACAAGGGCACCATAACTTCTTCTCTCTTGCTGATCACCAGCTCAGCTCACACTCGACATGCCCAATCATATAGTCCCAGTAATCATGAAACTGGAGTTAAAGATGGCCTGAGAAGGACCAGGCAACAGACAGGCCGTAATTTCTTATACACCTTGCAAACGTTCAAGAAAAGCAGGGCTTTTGGTGAGGAAAAAAGACCTAACAGTGCCTCCATTTACCCCATCAGACCCATTTCTGAATTCCAGTTTATACCATGGTACAAATTAGCCCTAACAGACCTGCAGACGAGTGGACTGACCGAACCAAGCTTGTAAAACCCTACAATTACCAAAAGGTAGAGCGATGAAAGGAAGGGTTAAAAGAAGAAAGGATAGGTAGGTTAAAAGCTCCAGCTTGCCTGGTCTTGCCCTTCCCCAACACCCTCTTGAGCTGACAGGACACAGGAAGAAGAAAGATGCCATTGCCAGGAATCAGAGGGAAAACGTAGGCCCTGATTAGATATAGGAGGAGTTTAACCACCCCAGTATAAACCATGTCAGTTGGAAGGGGTCTACAATGATCGGTTAGTTCAGCTGACCTGGTCAGGGCTGACCAAGTTAAACCAACTTAACCAAATTGTATGACTGTGTATTATTAAGGCCTCTGTCTAATACCACTTCAACACTGACAGACCTGGGGCATCAACCCTCTGAGAAAGGAGACCATAGAGCGTTCAGGCTGGAAAACCTCAGTCTCTCTGGGGAAGGAGATCACTGAGTGTTCAGGCCGGAAAAGACCCCTCTCACTGAGGAAGAAGATCATAAGAGCGTTCAGGCTGGAAAAGGCCTCGAAGACTGAGTCCAACTGTCCCAAGGCTTAACAACATCCCTAAGCTCCAGATCTACACAACTTTTCTACAGGTCCAGTCTGAACCTCCCTGGCACAGCTCTGAACCAGCTGAGTATGAGGTTGTCCCAGAGGATCAACTTCTGCCCCACAAAGGTTCCCCAGGCCCGGCCCAGGCTGCCCAGAGCTGTGGCCCAGTTCCTGTCCCTGAAGGGGTTGCAAGGCTGTGGACATGTGGGGTGAGAGACAGGGGCTAGTGGGGACCTGACAGTGCTGGGGCTACATTTTATGATTCTAAAGGTCCCTTCCCATCTAACCAACTCTGGGATTAACTCATGGATACACCGGCATTTTCATGGAGGAGGGGAGAAGCCACCAGCTATTTTGAAACACCTCTGCAGGGCTGCAGCCCTGAAGCCTCTTCTGGCCTACCTCACACAGCACTGGCCGTCGCGCCTGGCTCCCTCCCCTTTGCCGCCGAGGAGCACCTGTGGGAAGCGGGAGGAAGCGGCCACGTGAAGAAGGGAGCCGGGGGGGGGCGCGGAGGGAGAAAGCGGTGGCGCCACCCCAGGCCCCGCGAGGCCGCTGTGCGGCGGCCCCGGCTCCGCCCCTCCGCGGGCGGCTCCGCCATTTTGCCCTCCCTCCTCCTCCGCCCCCGGACTGCCTCCTGCTGCGCAGCGTGTGAGGGGGGTGAGAGCGGGAGCCGAGCGTGAGGAGTCGCCGCTGTTCGTCCCCCTCAGTCCTTGCCACGCGTGGAGGGGAAGGGACGAGGTTCAGTGCTGCACTTTCCCCTTTCCGATAGCTGCACCACTAAGCCAGGCTGTGGCGACCCGACCCTCCTTCCTTCTTCCTTCCTCCCTTGCACATCTCCTCCTCCTCCTCCTCTCCTCCTCCTCTCCTCCTCCTCCTTCCATGCATCCCCGGGGCTGAGCCTCAGCGTGAGTCACAGCGAGGACACGCCGTGGGCGATGTGTTTGCTGCTCTAACTAGCCCGGCTGCTCGCGTGTGGGGCCTTCAGGCCCCCCCGGCCCTTTGAGGGGGTCTCCGCAAGGACGAGCTGCGAGGGCCTGCTTGGTGGGACGGGGCGGCCGAGGGCGCGGGGATGCTGCGAGCTCGGGGGTGCCCGTGGGGCTGGGCTCGGTGACA
>JAOXOE010000256.1:68861614-68879591 GCA_028565055.1 Phoeniculus purpureus | reverse complement strand
CCCTCACTGGGAAGAAGTTCCTTCTCATATTGATGTGGAACCTCCTCTGTTCCAGCTCACACCCATTGCCCCTTGTTGTATCATTGGGTGCCCCTGAGCAGAGCCTGGCTCCATCCTCCTGACACCCACCCTTTCCATATTGATCAATGTTCATGGGGTCACCCCTCAGTCTCCTTTTTTTCCCAGCTTCCTCAGCCTTTCCTCATCAGGGAGATGTTCCACTCCCTTCATCATCTCTGTGGCTCTGCACTGGGCTCTCTCAAGGTGTCCTTCTGCAATGGAGGGGCCCAGAGCTGGACACAGTATTTCAGATGTGATCTCCCCAGGGCAGAGTAGGGGGAGAAGACCCTCTCTCAGTCTACTGAACACCTCGTTCTGATCCACCCCAGTTTAAGGTCTCTTCCAACCCTGGCTTTTCTATGACTCAATGTTACAGAATCACAGAACATTAGGGATTGGAAAGGACCTCGAAAGATCATCCAGTTGAATCCCCCCACCACAGCAGGATCACCTAGATCCAGTCACACAGCTGTTTAAAAGTTGATTTGATTATTTGTACTTTTTACAGCGCAGCCACTAACCTGAAGAAAGTGTCTCTTGAGCTCGGTGGGAAATCACCGCTGATCATATTCAACGACTGTGAACTCGACAGAGCTGTCAAAATGGTGATGTAACTTTGAAATATATTCAAAGCCTTTATGATAACCCTCACAGTGCTTCCTGACTTCTTTAAAAAGCTCTTGCATGCTGTTGTAGTGTTGTTGTGTAGTAGTGGGTCCTTGTGCGGATCCCCACGTGTGCCACCTGAATCACCACTGATGTTGTGGGTCAGGGACCCCGACTGTACTTCAGCCAAGAACTTTCAGCTCAAGCATCAGACACAAAGGGAAGGTTTAAAAAATCCCCTGAGGGATCTGCAGGCAGTGAACCAACTGACTCCACGTGGAGAAGAAAGGCGATATGGTGATGTTAGGTCACAGGCTGGACTTCATGGTCTCAGAGGGCTGGTCCAGCTTCGATAATTCTGTGATGCTATGTAGGATCTGAATCCACGCTCTTGAAGTAGGAGACTCTCTGCAGACCCAGTTACATGAAGGTTCTGTCCTGTTCCTCTGTGGATTAGAACAATTGGATATTGCTGGTTGCACTGCCAACCCTTCTCTCTGTGCTGCTGCAGCGAGAGTTTCTGTGGGTTGCTGCTGGGAATGGAAGGAGCAGAGCTAAGAGGGTTATGCTGGGCAGTTTGTCTCCATGGATGTGTGCTTGTCAGAAGAGAAGCCTGCTTGTAGCATTAATGATGTCCCTTTACTCACCGAGGGTCACAAACACAGAGCACAACTCAAGGGAACAGAATGAAGGGAAGGCTGGATAACAGGATGCATCTAATTTTAATCTCTTTTCCTCTGCTCAGGGGATGGGAGCAGTGTATTTCAACAAAGGAGAAAACTGCATTGCAGCTGGCAGGCTCTTTGTGGAAGAATCAATCCATGATGAATTTGTTAGAAAAGTGGTAAGAAATTCAAGGACTAGCTAGTTCTATGGCACAAAGAGCAACTAGTTTTACAGACCCCTGCTTGTCTCGCTATTTTCAGTCATTTAATGAAATATATTTGAATGAACAAGGCAGTGTAGAGTCTGGCATCTGGGAAAGAACAACCCCAGGGACCAGGGTAGAGTGGGGACTGACCTGTTGGAGAGCAGCACAGGAGAAAGGCACCTGGGGGTGCTGGTGGCCAGCAGGATGGCCAGGAGCCAGCAATGGGCCCTTGTGGCCAAGAAGGCTAATGGCATCCTGGGGTGGATCAGAAAGGGGATGGTTAGTAGATCAAGAGATGTTCTCCTGCTCTGCTCTGCCCTGGTGAGACCACATCTGGAATCTTGTGTCTAGGACAAGGGGCAATGGGTGTGAGCTGGAACAGAGGAGGTTCCTCCTGACACACACCTTTTCCAAATTTATAAACATTAATGCAAAGGTCGTTGTTAAAAATCCAGTAGTCCACATGGTGCCAGTGGAGAATGGATTTATTTAGATCACGAGCAGGAAATCACCATCAGAACTCATTTACCACTGGCACAAGCTAACATTTTATACGACTGTCTTAACAACAGAAGAGAATTAACACATGAAAACAGCATCAAAAAGTTTCAGTGGTTGCTAGGGAGCATCAAACATAAGACAAAACCTCATTTTAGTAGGGGAAGGAGTAAGAGTGAGGAGTAAGGATCATTTAGATGTGGTGTTGAGGGATCTGGTTTAAGGGTGAGCTTTGTAGAGTAGGGTTGATGGTTGGACTAAATGAGCCCAGGGGTCTTTTCCAACCTGAGTGATTCTGTGATCCCACCCTCTAAGAATCCAGCCTTAACTTTATAGCACAGACAATGAATCATCTCAAATGGCCGGTAATCTTCACAACTGTTTGCTGCATTATGCAACTTCATTTTCCTTGGGTAACCTGTAGGTGGAAGAGATCAAAAAGATGAAAATCGGTGACCCGCTTGATAGATCTACGGATCACGGTCCACAAAACCACAAGGCCCATTTGGAAAAGCTGCTGCAGTACTGTGAAACTGGAGTGAAAGAAGGAGCCACGCTGGTGTATGGAGGAAGACAAGTACGTAGACCAGGTAAAACACAGCCCAGAGGTGTTTGGAACTCTTACACTTTAAACAAATCCATCGTGATTGTTGAGTTTTGGAGCTTCTCCTATTAGGACAAGTTGTGCAGCTCAAGCATAAGGTATGAAATTGGATCAGATTCCAGTCTGTATCGGAATCTTTTGACTAGGAGACAGATCTGGGGGTGGTTGTGGAACAGAAGTTGAACAGGAGCTGTCAGTGTGCACTGGCAGCCCAGAGAGCCAGCTGTGTCCTGGGCTGCATCAACAGAAGCCGTGACAGTCAGTCGAGGGAGGGGATTCTTCCCCTCTACTCTGCACTGGTGGACCTGGAGTCCTGGGTCTCCAGTTCTGGAGTCCCCAACATCAGAAGGACACAGAGCTCCTGGAAGGAGAGCAACTCAAATGCTCAGAGGGCTGGAGCACCTCCCCTATGAGAAGTAACGAGGCTGGGGAAGAGGGAAAGTCTGATGAGGACAGGCTGAGCAAGCTCTGGTTGTTCATCCTGGAGAAGAGGAGGCTCCCAGGTGACCTTAGAGCAGCTTTGCAATCTCTGAAGGAAGGGGGCTACAAGAAAGCTGAGGAAGGGCTTTTTACAGGGTTGGTAGCAAGAGGGGAAAGGGTTCCAGACTTGAAGAGGGGAGACTGAGGTTGGACACGTGGAACAAAATCTTTGCTGTGAGGGTGGGGAGATGCTGGAACAGGTTGCCCGAGGAAGTTGTGGCTGCCCCATCCCTGGCAGTGTTGAAGGGCAGGTTGTCTGGGGCCCTGAGCAACCTGCTCTAGTGAAGGTGTCCCTGCCTCTGCAGGTGATCTGTAAGGTCCCTTCCAGCCCTGACCAATCTATGATTCTATGAGATGTGGTTAGGCTATAAAAGCACCCAAATCAAATGCCAAGAGAAAAAGAACAAGGCAGAGCACATCCAGCCCATTAAAAGTAAGTGGCAAAGTTCGACGTCAATTTTGCCCTCTCAGACTACCCACTGATGAAGATGTAGGTGAGCAGGATGATTTGTTTATAACATCAGGACAATTCTTGATGGACAGTGGTGAAATAGCTTTTGGATGGGTCTTCACGACAATCATGAGGTGGTCATTTGCCTCAGAATTCCCTGTGCTTCCACATCCATAAATCTTAGGCAGAATTGCTGCCCACTGCAGGTTTTTCGGTCTTTGGAATAGACAGATCTTTATGGCTACAGTCCATCTTCTGCTTAGTTGGCACTGAAGACAGTGATCGCTGAATCACAGACTGTTAGGGATTGGACCTTACCACCATGTACCGCTACCTAAAGGGTGGCTACCAAGAACATGGTGACCCCCTTTTCACAAGGAGTCCTATGGAAAAGACAAGGGGTGATGGGTGTAAGTTACTCCCAGGGAGATTCAGATTGGAGTCCAGAAGAAACTTCTTCACCATTAGAACAATTAACAATGGGAATCACCTTCTGAGAGAAGTGGTTGATCACCCTACAGTAGACAGTTTCAAGAACCAGCTTCACAAGCTGCTAGGACATCTAATTTAAACTGCATTTTTAGCTTGAAGGGTTGGATTAGATGATCCTTGAGCTCCTTTCCAACCTGCTGTTCTATGAATCTCCGTCTGTACTTCATTCTTATCGATGTTTCTAATTCAAGTCTCAAGGTACCTCTGCCCTCCAAGCACGGAACAGCACTGGCCTCAACAGTTCAAACCATGAAACATGTTTTCCACACTCAAATGATGCTCTGTTGTCTCTTTAGGTTTCTTCATGGAACCCACTGTTTTCACAGATGTTGAAGACCACATGTATATTGCCCAGGAAGAGTCCTTTGGTCCTGTGATGGTGATTTCTAAGTTTAAAAATGGGTACGTTCTCCTCTGGTGACTTCTCGATTTCACCCTCAGTGTGGAGATGACAGCATGCACTGCATGGTTTTGCTACATCTTATGAGACCAGTCCCTAAGAATCATAGAATCCTCTTGGCTGGAAAGGACCTCCAGGATCATCAAGTTCAGCCCTTATCCCAACAGCTCCCTAACCCCTAGACCATGGCCTCAAGCGCTCAAGCTACTAGTTTTTTTAAACACCTCCAAGGATAGGGACTCCACCACCTCCCTGGGCAGCCTGGTCCAGTGCCCAACCACTCTCTCAGCAAAGAACTTCTTCCTAAGATCCAGTCTAAACATCCTCTGACACAACTTGAGGCCATTTACCCTCATCTTTTCATTAGGAATTTGGGAGAAGAGACCAGCAGCAGCCTCGCTACAGCCTCCTTTGAGGTAGCTGGGGAGAGCAAAGAAGGTCTCCTCTCAGTCTCCTCTCCCTAGACTCAATAAACCCAGTTCCCTCAGCCACTCTTCACAAGGCCTGTTTGCCAGCCCTCTCCTCCGCCTTGTTGCCCTTCTCTGGCTCCACTCCAGCCCCTCAATGTCCTTATGGTCCTGTGGTGCCCAAAATGACCCAGTACTGAAGGTGCGGTCTCATGAGTGCAGAGCGCAGGGGCACCATCACCTCCCTCCTCCTGCTGGTTACCCTGTTCCTGATCCAGCCCAAGATGCTGTTGGGCTTCTTGGCCACCTGGGCACCCTGCTGTTCAGAGGGCTGTCAACCAACACCCCCAGGTCCTTTTGACCAGGCAGCTCTCCAGCCCCTCCTTCCCCAGCCTGTAGCTGCTGGAGGTTGTTGTGACTGACGCGCATATCACCTCTTAACAACGGCACCGCAGACAAGTGGAAATCAGTCTCTCAAGACTGAAAACGTGCAGCCTGCATTCCTAAATAAGAAAGACCACTAAGCTACCAGTGAAGAAAGCTTTGACAGACGATCTCATCAGTACTCACCAATATCTGCTTCGATCGCTCTGTACATTATCCCTTTGATGTGGACATCCCTGATTGAATCCTGCCAGGAAAAGCAACAGAGCAGTGAATCACAGACTGGAAGGGACCTCAGAAGATCATCCAGTCCAATCCCCCTGCCACAGCAGGATCCCCTAGATCCAGTCACACAGGAAGAACTGAAAGACCTCTTCAAGTATAAAAACCACAGCAATAATAAATGGTTTCTTTAAAGTCAAGAAGCCTCTGAATTACACTTTCAACTGAGTAGAAGTGCTGTCATATGTAATGATATTCATTAAATAGCAAATTAAACATTCAAATTTAATGACATTCAGTAAATTTATCTATTCAATGATTTAGTTATATATTAAAGATTAAGTCTAGGAGTAAGCCTCTCCCTCCAAGAAACCAACTTCACTCTTTTGGAAGGCACAAACCCCTGCAGCACGGGGGTTGTTTCACAGGACAACAGTGAAAGGGTGTTCAGAAGGGTGAGGCAAGGTGAAAGCCCTCTGCAGAAGTCCTCACAGATTTGCAGTGGCCTTTGGAGCAGAACACATTCCTTTCCCCTCGGAAAAAACAAGCCAACCCCAACAACCAAGCCCTTTCCAAATCAGACAGATGTGGTTTTAGATTCTGATCACTCCCAACTGCCTTGGTTATTTGAAAAGGGGATTTATCAGCAGAGGAAAGAAGTTGAATGGTTGAGCAAAGTAACCATAAGGTGCTCTGGAGGCACTTGGCAGCTCCCCTGAGAGAGCTCTGCACCAGACAGCTTCAGGACAGTGGAGCTGCCATGTTCCTGTGCGACTTGCTCTAGGTGATCCTGCTGTGGCAGGGGGATTGGACTAGATGATCTTTCAAGGTCCCTTCCGATCCCTAATCTCCAGTGATTCTGTGGTACTCACATAGAGAATGACCTAAAAATCTCCCTGAAAAAAAAAAAAAATCCCACTGCAGGGCTGCCCCATCCATTGCTGGCAGTGCTGAAGGGCAGGTTGGCTGGGGCCCCGAGTAACCTGCTCTACTGCAGGTGTGGGGCTGGAGCTGGATGAGCTTTAAGGTCCCTTCCAACCCTGGCCAGTCTGATTCCCATATCCTCCCCTCAAACTTACACAGAGCAGCAGTTTTGAGCACCAGACAAGTTTCAAATTATTCTGTTTCCTTACCAAGGTCTACCCTCATTTTACTCAGGTTCTTATGGTTCTGTACAATGATGACACAAAACCCTGAGGCTGAGGTATTTCACTGGCGCTGACACAATAGGTTGAAGCTTTCTGAAGTGATCAAAGAGATCACAGAATCATAGAGCAGTTTTGGCTGGAAGAGACTGTCAAGATCACCCAGTCCAGCCTTTTCACAGCCATAGCAGCACCACTAAACCTTGGCCCCCAATGCAACAGCCTCCTTTGTCTTCAACATCTCCAAGGATCGGGACTCAATGACCTCCCTGGGCAGCTCCTTCCAGTGTCTGACAGCCCTTGTAGTAAAGAAATCCCTCCTGACAGCCAACCTGAACCTCCCCTGGTGCAGCTTCAGGCCATTTCTCCTTGTCCTAGCACTGACCACTTGGGAGAACAGAACAACCCCCACCTCTCTACACCCTCCTTTCAAGTAGCTGTAGAGAGCAAGAAGGTCTCCCCTCCATCTCCTCTTCTCCAGGCTGAACAGCCCCAGATCCCTCAGCCATTCCTCACACAACAGAGGTTCCAAATCTGCACAAATACTGAGGTTTAGCTAAGTCTTCAAAGCTGGTACCTTGACATCTTTGTAGAGGTGAATAGGCTCATAGTCTATGTTGTTTTTCAGGAAATACTCGTTCACACAAGAAAGGAGTGTCATTTCTGGCAAGGAAAATATATCCATGAATTGCTTCATTGTATTGCCTTGTGAACTCTGCAGGAGCGAGAAAGAAGAGGAGAAAATGGTCAGGCATTTCTCAGGTTACAGCATTGTCATTGACAGTCACAGAGCGACTGAGGCTGGAGAAGCCCCCTGAGCCCAGCCAGCCCAGACCAGGACCTGACACCACCACAGCAGCTAAACCAGGGCACTCAGGGCCACAGCCAGACTGTCCTTCAACACCTTCAGGGATGGGGACCCCACCACTGCCCTGAGCAGTCCAGTCCAGGCTCTGATCACC
Source organism: Phoeniculus purpureus (assembly GCA_028565055.1). Taxonomy (NCBI): domain Eukaryota; kingdom Metazoa; phylum Chordata; class Aves; order Bucerotiformes; family Phoeniculidae; genus Phoeniculus; species Phoeniculus purpureus. The sequence goes on along the minus strand of JAOXOE010000256.1, from coordinate 68,872,009 downwards.
CTTTCCATGAGGAAGGGCTTCCTAACATCCAACCTAACCCTCCCTTCAGGCAGCTCCAGGCCCTGCCCTCATCCTGGCACTGGTTGCCTGGGAGAAGAGCCTGACCCCCACCCAACTACAACCTCCCTTCAGAGACTTGGAGAGAGGGAGAAGGTCCCCCCTGAGTCTCCTCTTCTCCAGGCTTAACACCCCCAGCTCCCTCAGCCTCTCCCCATCAGCCTTTCCCTCCAGTCCCTTCCCCAGCCTCGTTGCTCCTCTGGACCTGCTCCAGCTGCTCAATATCTTTCTTGAAATGAGGGTCCCAGCACTGCCCCCAGTACTCGAGGGGAGGCCACTCCCAGTGCCCAGTACAGGAGGAGAATGACATCCCCAGCCCTGCTGGCCACACTATTGCTGATCCAAGCCAGGATGCCGTTTGCCTTCCGGACCACCTGGGCACCCTGCTGGCTCCTGTTCATGTATTCAAAAAATAACTGCTAGAAAGAACAAGAACAACATGGAAACACTGCAACCCTCACCCCAGCAATATCCTCCCCCACCGCCCAGAAAAATCACTTGTGAATCCAAGAACATGAGGGGAAGGGGATTGGAAGGGACCTCACAAAGAATCATCCAGTCCAATCTCCCCACCACAGCAGGATCCCCTAGATCCAGTCATTAGGGATTGGAAGGGACCTCCAAAGATGATCCAGTCCAATCTCCCTACCACAGCAGGATCCCCTAGATCCAGTTGCACAGGGACATGGCCAGGGGGGTTTGAAAGGTCTCCAGACAAGGAGACTCCACAGAGCAGCGCTGCTTTACCTTTCCATAGAAGTCACTCATTTGTTCTAAGGGGACGTGGGACCCATCGTACATCGCAATGACTTCTTCATCTGGGACAACACTGAGGCCTCTGGAAAACATCATCAAAAAGTCAGACTGACGTTTTCAAGTAACTACAAGTGTGACAGATAAACGACTGGATCTCCCCTCGGAACACTTAATTCCCTAAGTCAAACCAGCATCTCTCTGCACAGAACCAGTAACACTTTAACAGGCTGACTCACGTGGAGCACATTCCAATTCCAAGTCCTTTTTTGCTTTCTTATAGGGGCAAAAGGTAATTAGCCTGCGCTGAAATTACGCCTCGGGGATTTGTAAGTGGTAGTTAGAGCTTCCAGCTTCTTAACACAAAGTAATTCCTCGCACCGCCTTTGTTTCATGCGGCGCTGATGCTGCGATAGGGTTTAAACCGGATTATTCCGCAGCGTGACCTTGAAGGCTGAAGGGACAGAGAAGCAGGCCAAGCCTTTACGTAAACAACAGTTCCATTGGGAAAGAAAAACGGACCCAACTCTTAAGGAAATAACTTCTTCCACATGGCACCTTCTGTCACCAGCATTTAAAAATCATAGAATCATGAGGGACTGGAAGTGACCTCGAAAGACCATCTAGTCCTATCCCCTGGCCACAGCAGGACAAACAGGGAAAGAAGGGCTGCAGCAAAAGCAGCACTGACAGTCGGTTGAGGGAGGGGATCCTCCCCCTCCAGTCTGCACTGGTGAGACCCCACCTAGAATCATAGAATCATCTGGAGCGCTGGGTTCTGTTGTTCCCCAACATCAGAATGAGACAGAGCTCCTGGAAGGTGTCCAAAGGAGAGCAACTCAAATGCTCAGAGAGCTGGAGCACCTCCTCTCTGAGGACAGGCTGAGCAAGTTGGGGTTGTTCAGCCTGGAGAAGAGGAGGCTCCCAAGTGACCTTTGAGCAGCTACCCAATCTCTGAAGGAAGAGGGCTACGAGAGAGCTGGAGAGGGCTTTTGACAGGGGTGGTAGCAAGAGGACAAGGGGAAAGGGTTCCAGACTTGAAGAGGGGAGACTGAGGTTGGACATGTGGAACAAGTTCTTTCCTGTGAGAGTGCTGAGATGCTGGAACAGGTTGCCCAAGGCAGTTGTGGCTGCCCTATCGCTGGCAGTGCTGAAGGCCAGGTTGTCAGGGGCCCTGAGTAACCTGCTCTAGTGAAGGTGTCTCTGCCTGTACAGGGGGGTTGGAACTGGGTGATCTTTAAGGTCCCTTTCAACCCTGACCATTCTATGATTGTAGGATTCAAACAGTCTGGACTGTATCTTTCATGAACTAGAAGTGACGTGGATTTTTAAAATTTGTTTTATTTTTAGAGGGAACAGAACTGTCACTCAGAGTAAAACTGTTTTCCAGGTGGAGCTCCAAGAGTTGCAGCTCAGAGGGGAGGTCAGGACCCTGGCAAAGGTGTAAAAAACCTTGTGAGGCTGAATTCTGCCTCAGTGGCTGAAGTTTCAGTGGGAATTGGATTATTTCTCACATCTTTCGTCAGCTCACACCACAGGAGGAGAGTTAGATGTTACAGTCCAGCGCAGTCACCATCCCTGAAGGAAGAGCATGAGCACAGGCAGCCTTCACAAACCCCAGCAGCCCTACTGAAGCACACAGAGCCTCCACCTCTGCCATTCAGGGCTGAAAAGTGTCTGTGCCTTTTACCCTCTCCAAATAGGAATTCAGCCTACTGCCTGGATGTATATAATTCCCTAGGGATGGGTTTAAAACCTCCTTCAGCACCAGCTTATCGTGTCAAGAATTTCTGACTGTTAAATTGGATGATGCCCTGACTATTAAACCATAGGATGCTCTATTAAATTGTAGGATGCCGACGCTCAGACCACGCTTACTCATACAAAATTAGGGGAATACTCTCGGAAACAAAGAACCTAAAGGGGCTTATCCATACAGGATTGAAGGATTTGAATGAAGGATTTGACCTTCCAACGTTACCTGTTCTATTTATACGCTGAATCAGCACCAAAGTCTATCAGGACTCAAAAATGAACCCAACACAAATGACTGTATGCAAGATCCTACAGAACACTTTTACAGAAAAGCACTGCAGGGTTTTCTGCACTAAATACACCTCGACAGGATACAGCTGGGGGGCAAAAAAAGGGTGTTATCTAAGAGCTGTGTTTCAACCACTTAAGAAATGTGTGAGTGTTTTGAAAGGGTCACCTCTCAGCCAGCCTAAGCTGAACAGGTAAATGCGTAGTTTGAAAGGGAAACTGGTTTTGTTCCCTAACTGTTGCCCTACCAAACCATTAACTAAGTGAAATGGATGAAATCCCTCACTGAAATCCATCACCACATTGTGGGGAGCTGTGCAGCCCTGCCAGCACCTTCAGGTTCCGGAGCTTTCAAGGATTAAGAAGAAAATAAATGTGGAAGGTGTCTTGTTTCAGTGCTGCTTACGCCTTCCACCAATATTTCACTGCTATCCCCCACATCAGCTCCAAAATCCTTTAATGCACTTTTTATCACCTTTCTTTACAGCCTGTAGCCACTTCAAACTATCTGCTTTTGGAGGCTGAAGGCTAACTGTAGGTGTCTTTTATCCCCCAGCCAAGCAGGCATCCGGCACTATTGGTGTCTAAACTGGGAATTCTTTGCTAAGCGATACACAGGAGGAGGAGATGCACAAGCAAACCCCCCAAAATCAGCTCCAGAGGTGACTCAGCAGCTTGTACTCACTGTATATTTTTTTCAGCGGCTTGCCAACATGATTAAAGCATTGGGACACAACAAAATGAAGGTGAGGATCCCTAAGACAGGAATCGTTCAGTCTGCCTGTCTGTAAAATGAGCTTCTGCCCCAAACGCTCATACCGACAGCTCCTGCCCTCAGACAGAGTGAGTCGGGTACTTATTCTTTAGGAAAACAAGTTTTAAGAGGAATTCCGCGATGAAAAGAAGGTGACGCTTCCGCCAGGCATTAATATCCATCCAAATCAAGTTTCCCCGTTGAGCCATGGGAAGCGAGGAAAAAAACGTGGGAGAGGAGGTGAAGTGGTTAAGCTGATGATTCAGCCTTTGCAATCAAATTTAGAGATAGAGAGATCAAAGCGTGAGCTGTTTAGAAAGATGTAAATCTGAACTCAGGAACAGGTGTGGATGAGCTTCTCGCCACCGAGAAAAAATGATTTCTTTATTACTTCAGTTTTCCTGTTCTACTCGGAGACCCATCTCTATCAGCATTTGTCTGCGTAAGGAGGTTTCTCAGTTCTCTCTGCAGCCACCGCTTTCTTTCCCTGCAGTTTTAAGCAGAGTTCTAAAAAATCTATCACTAATGATAACTCTTTCTCCTTCTGTTTCTCTCTGCCCCTCTCTGTTCTAAGTCTGGAAGACAAGTCTGGACCAATTTCTCCATCCTGCCTCTGGCAGCAGAATGCAGCATTTCAGATCCTCCACCGAGTCCCGGCTGCTTCAAAGGCAAAGCCCTACTTTCTTCCGTTAAGATCATAAGAAATATAGGGGGAGGGGGGTCAGCTCTGTTTGGACATAATTACACTTCATCAAAAGAAGCTTTCTTCATCTTCCATGCGTGAAAAGTCTGCAAGCAGTTAAGTCTGTCTCTTTTTTTGGGGGCTTTTTTCTTCCTTTTTTTTCCCTTTCTTTCTTTTTCTTTTTTTTTAAAATATAAAAATTGCTATTTGGGAAAGTGGCCAAAACTCAGAGAGCCAATATAGTACAAGAGTGCACACACCCTTTTGTTTGTCTTTGAAGTCTCTTAAATAAACACGTGGAGCGTTCAAAAAGCGCATTATCACTTTTTTGCCGTAGATTCTACCCAGATTGATCAGGAAAAAATAAATACAAATCTATTCCAAGCCTGCTCGATGCAAATTAAACGTCAGCCAGGCATCTGAGGAGGTTTGTGTGTTTGCATGTGCCTGTCATCGTGTCTGCTGAGGCTTGAGGTGGTCTATTTCATTTCCTATGCTTTCACAAAATGCATCTATCACAGTTGTTAAAGAAATTCATGGCTGAGGAGCTGTACATCACCTTGCAGCCCTTTCTCAGCACTACTGACAGGCTGATACACTAGTGAACTTTTCCCGTAAGGCAGCGGTAGTGACGGAGCCAGAGAACTTTCAGACCTAATCCATCAGCAGAATCATAAAGCAGCCTAGTTTTCTTTCTAAAAAAGAAAAGACAAATGGAAGACAGAGGGGTAACACCTTACCCTAAAGGGGCACTGAACTCCCTATTTATACTGCATCACCCTTGCAACAGCTATTCTGTCTTTCAAGCCATTATTATTGATACTTCTCAAGTTGTAAAATGATGAAGAGGGTTGTTGGCCAGCTCACTAACATGAAAAGTAGCCACTGGCTGACTGAGACCATCAAGGCCTCTGTCGTCGTATGGTTAACTTATTCTTTCAGATGAATATTCTTCCCTTCCTTCAGATTAATTGCACTGCTTTCTGAAGAATACTGCCATAAAATTAGCTTTATTGCTAATTTCCCAGCACAATTGTTTGGCCTCTGTCGCTTTGTTTTGCCCCATGCAGGGCTAGTTTCTAAAAAGAAAGAAGAATGATTTGAAATACATAAAGGAAAAAAATCCAAAGGTTGAAGCAGCGGCAGATACACCAAACCCCTCAAAAGACTCCTGTAGGGAACAGTGAAGTGCCAGCTTCCTCCCAGCTACCCTTTCAATCAGTCATTACCTACAATCTGAAAGCAGCTACAAGGCTCTTAAAAGGGTGATTCTTGCAGGTTTGTGATGATTACAGAGGCTTCCTACAAGCACAGTGCAGCTCCCAGATCACAGGAAGCTCCAGAATGGCTGGAAGACATTGACTGCACCCTACACCTTCAAAAGAAATAAACTGGAAGTCACCCTGTCGTTTAAAGGGAAGGTTAAGCTCAGTTCAAGCTCGAGCTTACCAGCAACTCATTAGAAGTCAAGTAGTTTACTAAAAAGAAAAGTCTTGTGGGTCACATGCTGCCGTTTGATTGTAAAGGGCAAGGAAGTCACTACAGGTTTCTACCAATAAGCTGTGGCCCTTAGAGAGTAAGACCTTAAAGAACATAACCTATAGCCCATGTGATATGCAAAATCCCCTTAATTATAGGGCTTCTGCACCAACTTCAGAAGCAGCTCTGTTGCTAAAGGGAATTCTCAGTCTCTCTTGCTGCCATGGCCTGAGATACACTCTCTGACACCACATAACCCAGCTCACAGATACCTCGCTTCCTTCTACCTTTGAAACAGGGTATCTTGTGAGTCGGTTTTCAAACCCTGCATCTCCTGAAAACACACAGAGCTGTGAAGAGTCAGAACAGCTTCAGAGAAGCTCTGGACTTGGCTTGCAAATAAACACTGCATTGAACCCTCCAAATGAAAGGTGGACAAGGATTGAATCTACAGATTAATCAGTATTTCATTGGAAGTTTGACAACATCTAAGACACCATTCTTGCTTCATTATGTAAAAGTCAGGGTCCTACCTCTTCCACTTCTGCCCACAAATCGTAAGTCATTAAATCTGGCCACCTGGTTCTTCATCACGGCCGAAGCGTTCCGCAGCTCTGCAGAGTAGTTCTCGTCATTCCCAGCCATGACCGTGACCACTGTTCCATCAGGCACTTCTCCTAAGGCCACCACCTGAGAAAAGGAGAAGACAACCGCAAGGCATGAAGCACCACTTTGAAGCCACGTGTCTCCAGCCCAGCTTTGCAGGCTGCCGTGCCCATCGCAAAGCTCTGCAGTGGAGAGTCATCGATTAGCTGAACACAGAACAAAGGGCTACATCAAACAGAGAAACATCTTGGATTGTCACTCTTTTTTGCAGCCTAATAGTGAGCTGCTTCTTTGCTAAGGTTTCTTCAGAAGCCTTCTCCATCCTTACGGAGAGGGTATCATTTAACGCTTCCTGCAGGCCAACTTTGTTCTTAGCAACCAGCGAGAAAACATGAGGCACTGCTTGTCTCCATAAATTATAGGCAGGATATTTGAAATGGAAAGTTAGAAACTACTGTTAGCAGCCTTATCACCCAGATTTGATGCTAAGTCTTTGCCGGTTGCACCCATCACCCTGACCTCAGAGCTCCTCAGACTTCAAAACCCTGATCTACCCATCCTAGGGGCATTAACAGGTAAACTTCTCCACCAATGGAGCAGGTTATGGCTGGAATTCAACCTCTTCAGGTGCAGTATCAAACAAAAGCTGCATTTCCTTGCAGGCATGAACGGTTGCACAGAGCTCACAAGAGTTGCGTGTGGTTAGAGCTGATACCTCCTCCCTCGAATTCCAGGATGGGTGAAGATATCAAAGTAGTTCTCCTTAGGTCTCAGCTAGCATCTGAGCCTCACTTCTGTGCTTCAGAGCTCCAGCATCTGATCAGATAAATCCCACAAGAGACAGCCACCGTCTACTAGTTTGAAAGCAGCAGGGATACCTACAGCGTTTCTGCTTTGAGACTTTTGGAACCAAACAGAAATGCTAAGTTACTGGGAAGAAAACATTTGTGTTTCTTCACCCGGGGTAAAAAAAAGATCCATAAAAGTATTGAGAAATTTAGAGAACAAAAAGAGATTCACGGGTATTGCCCGGCTGAGCCTGTGCTTGGAAAAGAACATTTATATTGCGATACTTGAAGTACAATCTTGGGTCTGTCCCCTCGCAGCTCCCACCAGTTTTCGTGGTCAGAGATGACTTTTTTATAGTATTTATTCAGAGTTAATTTATTCTGTCTCCTGAAACTCATGTTACATTTTGTCATAAGGCCGGCTCAAAATGGCTTTCCCATAAACGATCCCGTCTGTAACTAATAATTGCAGGTTGCGCTTTAATATTAATTAAGTGGAAAGAATGAGGAGTTCTGAACGTATAGGGAGAGCATTATGTGGCCCAGGGCGCTGCACTGTGTTTCTCTACAACAATAAAAACTTAATGACAAAGGTATTCAAAATGGGAAAATATTTCTATTACTGAAAATTACAGCTCGTCTTATTTAAAATAAATATCGACAGGAGAGAGGGAAGCGCAGCTGAAACCCTGTAGGAAAATGTTGTGGACTGGGGCTTTTCTGTTTTTCCATAAAACACCAGGTAGCACCAACCCCAAACCTGAGCTTTGCCACAGACTACTGTGAGGTCTTTGTCTATCAAGCACAGATACTGCTTTAAAGTGATATGAACCTCCCCAAACATAAAAATCACAGGAACCACCACTGTGGATAAGATCTGAGGTCCCACGAGCCCATGGGTCAGACAGGCTTCAAAGTGAGGTGTAAGGAACAACAAATACTGATCGAATGACAAATAATAATTGGCTACAAGAGATTACAGAGTCGACTCTACCCTTGACTAAACGGATGCTGGCTTCAGCTCTACTTACAGAGCATTCAACAGCTTGTGATGGACCATGCTGGCTCAGGACAGCCAGCAACACTTGGACAAGAGGCAGCAAAACCTCTGAAGAGCTCCCTGTCCCCACTGTTGTTCCTCAGAGTTTTTCTCCCTACCATTTCCATTTGTCAATGGCAGGTCTATCTGTCAGCTCAAGCATCACCCTGAACACGGAGCTGCCGGAGCCAAACACAAACATCTCTCCTACTTCAAAACATTTTCCCATTATTCATCTACCTGCGGGTTTTGCCTGTTAAAGGTGGGTTTTGCTTTCTTTTTTTAATGTTAACTAAAGCTCAAAAAAGGTCCACAAAGTCAGATGAAACCACAAAATACAGTGAAAACGACTCTTATGAGTTGAAAATTAATATTATATGGGTTGGTTGTTTTTTTTTTTTTTTTGCATAACAGAGTTCTGGGCTGCTTAGGCAACCTGTTTGCCCGGTTTCAACGTGGAATCATGGTTTCCAGTGGGATTTGAACTGGCCAAGGTTTTGTACCCTAAAGACGGAAGTCAGACGCATGAAGCAAAACTACAACAGCAGGTACTAAAGGTTTACACAGAGCAAAAGGGTTGATTTGAAGAGAGAAGCTGGTGCACATACTAAACAGATCCTCACAAATGCTGCTGTTCACCACTTGGACAACTTTTTCTTGCAAAACACTGAACTCCAACACGCTCTGAACTCAAAATCCAGTGCCTTGAGAGTGTCTTTTCCCAAAGGCTGCCAGAAGAGCATCTGATACTATTAAAAATATTTGAATGTTCTGTAACTTAAAACAGAATCACTGATTCACACTACTTTTTGTTTCAAAATATACATCTGGACTGGCAACTTGTGCAGCAGGTTTCAGCTTGAAGCTATTTAAACCAGCTGAGTTATAAACTCTGAAAACTGGGGTTTGGAGTGGAAACGCTGACAGACCCTGAACTACTGTGGTGCTACTGGGGAGAGGTTTCAGCCTCCACATCCTTTTAGTTTCTCATCCACCAAGGCCCTTTGAAGCTATCAGCATCACATATAAGCCACTTGCAGCAACTAACACAGCAATTTGGGTCTTTAGGGCATGTAAACCCTAATGATTCTGTGACCAAAAAAAGGGCCAGATGCTGGCAATTCCACTCAACTAAAAAGCCCTGCTGGTTGCTGAGAAATTAAAACGATTTGAAGAACCCGCCTGGATATGTTCCTGTGCAACTTGGTGATCCTGCTCTGGCAGGAAGATTGGACTACATGATCTTTCGAGGTCCATTCCAATCTCTAATGTTCTGTGATTCTGCAATTCTCTGAATATTTCTTTCCTTTACACTGAAGCATCACCAGAAGGTTAGAGCTGTAGCAGCAGATACTCGCCCACTACTCTTCCCCACAAAACCAGTTTGTATCCTATTAGCGCAGAGCGTGTGTAAATACCAAGCCTTCAAATTCAAACCCGATACCAAGCCAACGTTCTTTCAAAAAATCATAATCAAACCCAGCGCTGTTTAGCACACACTTCCTCTCCTACATATGATTTATATCTCTTTTATTATTTCTCTTTTCTTTTTTTAAATTAAACCAGTGCTACACCCAGAGCACTTTTTAACCAGAGATCTTATGCCGGAGAATTATGACACACTTAACACACCACTCCAAACATTATCATCGACGTGTTATTTATTGCCAATACAACTTCAAAAAGTGTGTTGTCTGTGAGCGATTTCACTTTCAAGTCGCTGTTCAGCCAAAATGTAGCCTAAATCTGTCTTTTGTTGGGGTCCTTTTCAGAGCTAACTCACACTCTGTTACAGCACAGGCGGGTGTTTTGGTCTATGGACTAACATTCCCGGACAGCTGCATGCGAGTTACATCTGAAAAATGAAATGTTATTTCTTTTTAAAGTGGTCTGAAATGATTTTGAATCAGTTAAGACGTAAATAAGGGCTTGGGTGAGATTCGGTGTATTCAAAAATGTATGAACTGAAAAAAAAAATCCCCATGGAAAGAGATGAACACACAGTGGAAGGGTATCAAATACAGGACCCAACACAAGACATGCTTTTAAAAATTAGATATAAAAATATAATATTTTATCTATAATATTATATTAATTAGCTAAAATTATTATTATATATAGTATTATATATTTATTATATATTATCTACATTAATATGTGTTGATATACTTTATATTCCTAGATACAGATATAG
>JAOXOE010000256.1:68792426-68860367 GCA_028565055.1 Phoeniculus purpureus | reverse complement strand
GGTTCCACCTCAACACAAGGGGGAACTTCTTTACTGTGAGGGTCACAGAGCACTGGAACAGGCTCCCCAGGGGGGTCATGGAGTTTCCTTCTCCAGGGACTTTCAAGGCCCGCCTGGATATGTTCCTCTGTGATCTGTGTTGGATAGTTTTGTCCTGCTGCAGCAGGGGGGTTGGACTCGATGATCTCTTTGGGTCCCTTCCAACCCCTAACATCCTATGATCCTATGAAATAAGACACAGCTTTCACTGCATCTAGAGACGAAGAGTCACCTTGTAGCAGTGTAACATTCCCTAGCATTGGCTTTTTGTGACCAGCCTAACCCAGACTAACTCTGACTTTGAGCCTATTGTCAAGTGGCCTGGAGCCTGCCAGCAGAGAAGCGATGGTGATACAGTGTATTGATTTTCTCAGTCTTTTATTTTACTGGGAGATTGGTGTAACTGGTTGCTTAGCATGTCTGCCATCACCCATGAATTTACAGCACCCTCTTTTCCATTTCTAGTGCTGCAGTTATTTTCTGGGCTTACTGGCTCTATCAGGATGTTTTCTTATGGCTTGTGATTAGGTTGAATTCCCACCAGTGCTCAAAGGTGATTAAACTATTCCTTTCCAAAGATCACAGCCAATATATGATAGGCCCTGCTGCTGATACTGCAGTTTTAGCCAGTAATCATTTCATGCAAATGCAGCTGTGCTGGGAAGGGAGGAATGGCAGAACCTCAGGTCTTTTAAAGCAAGTGAACGATGTGTCTGTACTGTTATGGCCCTCCTTGATCTCTTATGGACTTAGAAATCACAAATTCCATTCCATTCTTTATGGAACAATTGTTCCAACAACAGAGTTGGGGTGTGCTACTTCGTAGTAATCTCAGGTTCAGTTTTGAGGACAATCTTTAAAGCAAAGCATCTGAGAAGTGACTTGGATCCAGTTTTCCTACGTGGGGTGTGATAAGACTACAGCTCACTCTATGTTCGTCAAACCATGAGGATTAAAGTGGATCTCTGAGCCACACTTGGCAGTGTGTGCCATCATAGTAGAAATTCCTTAAGATGTGAGGCGGCTTCTCCAATACAGAGGGGACTGAATTTTAACCATTAGGCTTATGCAGTGTCATGACTCTTTTGTGTGGGTAACTGACTTGTTCTTTTCTGTTTGTTTACGGGAATGATGCAGATCCCAGGAAAGTTGAACTCTCCATGCATTTTCACATAGCACACATGTTGTGCTGGAGGAAGATCTGTTTAATTTTAGGCGAGACTGGATCCTATTTATTATCATTTTCTACTCACTAGGGAAGTTATTTTCCTTATTATTTCTCTTTCATATTTTTCTGTAGTCCTGTGAGATATGTATGGTCTGAAATTTACAAGTAGTTAACTGTCCCAGAGAATGAAGGTGTCTCACTGTGTTTTATCAGAGTAAATGGGTGTTCTGTTGATGCTCTAAATATTTCACTTACAGTAATGTGAAATGCTTCTTTTCCAGAGAGAAGTATAATCCAAGTCACAATCGTGCTCAAAGTAAATGTTGCTCTACAGACTGATGTCTTAATCTATGCATACAAGCTCCAATTGCACAAACTACTACCTCTTATGTGGTAACGTATCATAAGGTCAGAGTGAGTGTCTCTGGATATTCAGTTTGGGTTTAATTCACAGGTTGTGACTTATTGCAAAAACGTGGACTGGGGTCAGGTTCTTTGGAACTGATGCTGTTCACGGGTGCTCTGATTCCGCTGAAGATAGCAGGGGATATATCATACTTCACGTCATGTTGTGGTTTCAGGGGAGGTTTTGTTACAGGCGTTCCAATGATATTCTCATTCAGAGCACGTATCTAATTTCAAGCAGGCTGTGCTAGTCTAGTGCCATTAGACATATTGTTTGCACAGTTGGTAGAATTTTGAGGAGTGTTGAAAGTAACAAGTGGGTTCACTTGTATCTTTAAATTGCCAGGGAAACACAATGGTGCAATCAATTTTTCCTGTGACATTGCCATCCTAAGCCAGCTTTGTTGAAAAGATGTAGCTTCAACATGTGAAGCATCGATGACTTTAGCTATTTTCTATCACACTTACAGCAAGTAGCAGCTCACCATTTGTGTTTTACAGCAACTGAAACAATTCAGTGCACAGTGAATCGCAATCTTGAAGTTTTCTGTCCACCTGAGCAGTAGCAGCACCTTCGCCAAGGTAGAAGGATTGACTGTGGGACTTGGAATCTTCCAGGAACAAAAGAAGGCAAACCAGTGAGATGTCATGGGGAAAGAACAGCAGTATCCAGTGAGCATTTGAAAAGTACATACCCCATCTTTATAAGCAAAGGGTTCTGTTGTTACTAATCTGTCTAGAAGCATTTGGGCCAATAGCTCTGTGCAGTGATTTGGGAATGCTCAGTCAAGGTACCTGAGCACACACACTCAAGAGGGGTTTTCGTTTCTGAACTGGCAATGAGTGATTCAGAAAAAACAATAACCCTGATTTCTGTTTTCTTTTTAATTGTATTTGTTTAAATATTTTATCTTGTTGGCAGTAGCCAAATTCTTTGCCATATACCGAATGCATGTCAGGGTTGGTGTTTTTTAAATTTCAGCAGCTCTTGAGATCGGAGTAAATGGTTCAAGGGCTCATGCTGCTGATAGTGTCCACAGAAAATAGTCTGTTTCTGCTGCCAGATTTACTGAGATTGTGAGGAAATTTCAAACAAATTATTTGTATTTTTGTATTTATTGCTTATCTAATTTTATAATTTATTTGTTCTAGGAATCGCTTTAGCCCATCTGTGTTACAAGTCTCAAGAAGACAGATCAAAAATCTCCCACCTTCCAGTGTAAGGAGAGACTGGGGGGGCAGCTGAAGTAGTGAATGTTCTGTTCACAGATTTTTTCCCGTCCTTGCCCTGTCATTGCCCTCTGGGGTGTTGTGTGTTTCTCAGTGTATCAGTCAGTAGCTTGTTGCTCCTCACATTTACTCTAAGAGCACAGCCCATTTTGTAACATCTGTCAAACTACAAAGGAGAAAATGGAGCTTTTAACTATAGCTGATGCCATATCTTATTCATAACTTCTAGAGGCGCTGGAATCCAGGCAATCGTATTTTATTTTGCAGTATGGGGAGAATTGAAGGCTGTGATGACCATTTCCCTCATTATTTTCTCTGTTTCCTTTTCCCACACATTTAAAAAAGGTTTCTTGATCCTCACTAGGTGATTTTTGTTTCCAGACCTGTACTCAGTGGCTTCTAGGAGTCTAACAGCTATACTAGAAACTGAAAATACATGATGAAGGCTTGGAAACCTAAAGCACTGGTTCAGCACACGGCACAATCTGTCTTTCAGTGAGTTAGTTTTCAGAGTCTTTAATCCAATAACTGAGAGTTTCATTGGCATGGTTACACAAAGGACTTGAGAGCTGGTCATTTTCAAAGCGCTTAATACATATATGTTTTTAAATGAGTTAATTCATCTCTGTAAATGCCAAAAAGTACATGATTTTGGCAGTGCCACAGGAAACTCAGCTGCTTTTCCACTTTGTTGTTAGTTCATATCTTTTCTTTTGCCACCAAGAGAGCAGAGAAACCATATTCTCTCCTTTAGAAAAAGCTTTGTTTAGGGGATAAAAATGCAGAACCAGCCTGCAGGAGCATCTTCTCTTTCAGCATCCTTTGAAGCTGACTCGTGGTTTAGCTTTTTGTTTTTCCTCAACAGGTGATCTCCACACAGAAGAATCCCTCTAAGCAAGCTTATTCCACTTGCTCTGAATTATCTGACCAGCACAACTCCATTATACAAAAGTTCACATAGAGCAAGAATTTTTAGTCCTGAAAACCTCCCATCAGTCAGGAAATCAGAATGAATGTATACATCTTCTGCTCTGAAATTTCAAAGGAATAGATTTGGGTAAGAATATGCTTTTGAATGCACAGTGTCATTCTAGCTATCTCACATTACAGCTTGCTGTCTACAGCCTTTGTGACCCATAACAATGTTTGAATATGCTGGGACTCCTGTGGCCTAACTACCTATTATAAATCTCATGCTTAAAACCTTGTCATCTGAACTGCTGTAGACACAAAATATTTATAGAGTCAGGATACACTGTCATCCCTCTTAGTAGAGAAGTATACTTCATGGCACAGGTGCTGCTAAGGATAAATCAGATGCAACTTCAATGCTGAAACCACATTCCGGTGGTCACTAATAAATACCTGCCATCTGCTTCGCTGTATGTGCACAGCCTACATTTCATTTTCTTTCCAAACACTTTAACTTATTTAACTGCTGGAGACTAATTTTTTCACCTATTATTTATCTCCCTTTGTATATTTTCTCAATTATTGGTCTTGTGCTTGTGTCCAACAGAGGGTTTGACCTCTTTTTCGTTGAGGTGTGATTGCCGGAAGGACTCTTTTGTCATAGTGGCTTCTTAATACATTTAACATTTAATGAAAAAGTAATCATTAAAACTAAGTCTAACCCTTGATTGCAGTAAAAATCTCCTTTCGTGAACTTAGGAACTGAAAATATGAAGTAGACATATATTTTTGTCTGAGACATATGAGGTTCCACATAAATATGAGAAGGAACTTCTTCACAGTGAGGGTGACAGAGCACTGGAACAGGCTGCCCAAGGGGGTTGTGGAGTCTCCTTCTCTGGAGACATTTAAAACCCACCTGGGTATGTTCCCGTGTGACTTGGTCTAGGTGATCCTGCTGTGGTAGAGGGATTTGACTAGATGATCTTTTGAGGTCGCTTCCAATCCCTAACGTTCTGTGATTCTGTGTAGGTATTTCACTTACCTGTGTGTTTGTGGGTATTGTATTTAAAGGGTCCAGGTCACCTACTGCTCCAGCTGTTCTGCATCTAACATTGTCAAAACCAGAGCTGATTCCTAATAAATGCTGGAAACAAGCAGTAGGTATCAAACCTGTTTAACCTGCCACCTGCAATAACTAAGTACCTTATAATACAGCAGGTCAGATTTAAGCATAGAGCATTTACATAAATTAAAGAGGTGGTATTGATTAGTAAAGCTCACCTGATATATGAATTACCTTTAAGGTATTTTGGTTTTATTTTTTATTATTTTGAAAATATTTTATTAGTGTCAGCTACGGGCCTTGCAAATCACCTTCAAGGAAAATCTAAAGCACAGTCTCAAAGGTATGGCACTGCCAAGATTCCAAGATCTGTTAGTTTGCATAAGTGCATCGCGTATATTCAGAATAAGAACATTTACAGCTGTGCTTATGTATGAAATGAAAGAACAGCCAATGCTCCCCTCCCCCCCAATTCGGCTAGATTTAGTGTTACACTTTCATATCTGATTTTGGGGATTTAAATGGTTTGCTTGCTTGGCTTTCTTTTGTTTTAAACTTGATGTGTCCCTGTGGACAGTCACTCACAGCCAGTGAATGCAGTGTTTTTGGTAATAATAATGATGAATCAGTCAATATACGAAGGACTGAAGAGACTCTGTAAAGAGTAAATCCATTTGTTTGTAAGCTAAATGGCTGGTAAGCTGGAGTGTCAAAGCAGAAATGGTTGAAGGTGCATTTTTCTATTCTCCTTTAATACACCATTGATATACACTTAGTCTTTATATTGATAAGATTTTGTGAGGTCATTCCAGTGGTCCCTGGCAATGTGAGATTGGACTATAGATGACTTACTGACTGAACATTTTATGTGTGAGCAGTAGAAATACTTCTAAAGCAAAAATGTCCTCATTTTGTTCATATACTTGCTGTGAATATACATGTTGTTGAAATGTGTAGTCCTGGTTAACTAAAAACGCTCGGAGGTGTAACTGGACAAAGATTTACTGCAGAATTGATGTAAGTTCTGAATGATGAGGACTGTGAATGGTGTGTGACATTGTCACTGTTTTGAGGAATGCTTTCTGCAGAGATGATAGAAGTTTGGCCAAATCAACATTAAATGGGATATCTCTTAATACCTGATTAAGCCTGTGAAAGGTCTGCATAGAGATTGTTCTTGGCTAAGAAATTCTGTAGTAAAAAAATGTAGTAAACAAACCTATTTGTTTCAAAGACACTGCTAGGGAAGAAGGAGTTTCTGAATCTTTTCTTCCCCTTCATATGTATTTGCTTTGAATAGTTGTGATCTGTGGTAAAATTGGATCAAGTTTTCAGAGTTTACAAAATAGAATGAGAGAAATAAGGATCTTAAATGTGAATATTGTGCCTCACTTTTCCATCTGGATGGAGAGAAATCAGAGTGCCTTTTTTACCTCTAAATTCTGCATCCTTTTTTTGAGTCAGGTATTGTATTCAGCTTAACAGTCACTAGTCTCTGCCTCCTATTGTTTATGACCTGCTGTGCCACTTAGATTCTAACAAGTCAGTGAGCCCAGATGAGATCCATCTCAGGGTACTTAAGGAGTTGGAGCAAGAGCTAGCTAGGCCACTCTCCATCATTTATCACCAGTCCTGGATAACCAGCGAGGTCCCAGATGACTGGAGGTTGACCAGTGTGGTGCCCATCCACAGGAAGGGCCAGAAGGAGGATCCAGGGAACTATAGACCTGTCAGCCTGACCTCAGTGGCTGGCAAGGTTATGGAGCAGATAATCCTGAGTGCCATTGAGCAGCAGGTACAAGGCAACCAGGGGATCTGGCATAGCCAGCATGGGTTTAAGAAAGGAAGGTCCTGCCTAACCAATCTGAGCTCTTTCTGTGGCTGGGTGACCTACCAAGTGGATGAGGGGAAGGCTGTGGGTGTGGTCTACTTAGACTGCAGCAAAGCCTTTGACACAATCTCCCACAGCATCCTCCTGGAAAAGCTGGCGGTCCCTGTGGCTTGGATGGGTGCACCCTCTGCTGGGTTTAAAACTGTCTGGGTGACTGGAGGCAGAGAGTGGTTGTGGGGTGCTGCATCCAGTTTGTGTCCAGTGAGCAGTTCTGTCTCCCAGGGCTCAGTACTGGGACCAGTTCTATTGAACATCTTTATTGATGTTCTGGATGAGGGAGTTGAATCTACCCTTAGGAAGTTTGCAGATGATGCCAAGTTGGGGGGAGTGTCAATCTGCTGGAGGGGAGGAGGATGCTGCAGAGAGATCTAGACAGACTGGGTCAATGGGCAGAGGGATGAGGTTTATCCAGGTCAAGTGCAGGGTCTTACATTTTGGCCACAATAACCCCCTGCAGCTCCAGACTGGTGGATGAGTGGCTGGAGAGCGGCCTGGCAGAGAGAGACCTGGGAGTACTGGTTGACAATTGGTTGAACAGGAGCCAGTAGTATGCCCAGGTGGCACAAAAGGTCAATGGCATCCTGGCTTGTATCGAGAGTAATGTGACCAGCAGGACTAGAGACGTAATTCTCCCTCTGTTCTTGGCACTGGTGAGGCCCCACCTGAAGTACTGGGGGCAGTTTTCTCAAGAAAGAGATTGAAAGGCTGGAGCAGGTCCAGAGGAGCAATGAGGCTGATGAAGGGACTGGAAGGAAAGTCTGGTCAGGAGAGGCTGAAGGAGATGAGGTTGTTTAGCCTGAAGAAGAGGACACTCTCTATAACTACCTGAAGGGAAGTTGTAGACAGGTGGGGGTCGGGCTCTTCTCCCAGGCAACTCGTGGTAGGATGAGAGGGCAGAGCCTGAAGCTGTGCCAGGGGAGGTTTAGGTTAGATGTTAGGAAGCCTTTCGTCCCAGAAAGGGTGATCAGACCCTTGGACTTGACTGCCCAGGGCAGTGGTGGAGTCTCCATCCCTGGATATGTTTAAGAAAAGACTGTATGAGGCACTTAGTGTCTAGGTCTAGGTTGTGGTGATGGTAGGTCATAAACTGGACTTGATGATCTTAGAAGTCTTTTCCAGCCTCAATAATTCTGTGATTCTGTGCAATTTTGATCTGTTTCTTAGTTTACAGATAATGATTTATATTTTATATAGATGTGTCTTCCCTTCTCCTATCATTCTATTTTAGGTAAAAACAATAAAAGAGCATATTACATTGTGTGTCATGTTGCTCACTAAGTTTTTAGACAAGAAAAAGCATTTTAATTTTAAATGGATCTTCCTGAAACAAACTGCTCAATTTTTCTTAAAATGAATATTGTGATTTTTATGCAGACAAACTTTCAAGCTCTTCATGTCTGGACTGATGTTTGTGTTCTCCCTTTGAGTAAGTAAGTATTGTTAGGGTTTTCTTTATATTAATAATGTTTACCAGGGCGTAGTCCCATCTATTCTGAGTGTTAATTGATGGCATATTTCAATTTTCGTGTCATCTCATGGGGTTTGTCAAGGACAGACAATAACAACTCAGAAATGAAGGACCATGAAATGTGTCTTAGCTGAGGAAACAATGTCTTCCCTCACAGCAGGCTTTCTAGTATATTAGAAAAAGGCTTGGCATTAGGAAACTCCCTTCAGTAATTTAGTAATTCAAACCAATGACACTCCTGCCACAAATATGTGTTGCTGATGTACTGTCATTCAAGCCCCCTAGTTCTCCCTTTTAATCCTGAGGGTTCAAGTCTGTGCTTCTATGAGACTTGGGAAACACTTCTGAAAGTTTACAGAACATTTCACAGATGAGTAATGCTTTTACACATGAAGCTTTGAATGGGCAAAGTACTAGTGTTATTCAACTGGACTGAAAAGTCCCCAAGAACTGGCTGCTTTCTGCAGTTCTCTACCACCAAGAGGAAAAACAACTGAGTCAGTAGAGAACTTTTGCTGCCTCCAGCCCTTTAAAAAGAGGATCCTTTTGAACAAGAATGAAATACAGAAATGTGCTTGTTTCTCTAAAGAGAACAGTGATGTGAACAGAGAGTGTCCAGGGGCTGGGAAAAACCAGCTCTCATACTCCCGTTTCCTCTTTCTTGCAGTTGCAGATCTGAAAAGTGAAAACAAAATCTCTTGGACCTACACATGTCCCCAGGCAGAAGAAGCAGGAAGGCCTGAGGAACGGTAGTGTCAGGTCCATCTGCCCCAGGTCTAGTGGGTATTCATCATGCTACCTCATCCTAAACCATCACAACCACTACTATAAGAAGAAGAGGGAGCATGAAGGGGACCTAAAGACAGGTATGAGACTGGGGAGCAGAAGGCAACATCTTGTTTCCCATTTTAAGCTGTCTGAGATGGTAATTGCACTAAAGGTGGGAAGCCAAAATCTCAGTGATTCAGGTGAAACTTGCATTCACTCACAAGTTTATCTGTACGTTGAAAGGTTTCTAATGAATGTCTTTGGGTTAGGCAATAATGAAATGCTATTCCAGCTACCAGATACTTGATCTGAACTAATTGCTATCCAGCTTCAAAGCAGAAAGGAACCCCCTTAAAGCTCGGTTCTCCATCAGTGTGCCACTTTTTGTCTTCTTTTGGTGGAAGTGGAGGTTTCTGAGACACTCTAGGAGAGCAAAAGTCAACACTGCATGGAGGATTTATGTCCACTGAAAACCGGGGTCTGTTGAATCAATTACATGTGCACATGTCACTCCAGATTGGGTTATGTTGCTTTTCCATGCAAAATTCTGGTTCTTGCAAAGTGCTTCCAATTTCAATGTGTAATGTGTTTCAGTTCTGTAATCTGAAGGTGCATAGTTGCTATTATCTTGTATTTATACAGTGGAGATCCTGGGCAGCCAGATATGTGAGACTAGTGGCAATTGGGCAAACTTTCTTAAAGGAATTTGAGTTTCTGTGTAGTTTTGAAGAGTCTTCCTTTTTCCATCCTGTGAGCAGTTGTATACATACAATACCCTGCCCACGGCCTCTTTTCCAGCCCCCACTGGGTTGTCAGCTCCTGCCCCAGTGACACCACAGTAGGGCTGGTCTCCCCCTGGACATGAGCATGGCTGAACCAGGCCCACATTCCTGCCTGGCGTCAGCCCATCGTTGTCCCCAGGATGATTCTTGATTCTTGGGTCTGGGGCTACCACTGTCTTTCCAGGTCCTGGCTAGATCCCTATGGAGCCTTCACTGCTCCTAGTCTCTGACCCCATGTGACCCACAAGCCTTTGTGGAACCCTGACAATGGGAATTAACAACATATTAATTTAAAAAAAAATGAGACTTTTCCCTAACTAAACATTTACCAGATGGAAACCTTTTCTTCCAATTCAGTGCTCCCATTTGCAAGACTTTTGTCCTCCCTGGCAATTTGCATTCAGCTCAATAGCACAAAGCAAGTTGTGAGTCAGCTGCCACGCTCTGAATCATCAAAATACTTCTGTATTAGCAGACATTCAAACCAACATCGTGTTCTGCTGGGAAGAGTAAAGCAAGTTTAAAGCATCCTTGTAACTCAGTGGTGTGTGTAGGAAGCACCGTGGCGTGGTGTAACAGGAAGAGCAGCCTGGAATTGATCCTGCCAGTTTTTCCTGGGGAAAACTGCCAGAGACTGGAGCTGTTAAGTCAATGTTGCATTTTAATGAAATTCCTGGCACATCTAATGCTAAAAGTCCCCCGAAGGGAAAATATTGTAAATCCTGCTGGTAGTGCTAGAAGTGAAGCTCATAGGTTGAGAAGGAGCTTGTTGCTTCTAGCATTTGTTGGGATCTGGAGAGCAACACTGCTTCTTGTCCCGGGGGTTAGCCCCAGGGAAGTGCAGCCTGGAGCTGCCACAGAGTCCCATGGTGCAGGGGATGTTTACTATGACTGAGCCCTGGATGTGAGCAGGGACACAAGGTTGCATGATGGAGCCACTGCATGGCAACTTGTGTCAGTAGATAGTATAATGAAGGAAATGAACTGTGAGTAGATAAGGGAATATACAAGCCAGGTGGCTTGTGGGACTTGCGTATTTCAGTGTGGAGCAGTACGTGATGAATTTCATGACTGTGCAGCAGTTGACAAAATGTTTATACTGAGATATAAGATTATTCTTCAAAGACTCTTCATAGGCATCAGTCAGTTAGGGAAAACACTGTTTTTACTTTCCTTATGTGTTTTAAAACTGGGTTTCAAACATGATATCTGGGTATTTGCACTTGGGCAATATAGGCAACTACACTAGTGCAGTATCTGCTGCATGTGTTTCATAATGGTGTGTTTACCACTTGAGACTGCTGCACACTGTAACACTAAGTCCATAATGGAATTTGTGTGTTCTGTGTGTGGTCTGTGGTGTGCCCCATGTGGACTGCATTTCCAGCTTGATATAGTCTTGATATAGCCAAGGCTTCTCACTTGGGCGTTTCACTCAATCTGGAGAACTGAGATAGATCTGCCAGTTTGTTTTGGTGAATCTCCCTGTCTGTGTTCTTGATGCTTCTGTGAAATTCTCCTGCTTTGAAAAAATAACATATTTAGTTAATTTTTTTATTTTTCAAAAAAAGATGTGCAGTTAATTAGGAGTGGACTCTCTTTGCAGTTATCACTGCCTACTGTACAGCTCGGACTTAACAAGAAGATAATTTTTCTGATATAGATAAACTAATGAAGTGCCTTATGACAAGCTGCATGTTCAGCCTTTCTGCTTTTCATACTGTATGGAGTTGATTCAGCTGAGAAGAATTTGTTTTGGCCTAATGGATAAACACATATTTAAGAAATTGAGAAGAATTTAGAGAATCCATGTAGTAGGTCATAACAGTAGCTTAGGATCTTTTCTGCACGTACAGCAAGGTCATTGCACAATCAGTTAAAAAAGCTCTTATTTGAAGCAGGCATCTTGGTTGCTTGTGTAAGACCCACTTGTAAGATATTTCATCCAGTCTTTCTAAAGCCGCTGTCACTGTTAGCCTATATCTAGACTCCTCATTGTGAAATTATTATCTGAGTTCTTGAAAGTCTTTCTGTGTAGCAGTTTAACTTCAGATTGCTGAGAATTCCTGGTGTGCATTAGCGTTACACGTAATTGCATAGTTTTAAATCTGTACAATAAAATGCAACTTCAGAAAAATTTTGATATAAGTTCTCCATTAGAGCTGAATTATCTTGCATGAATATTTCAATCTTTCAGTAATTTTACCATAAAACTTCTTGTAATCACTCTCTGTAAATTTTGCCCTTGAATCCTCAAAATCATGAGGAGGATAAGTTTGTTTGTAGACACTTACAAAACAGTCAAATTATCTCAATCAAGTTTTGAATTAATGATTCTACCAAAAGTACCAAGGGGAAGTTTAGATCAAAGAATCCTGGTTTTTTTTTTCCTTTGGAAAAAGCCATCTTTCTGTTCCTGTTGGTTGTGAGAGTAGGTGGTTAAATTAAGTGCCTAATCTGGAGAGTGCTAATAATCTCCATGGTATGTAGGTATATGTATGTGCATTGTGTAAGTTGTAGCCTATGCAGTATTATCTCTTCTCTGTTGGAGGCTCTCCCTGGTATATAACTTTCCTGGAGGATTCTACTACAAGGAAAAAAAAGCACTGTTGTTCCTCACAGATTGGGACAACCCCACTTCTGTCAACTCTTTGTCATGGAGTGGGACAGCTCAGCTACATTTCTCTCCTTCCAGAGTAGGCAACCAAACAGTTTTACTAAAAGTAAGAGGTTGCTTGCTTATGGAAGAAAAATTTACTTTAGAGAGATGATTTTACAATCTTAAGTCTGTATGTTATATGTCTTCAAAAACTCCTTTGGATGGGATTCTTCTGGGATAAAGGAAAAGAACAGGATTAGTGTGCAGTCCTCTGGCAAGCACAGAACACTTTGATGCTTGGTGTTGCCTTTGTCTTCTAAAGAAAAAGCCATAAACCTGTTTTTCTTCGTCTTTGATTGTTTTAATTTTATAGGGGTTTTTTTTGTTTGTTTGTGTTTATTTATTTACTACCTCCACACTCCAGAATAAGAGTTGATTCTCAAATTATACCTTATCTTTTAGAGTTTTAAAGGTAAGACATGGAAAAGTTGTCTTGAAAGAACATTTACTTACATGTTGGCTACCTACATAGCCCTCTTTAGAGAAGTCCCTCTTTAGAAGTCTTCTGTTTAGAAGCAGAGAAACTCAAGTGAGAACAAACCACTTGTAAGAGTGGGAAAGTCTGTGACAGAGTACTTATGATCACATCAGTAGAGTTCAGACACCGTGAGACTGCTCTGTACTGTGAATCAGAGGGGTTTTGATTTGTAAATAGAAATGATTAAGAAATTCCTTTTGAAAGCTCTGTTCTGGTCAAAGTCAAACCAGTTACATAGATTTATGCTTTAAAGGCCCAGCTGCTCAGCCTAAATCTTCAGCCTTTTGACCACTCCTGACTTAATGTAGTCAGCAAAAACTGCCCACATTTTTCACACACAGTAGGATCACAGAATCATCTGGTTGGAAAAGACCCCTGGGATTATTGAGTCCAACCATCTACCCTACCTTACAAGTTCACCCCTAAACCAGATCCCTCAACACCTCATCCAAATGATCCTTAAACACATCCAGGGATGGCGACCAAACCATCTCCCTGGGAAGCCCGTTCCAGCGCCTGACCACCCTTTCTGTGAAAAAATTTTTCCTAATGTCAAGTCTAAACCTACTCTGTTGCAGCTTGAACCCACTCCTTCGTGTTCTAACTGTTTGTGAGAAGAGACCAGCACCAACATCTCCACAATGAGAGGTTCATAGAATCATAAAATAGTTTCAGCTGGAAGACACCTTCAAGATCATCAAGTCCAGCCTTTTCCCAGCCCTATCAGCACCAGAAAACCCTGTCCCCCAACACAGCAGCTACCCTTCTCTTAATCATCTCCAGGGATGGGGACCAAACCACCTCCCTGGTGCTTTCAGCTGAATTCCACCCAAACGCATGTGTCACACCATGAATTAGCTGTACAACGTCGCAAATACAGCAGTGACCCCCCTGCCTTGGAGACTAAAGGACAAGGTACTGAGGTTTGACAGCCACGGGCACTCATCAGCACGTGCCTGTAGCCTGCATGCCAACATTTCAGTCAGGCAAATACATCAGTCTAGACATCGACACGACCAGTTCAGCATGTCCCAAACATCTCCTTAGGGCTGCAGCCTGCTGCCCTTTCCCTCTTTCCCACAGGATGCATGAACTTCTATGCAGTTCTCTGTCCTACACTCTCAAAGCTCTTCCATGGAGGGCCACAGTAAGGCTGAGTGGTGTGAAAGTGTACCAGGTAGGAAGTCCTGTGCCTGTAGATGTGACACTCAAAGCCCAAGGGCAGAGGTTTTACCTATTTTTGCCTGGACGTTAAGCACCAGGCAGTAAATATGGGATTCATTAGAATTACCTTGTGCACTTTTTAACAGCCTCGATAATCAGATTCCTGCCACTGCATCGGAAAGCAAAGTTTGTTTTGATTCAAGGCCTTGTAAAACTCTAATTTCTCCCTCATGCACTGGAGATGCCTGAAGTTTTCTAAGGTTTTTAGTGTTCCTCAGCAGGCTTTTCTTTTTTAACCCTCAAAGCTCTTTTCTCCTCTCAAAGATGGATCAAGTAACTGAGGGGAGACTTATGTTTCTCCCTGTGTGAGGCATAAACTGGCTGCTGCAAGGAGAAGCTTTAAACCTGCATTTCTCTCTGTAGTTTAAACACAAAAGGGATCGGATCCCTCCCTCCCTAGAGGGGAATCTCAGGGTTTTCAGTTGGGGCTGCAACCTGCCTCTTTGCAGCTTGAGCAATGGAGCTCAGCCACCACACAGGAACATCCCTCTGGATTCTGAGTGTCAGCAAACCCTGCAGACAACCTCTGGCACTTGTGGAAGATCAAAGCCCCCTTTCTCAATCTCAAATCTAAGCGAAAGCAAGATGCCTACGCTGGGAAAACGTGAGAGTGTCGTGGAAGCATTGGTTGAGCCCCCCAGCAGATGAAGGGCAAGAAGCGTGAAAGCAACCAGCAAGAGAGCAGAGAAGAGTTCAGTCCGCGGCCACACAATAGACACAGGCAGGTCTTTCAGTCGCTCTGCCTGTGCCCACACGCCAGGCACTCACGTCTGAGTACACACAGACAAGAAAGAGCTGCAGGGCATGAGCGCAGTGCTACAGCTGCCAGGCTCCCAGCCCAGCCTCTCCTGGAGGTATCGCCGGGAGTACAATTGCAAAAAATAACCCATTCGAGGGCCGACACAGCCCATCGGGAGGTTCCAACTCAAAGGGAACCTGTTTGGGGCCAATCAAAGCATTTCCTCAGCAGTGAGCCGGTTGCTTTTTGAACCGAGTCAGCACGTTGCACTGAGAGCCCCAAGGAACCTGCTCCACCACCACCCTGCAACCCTCAGCCCACATGGAGCCATTTGGCATCTCCGAGAAGGCAGAGGGGTTGTGCAGCTGTTTGTTTGAGAAGCAAAGCTTCCCTCCTCCGAGATGAAAGCCACTGAGGAGTCTTCGCTAATCAAATCCTCCTCGCCCCGCTGGCTGGGGTTCAGCTTGTCAGCGCTGCAGCTCAGCAGAGCCACCGATATTTCCAGCCCTGTGAGCTCGAGGTGGAAAAGGGGAAAACATGACAGCAAAGCAATTCACCTGGCCGCAAGTCAAACAGGTGGATGGCAGCAGCCTCCAAGGTTATTACAATAATATCTTGCAAACATGCAGGAAAAAAAGTCAGAAATAGATGTAATAAGGCTGATCCTTTGGTTTTCATTAATGAATCATCAAGACTTTCTGAGCGTTACACATGTTCTTTTTGGCATGGGCTGCTGAGATTTCCACACTTGCAAGGTTGGAGTTTTTAATATGAGCCTCCCTCCCCTAAGGTTGCTCATTTTTGGCAAGAAACGCAAGGTGACTGTGTGCCATCACAGGCTCTATCTGACTTTGGGGCAATCAGATTACTCCACGCAGCTGGTTTTATCGCTGAGACCATTAGAGATGAATTGCACACTATGTAAATGTACATTTGTTGGAGTTGAAAACATCAAACCTCTCAGTTCTTCACTGCTGCCTTACGTTCCTAAGCATATTCCTCTCTCCTGCATCATTCCAGAACACAGTTGGTCCAATCTTTACCCTAAAATGACTCAGCTTGTTTCCGATAGGCATCTTAAAAACACACTAACTCAGCAGTTTGCTTGAACTGAGGGAGAAAGAACCTCTAGCTGAAGAAATAAAGGCAGCTACACACACACATCACAGAACTAAAGCACCAAAACAGAGACTACCACAACTGCTTTGAAACATGAAGGTCAACAACCCCCAGGAGTGGTGAAAAAAAAGAGAGAGAATGTGTTCCTAGGAACTAGGTTCACAATTTAAAACTGGTCTGATCGGAAATGGACCTTGAGACATTCAGATGGTACAACACAGCAGCTCTTCCACTTGGGAAGGAAAGGGACTCTCTGACTCCCACCCGCTGTTAAATAACACTGGTACCACCAACTCTTCCTTCTTAAGGTTTATCTGAGGCTATGGAGGCAGCACCTGCCAGTCCCATTCCCATCTGCATAGCTGTTGTAGGCAAAACACGGTCTTTACCTGAGAGGCGTCGGGGCACATCGGTGATGGCTGGAAGTCCTGTGCCTCGAGTGGAGGACAGGGGAGTTGTGGAGTGAATGGATGGCGAAGTCATCTGGCTCAAGTAGGATGGGTAAGACTGGTCATAGGACCATGGCGGGGATGACTGAGCCTGCCTTGGGTCTAAGAAATAAATGAAAAAAAACAAAACAGAGAAAACTGATTCAAAAGGAAGAAAATTTTAGGGTATCAACAGTCTAACTGAAAGGGTGGGGGGTAATTCAACATACAGCAGTGCTATAAGGAACGAGGGCATAAAGAAACAAGACCTGCTCCTCTAGGATCCAACCCTTTCACATCTTCACCTCTCCATAACAATTTGCTGGGGAAGGAAGTAGAGCAGAGAGTAGAGTTTCAAAAGTACTAGCAAACTCCTGGTGTCCCTCATCCAGGTCTAAGATTCAGTCCCCAAGGATTCAGATAAGTCTGAGCCCCAAGTCTGAGCTGACAAAGTGGATTCAGAGATGGGGAGACTGTACAGCCAGCACTCAGCAACACGCATTAAGTTGTTATCCAGTTCAGACCCTATAGAGTAGTTGATTTCAGGGCTAAAAATCCTTCCTGAGAAGGCAAATGTCATCAGCATCCACTCACAACTGTCACATTTAGATGGTGGCCCAACTACCTACACTCACCTCAGTTACATGAAACCAAATGGTCTGGGTTAACTACTGGGAGCTAACAGTGTCCTTTGAGGTATCTGCTACAGCTCACTGTGGAGGAAATTATTTTAAGGATAAATGTAGCTTATTTTTTGCAGAAACTGGTGGATTGAACTAAATGAGAGAGAGAGAGAGAGAGAGACCTAGTTTTACTCACTGGCATTTGGATTTCTAAACCATTTGCTCCCAGTTTGTATCTGGTGATTAAGTCACTGTCAGATTCGTAGAGTTACTGGCTGGACTTAATTACAGAATCACAGAACATTAGGGACTGGAAGGGACCTCAAAAGATCATCCAGTCCAATCTCCCTGACACAGCAGGATCCCGTAGATCCACTTGCACAGAAACATGTCCAGGTGAGTTTTAGATGCCGCTGGCCTTCTTGGCCACACGGGCCCATTGCTGGCTCCTGTCCATCCTGGCGGCCACCAGGATCCCAAGGTCTCTTTCTCCTCCACTGCTCTCCAACAGGTCAGTCTCCAACCTGTACTGGTACCTGATCTCAAGAGTCTTTTCCAACCTGAACGATTCTATAAATTACTGTTTTGATCTCTTTCCATCGATAAGAGTTTTCCACCCTCACATTGGGGTTGGGTACTGCAGAACCAGTAGAAAAACTGAGCCCTTTTTCATGAAATTCAACTTGTTTTTAACTTTTTAAATTTTTTAATTCCTTTCCCCTGCTCTTCCAACCAGCAGAACTCAGTCGTCTCAGCTACTCCTCGTTTATTTTCTCTGCTCAGACATGATTTGTTTGAAGAGATGTCTGGAAAGCAGATACTTCCTCAAAGCAAAATGACTCTGTAGATTTATCTCCATGTATCCAACCTACCCAACCTTCCAATTTAACTTTCAGAGGACTTTCCTGGACTTGGCCATTTCTGTTAAAGCCAGGTAATCCAAATGGTTAACATAAACCCCTCGGAAAGCCTAAGGACACTTAGTCGTTAAATGTAATGAACTTCTTTGTTTCAACAGTTTCAAGGCTGGGGTTGTACAGGTTGGTGCCGGTTCAAGATGGGACTGACTGCTCGTTGTTCTATCTGGTATCGACATTTCTCCACCTCATTCCACCGCTATAATTCACCGAGCAGTCAATGGGAAATGATCTTCAACTGGGAACGGAAAGCCTAGGCTTGCTGGGAAAACAATCTCAAAATTAACGATGTGTCAGGAGCACAATCTCAAATCTGAGCTCCTCCAAGCTCCGAGAGCTTTTCAGTCTTTGCTTCTGAATCAGAAAACAGAGTTCCTTAAAGGTTTGGGTTTAGCTCAGCTTCAGTGCTGGAAGGAGATAATAGAGCAGGTAAAAGCTGAAAAATCCACCCAGCCCACGGTGGAGGATGTTTATGTAGGATTTTGGTCTAAGATGGTGAAAAGCTCAGGAAAGGCACTGCCGCCTGGAGGTTTGTGCTGCTTCAGGCAGTGCAATCCTTAAGGCATGAGAAGATCTTGAGTGTCTTTGGCACCATCACCACTTGGAACACACTTGGTTTTACCCCAGAACCCTTAATCCAATAACTGGGGATGCCTGGGTGGACACAAGAAGCATGAATGGCAAAAAGGGGACTAAGAAAGGCTCACGTGGTCTTTCTAAACTCTTAGGATCTCATACTATGCTGTCAGAGGGAGAACATGGGGTGGGACAGACCACTGGTTGACCCAAAACCTTATCAGATATCCTTACAAGATCTAGCTTAAAGTTACTGATGGCCTCTATAGCTCATTCCAGCCTAAGATCTGCAGTACCATGTTTTTTTAAGTTTGTATATTGGATTTTAGCTCTCCCTGACTCCAATGCTGTGAGATTTCAAGATCAGGTCTTCTCAGGGAACAAGATAGAGTAAAGAGGAAAATCCTTAACTGAATTGAGCATCAAGATGATGCAGCAGTACTCAGTGATGGCACAGAAAGTCACTATCCCTCAGACTGCAGGGTTACTGTGAGTTTCCCACACCAAGGCACGGCTGAAGTCATGACTCAGGTGGGGTAGGAAATTTTGCCCCAGGGCTGACTTGTCTTCAAGAGTTATCTTTGGCCCTTTAGGAAACCAGAAAGTGAAGATACAAGTTTCACCAGATCCTAGACTAACTGCCCTAAAACCAGCCATGGCCAAGGTTCGCATGGATGCAATTTGCCTTGCCAAGTCAAAGGTGATCTTCTAGCCCGTAGGGTAAACATCATTGCTCAGCAGCATTGCCCAATCCCCAGAGTAAAATGTCATGAAGCAGAGTCCAGAGCTTCCCCACTAAGTGCTTGAAGGCAAATATGCAGCTGGGTCTCGCATGGCACCCTTTGGTCCCACTAGCAGATGCTTCCTGCAACTGTACTGCAAGAGTCTGACTGCTGAAGCCCAACAAATCCATCTCTTATGATCCCACACACCACCAAGACAAATTTCCTGGGGTAAAAGAGGGTGTTGGAGGCCCCATGGAGAGGTGCCAAGTGCCAAACCAGCACTTACAGGGAAAAGCCACATGGACTTATCTGAAGGAAATACAATAATGTCCCTGCAGTCTGGCACAGAAGGACTAGAGTGACTGTTTAGCCCACACCAGTTGAGAAGAAGCCATGAGCATCCCTGGACGTTCAAGGCCAGGGTGGATGGGGCTCTGGGCAACCTGGTCTGGTGAGAGATGTCACTATCCACAGCAGGAGATTGGGACCAAGTGATCCCTGAGTTCCCTTCCAACCCACTCTAGTCTGTGAATCTATGATTGATTCTGTGACAGACTGCATCATTGGATGTTGGTGCTTAACAGACAATCAATAGTTTTAAAGCTCAGTCTAGGACTGCACACACTGTATAAAGCTAAAAACAAAAGGAAGGGTGAAGAAACCTCTCAGTGACCCGTTCTTCAGCTGATGACACTGGCTCTCCAGCAACACGAATTCCTTCAATGGAAGCATCAATGGAGAGAAGTAAAACCAATTGTGAATAGCCTTGAAGAACAAGTTTTTCCACCGCCTTGGCTCTGAAGCAAACAGATCTACTACAGAAAAAGAACTCATTCTCTCATTTACCAAGCCGAGTTAGATGATTCCAGGCCTGCAGCTCCTTGACGTAGTCTAGAACCCCCCGATGCCGCATCCCTGCACACACTGTGAAATCACCCTCAAGTAAGCCCTGCCACCAGCTCTAGCGCTTCAGATTGTATCAGGGCTGCTGCCGATACTGAACAACAAACAGTCTGGAACTCTCTTGGATCAACACTGCAAGCAAATACCATCGTTGCTGATCTTAACAAAGCTGAGAGGACTTTCTGCATGAGTAACCCAACTATTGTTGTAACACCACACGCCACCCCCAGCCAACAGACAGCAACAAAATTCAATCTCCTCCTCTTCTCTGATGATTTCTTAGGCATCTTTCAAAGCCCAGGGCTTCAGCTGAATTGCCCGGTTCAATCAGTGGACTCCAAACTGATGGACTTACACCCCAATGGACAGAGGAGTAATTGAGACCAGACTATCGCCTGAAGAACCCCTAAAACTGCTTCTCCTCTGCTCCCCCCTCCTCCTCAAGAGTCACATTTGTAGCAGAAAAATAAATTAACTGAACAAGTCATGCCAGTAGGGCAAATAAATTGTAAAGGGGAGGGCCAAATCAAGTTGAAAGGATTCTTTAGTAGGAGGGACACAAGCTTTCCCAAATGGAGGTCCACGATGGCAACTCGCCAGTGGCCTGAAGGATGCAAGCGATTTGCGTAAAACACAGCAGACTGCAGTCACCCTTATGCTCATGGCAGCACAAATCCCAACCCCACCCATGGCTCTGTGTGAGGGCAGTGTCCTGCTCACTGCCCACAAGTCCTGAATGAGGGAATTAAGGAGGATCCACTCTCACCCTTCAGCTGAGTGTTGAAGGTGTTTTCAGCGTCTAGCAGGGAAGTGATTTTCCCCCTGTACTGGGCACTGGTGAGGCCACAGCTCGAATACTGGCTTCAGTGTTGAGCATCTCAGTTCAAGATGGACACTGAGGAGTCAAGAAGGGCAGCAAGTTTGGGGAAGGGTATGGAGAATAAACCTTGTGAGAAGCCCCTGAGGGAGCTGAGGGTGGTTATGCTGGAGAAAAGGAGGCTGAGGGGAGATGTTATTGCTGTCTGCAACATCCTGAAATTCAGGAGACTGAAGAGAGGTGGAGGTTGGTCTCTTCTCACAAGGAGCAAGAGCCAGGACAAGAGGAAATGGCCTCAAGCTGCATCAGGGGAAGGTTAGGTTGGACATGAGGAAAAACTTCTCCCTGGAAAGGGTCTTCAGGCCTTGGCAGAGTCTGCCCGGGCCATTCCTGGCTGTGTTTCACAGTCAGGGAGATCAGGAGCCCAGGGACAGAGTTTAGGAGTGACCTTGGGACAGCTGGGTTCATGGTTGAACTCAATGACATTAAAGCTCTTTTCTAACCTAAACAATTCCACGAGTCTATGATCAAGCGCAGTCTACACTGTCGCTGCTGGTTAGTGAAGATGAGTCCCCTCGCTAACTTCCAGGTAAGCCAGCTCTGAAGCCTTTCAATCTGCTTCCCACAACCCCAAAAATGACAGGAAGCAAAAGCATGGCATCCCAGGAATTAAGGGGAAGGGAAGAGTTAAAGAAGGGAATGAAAAAAGAGGGGATTTGATGGGACCTGCTTGTGAGGGCTGTTATTTCAGTGATGAAAGTCACAGGTTGCCTATAGATCAGGTGATGCCATAAGGGTGATGGAGCATGAAACCTCACTTAAGTCTCACTTCACAGCCCCCTCACATGGACCACGTTCCTGCCACCATGCCTGTGGCTTTTCCTGGTGAACAGAAGTTAGTCCTCACCAGTTGCCTTTAAGAAAAACACCCGTTTTCCTTGATTCAAACTGAAACACTGACTGTAACCAGATACATGAGCAAGTGGTGCGAGCACCGTTAGGGGGGGAAATAAAAGCACAGAAAATATAGCAGTGACCAAATGTGAACAGACAGGAATCCTGATTTACAGGCAGTAAGCTGGGTTCAAATTGAACCTGCGTTGCCTCAGCAAAGGCATCTGCTTATTGGATGACTTGTTTTTTAATGACCCTTCCATGTTGCTTGTGCGGAATCCTAGTTAAAACACCATGTTGAATAAGGGCAAGCCGGTGCTTTGTAGGGCCATGGCCGAGCCACGGTCCCGTCGGAGGTTTAGGACCAAGCAGTGGCTTGTAAAACCTGCCCTTGGATACTTTAAGAAAATATACATAGTGTAGACAGAGGAAAGAAATAAGACAAAGGACCTGGGGTCCTGGTGGCCAGCAGGATGGCCAGGAGCCAGCAATGGGCTCTTGTGGCCAAGAAGGCAAATGGCATCCTAGGGTGGATCAGAAGGGGAATGGTTAGTAGATCAAGAGAGGTTCTCCTCCCCCTCTACTCTGCACTGCTGAGACCACGTCTGGAATCTTGTGCCCAGTTCTGGGGCCCTCAGTTTCACAAGGACAGAGAACAGCTGGAGAGAGGCCAGCACAGAGTCACAGAGATGATGAAGGGATTGGAGCATCTCCCTGATGAGGAGAGGCTGAGGGAGCTGGGTCTTTCAAGCTTGGAAAAAAGCAGCCTGAGCGGTGACCTCATGAATGTTGATAAATATGGAAAGGGTGGATGTCAGGAGGATGGATCCACGCTCTGCTCAGTTGCATCCAATGACAGGACAAGGGACAGTGGCTGAGAGCTGGAACAGAGAGTTTCCACAACAATGTGAGAAGGAACTTCTTCCCAGTGAGGGTGACAGAGCCCCAGAAGGGGCTGCCCAGGGTGACTGTGGAGTCTCCTTCTCTGGAGACATTTAAAACCCACCTCCTTCACGACTTGATCTAGGTGATCCTGCTGTGGCAAGAGGATTGGACTGGATGATCTTTCAAGGTCCTTTCCAATCCTTAATATTCTGTGAAAAGTGAACCCCAAGCTGCTGAGTTCTTTCAGACTCAGGTGTGGGTCAGCCAGACTTTCTATATGACTTCTGTTTCATGGTGGAAGAGCTACACAAGACCTCAAGTGGAACAAAACGAGAGCAGTTTCTGTGCTTAGCAGCAATCATGTGGGTTCTGACATACTAGTCACTGTTGAAGCTATTAGGAATTCATTCTTTTCCCTCAATTACTAGGTGAAAAGATTATGAAACAAAGGGATTGCTAAAGGAATACCTGGAAAATTCCAATAAAGGTAACGACAAAAAAATAAGCCCTTGTTTGTCAGAACAAGGGTCTGTTTTCCTTTTAATACATTCTCAACCCACACCAGCCCATGGGGTAATTCCCACTGAACACTGCACCACAACAAGGAAACTTGTGGAGATGGGCAACCCCAACTGCCACTCTCTACTACCACACCAGAGAGACAGATAGATGGTGTTGCTGGCCATTGTAGGAGGGTTGGAACTAGATAATCTTGGAGGTCTCTATCAACCCAAACTGTTCAGTGATTCTATGATTTAGCAATTTTCCATGGTCACCTAAAGCGTGATCAAAGAGGTTCCTCATCTGCGGCATCAACTTGGTCTCTTATGGCAACAAGCAACCAACTCATGCCAGAAGAAGACAGAGGGGCTGTCCACAAAAAGCATCCCAGCACTTTAGTGAAACATCAAAGCCTGCAGAGCTTTATAGATTACAATCAACATCCTGAAGAGCAGTAAAAAGCCTCCTGGGGAAGCAAACATGATTCACAGAGCAATAATATAATGAGTTGCCTCTGAGGACTGGATGTTTGACTTTTCAGTCTTCCAGTACATTAAGGGGGCCTAAAGGAAAACTGGAGCAGGACTTTTCCCGAAGGACTCTAGAGCTAGGACAAGGGGGATGGGGTCAAGCTAAAAGAGAGGAGATTGAGCTGGGATCTGAGGCAGGGGGTTAGCACTTGGTGAGTGTTGAGATCCCTTCAACCTAACCCATGATTACATGGCAAAATATTGTATCAGACCACTCACTCTCTGCAAATTTTAATAAGCAGGGGGAAAATGAGAGCACTTTGGCATCCTAAAGGATCCCACTACAGTGAGTTTATCCAGGAAGAAAAGCCCATAATCCACAATAGATGGAGAAGTCAGCCTGGCTCCCTCATCTCACTTCCTGCTGCCCTACCAGCACTGCATCATCCTTCTCTCAGTGAAGTCTGGGCTGTTACCTTGAACCACTGACTCTTAAATTTGCAGAGCAAACAGCCAGTTCCACACAGCTCTGGGCTGCAGTCAGGCTTGTTTACAGCTCATCAGAAGTTTCACCTCCTGGATCTGTAAATGCTGCTACTGCTCCGTGCGGAGGCGAAGAAGGACTCGATTAATCAAACCCAGCAGAACAGTTCCTACAGGAGGCAGTTAGGTGTATGAGAGCATCAGATGAGGTTACACTTAGCTAGAAAGAAAATTACAAGAGAATCTCGGTTCTCATGCTTCATCAGCATAAGCTGATCACCAGACGGAGTCAGGAAGAATTCCTTCGTCCTTTATTCCTAGATATAATGCTGCACAGTAGGGAAACTATGGAGGCACAAGGAACAAAGATAAAACATTGATTATCACCCTGGATCTCCCCCCTGCTTTCTCAGCAACTTTGTTCCCAAACACCACCAGACAGAAGACAGTAGATTAGAAAGAATATTGGGGTTTAGTTTGGCAGATCTTATCTAGAAAACTATATGGACTCGATGATCCTAAAGGTCTTTTCCAACCTAAATAATTCTGTGCTTCATGGTCAGGCTGGATGGGGCTCTGAGCAACCCGCTCTAGTTATAGATGTCTCTGCTTGTCGTAGGGGACTGGACTAGATGCCTTTTGGAGGTCCCTTCCAACCCAAGACAGTCTGTGATCCCATGGACTTGCAAATCTGGGAGAACTGTGCCACAGCTCACGGGAACCATTGTTTCATTTCAAATCTGTCGAGCAACTTGGGTTCAAATGAACCCACTCACTTCTCTTTCTTACTGCAAATTAAGAAACCGGTTGAACTCACAAAAAAAATAAAAAGAAGAAAAGGAAAGAAGAAGAAAGCCGCAACACTCTGTTAAAACCACTAAGTTTCAGCTGGTATCATGTCAAAACCACTTGAAACATGAAACTAGAAATGTTCCTAGGCTGACTCAATCTTTGCCTATACTGGGAGTGCTTCACCAGTGAAGGAATACTGGTACAGACCACTGGCAAAGGACTCCTGGTGCAACTACAGCAGCAAAACTGAGTTTTAAATGTGGCTAGGAAAGTGAGCCAAGGGTCTTGTTGAAATACTTGCTCCTAGGTGAAGTTCTCCAACAGTTCGCAGCAACTGGTGAGGGGCAACACGTCCTCGCACTCTGAATCAGTCTAAATGTTGAGTGTAGAAATAGCTGAAAGTTTGTTATGAACCTCCTTTAAAAAATCTAAGCAGCTCTGAATGCGGAAAGATGACAACATGGGTTTGTTTTGCAGCTTTCTCCCAGTCTGGTTGCAAACTTCCAACGTAGCTGCAGCTAAAACATGTTATTTCAGGCTTCTAATCTGTGAACGTGGCAGGGATGTGTCTGGCACAACCTTCACAAGCAATCTTCAGAGATTTTTCCACAGCCCAGTTCATTCACTGGGACAGTGGTCAGCAGTGGTGCTAGAAGGAAACTGCCACGTGAGCAGATTAGGTTCTTATTTTGACAGACAGACCATGAAATGCTGGCAAATTGCATCCTAAAAGGCTGAATGACAATGTTTGTGTGGTCACACACTGTGCTGCACACGTGGAGGAGAAGGCAGAGTGACGTGGCAGTGGGAATTTGCCCCTTCCCTACTCAATTTAAGGACAATTTTGGACTCTTTTGGAGTCGTGGCAAAAATGCATGTTTTAAGAAAGGCATTTCCAGCTTCAAATGCTAGAGCAACATCCACTTCCCACCTAGCTTTGCTTGGTCCACATCTCTCACTCTGGAACAGCCTCTTTTAACTGCAGTTGAGACACAAAATTATCCATCAGCAATTACTAGCGGTGCCTGCGCAAGTCAAACCTACGGTTCTGTCTCTTACCTGTAATCTGACTCTGTCCTTGTGGATTAAAAGGACTTGGTGCAGAGTTCAGAGAGGGCCGTGGGCTCTGGGTCGGGACCCCTACTCTCATACTGGGATGAGGAATGCGCCCTAAATCACTGAGGCGTTCAGAGAACAAACTAGGTTTAGAGTCATCAAGCTTCTGTCTGTGCCCTGGAAACAGCAAATCATAAAATAAAAGGGTTAATAACAGGTTTAGTAATTGAACACACCCCCACAAATAAAAGAAAAGAACCCCAAACGGACTCTAAGTACCTGGGAGCTGATTTAATGGGTGCACAGGTATCCCCCCGATCACACAGCGACATCGGTGTGGGGAGTTGTGTTCGGGCACCGATATGCTGGTGAAAGCCTTATCAAGCCTGCTGTGCCCATACGGATGTGTAGCGTGCTGGAATTTGGATCCAAATAACAGCTTAAAGGGACACCCACACAAGGTCTTTATTTGAATTTTATTAACTTTGAAATTTGATTTTCTTTTTATTGAATTAATTTTTGATTATTTTTATTTTACATATTTTTCTTGCCTTTTTTCTATTTATTGCATTTATTTTTCATTTACTTTTTCATATTTTTATTTCATTTTACTTATTTTTGTTTTACTTATTTATTTTAACTTGACATTGTTTGGTTTTATTTTTATTTTTCTTGTATTTAAAATTTAGTTATTGCGTATATTTTATTTTGTATTATTTTCATTTCTATTTTTCTTATTTTCATTTTATTTTTGTTGTCTTTTTATTATTTTTATTTTATTTATTTGATCTTTTATTTTATACTATTTGTGTGTTTTTATTTTTATTCTACTTAATTTTAGTCAATTTATTTAAATTTTTTTTATTGGCTTAATTTTATTTAATTTTATTTTTTCTTTTACATCTTCTTTAAAAATTTCTTTTATTTCATTTATTTTCTTTGTTTTATTTCATCTTTCTGTGTGTTTTATTTTTGGCTGCTTTAACTACACCAGCAGGTAGCCAAAGGGGGAAACTGTCTGCAAAGCAAGCCTCGAATTTAAGTTGGACAGGTTATCAAGTGGGAAAATTAACTCCACGCCTGTTTTTTTGCTAAAAAAATACAACTTTTCTGCTCCTCTTTGGGTTTTTTTCCTTTTAATTCCATCACAGTTAGTCAAGAGCTTCCATTTCCCTGGGAGATCTCCCACAGATCAGCCCCTGTGAGGGAAAACTGCAAAGCCACTGGCCAAGATTGGGTCCTGCCACTTCCTTACCTGGTCAATTTCCTACTCCTTTCCCCAAAAGCAGGGTAACAGCCCTCCTGCCCAATGGATCATTCACCCACGGGTGCTGGGGTTAATCAAAATCAGCTGCTCACTGTGTCACTGGGATGTTTCAAGGGCAAAGGCTTTGATCAGAATTGCTGTACTGTTGCTCCTAGGCTACATTTCTCCCCAGAGCAGCTGCAGGGTGCTCCTGGAGCCTCCGATCGTGAGGTGCAGGTGTTGGTTTTACCCTTCGACACTCCAGCATGTGGGGGGATTAAGGTCAGCACTCGTTTTCCTTCACTTCAGCCTTTCATAAATCAGGCATCTAGTCTAAACTCTTCTAACATCGACTTCCTCCACAGTTAATGGAAAGAAACAGCCACTTCCAGAGGACAATTCACTCGTGTCCGATACCAGACTTAAAATGGGATGATTCACCTTCTGCATTGGCTTGCTCTTCCTCCTCCCATCAGAGAAGGGAGCACACATGACCACTTTAATTAAACACCTCACCATTAGTTAATACTAAATGAATCTTATCCTAAGGTACCCACCAAGGCCATACAAAAAGCCTCTGGCAGAGCTGAAGTTAGGGTCCAGAGCCTCCTGATTGCAACACAGAACCACATCTACCTCCATCCCCATTAGTGATGCTGGAGCACAGGCACAAGTGAGAACCGGGCAGAGCATTTTAATGCTTTTAATAGTAAGAAGGGTCCTCTTAGGGTTTGCACTTGCACCCTTCTAGATGATCCCAGCGACCTGAGCTAACCTGTGCTGTCCAACCAGCCACTTGCCTGGAGGCCATAAGGCTGCATCTTTGCAGCCACAGTCTGATTGTCCCATTGGTTTTAGGGTCAGAGAAGTAATTCTGTTGCTGTTCAATTTATTCTAGAAGCATAAACGAGGCCACTGAATCTTGAAATTGAACTACCAGACTCCTAAAAAATGAGAACGATTTTGGTGGGCTTGTAACAACTCCTTAACGGCAACTTAATTAAGAGGATAACATCTACCCTGGTAGTCTTTAGTATTATCTTTTCCATCTATTTAAATCACAACTTGTGCCAGCTGGGTGCTGCAAAGTCTAAAGGAACTTTCACACACAAACAGTCAATATTCTCTAGGGGTTTCTCCTTCACCACCTCCTTTTCCTCCACAATTCCAATTTGCTGTCATATTTTCCACTCTGTTTTTCAAAAGCATCCCCTCACCCTCCCTTTTTCTCTTCTACTCAAATCAGCAAATTCAAGAGGGCTTAAACAAAGTTGAACGAGGTCCCTTCCCATCCCTAATGTTCTGTGACTCTGCGTAAACATGATTCATCAATCTCTGGCTTCACAGGCAAAGGGTGACGCTATCTGCGAACAAACCCACTCAAAAAGTCATTTTTCTTTGTGAATTTTGGTAGAAAAATCAGTCTATTATTATTATTGCTGTTATTAGATATAAATTTTATATACCTGTATTTATCTAAACCCAGCTCTATCAGAGACAGACAAAGTCCAGCAGGACAGCAGCTCACTTCAGGGAAAAAAAAAGAAAGGCGGGAGGAAGGGAGATTAAAAGAGGGGAATAAAGAAGAATGATTCCCACATCTGGTTGAATTGAAATGATCTAGAGATGTGTGGGTTTGGGTGTTGCCACTTCCCCACTCCCCCCCAAAAAAAGGAGGGAAAAGAGAGCTCTTGGCACATCTGGAAGACCTCAGGCATCAATGGAGCTGCAAGTCCTCAGAAAGCAGCAAGGGGCTGAAGGCGGATTTGCCGGCTTCCCCTTCTGGACATCTAAAATTTAGAGGTGTAACAAGGGCGTCAGGTCGTGACAAAGAGATCCACAGAAGGAGCCCCAGTCGCCCCAGTGAAACATCCCAGAGTGGTGAGATAAAGCTCCAGCTTTGCCCGATCTGGGGTTACTGCACTTTGATAAAAGCTGAGATGAGCTCACGTTAAAAATGAGCAGCAAACTCAACGAAACCTTCCCATGCAAGGGGGGGCTCACAAAGATCTTGGCACCTAAAAGAAACAGCATGCAGAAAGAAAAGAGAAGGAATAAAATCCTACTAAGTAGAGAAGAGCCCTGAGGAAGAGGCTGAAAATCCCCTAAAATAGATCTTCTGAGCAGCACAGCAGCAGCAGCAGCGAAATCTGTGATCCATGTTTCAAACTCATTCCACAAGCTCCTTTTCATCTCTGGATGATATATGTGTGCGCTGACAGAGAAATTCCTGATCCCAGGGGATCGTGCAAAGCGAAGCTGGATTCCTTGGTCGCGGGCGGGAGGAGTCATTTGATTTCAGGAAAAAAGATTAGAGCAGCAAGTGTGGATAACTCAGGGAGAAGCCAAGACCAGCTGCAGCAGCAAGAAGAAACCTAAAAGGCACCTAAAGAAGGGAATAAACTCAAATTGCTGCTCTGTAAGTGACGGTTATGCTGTCATCAAGATGACTCGGTGCACTGGATTGGGCTTGGAAGGGGACACAAGGGTGACAGACATTCTCGGATAAGAAATGCAATCAAAAACATCAAGGTTGTCCCACGGGTTACTGGATGAGGATGGGACCCAGCAGCTGTCCGAACACATCAGGCTGTGGGTGAGGATGGGAGAAAGATGACAAAGTGGAGTGCATGAGACAGTCCAGCACAGTGCCACAAGGATGATGAAGGGACTGGAGCATGTCCCTGATGAGGAAAGGCTGAGGGAGCTGGGTCTCTTGAGCTTGGAAAAAAAGGGGACTAAGGGGTGACCCCATGAATGTTGATCAATGGGGAAAGGGTGGGTGTCAGAAGGATGGAGCCAGGCTCTGCTCAGGGGCACTCGATAGGAGAAGGGGCAATGGCTGTAAGCTGGAACAGAGGAGGTTCCCCATCAATCTGAAAAGGAACTTCTTTCCAGTGAGGGTGACAGAGCCCTGGAAGGGGCTGCCCAGGGGGGTTGTGGAGTCTCCTTCTGTGGAGAATTTTAAAACCCACTTGGCCATGTTCCTGTCTGACTGGGTTCTACGGGATCCTGCTGTGGCAAGGGGATTGGACTGGATGATCTTTCGAGGTCCTTTCCCATCCCTAATGTTCTGTGATTCTGTGATTTATCAGGTAAAAGCTAGGGAAGCTCTCCTGGGTTGCCTGATATCCTGGAACAGAATGTGTAAGATACTGGAAATCTACCGTTAGCTCACAAACGACAAGCAATATTCTGGTCTCTGACTGCTACTCAGCTGGTTCAACTTGAGTGGTAGTTTTTGGGCAAAGAAAGCTGCCATTAACCTGGGCCAGTACCAGTTTTGGCTGCTTTATAGCAACCAAACCATACAATAACACTGGGTCAGTGTAAACTGGAGGCAGCCTGAGCTGCTGCTCCAGCTCCACCAGTCCAGGATGCCCTCAGAACATGTTGCAATGGCTTGTATAAGTTCCTGTTCAATTATGACATCCCAGGCATGGCAGGAGATGTGAGAAGGCTTCCTCCCCAGCTTAATCACTTCAGTTTAAATTAGCAAAGAAGGAATGTGTCCCAGATCAAAGCGGGGCCATCTCCTGTCTGCTGGATGTGGTAACTGGAAAGGGACGTGAGCTCGTCTCTCACTGAACTTCCACCACTTGGCTGGAAGGAGGCAAGATGGGAATTGGGCTGTGGAAGAGGCTGACTTGCAGAATGCAAATGTGCTGTTGATGCTCCAAGATTTTTACCTCCTCGGGGAGGAGGAGGGGGGTGCGTTTTTATCTTTAAGCTTGTGGGTGTGGAACTGAAAACTCATCAGACTGTGCTACACGTGGCCTCGCCAGATGCTGACACTCAGGGACTCCCTTGCTTTGTACCATTTACACCACCCACCAGAGGTTTTTTTGTTTTCTGTGTGTGTGTTGGGGTTTTTTGTTCCTGGTACCAAGGAGATCTGGTTACCAGATTTTTCAACAGATGCTTTTATCACTCTCAAGTGGGTTAGTTATTCTAACTCATCGCCTGGTTCTGTCTCTTTTCTGCTTCTGCTCTAACAACAGGAAGTAACGTGGGAGTCAGGTGTCTCTGTAAAAGTGCCAAGGGAAGGCAGAAAGGTGATGAAAGTGAGAAGCTGAGATCTCACCTGCTGAGGACACATTTTCTGCATCATCCCAAGCAGAATCATAAAATCATTTAGGTTGGAAAAGACCTTTAGATCGTCGGGTCCAACCATTAATCCAGCTGTCCTCACTAAACCCTGTTCTTAAACAGAGGGTGATGACTCCAGGTTCAGTGCTGAGATCGAAAAAGAAGGAAACTTTAATGGAAAAGGGACTTTCCTTCAGGCTAAGGAGGGGCAGAAAGAAGAAGAATCGCCTACTTTACAAGCTATGAATTTACAACCGGCACATCCCGAACTTTCCCTGACTTCATGAGAAGCACAAGAGA
This sequence comes from Phoeniculus purpureus, assembly GCA_028565055.1. Taxonomy (NCBI): domain Eukaryota; kingdom Metazoa; phylum Chordata; class Aves; order Bucerotiformes; family Phoeniculidae; genus Phoeniculus; species Phoeniculus purpureus. The sequence goes on along the minus strand of JAOXOE010000256.1, from coordinate 68,828,714 downwards.
GCCCAAGAACTCAAGTTTTGATTATTCCCAATGTTCCCTGAAGGTCAACTGCTTCAAAAAGGTTAGGATGGGTGCAGTGTTCCTGCTAACACGATGTGTTGTTGAGACAAGCACCGCAAATACATCTCTGCCATATTCCTGTGGACCTGCTTGAGAAGAGAGTTTCACACAACAACCAAAGCAGATACATGTCCTTTGAATTTCACCTCAGTTAAGGAATTCTCCTTCAATTCTCTTTGGCTGTCTTCCTGCATCTCATCCCATTTAGTCCTATGGGTGTAACTGGGAGATACTGGTATGGGTTTGACTGTGAACGGAGAGCCATAAATTAGCCAAACCCCACAAACTGCACGCTGCCTCTTCACAAGGAAAACACCTCTGAACCAAGTCACAAGGGTCCTTCTCGTATCAAACGGCCACCTTCTCCCCACCTAGTCCTACCAGATTGACCCTACCCAACGGTTCATGAAAAAAAACCCCAACCAAAACTCCGAAGAACTGAACAGTTTTCACCCAGGGAAGGGGAGAGCTTGGAACCCTTCCAGTCTCTTGGGTAAAGACAATTATGAGAAGAAAAATATCATCCACCCGAGAGACATAATTACATGATTAGGCCACAGGCTGTTCATAGAAAAGGTTCTTATAGTTCATAAAACAAGGAGCTATGTAGGTGCAGCAACTGCAGTTGATTCACTCAAAGGGATAATAAAAACTAAAGCTGTTTTTTAAATAGCTGAGGGCACCAGTTAGAAGCAGACTGGAGGGCTGTTTGTTCTGACTGTATTCAGAGCCCTATTAGTGTCAGTAGGAGTCATTTAGGTGCAGACAGACAGCAAGAACCTCTTTTTGTCCTAAAAAAGAGACTTCTCATCCAAATCAGGTAAGTCCTGTCCCTGAAACTGCTGCAGAGAAATGTAAATAAAGACACAGAAACGTGCACCATGGATGGGTTCAGTTCCTACATGATGGATCTAATGTGGCCCGTCGCCAAAATCCCACTGAGCTCCTTCTCCCTGACCTCTGCTCTCCCAAAGGTCTGTAGACTACTGGTACAGCTCCAAAAGAGACAGATCCAGCTCCTAGGGGAACCAGTTACACTACTGTCTTCCCCATGCAGTGGCTCCAACCCAGGGGGAGCAGAGGCAGGGTGAGATTTGAAGTTCAGCATAGAGGTTAAGCCCGTGGAGCATCACTGGTGTCCATAGTCATCTCCCCAGTGACTTACTGGAAGCAAAAGCCAATGTCAGCTCATCTCATCTCACAGGCATCTTGCCCAGAGCTTTCAGCAGGTTGAAGTGGGGAAGGGGCAGGAAGGATAACGGGAAGTGAACCAATGGGTGTGTAACCTGTGTCCCTACGCACCTAAGGGACTGACCCTAACTCAAGCCTTGCAAAGCCTCTGGGGACGTGAAGTGCTGCCATTGGTTTTTAAGATTCAGTTGGGGTCTGTGAAAAGCCTGAGTCCAGCTGAAGGTCAGATCCTGCGCTGGGGCTTTTTCAGCAAATGGCAGCAGCCCCAGATGAGCCTCTGGCTCCTAAAATTTCTGTGTAGAGCAGAAAAATGCCTGCTCAGAGCACAGCTTTGGGCTGCTCCTCTGGCAGATGAGCGACTGATGGGGGATATGTGGCAGGAGCTGAGCTGGCCAGGAATTCTGCACAGGGATTAAAGCAGCAAAATCAGAAGATTTGATGCATGAAAACAATAGGATGCTTTGAGAAAAAGGATGAGTAGAGTAGGAAGGGGCTCAAGTAGGATCGCTGCTGCACCGCTTCCCTCCCACTCCTCAACTCATTCCAGTGTCATCTGCTGTGCTGCCCAGCATGTCACACACACTGCCGTCTGCTCTATCCCTCTCCCTCTCCTCCCCTTCCCTTCCCTTCCCTAAGACTTTTTGAACTCTCACTTGGATCTTGAAGCTGGTTCTGCAAAGCTCAACAACACCCTGTCACAAACTCCAGCTGTCAGTGTCCAGGTTGGGGAGGGAGCAGGTGGGACCACCTCATTCCTCCACCTTTATCCATCCTTCAGGAACAGAAAGGGATCTGTGTGCACATGTGCCAGGAAACCAGCTAAACTCTGCTGGCACCACTTCTCCGAGACATTAAAGTCAACTCAGATAAACAGGCACTGTCACGCAAGTCTCAGTCCCTGCCTCCATCCCCGTTACGTGCTGGGATCTGTTACACTCTCCCCCTCCTCCCCCCCCTTGTTTTTTGAGCAGACAGGGGGAAGAGGGAGAGAGCAAAAGTGTAAGAGCTTCTCATCCTGCCTTTAGCAAGCTCAGCCTTAACCCAGCAAGGCCTCTTCCCTCCCTATAGGTAACTCATCCCATAAAGATCCCAACAACTCTGTGAGTGGAAGTAGTAAAGATCACAGTAAATAAAGGGGGTGAGAGGTGGGGGGAGATCAACTCTCCTTGATCTGGCCTCCCTCCAGCTGGCAGGAGGGGATGTTTTTCTTAGCTCTGGCAAAACCTGACTGAAAGAATGAAAAAGGAGGGGGGGTTCGATGCGCACGCAGCCATTAAATCAGGTTTAAGGTGCTTCGTTTAAACCGAGTCTAAGAGCCCCTGATGCTTCATTGCCTCTGCTCCCTAGGCATCAAACACAGTGCATTTGGATTTTGCTCCCAAAGTGCTGCGGTTACAAGGGGAGTTCAGGCGTGGAAGAGACAACAGTGAAGCACCAAGAGATGGATGAGTGTGTGTTTGCTCCTTCCACAGCTTGTTTTGCTGCACTGCAGGACTCTTGTGTTTATCCGCGCATGGCAGAGCGTTTAAACCCAACGAAAACAGGGCAGTTCTAAACTGGCCTTGCTAATAAAGCTCAGGAGGCTGTAGGAAGCTGGAAACGTGCTTAAGAATAACATGAAATTAAGGAAAAAGCCCCTTCAATCCGGGTAACGTGATACAAACTCCCAAAGAAAACAAAGTCCTTTGCAAGTTCGACTGGAGGGATTATCTTGTGTCTCAGCACCCTCTGTGGCAGAGGAGCATTTATCCACGTACCCACCCATGTTAATGCTCTTGCACAATTTACTATGGCCGTGATAGACAGATAATTGCTTTATCCACCCAAGTGTAATAAACGGAGTCTACAACGTCAATCCTCGTGTTCTCGATGTCTGCGAATGCCAAGGGAGGGAGAGACAGACAGACCTACCTTCTCCTTCCAAAACTACTGGAGTTTACTCACCCTCAGCCCTGCTGAAGTGTTCTCACTGCATTCCACTCCCCTGCTCGCAGCGCCAACTATTTTGAGTAGTATCAAGTTATTGTTGTATAAAGGGCACCTACGCTCAGGCTGTACGGAGGCAGAAGCCAGGATGCAGCAAAAAAAACCCACCCAACCAACCGCCCTCCAACATCTTTTCCTACTCAGTGAAGGAAAACAGGCCAAGAATTATTTGAGGAACAAATCGTTAACCTGTTCTTCTAAAACCGGACAGCTATTCAGTTTGCGTGGAGTCTGTCTGACTGCTCAGAGATGACATTTAGCTTCTGGCCCATCAGTGTTTTCCACAAAAAGCTATACAGATATTTCTTCTTTTTTCATTTGGAATGTCAAAACCAGGCAAGAACTTGAAAAGTTCTGGCTCTGCCAGCATAAGGCTGCAGCATCGGCTCTGTAATGACAGCCTGATGGGTGGATGCCTCCCTTTCCTCCTCCTGAAAGGTACAAAGAAGCATTGGCTCCTCCAGTAAAAATGATGCTTCCTGCCATTCTCTGCTCTTATTTGATGCAGGTTTGATCCCCTGGTTCTGCTCCACCTCTGTTTGTCAGTGCCAGCAGGGGTGATTCTGTCTCAGGTGGGAGCTGGGGTAGATTTTCCTCTGCTGTCAAGTCTTTGAGGGAATAAAATGTCATTTAAGGACTAAAACAGAGCCATAGGGATGCATGTGGATGGGAGTTGGGTGTTATAAAGTTGGCTTTCACTAGTGACAGTAAAACTGAATGTACTTTATGCATCCTCAGCTAATTAATGTTGATTTTCTTTCAATGACTTGGATGATCAGTATAGAACACAATTAGAAAACCTCTACGAGGGATCCAATGCTGGGACAAGGGAAGTGTCTCCTGTACAGCCTAGAGAAGAGAATTGCTCCTTGGAAAAAATCATAGCAGCTTCCACTGCCTGAAGGGGCTCCAGGAAAGCTGGAGAGAGACTTTTTACAAGGGACTCTAGTGCCAGGACAAGGTGGGGATGGTTTCAAGCTAAAAGAGGGAAGATTGAGGTGAGATATGAAGCAGAAATCCCTCCCTGTGAGGGTGCTGAGGCCCTGGATCAGATAGCCTGGGGAGGCTGTTGCTGCTTTATCCTGGAAGTGTTCAAGACCGGGTTGGATGGGGCTCTGGGCAACCTGCTCTGGTGAGAGGTGGGAGTGGGCTGGCACTGGGTGACCTCTGAGCTCCCTTCTGACCTAAATCAGTCTGTGATCTATGATTGATCTCAAGATGACATCCAGCAAGGATGCATCCTCCAGATGTTACAGGAAGAGGTCAGAATTCCAAGCAATCTTAGCAAACTGGAGAAATGCTATGTGCTGGACCAGTACTAAAGTAACCTGGAGTGAAGGTCGCACTACACTTCAGAGCAAGAAATCAGATGCTCAAATGCACTGCAGCAACAAACCTTTGAACCAGCAGCAGTGTGGAGGAAGATACGGGATTAGCGGGGTGTTGCAAGTTGCCTGTGAGTCAGGAAGACGATTCTGTGTTCTGGGGCTTTTTTAAAAGTACATGCAGTTCTGGGAAAGATTAATGGTTGCGCTACACAGAAAACATAGATGGTAACTAATACTCTGCTCAGAAGTGGTGAGACATCAGCTTGGACTGCTTTACCCAGTTTGGGCCACCAGCCTCTCTGAAGATCCAGTTGAATGAGAGAGATTCCAGAGAAGAGCAACATGAGCGATAAGAGATGTAGAAAGCAAAAGCTACGTGGAAAAGCTGAAGGAAATCCATTTGTTTAGTCTGGAGAGGAGACGGGCAGGAAAGCACACGATAAGGGTAAAATGTTTTCTGAAGAAAACGGTGATTGATTGATCTCAATGTCAGCGCAAAACAGAACGAGACAAAGCTGCTTTCAGTAGAGGCAAGGAGATTTAAGAGATTAATGTGTGACAGTAGCAAAGTCCTTTTTCAAGGCTAATATGAAAAAAAACCCTCCAAAACAACAGCCTCTAGACTCGGGAAGTTAAGTGGAAGACACAGTAGTGGAGGATTTAGGAATTTGGATGGGTGTCAGTGATGATCTAAGGTTATCGAATGCTTCCTCTGAGGAAAAACGGACTGGCTTGCCTGAGGTTTTCTTTAGTCCTACTGCTCTAGTGCTGGGAGATTGTCTGTGCTCGGTGAAGTCACGTACACAGTATTTCTACATGAGGGTAGCAAGTCAGGCAGCTCCTTTGAACTGTGGGCCTGATGCTGCAAAGAGATTTTAACTGTGAGGGTGACAGAACCCTGGCCTAGGCTGCTCAGAGAGTCACGGGAGTCCTCTGTTCTGGAGACATCTCAAATCCCAATCCCAAACCAAATCCCCCACGTGAATGTGTTCCCATAGAATCTGTTCTAGGGGATCCTGCTCCAGCAGAGGAGGGGCTGGACTAGATGATCTTCACATGGCCATGATTCATTCTAGTTTTCGTCTTTTCTTATATGTGCATCTGCTGGTTATTTAAAGAGTGGTGGCCCCATGCAGAGTAGCTCTGTCCATTCCTTCTGCTAAACCCCACGTGCTCCTCTCTATGCCAATATGATTCCCAGAATTACAAACTGGTTGGGATCCAGACCTCTGGAGACCATCTAGTCCAATAACTCTGACGGAGCAGGATCCCCTAGAGCAGATCCCACAGGAACAGTATAGGTGGGTTTGGGATGTCTCCAGAGCAGGAAGACTCCCCATCCTCTCTGGGCAGCCTGGGCCAGTGCTCTGCTGCCCTCACTGGTATTGTTTCTCCTTTGAAGGAAAAGAAAATCTACATTGTGCTGTGAGCCACATAAACACAGATCCTGTCCTCACGACAGAAACTCCAGCCCCACGCACACTGATCTCACATTAAATCCCCCCAAGCCCTAAAGCTGATGACGGCCTCTACCCTGCACCAGCTGTTTAATGACTTAATGGCCAAAACTCAGCAAAGATCACAAGAGCACTGCGAGTCCTTGGCCAAAGTTAAGCCTATCCTTATGGGCTTTGCAGGCCACTAACTCAGCGCCTAAGCCCAGTGCTGAACCTGCTCAGGGGAGAAAGCCCCAGGAGGGACAGAGGGGAAGGGGCTGAGGGACACAAGAGCACTTTGCTGCGAGGAACATGGTATTTTTCTGAAGGGCTCTGGCAGGGGGTTGACCCTTTTGCTGACAGTTGTTAAGTTTGTTTAGTAACGGGGGGCCTCCCGTGAACTTAAAAACAATAGGAAAACAGAGGCCGGGGGAATAAATCTCACCCCCTGCCCCGATTGCCTGCGCCTCTGGCTACCAGAAGGTAACAAATCCCCAGGAATGCAGGAGGTGGGGGGGATGCACCCGCCAGACAGAGCTGGAGGGTGGCCAACACAAGCAGCGGGTGATGCCATTCATGGTGTGGCAAACGGTGCTGAGGAACATCGGGGAAAGCCTGGGGCTCTCGCAGGCAGGACGTCATCTACCACTGCTCTGGCTGCTTCTGCAGGGAGCTCTTCAGGAGCTCATCCCACAGAAACCCCAAACAGCTCTTCTGTGGTTTCCAGACCTATCCGATTGAGTAGAAAGTGGGTTTCTTCTAAGACATGGGGGAGAAGATCAGTCCATGTAGGACCTGATTTTTACTGCTGAATTCACAGAATCATAGAACCACAAAATCATAGAAGGGGTGGGAATTGGAAGGGACCTCCAGAGACCATCTAGTCCAATGCCCTGCTAGAGCAGGATCCCCTAGAGCAGATCCTACAGGAACATGGCCACGTGGGTTTGGGATGTCTCCAGAGCAGGAGACTCCTCGGCCTCTATGGGCAACCTAGGCCAGGGCTCTGTTACCCTCACCGTGAAAAAGTTTTTCCTCATGTTTAGGTGGACCTCTTCTGTTCCAATATACACCTATTGCCCCCATGGGCACCACCAGGAGCCTGGTCCCATCATCCTGACCTTCAACCTTGGCCACACACTGGTGGAGCTCACTGGATGGGGCAAGGAAGCAGTGGAAAACACCTCTGTGATGCAAGAGCAGCAAGGGTATATAAATAACACCAAAGCACTCAAACTCTGGAAATACTCATCATCCCTGTGCTCTTAATATTGCCTCAGCAGCTCATTCTATTCAAAGCCAGCTTCTTTCTTCAGGTTTTATTTCACAGGTGGCAAATTCTCATTTAATTCACAGGATAAAATAATTGCATGAGCCTTCAATTGGAAAAATGGGGTCATATGGGGGGCCTGAGCCATCTGTTACGAGTCGCGGAGAGAGGCTTTGCCATCATCTTCAGCAAGAGACGTCCTGACCCTGAAGTCTTTACAGCTTGAAGTCCACTTCTCTGTGGCCACCCAGGGAAGGGAGGAGTCGCTGTCCCTGGAGGGGTTCAACAAGCAAGTAGTCGTGGCCCTGGGGAACAGGGTTGAGTGGGCAGGGTAGAGTTGGGATGACAGTTGGACTGGATGATCCTGAAGATATCTTCCAACCTCAATGATTCTGTGATTTGTTTTTAGCATCACAAGACTTGTTTCAAGGGACAACAAAGCTGCTTCCACTATAGTGGTTACAGCCAGGTCTCTGCAGGGCCAAAACTTGGTCTCTTGGTTACATGATTTGAGATCCAAGCTGTGTACTCTAGCTTTTTGCCCTAAAAATAAGACAATCAGGCAAATTCAAGCCGTCAGCACCATTTAGTAGAGGACAAGTCATACACAGGAGGGTTTCCTTTTTCTGTAACAATTTAATTTCATCAAAGAATGGTGGAAAATAGAAGGCAAAGAGCTCGTCCCCTTTTGTCCAAGATAAGTAAAACGAGCAACACTGGCGATGCTGAAGAAATTGGATAACTGGCAGTGGGCTGGGGTTTTTCTTTACAAGTAAAACTCATCCGTCCTATTCAATTTAAATGAAGATAAAAGGCAGAAACAGAAAAGAGGGACGGAAAGCTTTTTCCAGCTTCAACACAAACTAGAAGGAAGTTAAAACGTAAAGACAGAAAGAGGTGTTTTTAAGTGGGGGGGTGGTAAAAACAGTCCAGGACATCACTCAGATTGAGAGGGGAAAGTGGTTTATCCAGTTTTCCTTTTTTTTTGATCTTCATAGTGTTTGCTAATATTTTATTAGGGTTTTTTGCTTTCTGGTTTATTCTGGCATAAAGCATCCCTAAAATCAGTGGATTGATATAAAAAGAGATAAAAAAGGCTCGCTCACTTGACAGGATAAAAGTCACTCCACCAACCTCTGTGGTTTTCACACCTTTGTAACTGGTGTTTCGGTACTTCCCTCTCTAATTTCACAAAAACAGCGACACAAAAAATGGGTCAAATGTCTCCTATTGTAGGAGCAGTTCCCCGAGCCCCGCCAGGGACAGGTATCAGATCTTGACAGCTGCTGGGCATATCCGAGCACAGAGCGTTGTGTTTTGCTGATGAAGACCACAGCCCGATAGCACTGCAGGAGGAGGAAAGTGATTGTCCTCCTGTACTGGGTACTGGTGAGGCCACATCTGAGTACTGGGGTCAGGCCTGGGCACCTCCATAAAAGAAGGACATTGAGGTGCTGGAGTGAGTCCAAAGAAAGGCAACAAGGTTGGTGTCTGGAGAACAAACTTTGTGAGGAGCAGCTGAGGGAGCTGGGGCTGGTTAGCCTGGAGAAAAGCAGACTGAGAGGAGACCTACAACTGCCTGAAAGAAGGGTGTGGAGAGGTGGGGGTTGGTCACTTCTCACAAGTAACAAGTAATGGGACAAGAGGAAATGGCCTCAAGCTGCCTCATAGGAAGTTTAGGCTGGCCAAGAGGAGAAAATTCCTCCTGGAAAAGGTCATCGGAACAGGCTGCCCAGGGCAGTGGTGGAACCCTCTTACCTGGAGGGGCTGAAAAGCCATAGAGATGTGATGTGAGGGACATGATTTAGTGGTGGGCTTGGTAGAGTTGGGTTAACTGTTATACTGCATTTGGTGTGCCTGTGAGTCAGGTGTCTCATTTACAGCAATGGAACATCATTTCCACTGGCCAGAACTTCTGTGAGTTACTTTTCCCAAACCTGCGTAGAACTGGTTCTGATGGGCCTTCTCTGTGATGCAGATGTGGTCCCTGTACATGATGGACCATTCCTTCTGCCTCTCTCATTTGGTTCAGCAGCAGCACCAGCACTGGATAGCAATCTCTTATGTTTGCAAACCAACACACCGGCACTCTCACATGGGCTAAAAAATGACATTTGTGTCTGTTCACGAGGAAGAAGCAGGATAAACTATGCACAAGCGTAACAACCTCCCCCAGCTCAGCCTGGAGACGTGAAAGAGAAGTGGCCCTGTAATCACGTCTCTTTGGAGAGTTCTGCCATATGGTTTTAACACAGCTCCATTTCCTGAAGCAAGAGAGGACTGCAGGGTCTCAATCCAACCAAAATAATTATGCAGACAATTTCACTCCGTTACTTGCAGTGGAACCCAAGCTGTGTGGTCCTCACACACTCGCTGACACCTTTAAAGAGACATTAAACCCTTCTTTGCATAAAATTGCCTTAATGGGTGGGATGTAGGATGAATTTCCTGGAAGATTAGCACCTGTCGCATCATATAAGGCTTGTCCCTGCCTGCTGCATGAATTCTCTGCTCTTGGGAGACAGCAAATCTGTGACTGAAGCCTTCAGAATATGGAGCAGTGATGCATCAACCATCTGCAGAGGGAACCTTATAGTCTGGCTACACAATCATTTTTCCTGATCTTTCCCCTCACAGAATCACAGAACATTAAGGGTTGGAAGGGACCTCGAAAGATCATCCAGTACAATCCCCTTGACACAACAGGATCCCCCAGATCCAGTCGTGCAGAAACATGGCCAGGTGGGTTTCAAACATCTCCAGAGAAGGAGACTCCACAACCCCCCCTGAGCAGCCCTTTCCAGGGCTCTGTCACCCTCACTGGAAAGAAGTTCGTTCTCAGATTGATGTGTAACCTCCTCTGTTCCAGCTCACACCTGTCGCTCCTTGTCCTATCACTGGGTGCCCCTGAGCAGAGCCTGGCTCCATCCTCTTGACACTCACCCTTCACATATCTATAAACATCATTGGTTGCTGCCAAACTTCCTATCAATGAGTAAACAATTCCAGTCCAAATCAAACTGCTCTGACTCAAAATAATCAAATGTCTGTGAAAGCATCACCTCCCCAACTATGAGTGTGAACTACAGGAATCCTGTAAAAATAGGGGTGTTAACCAAGACTCACAGTGAGGAAAGGGTGTTTTAAAGGGAGAAAGGAGACCACCCTTAAGTCATCAAAATATCTCTCTTGGACTAAAATGCAAACTGCCTTTTTCTCCCTATTTTTTGTAGCTGTGAGTGATTTTACTTACAGGAGCTCATTTATGGAATCAGCAATGACTGCAGAGCAGCAAATCCTATTAAATCACAAGAAGCACTGGCACTTCCAGTGTGCCCATCTGCTTACGCTGTTAGAGAGACACAGTGTCCAGTGGCAAAGGGGTTAAGGAAGGGGAAGAAGGTTCGTGGCAGGATCAGGAGGCTTCTCATACTGCCAAAAGCTCATTTCTTCAGATCAAAGAGGTCAATTCAAAGAAAAAAAGTGATTGGGACTATAAGATCAGATGAGAAACCAGCCATGTATCAGTAGCAAACCACGGGGCACAACCCAAAGGTTCACATCAAGAAAAAAACCCTGTTTTCTTGATGGTTTGAAAATCTTGGCGCAGCTTGAGGCTACTGAACAAGCACCTTCCTCCACCGGGCACAAGATCTCTGCAACGGTTAAAGGCAAACCCGGCATGTGTGTGGCCTGAGCAGCAAGAAAACTGAGCAGGAAACGTGTTTCTAATCTTTTTCTAGTAGTGATTTCAACATTATGCTACACAGAAATTATGGTAATGTTCATAGTACGAGCCAGTTCTCAATTCTTCTGCTCCACATCTGCCACCTCCTCAGGTTTCTGCAGGCGGGACAGCATGGGATACCCTGCCATAGGGCGGAGCATTTGTGTTCCACTTCTCCTCTCTGCTTTCCCCCCTGTGTTTTATCATAGAATCACAGAACATTAGGGGTTGGAAAGCACCTTGAAAGGTCAGCCAGGCCCTGCCACAGCAGGATCCCCTAGATCTAGTCACACAGGAACATATCCAGGTGGGTTTTAAATGTCTCCAGGGAAGGAGACTCCACAACTCCCTGGGCAGTCCCTTCCAGGGCTCTGTCACACTCAGAGATGGTGAGTGGCATCACATCCGCAAATATGACTTCCTTCTCATAGTGACGTGCAACCTCCTCTGTTCCAGCTCACACCCATTGCCCCTTGTCCTATCATTGGATGCCTGTGAGCAGAGCCTGGCTCCATCCTCCTGACACCCACCCATTCCAGATTGATCAACATTCATGGGGTCAACCTTCAGTCTCCTTTTTTCCAAACTGAAGAGACCCAGCTCCCATTAGCGATGGGACCATCTTTCTGTGATGCTCTAAAACAACCCTACAAACATATTTTTGTCCAAGTTAGATTTAATATTTGCTCTTTCTCCCCCGAAACCTCCTGTTATCAACACAAACCCTACATTTCAGGCCAGCGTTTCCTGTGGTGATGGCTGTGGCTAAACACTACTAGTGAGTTGTGCATGGTTGATAAGGTCTTTGAGCTCTGGAGCAGAATCGCTTGTCAAACGAGGTGTGGCTACTGGAGATAGAGGTTAAACCCAGCCAGATCTCATTGTCCTTTGAGTTCATGGCCAAACTCCCACTTACTTCAAGAGATTTGGGCTGACACAGCTCTTCCGATTAGCTTTGGAGCTTGTGGGGAGAGGGGCAGCAGCTTTTCTTGTGTTACTCACCTAAACCAGGAGGAAAAGGCTCAAAAGGATAAGAGGGCTGAGATTTGGCGAGCTGCATCTCCTCTTCATGCTACACACCACAAGCGTCTAAAGTGGACCTCGGGAAAATTACCCACAGAGTCTTTGAGGTTTTCAATAAGGGCCCACGAAAAATAAATAAAAAGGCAGGAACAGTGCACTTGGATGCTGATCTGCTCTATAAAGAAGTTTAACTTTCTGAATGTTCAAAGAGTCAACTTGATTTTACCACGGTCCTTTGAAGTCATTTAGGCAAAATGGTACCTTCCATGAGAAGACTTTGGCTCCGTACAAGTATTATGTATTAATTTTGGAGTAGTATTAGTTTTGTGTTTAACACATCTTCTCCCCAGACTGACATGGACCAGTGAGACCGAACCCACACAGACCTGTTTAGTCTGAAGTAGAGAAAGCTGAGGGGAGATCTTTGACAGAGACCTGAAAGGAGGGTGGGGATAGGTGGGGATTGATCTCACAAGGAACAAGTGATAGGACAAAAGGAAATGGTCTCAAGCTGCCCCAGGGGAAGCTGAGGTTGGTCCTGAGGTGAAACTTCTTCCTTGAAAGGGTCCTCAAGCCTTGGCAGAGGCTGCCTAGGGAAGGGGTGTAATCGCCATCCCTGGCTGTGTTTCCCAGTCGGGGAGATCTGGAGCTCTGGGACAGGGTTTGGGGGTGGGATGGGACAGTTGGATTCAGAGTTGGACTCGATGAGCTTGAAGGTCTTTTCCAATCTAGATGATTCTATAACAGGCAGGATCCTGAATATCTAAAGGAATGCAACCACCAGTGATTTTGAAACAACTAGCAAGATTCTCCTCAACTCTGTTCAACTTCATCAGGTAATTTAGGGACTTTGTGCAAAAGTCAGGAGCCCAGCAGTCACATAAAAATGTGCCAACCCCATGGAGCAGCAGGGAAAAGTCCTCAGGGCACAGTGCTAATGGCTGGCATTCATGGGCCAACATTAAGGTGCTGGTGAAAGTACAATGAGATCTCTGACCACAAATGATAACAACCTCCGTTTCATGCCGCACCCCGAAGGCAAAACCTTGGGAAAAGCCAGGGTTCCTTGGGTCTTCTCAGAAATGGCACAGAATGCTGGCTCCTTATCACGATGGGGATTTCCAGTCATCTGAATTCTTTAAAATGGAACCACTAAAGGGTGTTTTCCCCATACCTGAGCACACTGGGTACATGCTTACCTGACTTCTATGTGCGGGCTTGGACCCAAGTGTCCACTGGGGAGAAATTGTGTTAAAAACATGACTTCTGGAAAGCTAAAATTCTCTCGAGTCGAGAAAGGAGTCTACCTGCCCTGAATACAACCATTTGATGGGCCATTTGAGGTCCCTTCCAATCCCTAATGATTCTATGAGTCTATGAGCTCATCAATTCATTTCAACATTATGGGCTTGTTAGATGTCATTCGCTTCCCATCAGTGCTGCTCAGAGTTTATGAGCAGGTTCTGGAGTCATCCAGGTCACGCCTCAGAAACTGCAGACCTGAAGTCAATGTTATTAATATGATATATGCTGGGGTTTAAATGGAGCAACAGTGAGGGAAAGGATTCACCTGCAGCAGCAGGTTTATGGCTCAGAGCAGTCTACATTTCCAGGAGAATCCTCTGTTTCCAGGGCTTTCTGACACATGTAGAGCTCACTCAGACTAACAGGGGATTTTTTCTGCTTAACAATTAAAGCTTTAAAATAAAAAATGCAGCTAATGGGAGCCGACTTTTTTGGAGCATTCCCAAAGCAGAAGGTGTTCTCGGATGTTTGACTGAAACCTGGTCACTGTCCAGTCTGCAGCCCCTGCGATTCATTGCGGAGCTTGGACACGCTGTCAGCTTGGAGAGTAACAGAGCTGGGCAGGACAATTCTCACAGCATGGATTTATGGTTGTGCTGATCGACAGAGCTCACAGATTTCCCCAGACACCTTGCAGGGCAGCTGAGGCACTTATGGCAGGTATCTCCACCCTGAACCTTCTGTCGTTCCTACTGCTATCGGCTTCTGGATATGTTCCTGTGCAACTTGGCCTAGGTGGTCCTGCTCTGGCAAGGGGACTGGACTAGATGATCTTTCAAGGTCCTTTCCAATACCTGATGTTCTGTGATTCCCCAACTGGACATGGACATGACAATGTAAAGTCCACGTGAGCTCAGGAAGGAATTGACCTGCTGTCTCTTTTCCTCCCTTACTAAAATCTTACTCTAAGGTAAAGATGGAACACTCTCCATGGACATCGGTGGAGCACCCATATTCACACATAATAAGAATCCAATGTTGTTATGGACAGCAGAAAGACAGGACAGGGACAGACAACACTTGCAGACCTGAAGCAGAGTGACAATGCAGAGGATTAGAACTTAAAGAACTGGAAATCCTGCCTGCTGAAAGTGGAAAAACCCATCTCAGCTTTCTCAAATCCCAGGTCCAAGGAGGGTCGTAACACGTTAAGGAAGAGCAGATTAAGAAGTTGTTATAAATTCAGAAGTACAAGTTTAGATAACTTACTCAGAGTCGGAAGGATTAAATGAGTTGTCACTCAAACCAAAAGTCTAAAGCAATACTAAGCTGCGCGTTACTAAGCTTGGCTGCCCACATTCACAGTGTAAACCAACTCTCTCACTCACTGCCTATGTCTTGGAGAAGTGTTGCAACTTCACCCTACTCAGCAAGCAAAGGAGGCCAATGGGGGGCTTCAAACGCCAATTTCTTTGTCAGCTCCTGGTCAAACATTACATATTAGAGACGAAGAATTACAGAGTCCAAGGTAACCAGATGTTAAGAGATGTTTCCTTATCCAGAATATCTGAGAAGTCAACAGTGGTAAACTCTAGGGCTTAAAATACCTGTCACAGTCTCTAAAACAGCCTTTCCCCAACTAGGCTGAGAATTAAAATAATTTGCATTCTGGATGAGTCCCTCAAAACACTGTTCTCCCATGAGCTGCAGTGCTTGTGGGGCTGACAGAGAAGAGGCAAACTGCTTCTATGGCAGTCAACAACCTCAGCTGAGTTAAGAGATTCAACAACTGATTTTGTAAAAATATAAATGCTGAACTGAAAAATAGCCAGTACAGGACCACACACATACACAGTTCCTAGGATGAAATGGGTTATCATAGAAACATAGACTGGTTTGGGTTGGAAGGGACCTCAGGGTTTACCCAGTGTCACCCGCCTGCCGTGGACAGTGACACCTCTCACCAGACTAGGTTGCCCCCAGCCTCATCCAACATGGCCTTGGACACTGCCAGGGATGGAGCAGTCACAACCTCCCTGGGCAACCTGTTCCAGGGCCTCAGAAACCTCACAGGGAGGTACTGCTGCCTCAGATCTCACCAAAACCTCCCTTCTTTTAGCTTGAACCCATCCCCCTTGTCCTATCCCTAGAGTCCCTTGGAAAAAGTCCCACTCCAGCTCTCCTGGAGCCCCTTCAGGCACTGGAAGCTGCTTTAAGGTCCCCCTGGAGCCTTCTCCTTTCCAGGCTGAACAACCCCAACTCCCTCAGCCTGTCCCTAGAGTAGAGCTGCTCCAGCAGTCTGATCACTGCATACCTAGACAGTAGCCCCATGCACGTGTGCTCTCTGCCTGTAGCAGAGAGTGCAGCGATCCCGCTTATCTTAAGCCTCTTTTATTGAGGACTAAGCTAAATCAAATCAACTCACATTTACGGGGGGCCGAGAACACCTACTGGGCAGCTGCTGTGGCTCAGCTGACATGTGGAAACACAGTCGTCCCCTGTAACTCGATCATGAGTCTAAGCCCTGAAATTCTCTCAGGATGGACTCAACTGGGAGGGAGAAATTAAGTGCAATTTCAGGTCTCCCTTCCTTCAAACTGAAGTGGTGAACAGGTCTAGTGTTTAACACTTCACAGTAGGGCAAATTCCTTGTATTCATACCAGAGCTCTAATGATTCTGTAAGTTAAATATAAACAGTTTTGTTTGTGTTGAAATATTTGAACATCTGTCTACAGGCACTGGGAGCTCGAATAATAGATGTCGGCTGCTGCAGATGATCATTATAGAATAGAAATCAAAAACTCATGATGGGCTGTTTCATAAGCACAAAGTAGATTTTATATCTCTACATATATATTATAGATATAATCATACACAGATCTATAAAACATATATACACATATATATTAAATATATGTATATATGGCATAATAAATGTGAAAAACACTCAATAAACACCAATAAATAAAATCTAAATGTTAAAAGTCTGTCTCACAGAGTAACTGAGCAGTTGGAGAAGCAGCCACAGACATTTATACCCAGGTCACAGAACCACTGAACATTAGCGATTGGAAGGGCCCTCGAAAGATCATCCAGTCCAATCCCCCTGCAATAGCAGGATCCCCTAGATAAAAGTTGCACAGGAACATGGCCAGGTGGGTTTTAAAGGTCTCCAGAGAAGGGTCCTCAACATTTCAACCCTCTCTGTGGGGTAAAACAAGACAGAGCTACGATGCTCTCAGCAAAAGGCCAAATCCACAATGCAAAGCGCTCCTTCCCCATCAGGCAAGGTGTTTGTTCTTATTTTAAACGCAAAATCTAAATAGCTATAAAATGATCTGAGTGCATCCTTTTAATTCTGCACATACTTCATCTCCTTGTTCCATCAAGTACTTGGCATCAAAGGGTTGCTCGGTGTGCAGGTGTGAAAGGTGTGTGTGGGGAATAAGGAACTATGGCACAGCTCTTCAGGCTGCAGGAGCACATGAAAGAACCTGATTGCAGCAACCTAAGGGAGTCATTTTGCCTCTGAACTAGGATTCCAGAGGAACAAGAGTTCAGAGGAGGCCATGAGGATGATCACAGGGCTGGAGCACCTCTCCTATGATGATAGGCTGAGGGAACAGGGGCTGTCAGGGGGAGCAGCTTCCAGCACCTTAGAGAAGCTTCCAGCACCTGAGGGGGCTCCAGGAAAGCTGAAGAGGGACTTTTATAAGAGACTCTAGGGATAGGACAAGGGGGATGGGTTCAAGCTAAAAGAGGGGCGATTGAGGTGAGCTCTGAGGCAGAAGTCCCTCCCTGTGATGATGCTGAGACCCTGGAACAGGTTGGAACAGGTGGCTGTGCCTGCTCTGTCTCTGACAGTGTCCAAGGCCAGGCTGGATGGGGCAATCTGGTGGTGGCAGGGTGCTGGCACTGGGTGAGCTCTGAGCTCCTTCCTAACCCAAACCAGTCTGGGTTTCTACAATTCCTGGGCTCTAGAGCTCCTCCTGTCCTCCTGTCACACTGAGATCTGCAGGACTCTGGTGGGATTCCTGGTGCTAGAGAAAGGTTCCCTCACTGCAGAGATGGCTGCCAACAGGTCTATCTGTCCTTTCTACTAGCAACTGTTATCTAAAAACATCAACTGCATTTTCAAGATTAATGTTTTAAATGAGCTTCACACCCTGAGGGGATCTCTCTGAATTTAAGTATTGTTAGGGTTCTGAGAGGGAAATCTCCTCATCCCAACAAAACTAGTTTTGCCAACGACCATGCCCTGCTCACTGCTCCAGCTGGCTATCACTTCACTCATATACTCTGGCCAGTAGTCTCAAGGCTGGGGTTAAACAAGCAGTTTGCTCTTCTCTTACATAAGCCCCGAAAGACAATACTACAACCGAGCTCATAAAAATACATTTAATTGGTGATGATTTCCAGACAGCTTTGTCAAAATGAACTCAAGGGTTGATGCCCACTCGCTTCAGTTCCATTCATCTGGGTTCAAATTATTTGCTTAAAAGGAGAAACATTTCCTTTTGTACACACTTCGGTTTCAACCTCCGAAACCAGTGCTAGAAATTAAGTTCTAACCACCCGGTCGGCTGCCTCAGAAACCGAGCTCGAATCCATCACTTTAATGACATCAATAACAAATACACAACTCCAAACCCTATTGTGAGCAGCGGTGGAGCAAGGAGCATGTGTGGCTGTCATCTCGTTTAGGCACTGGAAAAACACCCAAGGAAACCCAACGAGCCTAACCATGACAAATGATTGGAGAGTTTAACCTGAGCCACTAACAAGCGCTCTGCCGGCTCCTTTTCATGCTTGCTTAAGGAGATTTGTTTAAAATCCCACCAGCCGCCCCTGAATGTCACTGGGTGAAGCCGTTGGGTCTCGTCAAGCTGGTTTTCCCATTCCAGCTAAAACAGCAGGTTGCAAATGTTTGGTTAAGGGTGGCTGCCTTCCCCACCCCTCAAGACACACACGCGCAGCGGAGGCAGAGTTTCCTTCCCTCAGCAGCAAAAAGCGGCCGGTTCACTGAGTAAAGGCAGCAAAGCTATGGCTGACACAAGCACTGTGCTATAAAATAAACGAGAAACAAACACCTGACCATCCTGCAGTTTCCTCTCTTTGCACTGTCTGTCTGGTTGGGTTTTTCAGCTCTCTGGGCTGTGCTGGAGTGAAATTAAGCACTAGCAGACACTAAGAGGAGCCTGGTACTTGTTGTTCCCCAGATACTTAACTCTGAGTAAGAGCTGATCCTACAAGGTCCCTTTAGCTCCTGCAGTGCCTTCAAGGAGTTGAAGGAACTGGAAAATGAGACCTAAGAAAACTATGTCCTGGCACAGCAGTATGGAGCAGCAATGTGCGGTGGGAGCTCAAAGCTAGCAGGATAGCAAGAAAAACCCCATTTCTTCCTCATCTTGAGGGTGGACAAATACAAAATAAAATCTCTCTACAGAAAGATGTTTCAATTTATGAAGGGAAATGGAAGCTTTCTGCTCATGTTGTGCTACACCTTGGAAACATGGTTTAGTGGGAGGGTGGTATTGGGTTGATGGTTGGGCTTGATGACGTTCAGGGTCTCTTCCAACCTTAATGATTCTATGATTCTGGGCCTTAACCACAACCTGATCTTTACCATCTTCCCACATTCATGTCATTCTTTGGGTAGGATAGTGCCACTCTTCATACTTCAACACAAGGGAAACTGAGGCTGAGAGAAAGTGCTGCTCAATTTCCACCGATATCAGTAATGCTGGGTATCTGCTCAGCAGGATTTTCAAACGGATGACCATCATAGCGACATCAGAGGTAGATGACAGAGTTGGTGGACTGATGTTCAAATGCATCAACCAACTCCTGCATCCCTGCCTTAACTCATGTGGCCACACGGAGCTGGGCTGCAAAACTTCCCAGTATGAGAATGAAAAGAAAAAGAAAGGGCGCAGGGCAGGGTGGGTTTGTTCTCTTTACAAGAACCAGTTATTCAGCCGTTATGCTGATGTTCCAGATGTGCTCACGCTGCTTTTTGCTGTATACTGACTAAATCACCATTCAAACAAGACAGGAGAAGGCTTCCAAGGCAGGAGAAAGCTTCCAAAACAGGAGCAGACTCAAATACCCTCCAAACAAACTTAGTTGTGCTCTGATGGAAAACTTCTTCAGTCCATCTGGGAGATCTCAAGCTTTTCGCTGAGCCTGGTTTTACTTTTCATGGAATTTATGTTGGAGAAACCATTTTATTTTGACCAGATTGGGTTTGATGCCAGGGAAGACCAAGTAGACACAACTGTTCCATGTTGTGTACAAGCCCTAAAATCAAATGTCTCCCGAAACTCATGCCTCTATAAAAATGTGAAGCCCTCTCATACCTCCACATTGTCTCTGCATACAGAACATAAATGAAGTGAGGAGGGTTCAGGGTTTCTTTTTTGGTTAACTCATAAAATCAGGAAGTCTTTTGCATGGATTCTGGAAGTGAAGCTCATGCTTTTACATTTTTTAAATGTAAAAAAGAACAGAAACTACCCACAAGCGACAAATGAAAGAGGGGAACGTAAACGGTTTGCAGAGCACATTGCCCTCCACCACACAGTGCAGCTACTCCAGGGTCAATGGCTCCTGGCAGCACAAGACAATAAAAAGCGCATAAACTTGCGGCACGTGGTCCAGCTACTGTGTGTGACATTGCACGAGCACAGAAGCCCGGGGAGGTGACTGAACCCTGGCTCCAAGCTGCATCAATCCCTACTTTAATGACCCTCCTGTCAGTGCTTCTCCTCTTCAGCTCACAAACTGCTTGGCTCCCCAGGATGGGAAAACCATGATAATAGAAGCCATGGGGGAAAGCTTCAGTGAAGTCATAGACTCACAGAATGGTTGAGGTTGGAAGGGAACTCAGAGCTCACTCAGGGCCAACCTCCTGCCATGGACAGCAACAGCCCTCAGCAGACCAGGTTGCCCAGAGCCCCATCCAATCTGGCCTTCGACACTGCCAGGGATGGAGCAGCCACAACCTCCCTGAGCAACTTGTTGAAACACCTTCCTTTACTGGTTTTAAATATGTCCACGATCTTCATCTACTCTGAGTCACAGAAAAGAGGAGAAGGTGACAAGAGTTTTTTCACTGGCTGACATCAGAGCACTCAAAACACCCCAGACCTGCCAGATGCACCTATCATTCAGATCATTTTTGCAGGACTGGTTGTTTACCTCAGATCTTCTGCAGTTCCACACCCTCTTCTAGAGGTTCCTGGGACCCTAAAGAGTCTTTCTTTGCATACACTGACTCCAGCTGGACCTTCGCAATGAGACTGGGTCAAGATTTTTCCCACCCTGAAGGTTTGGATGGTGCTTGGACGTACTGGGAGCTATTCAGGGCAGAGTTAGGATAGGATTTTTTCAATGCTCATTTCCTACAGTTGTTGTTCTTAAATGCAAGAGGGCTTTGCCTAAAAATACTCCTTTTCAGGAGCACTACTGCTCACACTGTCTCCTAGCACTGCAAAGGAGTACAGGAGGGCATGCAGTGAGCAGGCCCAGCTCTGTATCCCAGGCACATTAGAGAAGTCCCAGTCTACAGCCCTAGCCTCTCCTGGCTCTCACCCCGTATTTGTTACAGCCTGTGCGGGCTGTGCCAACCCAGCCGAAGCATGCACACACCAAATTACCCCTCTCAAGAGGCTACGGGTGGGGAAGGAGAGCCCTGCCAAACGTCAGCACCCGAAGGCACTCTGCCTTCCAACCTCCAACGCCTCCAGAAGCCCTGCAGGCTGCAGTGGCCCTCGTTTCATCTTTCACACAGGTTGTTGCCTTCTCCGACACGTCCCCGGCACGCACGTAGGAGGCACGTCACGCTCTTCTGTGCTGTTGGAGATCACAGAATCATCCAGGCTGAGAAAGACCTTCACGATCATCGAGTCCAACCTAACTGTAGGCACCTCACTCACCACTCATTGGTCACTAGCCTAAGACCCTGCCGAAGATGACATCGAAGCTGCTGCAGCCCATGAGGAGACACTGCCAACTGCTGAGTTAACTTTCCCTGCAGGACTTCCACTGCAGCCAGTGGATTATTTTTCAGCACAAATGAATACCACAGAGGATGAAATATTTTAGAGGAGGGGCTGCCTATCATTAAATTTGCTGACCGTTTCCTATTAGAAGCCCCGATTTTCAGTCACTCGCGATTGCAGTGAACTTTGTTTGCATTCCATTGTTCCTTGCCTGAGTAAGGAACACATTTCTTCAATTTCAACCAAAACGGCTCAGACATTCCTGGAAATGAGTTAGCAGAGAGGAAACACAGCGCCTTCAAAAACAGTTTTGGCAATCTTTGCTTGAAGGAGCTGCTTTGTCTCTTTCTTTAGGAGCTGAGATTTGAAACTTGGCTCAGTAGGTTGGCTCTTCTTCCTTTCTTTTCCAGAATCTCCATGGAGATCCATCCAGATTCAGCAAAATCACAAAAAACTTTGAAATATGAAAATTTCATAGAGTGGAAATTCCTTAGATTTTATCAGCTAAAAGCTTGGCAAGGGCAGCTGATTCTTGGCCCACAGATTCTACACTCCTTCCATATGACACTGTTGTGACGATAGTGGAGTTGATTCAAACAAAGTGTTCTCAGATCACAGCCACTGTGTGTTCCTATGTTTCCCAGTGCTTGGTATGAGACCTTCAGATTCATACACCATCGTCTTTGACATAGAATGGTTTAGGTTGGAAGGGACCTCAAAGATCATTTCATTCCAACCCCTTGCCATGGGCAGTGACACCTCTCACCAGACCAGGATGCCCACAACCCAATCCAACCTGGACTTGAACATTTCCAGGGACGGAGCAGCCACAACCTCCCTGGGCAACCTGTTCCAAGGCCTCAGCACCCTCACAGGGAGGGATTTCTGCCTCACATCTCACCTCAATCTCCTTTCTTTCAGCGTGAACCCATCCTCCTTGTCCTGTCACTAGAATTCCTTTTTATAAAGTCCCTTTCCAGCCTTCCTGGAGCACCTTCAGGTACTGGAAGGCTGCCCTAAGTTCTCCCTGGGAGCCTTCTCTTGTCCATTTTTCAGAAGCACTGACCACTCACCTCTTACTCCACCTGAGAGTAACATTTTGACCCTATAAAACACATTTCACATTGCTGGATTTCTAAAGAATAGAAGTGGACAGTCTCCATCTGACAGGCCATTGCTGTCCTGTGGATAAAGCAAGTTCTTACAGCACAGGACTCTTCCACCCCCTGAACACACACAACAGCCATTACTTAAAGCTGCACCGATAACCGTAACCTTAGCATGTCCCAACTCTGAGTGCTCAGACATGGAGTCTGCCTGCTGCAGCTTGTGTCTGCAGTGTATGCAGGAAGCAACTCTCAGAGCTGGGATCTGCCCTTTTATCAAATGAGATTGATTTCTTTTATGTCAACAAGTGATTACGTATCTGATGTGCAAATATCACCTTCTTCCACACCTTAAATCTACTGTTTACTCCCTTTTACACCAAGTCATAAGTGAAAAACAGTTCTCATTTTAATTCAGACTCCTGCACAACATGCACAACACAGGGAGGTGCGTCCTTTGCATCCCACACAGCAGCAGAGATGCTTCCCTGAGAGCTTCCTTCATCCTCGAGGTGGGTCTGATGAACAGCCACTGTTATCTGGCTTTGGTGAGCACCAAGTCCTCACTCCTACCTGTCTCTAATAATCTCCACAAGGCAGCTGCTATCTGGTTTCTCCTTTGCCTCTATCTTTCAGAAATACCAAAGATCAAGCAGAGTGTAGCCAATAACACAAATCAGTGAGGCTGCAGACATGCAAAGCACAAACCCTACCTGAACCCCGAGTCTGAGGCTCCTTAGTGTGCTGTAATTCTCCTGTCCTAATTCTTGGGGCTGCTCATGGCTGTGTGTCACACCGCGGGCAGTGAATAGTGCTGCAGGAGACCTCTTCCTGGCACTAATAGGCATACCCTGGGCTCACTCGCCCAAAGCAGAAGATAAAGGCTAATTAAACTGTCTGACTTTGCTGTGAAGTTGATGAGGATCACCCATAAAAACCAGACTGCTGCTGAGCAGCAGCAGCCACAACCTTTGGGAGAGGAAGTATAACCGGCATGGGGAAAGAGATTTTAAATCCTGATGGCCATTTCTGCACCTGACAGGTTCAACTGAGCAGACATGGAAGAAGAAAATGTAAGAAGATCACATGCTGATTATTTCTGTCTAATGAAGAGGGGATCAGCAATATCCTAAACTGTGACAAATTAAATGACATCAAGCTGTGCCAGGGGAAGTTTAGGCTGGACATGAGGAAAAGCTTCTTCCTGGAAAGGGTCCTCAGGCCTTGGCAGAGGCTGCCCAGGGAGGGGGCTGAATCATCATCCCTGGTCATGTTTCCTAGTTGTGGCAATCTGGAGCTCAGGGACAGGGTTTAGCAGTGGGTTGAGCCAGTTGAGCTTATGGCTGGACTCAATGAGCTTGAAGTTGTTTTCCAACCAAAACCATTCTAAGATTCAGAGAGCAGCCCCTCGATGTGGCTTTACAATTAGGATTTTTATTTTGACTGCTCAGTAAATGAATAATTTACATTCACAGCTCTGTCACTGGGCCCTCACCTGCAGTCAATGGAATTAGGGGGTTTGATGTTCACCATCATCAAAAAAGACCCAAAGTAGGAGTAGACCTATAGCACAGATCATTGAAGCCGGAGGGGCCTGTGTGAAGGCAAAATGTGTGTTGCACAAATGTAGAGCTTATGGTGATAGGAGACTAAAGGAATGAAACATTAAATTTGTCTTCATTTAATTGATACCCTAGAAACCTAGAACCAACCCTACTGTACTTTACTGCTTGAGAAATTCATTAGATAAATTGAATTAATCAAAGTATATTGTTGGGAATCTGTGTCTGGGTCTTTGGTTATCTATGTACACATGGAAAAGAAAACCCCACAGCAAGTAACTGGTACCACCACCCTTTTCTGATGGGTAATCCATGGATTTCATCAGCATCCTGGAGTGGATCAGAAGGGGGGTTGTTAGCAGATCGACGGAGGTTCTCATCCCCCTCTACTTTGCCCTACTGAGACTACATCTGCTCTGCTGTGTCCAGTTCTGGGTCCCTCAGTTCCAGAAGGACACAGAGCGGCTGGAGAGAGGGCAGCGCAGAGCCATAGAGATGATGAAGGAAGTGGAGCATCTCCTTGGTGAGGAAAGACTGAGGGAGCTGGGTCTCTTCAACTTGGAAAAAAAGAGACTGAAGGATGACCTCATGAATGTTGCTAAATACGTGAAGGGCGGGTGCCAGGAGGATGAAGTTAGACTCTGCTCAGTGTCATTTAACAACAGGACAAGGGGCAGTGGGTTTCAGCTGTAACAGAGGAGGTTCCACATCAATATGAGGAGAAACTTCATCTCACTGAGGGTGACACAGCACTGGAAGGGACTGCCCAGGGGGGTTGTGGAGTCTCCTTCTCTGGAGACGTTTAAAACCTGCCTGGACGTGTTCCTGTGCAACTGGATCTAGGTGATCCTGCTGTGGTAGGGGGATTGAACTGGATGATGCACACGTGTTCTCCTGGTCTTCCTTTTGCCCAAGGAAGTTGTGGCTGCCCCATCTCTGGCAGTGTTGAAGGCCAGGTTGGCTGGGGCGCTGAATAACCTGCTCTAGTGAAGGTGTCCCTGCCTGTGCAGTGGGGTTGGAACTAGATGATATTTAAAGTCCTTTCCAACTCTAACGATTCTGTTATGATCTTTCAAGATCCCTTCCAACCCCTAATGTTCTGTGATTCTGTGGTTTCTGATCCCTTTCAATACTATCAGGCAAAACTGGGCTTCTTTAGCAAACCTATTCTAGGATTGCCCATATGGAAACACATACCTGGTGCTACCTGAGTGCCTGCTCCTTTCCAGGCAGCCACTGAGCCAGTGTGCAATGCTCTATCTAACTGTCTCCCAGTTTCACAACATGTGAAGTGATGCTCTGCAGTACAAGGAGCTGGATGCCTGTTTCTAGAAAATTAAACCACAAATGCAAGAGCTGGGCTCATCCACTTCTTTCACAAGGCGCTTCTGCGGTGCTCGTGGAAGTGATGACTTTCCTACCAAGCTCTGAGAGCAATAAAACGAAACTCTGTCGAGTACCTCTGACTGCACGTGGCATCTCAGACCGTGTCTGCCACCGCGAGAGAGCAGGGATGAGAAGATGTATGAAGCTTTAAGGAAGCAGACAGACAGCTACTTGGCATTACTCACATGGATTACAGGCGGGCAGACTCTACGCTTATTAGCACCCTGATTAATACCTTCTTGGCATCCCAAGTGTAAATCAGCAGGCCAGCTACAGCAGCAGGGTGTTATGAAGTGGGAGGAAAGTTCACTAGACACAGGTACAAGAGTGTACCTGTGATGGAAGAGTGATGGAAACAACACAGCTTGATGCTGATGATGCAATGATCATGTACAAGGATTGGTCTTCCTGTGCTGCAGGGAAGGTTTCATCTGAGAACCAAAGGAGAGCAGGCAGCACGATGAGTTTGGATAAGGAGGGACAAATTAATTTTGATATGAAGCAGGAAATATTAAGAAATAGGAAAATATTTAACCATATTCCTCAGCTTTCTTCACCTTCAGGTTCACCTACAGAGTGTATTGCCACCTTGATGTTGTTTCTTACACCACTGCAATATTGTCATTAGTGTGAGAACATCATTGAATACTCTGCCTAAAGCTAAATACTCTGAGTTTTAACACACAAGTAGGTCCTGAGCAGCACTACTGAAACTCTTCAAGAGCTGACAATGATTTCTTAGTAGATAGCATTGGTTTTGAAGGGATGTACAAATGGAAGCTGCACAGACCCTTCAAAGTTGGCTTTAGCAGCTCCTTACACTGTCAGAAATACAGGGTGGACTGTTCAATGTCCTATCGTGGAGTCATAGAATGCTGGGGTTGGAAAGGACCTCTAGCGATCACCCAGCACAACCTTCCTGCCAGAGCACATTCTTCTAGAGCAGATCACACAGGAACATGTACAGGTGGGTTCTGAATGTCTCCAGAGCAGCAGACTCCACAACCAATCTGGGCAGCCTGAAGCAGGGCTCCGTAACCCTCACAATAAAAACTCATTTCCTTATGCTCAACTGAACCTCCTGTCTTCTAGCTTAAACTCATCACCTTTTGTCCTACACTGGACACCACTGAGAAGAGCCTGGTCCCATCATACTCACTTTGCCCTTTAGATACTTAAAACCACTTATGAGACCTCCCCTTAGTCTCCTGCTCTCCAGGCTGAACACCCTCAGCTCTCTCAGACTCTCCTCATAAGGAAGACGTTCCAGCCCTCTGATCATCTCAGTGGACTCTCTCCAGTTGCTCCTCATCCTACTTGAACTGGGGAGGCCAGAACCGGATGCAGTACTCCAGATATGGCCCCACTAGGGCAGAGTAGAGGGGCAGGAGAAACTCCCTCAACTTATTGGTCACACTCTTCTTCTAGTCCAATCGTGGGATTGGACTAGATGATCTTTCGAGGTCCCTTCCAATCCCTAATGATTCTATGATTCTATGATTCAAGAGAACAGTGGCCTTCCTGGCCACAAAGGCACATTGCTAGCTTAAGGTCCACCAGTACCTCCAATTCCTTTACCCCAGAGCTGCTCTCCAGCATATCAGTCCTCAACCTATGTTGATCCACGGAGTTGTTCTTCCTCAGATGGAGGAAGAACACTCCTCCAAAGCCAAAGCATCCACCCAAGAAGCTGGGCAGACAGCTGATGAATCCATGCTGAGCTCCGTGTTACCTGGGATTCTACTGGTATCACAACCTGAGCTCCCTACTTTAAAGCCAACTCAGGCTACCTGAATTTCACAGCAGTCATTAGGTGAACCTTAGGGGTCTCATAAACCCATCTGATTTCTGCTGTCTCAAAACCAGGGAGCCTCATCTAGGCTAGTCATCTCGCCTCCATTTACAGTCAATGGAAAGGGATAAAAAACAGCTCCAAGGGCAGTTCACTGCACTCTAAGAGAGATTAAGATAAGGAAGATGAATCACTCTCTGCAAGTGCCTGTGTCTCCTCATTCACTTCAGAGGAAGCCTACTCTCTGTGTCTCATTTTGGAGAGCTGAAAGCCACCCTCAGTTGACAGTGTGCTACTATGGTGCTGAGTAAGCTGATCTACTGTCGATGAGATATGCAACAAGGGATCTGAGCACACACAGACATTAGGGAACCCATTTCTTCATAAGAACAAAGTTTCCGGTGTCCTAACCATACTGCAGCATGAGATCATTACTGTTTCTTCCCCCAAAGTTTCAATTAAGGATGATATTCTTCCTCATTTCCTCTTCTGCATTCCTTGTCTGGTTAAATCAGCGTCTGTGCTTCATGTCTGGGATGACCATGGTTCAGGGGAGACAGAAGTTTAGATGGATGACAGAACTAAATCGTATTAAAAACCTTGTAAAGGTTATAAAACCTTACAAAGAAATTTGGGGTTGCAAAGAAGAACTAAATCACAGTATCATAGACTGGTTCAGATTCAAAGGGACCTCAGAGATTATCTACTCAAACCCCCTGCCATGGGCAGCGACACCTCTCAACCAGACTTGGTTGCTCAAGGCATCAACCAACCTGGCCTTTAACACCTTCAGGGAGGGGGCAGCCACAGCCTCTCTGGTCAAACAATTCCAGAGTCTCTCCACCCTTGCACTGAAGAATTTCTTCCTAAGATCTAGTCTGAACCTCCTCTCCATCAGTTTAAAACCATTTCCCCTTGTCCTATCACTGGATTCCCTTGGACAAAGTCCCTCTGCAACCTTCCTGTAGGATTTCATCAGGTACTGGAAGGCAGCTCTGAGGTCGCCCTGAAGTCTTCCCTAGGCTGAACAACCCCAGCTCCCTCAACCTGACCCCACAGCAAAGGTGCTCCAGCCCTTGGATCATCTCTGTGGCCTCCTCTGGACTCACTCCAACAATGCTTTATCCTTCTTACGTTGGAGAGACCAGAACTGGATGCAGGACTCCACTTAGTACTGTGATGCAGGATCTTCCCCTCACACCTGCCCTGTTTCCTACTTCCCAACCCAACCTGGGAAGTGGAAGGAGAGGTACAAGAGGTGCTAATGTTAGTAGCCACAAGCTAAAAGCATTTCAAAAGTGAAGATGTACAAAAGTTGTCTTGGGAGGAAAGTATGGAAAAAACTTGTTTTAAATAAGCTACTCTAATGGCTTTTTTTTTATACCTTCTCTCTCCATAGCGGAGTAGTCACAGACGTACAAAACTGGCTTTCACTTTTCCTTTCCTCACAGTCATGTTGGATAAAGACACAAAATGAACTCATTTCCACTGCTGACTCCGTTTGCTTAGTGATAACCCCTTTTCCCATCTGTATTTTTAATAGAGAACATAAGATACTCAAGGCAAAACTCTCTTATCACACAGCACTGCAGAGCAGCCACGATTCCATCTGTGACTGGAAGAGACATTCTGAATCCAAACAGCAATAAATACAACATCAAAAAGATACCAGGATACCCCACCCTACATGGCAAATGTCCTAGGAGTAAACTGGGAGGAGTGTTCCCTCTACAATAGGATGGAAACCTGTTATGTTGTCAAATCCAAACCGAGCCTGTGCTATTCTTGGTACCAAGAGGACCAAGGAAATGGTTTTACGGGCAGACTTGCCCATCTGTTTTAAACAATCCTCTCAAGGCCTTTTCCTTCTCAGCATAATAGCTGGTCACGCTGTCACCTCTTCCTTAGATGTTTAAAACCCACCTGGCCATGTTCCTGCATGGCTTGATCTAGGTGATCCTGCTGTGGCAGGGGGATTGGACTCGATGATCTTTTGAGGTCCCTTCCAATCCCTAATGTTCTGTGATTCTGTGTCACACAGATCACTGAGATTTCAGAGCTGCAACAGATGAACTGGAGCTGTGGGTGAACTAAGCAGGCTTTGCTTTAATCTTACCCTACACACTGCACCAGCAGATAAAAGTCATGACCACCAGGAAAGACATGACTTTTACTCTCACAGTCTGTTCCTCAGAAGATTAATTTGAAGTGCCCTTCTCTATGCACAGTGGAAAAAACAAGAATCAACTGATGTAGCTACAAGCCCCAACAGTCTCCTGGTCACTGTGTTTCTGACTATGGTGGTCATGGCAACTGTAAGAAGCCCAGCTCTGCGGGTTAATCACCCATCTCAAACATAAACCTAAACCACTGGCGTATACAAAGTCTGTCACCTTTGATGAGGAACACTTGAATCATCGCACCAGTTGCTTACAGCCTCTGGGAACACTCAGAAGTTCCAGTCCCCAACAACTCTGGTTTTATGAAATTACACATTTGTGGAAAATAAAGCAGCAGCAAGTGACAGTGAATGAAAAAGTGATGTCTTGCATTTAATGCTGCAAAAAGGACCCAATGTTCTACCATTGAAATCAGGAACAGCCCAGCTCCTTACTGGGGACCAGGCACAGGACATCAAGTCCCAGGTGGTAAGTGGACTGTGGTCTTGTTCAAATATGCCAACAACAAAGTCACAGGACCATTGAGGTTGGAAAAGACCTTTAAGATCATCAAGTCCAAACATGAACCCAACTGTCCTATCCCACCACTAAACCCTGTCCCTGAGCTCCAGATCTCCACAACTGTGAAACACTACCAGGGATGGCAGTTCAACCCCCTTCAAGGCTTGAGGACCTTTTACAGGAAGAAGTTTCCCCTCAGGGTCAACCTAAACTTCCCATGGTGCAACTTGAGGCCATTTCCTCTTGTCTCATCATTTATTCTTTAGGAGAAGAGACCAATCCTCACCTCTCTACAACCTCTTTTCAGGTAGTTGCAGACAGCTTCCTTTTCTTCAGACTAAACAGCTCCATAGTCAAAGAAAAGAATCCAAACCCCACACCAAGGCCACACTGAGCATTTCTTTGCCTGTATCATCACATTTTGCCTGGTTCCTTACAAAGGGGCTTTATAACACAAACGTTACCGCTTCACAAAGTCATTCAGAGCAACTTGCAAACCGCCAGACCGCCCACTCTGTCTTCCTCTGCTCCCACTGACTGGGAGGAATCTGGAATAACCCAGATGGACTCAGCAGAGATTTGTCACCCTGAAATTCAGACACCAGAAAGAGTCATGGATTTTCATACTTGGGTTTAGATGAAATCATGGGAGTTGGTTCATTGTATCTCAGGGAATTTAGCATCAACTTGATCTACGGGATCCTGCCGTGGCAGGGTGATTGGACTGGATGATCTTTTGAGGTCCCTTCCAATCCCTAATGTTCTGTGACTCTGTGATTCTGTAACTTGAATTAAAAACCTACTGACAGTGCCAAAAACACAGGATTGACACAGACGTCGAGCATCTCTCTGGAAAGAAAAACCCTAAGGTGTTAGAGATGCTCAATGCAGGACCTGCCTGCAAACTTCCTTCTTGTTCTGCAAACTCTCTCTGCGCTGCCCCAGTTTACTGCAGTGCCAAAGAAAACCCCCACGGTTAAATCAATATAGACTTGGGAAGGAAGAGAAGAGGAGCGTGGTGAAGTGGTTTTTGAAGACAAGCCAGAGAATCCTCGAAGCGGGGGGACACACGCAGGTTTTAACGGCTGCGAGAATTCTGCATGAAGAGATGTTAAGGCTCTGGCTCCTGGCTGTAGCCATGTGTTCCCTGACTAAAATTACTGCCATGCGGGCTGTTAGCAGAGGAATGCGTAAACAGACAGCGGATCCTTGCATCAGTTCCACAAAATGTTGCACAACACAAATGCCTCTCGATGTGTCATTTCCTGCTTGGCCACCTGCCCAGCTCCTGACAGGCAGTCAACAACCAAAAAACAAAATAAATTAAAAAAATAAAGAAAAAAACGCAAAAAAAAAAAATCAACGGCAAGATTTAAAGCCGTTGTGCTGCGCAGCACATTCCAGTAGCCCCAGACTTATCCCTCCACCCTTTGCTTTTGAAAGAGAAGAGGGAGGACTTCCTAAAAAGCTGTTACGGTCTCGAGTTGAGGAATCTCAAAAATCTCAATCACTTATCTGCCGTTTTATAGGCCTGGATGGCCAAACAGTTAATAGAAAGGCTGAGCACAACCTCTCCCCGGCTTCTGCATTGTGCACAGGCAAAAAGGAGATGTTTGCTCATACCTTTCCCAGTGTGTGCACCTTGCGAGCCCCGGCAACAGGGAAATAACTTGGGAGCTGAGCAGAGCGGAGTGGTTTTCTCCAAGTGAAACACTCTGGTTCAACGCTCAGAACAACTTTTCCATTCATGCTGATAAAGACAGTTGTGGTTGGTGCCTTTGAAGACCAACTTTAATTGGAGACAAAGAAAAAAGTCTTTGGAAGGCAGGGAAAATATAAGAATATACAGACTTCTCCTTCTTCCTTGCTCAGGATTTTCCTCCTTCTAATTGGATTTCTACCAAAAGCAGCCGGGAAGGAGGCTACATCTCCTATTCAGGACAGTGTCACTATGGAAAGGCAAATCATTGCTGTTACTCTATGTACAGGAAAGGCATTAAAAGGGGAGTAGGTAAATGTCTGAGGGGAGGTTGTTCGACTTGGTCTAGCTGGTCCTGCTTTGGCAGGGGGATTGGACTGGATGATATTTCGAGGTCCCTTCCAATCCCTAACGTTCTGGGATTCTGGGATTCTGTCTGAGGGACATGGTTTAGGTGAGACCCAGCAGTGGTGGGTTGAAGGTTGGACTTGATGACCTTAAAGGTCTTTTCCAACCAAAGAGATTCTGTGACTCTAGTATTTGCTTCTTTTAAAGTCTTTACAGTTACCTCTTGCTCTCTGTTGGTCAGTTCTGACCTCACAACAACTCACTTCTGAAAACTTAACTTTCAGCCCTCCCAGCTGGAAGGCAGCTCTGATGGCTAAGAAGTGCCGATGGCAGAGCTTTTATCCTGGACATGAGGAGAGAAAAATAGCTGTAGATTTCTCAGTGACTCCTGAAGATCTTAAACAACCCCATCTCCATCACTCAGAGTGCAATCCAGCACAGAGACTGCGCAACACAGTAGATGGTTATCACAGAACCACAGAATGCGTGTGGTTGGAAGCAACCTTTAAAGGTCACTTTGTCCAACCCTCAGAGATAAACTCAAATAAATACTTAAAAATAAATAAATCTTTTCCAAGGAAAAAAAATCATCAGGCCTTCTTCTCACTTGGAAGTGGGCAGGTTTTCCTAAGACAGCAACCTGACATCACTGTCTCTATTAAAATCTTTTAAAGTAATAACAGAGGGCAAGGCAGCAAGCTTCTACAAGCAGATGTTTAATACGACTATATGGCACTTAACATGTAAAGAACCTGACTTGGGGAAGTGCTGAGCATCCAGAACACCAACTGGAGTCACTGCATGCCGCAGCTATTCTGCTGAACCCTTCAAGTCAGCCTGGAAATGACTGTGATATCTGTGGCGGCTGCTGGAAACACGCGGCGTTGGCTCGCAGAAGGTCAGAGGGCCCTGCCTATAAACAAGCCGTACGAACCTGTGTGATGTCATGTCTTGAAATGATAAACTGGCAGCAAAGCTGGTGCCATTCTGTAAGGATGTGCATAATTTTATGTTTACGCTGCTCCAAACGAAGGTTCTAATAAGTCGCCGGCTGTTGCTCCTTTAAAGGGAAGTTTTATAACTGAGATGAATCACGACGGCAAAAAAGATCAAAGTTAAAAAACATCAATGATGCCACGGGGTACTTTTTAATCTTGTAATGAATGATGATCATGTGCTCTTATGAAGTTGGTCCAACTGCCAACGCCAGATGTGTATATTAAGAAAAAAAAGTTGTTTGTGATGTGACAGCTCTGCTTGAGCTGCCAGCGAGAGGAGAACTTGGATAACGTGCTGGAGGTGGCGAAGCCCAACTACCTCAAGTGCCAGATACACTCCCTGAGCAGCTGGTACCAAACTATCTCCACAAGCGCGAGGGATCTCAGAAGGAAGCACAACTTCAGTGAAAGCCCCAGTAGCTCACCTGAGCTGCTGCAAGTTCACATTTCATAACTAGTTATTCAGGAGGTGTCATCATCTTGAAAGTATCAGACTGCAAGGACAGATCTTGTAGAACCAAACAAACCCCAGAGCAGAGCTTCACTGAGAATTTAGCCAACAGATTATAATTCAGACATTCAAGCTCAAATTTGGCTTTCTTTACAACAAAAGAAAAGGAAGGAAGACACAGTAAGTCCATCTAGACTGTAAGGACCAAGTTACCGGGCATTCCCAGGGTCAGCTTTTCAGTGAGAACAGTAGAAAGGTGTCATATAGAGAGGCCTTTTGGGTCTAAACTAAAAATCTCTAGCAGGACTTGGAAATCTTATTGAATTCCACACTCACAGTCTCACTTAACCCACTCATCTCCAACCTGCGTAATGAAATTTCTCCACAGCTATTTGCTTTTTTATCTGCTATTTGAGGCAAAACTCCACGGCCCGGACAGTTGTTGCAGGAGGCACCTCAGTTCCCATCTCTCAGGGTAAGAGGAGGTGACAGCGCAGCGTGTATTAGCACGAGAAATGCTTAACCACGTTGATTCTGTCTACGTCTTTCTCCCTCTTCTGTCTTTGTGGTATTTAAAAAAAAAACACCTCCGTGAAAGCTCCTTAAAGGTCTCATTTGTATGAGCAGATCAAAGGCAAAATAATTGTTCCATTACAGGGAGAGTTTTTAATGTGGTTATTCATCAAATAATTCTTAATCTCTAGAGGTAATTTAAACGCAGCTAGACCTGGTTAATCCGATCAATTTGGAAAGAGTCATTCTCGTTAGATTAAGAACAAAACCCTCCAGAACTATCTCACCAGTGATAGCCATGTGATGCGAGATCGGTTACCAGCTAAATGTGCCAGGCAGAGCCCTATAAATCACCATGGATTAACCAGGCTTGACTGTATCTAAAAATAAGCGCTGCCCATAAACCTGCTAGAACATGACAAGACACAATTCTCGTAAAAATAAGAGCCCCTGATCATGGCAAACGGGTTTGTAGTAGGTTAGGAAGGTGCACGGCCACGAGATAAATGTGCTGAGGGCAAATCTGCGAGGCTGTGCTTAAATAAAGACACTTTCTGTGCACAAACAAGAAACAAAGGCCACACCGTTGCTATACCGAGGGGAGTTTTTTTATCTTTCATTGGCCCCCCGGGGTCTACGATGAGTCCATAGCTGAAAACCAATTTCAAGTATGATGTAGATTAACCAGGTGCTTTAATTATCTGATGGTAGAAGAATTTAAGGGCAAACCAAAAGGCACTAGAAGATGCATTTTCTCTCTGCACTAGGAGTGATCCTGAAAGATCAGCCTCCTGCTTTGCCCTAAATGTCTCACAGGAGTTTAGTGAATTCAGCACTCAGGATCTGTTAAGCCTAAATCAGATTTTAAATCCACCCAGTAAGTTTAGGTCTCATTTACACTGGCAGATAATGTATCAAGACCTTGATGTGAATGAGAATCAGGTTCGTGATTGCCCAAATTCAGCCGAGGGTAGGTTTAATGTGAGTGTGTGTGTGGTCCTATAGGCTACACATTCAGCCTGTGCCTACGTCTTTCGCTGAGCGAGAACCAGCGCCGGGACAAAGACAGACAGACACAGGTTTCACAAAACAAAATCAAGCAGAATGAAGTGCAGAAATAAGAATCAAATACTCACTTCTTGGCTCCCTTGGCCCATCCACCGTAACCTTTATAGCTCTGTGGTACGTAGCGACTTGGGGAGGATTTGTCAGGACAGTTATTGTCAAAGTAAAGCTCTTCCCTACAAAGGGGAGAAAAAAAAGAAGAAACCAAGGAGGAATGAGTGATTACAACATGAAAACAGTCACATGCGTGTTCAGTAAAGAATCAAGAGACATTTAAAATTATTCCCTGTCGTTACCACAATCGCGAAAATTAAAACCATAACTGACCATAGGAGTTTTCCTCCCCTTCGGTTTTACTCGATGTCAAGAATATGTCCATGTGTTGACAATCTAAATGTTTCTTATTTAATAATGGGTCATCACACAATGACAGAACAAAAGTGATTCACTGCCGAGGACAAGCCAAATTCCTCCGCCGTATTGAAAGTGGTGCAAACCCCGAGCAAGTCAGACAATTTCAAAAAAACAAATCAAAAACTTCACTCCGGTTTCGCAGCTGCGCGACAGCGGAGCAGAAAGCGGCCACATGTTATTTACTTTTTGCCCAGTTTGATCGTTTCATTGGGTTTGACTTGACTACAATAAGATGAGGAAAGACTTGACTTTCCTCCCGGGACTCATTTGAAGGGGGAACTGGTGTCTCCTATCCCTCATACGCCAGGGCTAATAGGATGATAGGATGATATCATTATTACTGGAACACAGTTATTCTTTCCCCTACGTGTATTACATCTACGAAACCCCCAACTTTCCCACGAGGGTGAGAAACTGCCGCCTGCTGCATCCTAATCCTTTTTTTTAACGTTTCTTTCCCTTTTCAAAGCTCAGATTTGCTCTGATGCCGCACAAAACCTTCACGAGGAGCTAAATAAAGGGGGGGGGAGCTGCCTGGGTGCAAGTTCTCATGAGGCTTGGGGAGAGCCTCACTGACAGTTGTAATCTGTTAGATATGCAACGGTTTTAGTCACGTCAGATAGTCAGAACCGAAAAAAACTGTTTCGAGACAGGAAAAGGTGGGCGTGCAGCAGTGACTCAATAAAACAGTCAGCGATCTCCAGCCTTTGTGCTCGTTTAAGCTGCTACTTTACTTTTTCCACCACCCCCCACCTCCCCCTGGCTCCTCCTCGCCCTCTCTACATGCACTTTTTTGTTGCTGGGGCTTTTCCTCTCTTTCAACTCCTGGCATTCAATCGAAACTCATATCTTAAATGATATTGGGAGGGGGGGTGAGTCTAATAGAGAACAGCTTATATACGGGATATAATACAGAACAGAGCTTCAGCTGTCAAAGCTAGGAATTGGTCTTATTTTCTGGCCCAAGTCATATTTCCCCACCCCCCCAGTCCTCAAACCTACC
>JAOXOE010000256.1:68765359-68792326 GCA_028565055.1 Phoeniculus purpureus | reverse complement strand
GGGGGTGTCGTTATGGCAAAATCAAAAGGGAATGCAGCCTCTGCCTTGCATCATCACCATGTTTCTCCTGATAGCGGGGGGAGTCCATTCTCTCCTCATTGGCAAAATAACTCGCTAGTTAGTCAAACACTTTAGACCCCAAAAAAAGAAAGAAAAAAAGAAAGGGGGTGATTTTTTTGAGGAGCAGGACGGGGAGGATGGGTAGGGTGTAAAAAGTACATTTTTAAATATAAAACAAGGTCAGAGGGTTCCAAGTGGGAAAAAATAAGAATGAAACAAGAAACCATGTGCTTTGATCAACATGATGTGACACACGGGGCGTGGTGTGTTGGGAACTCTTGTGTTGTTTACGGCCATTATCATCCCATCTATAGAGTTGCACAGATCGGTCAAATCTTTAGTCTTTTTTTTTCTTCCTTTTGTTT
This sequence comes from Phoeniculus purpureus, assembly GCA_028565055.1. Lineage (NCBI taxonomy): Eukaryota > Metazoa > Chordata > Aves > Bucerotiformes > Phoeniculidae > Phoeniculus > Phoeniculus purpureus. Next base: position 68,791,901 of record JAOXOE010000256.1, on the reverse strand, counting down.
TTAAAAAAAGAAAAAAAAGCCCCAACATAATTAAAAAAAAACCTCAGGCACTTCGTAGTCAGTCGACCATTTAGTTGGGGAAGGGGTGGTTGGCTTGGTTTTGGTTTGGTTTAGGGGGGTTTTTTTTGGCTCTCGGAGGTCAGGCCGGCTACAGAAGCAAATCTCAGTACGGCCTCCAGACGGACTCATCCATCCTGCCACTAGAATTCAAGACGGTTGGGGAGCTGCTGTGGCTGCCATCCGCCTCCACCCCGTCACTCTGGTTGGGCAAGTTAGGGTTTAGCAACGTACTGCCGTTGGACGTGGTGGTGCACGGCGGGAGCATCCTGGAAGGGGAGCGGTCCCCTCCTGGCACCATGGGGAACTGGTATGATCCTGACGAAGTGCCATAGTAGAGATATGGAGTGCTGCTGGTCTGGAAAGGTCCACTTTGGTTTTGGGAAGAGCCGGGGTAGGGTGGTGGTAGGTAGGTGTGGTAGTGAGTGGTTGCGGACATACCCAGTGACATGCCTGAGGTGACTGGCGGTGTATAGGTAAAGGTGGCTGGATAGTGCATTCGTGGGTTGGAGAAGCGGCTCTCAGTGAGGGATGAAATGCTTGTGAACTGCCTGGGATCTGAAAATGGGCCCAGCTCTGAAGCACCTAAAAAATTATAACAAAAGATGGGGGAAAACAATTCTGTAAATACCACGTTTTGTACCAAGCGATGACAGAATTCTTTACTTCGCTACCACATCCCCACTTTCTTCTTGGCCCCCAAGAGAACAGCAGATCACATCAATTCACACATTGCAAGGAACAGAGTCATACAAGCGTCTTCTACAAGCGCTGGGCCAAATGCGTCCCTGGTCTAACTCCACCAAAGCCAATGGAGAGAGCAGCATTGCCAACCTGAAGCAGTCACAAGTCAGGTTGGAATAAAAACCCCCCAAAAATCTCAGAAAAAATCAAGATTGAACAAAAGCCACAAAAAGAAAGTCACATTCGGGGGCGATTTGCCTTCTGGTCTCTGAGCTTTGAGGGTTGAGTGGTTCTGGGGTTTTGCTACAGGCTCTTGAGAACCTCAGGTCTGGCTGCACATGACAGCTGAGATTCCTCACCTCAGGAGCTGGGGCTTGAGAAAAGCAGAAATGACCGTGCAACTGGCAATAAAACTACAAGAGCTGGCAACATCCAGTTGGTTGCGCCACTGACACCAGGGGAGTTACACCGGGGGAGAGCGAGTCCCACTTCTTGCCTTAAATCCATTTCTTTTGGTGAGGATCTGCTCAGCTCCTTCCTACGGCTAAAACAAAAGGGGGTTTGCCGCATGGGAAGGTCGGGCAAAGCCGCTGAGGTGATAGCAAAGAGGCAAACTGTACTTTTAGGTGCAGTTGATGGAAAATTACAAACCCAAGTGAAAGAAAAAAACCCATAAAACCAACAAAAAAAAGGTTGTTTTCACATGGAGCCTCTGCAGTCTGGTCGAGAAAAAAACAGACCACACAGTTTATGGCTACTGTGAGCGTCTGGATGGTAATGCTGTGAATTGGAATCTAACGCAAAACAGGGGTGGGTAAACTCATTTTGCCTAATTTTGAAGCCCACATCAAACAGGCAGAGTTTTGGAGCAGAACTGGAAAGCAAACATTAGTAGCTTGGTGATCTGCTTAGGAGACTGTGGGATGGACAGGAGCAGAAGAAGAAAAAGATGGTGAAAAACTCCCATTGAGAGCCAGAAGTGTGGAAAACAAAAAGGGTGTGGGAATCGGGACAGGGGGGAAGAGAAGAAGCCTAATGGAGAAATACAGAGCAAGAGGGAAGGGAATGCATCGGCCAGAGTGCAGGAAATGTGTCATAGAATCACAGACTGGGTTGTGATGGAAGGGATCTTTGAGATCATCCAGTCCCATCCCCCTGTCATGGCCAGTGACACCTCCCACCAGGGTGCCTAGAGCCCCATCCAGCCTGGCCTTGGACACTGCCAGGAAAGGAACAGCCAAAACCTCCCTGGGCAACCTGTCCCCTCACAGGGAGGGATTTCTGCCCCAGATCTCACCTCAATCTCCCCTCTCTGAGCTTGAACCCACCCCCTTTGTCTTGGCACTAGGGTCTCTCATAAGTTTTTAGAGTACCTCACATTTTTTGAGAGAGAGAAAGCAGGATCTAAATACAGTGGGCAAACTATGAACTCAAATGGAGTCTCCCTGTGCTTCCCCTGCCAACACATCTGCAGTTTACAGCCCTCTAAATGCAAAGGATCGCCCACCTCTTTGACAGAACCTGATTTGCCCAGGACAGGGCACCTTCTAGATGCCAAATGGACACGATAAACACTGAAACGCCCTGCGTACCCTCGGTGCAGTGATGCTTTCCTTGTAGATCTGTAGAGTCTTTGGATCTGACAACAGTACTGTGCAGAAGGAAGGTCCCTCCAGCCCTTCAGTCCTTGCACCCTGCAGCACCCACAAAGGTGGTCGCCACCATAAGCCACAGACCCAACAAATATTACCGCCCTGTGCGGCACAGTTTGTGATTTAGATCACTGTTCTCTCCTCCCCTACCAGTTTGTTTGGCCTCTGCTTTCAACGGTGTATAAAAGCAGCAGGGGGGGGTCAAGCTCAGGCACAGCTCAAGGTTCAGGATGGAGGACCTGGGCTGCAGGCAGCCAAGCGTACAAATCACAACCCCACCGCCTCCAAAGATAGGGAAAGCAGAGCTTTAACTGGGCCATAGCAGAGCATTTTTAACTCTGATGACAATGTGATTAGCATTAACTTTATCTGCAGCTGAATCAGTGACCTCCGGCTCAATGAATGGCTCCGTCTCCATCCCCAAGCCCTGCAACCACAGCCCCGTGGAATGTAATATAACTTGTACCTTTACAGCAAACACTCCACTACTTGATGCAACCTCTTTGGTTCCCAACTGCAAACAATAGCCAGGGGCGATACCACCCAGATTCAAAGCTGCAGTTCTGGAACACTATCCTTTATATTGTGAACAGGTCTGATACCTATCTGGAAATATAAAGTTAGAACATAATTTCCCCAGCTGCTCCAAATACTGAGTTTCAATCTGCTACCGCTTATCCTCTTTATTTTAGCCTTTTCTTTTTTTCTTTTTATTTTCTTGTTATTGCAACTCGCTTGACGTGAACGGAGCTGCTCTTAGTTTACCCTGATAGAAGCTAAACAAGAGTTTCATAATCAAAGGTCGGACTGGTATGAGCGTAGGGTGTAGAACGTCGGTATCCTGGGGTTCTTTGCAACCGACACCTTTTCTTTTTGATTAATTTTTCCTTAATAACCAGCATTTTTTTTTACACAATAAAGGCCAATTTTCCTTTCAGTTTTAGGTCCAAATGTTATCTGCACCGGTGCTGCCAAGAGACCATGGAGTTCTCAAAGGGCTGGGAGTGTGAACACCACACACAAGGGGCAACAGACATCCTCATACACCCTAGTAAATCCAGACTTCTTTAACTGTTGCTTGTAAAGCACAGTCCTATTTACTCAAAGGCAAAACTACCACAACCCTTTCTTATCTCACCCATGGCTGTGTCTGCACCCTCCAGCCCCTTTTGTGCCTCTTGCTTTTTCCATAACTGTGCACCAGGCTGTGACCCTTTCTCAGTCTTCTCCACCTCCAAAGTGATTTTTGGATATCAGAGAAAGAGTTGTGTGATGCCTGTCCTAGAGATTCTTCACAAAATGAGTCCAGAAACCTTAAAAGTCACCTCTGAAACTCCATTTCTTGCTATCCCATCCGCTACAAGATCTCATTGATGCATCTGCGCTCTCCTCCACCTCCCCTCTCTGCACCATCTCCTAGCACTAGGCTTTACTTTGGTTCTAACTTGCAAACCCCACATGAAGATTCACGCACATAGGTTCAGCTCATTGCTGGACTGGGAAGACAAGCAGCTTTTCTGGGTACGGTCCCAACCTTTCCATATCAAACAGTGATGATGATCAGCAATAGAGTAACATGACAGTGCAAGTAAATAACGCAGTTACTCCTCTCCCTGGCAGGATTAGAGATTTATGCTAATTTTGCCCCCAACAGAGCATGAAAACAATTTGCATCTGTGAAGTCCCACTCCTGTACTGGGTGAAACACAGATCCTACATCTCGGCCGCCGGATTGTGAAACCACTCTTGTGTGGAGAGATTTATTTGGTGTCACCACAAAGAATCATAGAATCATTTAGTCTGGAAAAGACCTGTAAGGTCACTGAGTCCAACTACTAACCTACCTGTACTAAGGGCACTACTAAAACATTTCCCTGAAATGCTCACAGACACATCTGATCTGCAGGAGCTGAACAAAACTGCTCATGCAGCTCTGAAATGCTGGCTGTGCTGCTTAAACTCTTCCCTGTACAAGAGCAAGACAGCAACAAACACAGCAAAGTGATTTCCTTTTCCTCTACGGTCTGACCAGCTCACAGTGCTTGACAATAGAAAACAACTTTTAAAAACTTTATTTTCTTAAAGATCCCTTTAAATCAAAAAGTATCACAGAATCATAGATCATCCAGTCCAATCTCCCTGCCACACCAGGATCCCCTAGATCCAGTCATACTGGAACATGGCCAGGCAGGTTTTAAATGTCTGCAGAGAAGGAGACTCCACAACCCGCTCTGGGCAGCCCCTTCCAGGGCTCTGGCATCCTCAACATGTAGAAGTTCCTTCTCATAGTGGTGAGGAACCTCCTCTGTTCCAGCTCACACTCATTGCCCCTCGTCCTGTCATTGGGTGCCACTGAGCAGAGCCTGGTTCCATCCTCCTGACACTCGCCCTTTCCATATTGATCAACATTAATGGGGTCACCCCTCAGTCTCCTTTTTTCCAAGCTCAACAGACCCAGCTCCCTCAGCCTTTCCTCACCAGGGAGATGCTCCACTCCTTTCACCATCTCTGGCTCTGTGCTGGATTCTCTCCAGCAGTTCTGTGTCCTTCTGGAACTGAGAGGCCCACAACTGGACACAAGATCCCAGATGTGGTCTCAGCAGGACAGAGCAGAGTGGGACAAGAACCTCTCTCGACCTACTAACCAGTCCCATCCTGACCCACCCCTGGATGCCATTTGCCTTCTTGGCCACCAGGTAAAATACTTTTAAAACTCAAGTTTTCAGAGATCCATGCTGAGATCTGAGTAGTGGTCATGCTAATATGCCAATGCATGCTCTGGCATTCTAGATGCAAGAATACTGCTGCAGTGTGTTTCATATTTAGAATAAGAACAATTAAAATTCCATGTGGTTTCACTTATTTCGATGCAGAAGCCTCATTAAATAACCCCAGACTTGGGCCTCTGCCAGCAGCCGACTACAACGGTTTTGCATTCGCGCTTTCAAATCCAATGTTACCTGCTGCAGCTCTGCAGCCCCAATGTTTGTAGCTGAGCTGCTGCCTCTTTAATTTTCCAGTTTACAGATGGCAGCTCATGCCAGTTCAATGGTCCTTTCCCAAGTAATAAGCAGGCTGGCAGAAAACAAGTCAAACAAATTCCTGCCAGGCTTACAGCACTGTTGGCCAATTGCTTCCAATTATTAGGGGTTGTAAGGTAGGGGATGAATTAACTCTACGTGGGTCCAGCTACTGTAAAGGGGTAGAGGATGATCTCTTGTATGAGGACAGGCTGAGAGCTGTTCAGCCCTGAGAAAAGAAGGCTCCAAGGGGGACCTTTTTTGACGTTCAGTACCTGGGCGGGGGGCCTCCATGAAGGCAGGGGAAGGTCTTTTCAAGAGGGTTTATACAGACAGGACAAGGAGCAATGGATTCAAGCTGGGAAAGGAGAGATTTAGGCTGGATATTAGAAACAAGTTCTTCAATGTGAGGGTGGTTGATGGCTGGAACAGGCTGCCCAGGGAGGTGGTGGGGGCCTCAACCCTAGTGTCATTTAAATCATTTAAGGTCAGGCTTGATGAGACTCTGAGTAGCCTGACCTAGGTAGAGTTGTCCCTGTGTAGGGAGGTTGGACTAGATGATCTCTAGAGGTCCTTCCAGCCTAGAACATTCTATGATTCTATGATCGGGCTTATAGGATAATTTTATGGGTACTGCAGTTTGCTTTGTCAGTTTACCTATAGTGGCGCTACCAATGTCCCCTTGACAAGAGGACTTTCCCCTTGGAATTTTGATAGGGCAATCTCTAGCACAGCAAGTCAATGTATAAGCACGAGCAGTGCCGTGTTGGAAACCCACTGACCTGTCTGTCTGCTTAGAGGAAATTCAGCTACACCATATGTTCCTGTACGATTTGGTCTGGGTGACTCTGCTCTGGCAGGAGGATTGGACTAGATGATCTTTCGAGGTCCCTTCCAATCCCTAATGATTCTATGATTCCAAGTAAAATTACTTACTAGTAGCTAAATGATTCATTTGTGTTTAAGGGGACTTCAGTGTCAAGACACTACAGAAGCAGATCCTGGATTTTGTGGTGTTTTGTCCAATACAGACTCTGGATTATGTGGGGTTTCTGTTCAATATAGACACTGGATTTTGTGGGGTTCTGTTCAGTATAGACACTGGATTTTGTAGGGCTCATGTTCAATACAGGCACTGGATTTTGTGGAGTTCTGTTAAATACAGATCCTGGATTATGTGGGGTCCTGTCCAATACAGATCCTGGATTACATGGGGTTCTGTTCAGTACAGTCACTGGACTTTGTGGGGTTTCTGTTCAAAGCAGATCCTGGATTTTGTGGGGTTCTGTTCAATACAGACATTGGATTATGTGGGGTTTCTGCTCAATACAGTCATGTATTTTGTGGAGTTCTGTTCAATACCTGGATTCATCACTAACTGACCCATTAAAACTGCCTTTCTTCCTTCCCTGCCCTCCACATCTACGAATTCTCTGTTCAGCCTGGGTTGCTTACAGCCAACAGGACCATCTCATACAGATTTTGCCACACACTTCACATGATGAGACCATTTTCCAGTCTCTTACGGTGTTGCCAAAGCTTTAAACGTTCTGGCTGAAGCTGTCCATGCTGGGCGTCTGTCTCAGGCTGAATTGTGATTTATGCAGTTATTTGTTGGTTGGGGTTTGGGTTTGTTTTTTTTTACTTTGCAGTTGAAACTCTTCTGCTGGGAGGGAAAAACAAATAAAAATATATTGTTTGACTAATCTTAAAACTCTGAGGAGCCTTCCTTTGAAAAGCTGTACCCGTTCCATGCTTTGAAGTGAGGACTTGAACTTTGGAATAGGAGTGGCTTTTGTGCGAGAGAGACGTTGCCGTGAAAATCCAGCCAAATATGAACAAATCATCAGCATTCTGCCTAAAAATGGGAAGAAGACTCTGTGCCCCTACAAAGACACTTGTCCCAAGACCAAAATGAAATCCAGGAGTCCTAAATCCTGGCATTTTTTTCCGCAAATCTTGTAGAAACACTGGGACATCCCCACCCATCCCTAATAATGAGCTGGTCCATCAGTGGCTCCATTCAGCGGAATGGCAGGAGCCTGGGTAGAAGGACCTTAACTGATGGTCCACGTGGACATTCTGTGTAGAAAAAAATTGGGATGGGAGGGTTATTTTGGGTTTGCTTTTTTTAGAAATCCGAGAAACTGTAAACACAAGTGGAGACAAACAAAAGGATCTGCCATGCGAAGACTGGGAGAGTTAGGAAATAGCAGCACTCAAGTTACTCCTCCATCTGCACTACGATACAGCACTGGGTTATGAGGGAGGAGATACAGCTCCTCTTACACAAACCATCCTGCATGCAGCACATGAGCTGGAGACATCCCAGAAGTGAGAAGGAGAGAAAACTGTTGTCCATATAACCCCCCAAACCCTCCACTTCAAGACATCAAAAGAGAACAGGAAGAGGGAGACACAATTCCCTCCAGAGCAAAGGGGATTCAACTCGTGTTTCAGCCACACGTGGCTCAGTATCAGTCTCTCCAGAGCACATTTTTGCTTCCTCTCATTTTCTCTAGTTGGGTTCTGATTTCCAAATAGCTCTGGCTGCAGGTGAAGGCAACAGGAGCCAAGGTCTGAATGTAAGGCTGAATTAAAAACCCGTCATTCCTGCTGTAGGACTGAAGCACAGGAGACCTCAGAGTCAGTCTCAAGGCTCTTCTTACAGAGAGTTCTTCCTTTCCTGGGAATCTTGTGCTGCAACCCACCGCACACAAACGCTATGGTCAAGATATCAGAGCAAAACCCATGGAGAAGTGAAGACTGTCTGTCTTGAGAGCAGAATGTGATGTCCTGCAAGAAGCAGGCCCCGAGGAAATGCAAAGAGCAAGAAGAAACCCAAATACTGAGGAGATGCTCATTAAGTTTGCACTGTCCAGCCTGAATGAGACAGGAATCCCGTGGGAAAAGCACCATGTGATCCCGTAATTAAAACGTGTAATAATAATAATAATAATGATGCATAAGCAGAATGAGATGATGAGCCTGATCTAAAGTTGCTCAGGCAACCGATGTTTCCCAATTTCTGAGCACTCAGTTTCACAATCTTCAAGATTATTTGCAATGTGTTTGGATAGGGTCAGTGATTATTTCCTAGCTGAACCCCTCTTTTCCCAGACACCCTTCTGTATCAGGAGAAGAGTGTTTTTTGCTCTATATTCTATTAAACTCTTGCCGCCTCTTGCTTCTAAGTGAATGACATGATTCTACTGCTGAACCTTCTCCTGAAACTTCTTCTGCTTCTGCTCCAAAGGTGTTGGGACTGCAATTTCCAGGGATCCCGAACCACCTCCTCATGTACCTATTCCTTCTGCAGCCATTTGCTCCTGACCCCACAAATTGACGCTGGAGCTCAGGGACACTCACCCTGCATATCTATCTCCAAGTCTATGTGCTCAAGGATGAGGGTCTCGCAGCACCTCAGAAATAACTTACAGGGCTTCTCCCCATTCTGATCACCTTTGGGATGAGAGTGTGCATCTCACATACTTAGAATCACAGAATCATCCAGGCTGAAAAAGACCCTTGGGACCATCGGGTCCAACCATCTACCCTCCTCTACAAGGTCACCCCTAAACTAGATCCTCCAACAACATCTAAGCAACTTTTAAACTCATCAACGGATGGGGACTCAACCAACACCCTGGGCAGCCCAGTCCACTGCCTGACCACTCTCTCCAGGAAGAATTTCTTCCTGATGTCTAGAATAATCTTCCTCTGTTGAAGCTTGAAGCTCTTCCCTCTGGTTCTGTCGATAATGACCTGTGAGAAGAGACCAGCACCAACATCTCTACAGTGTCCTTTCAGATAGTTGTAGAGATTGATGAGGTCTCCCCTTAGCCTCCTCTTCCTCAAACTGAACAGTTCCAACTCTCTCAATGTCTCCTTATCAGATTTATTCTCCAGGCCCTTCCCCAACTTTGTTGCCCTCTGCTGCACTCACTCCAACACCCTGATGTCTCCCTTGTACTGAGATGCCCAAACCTGGACCCAGTACTCAAGGTGCAGCCTCCCCAGTGCTGAGTCCAGGGGGACAACCCTGTACTTGCAACCCTTTATCATGTTTCCAAATGCCTTTTCCTTCTGTTCAATTTAAAAAAAGGGGGGGAAAAGCATTTTACAGGCTATTCTTCTGCCTGTTTTCTTTCCCTGGGTTACCCCACTTAGGTCTTCTGGCAAACAACAGGAGCAGGAGAAAATAAAGTGTGAACTGGGGCCCCCCTCTTCCCTCTTTCCTTCACCTCAACAAGGTGTGAACTTCAAGGCCTTGTTGGGACCCTTTAAACCCAACATTAATCAGCACAGCAGCCTCACAAAAGTCAGACGGAGGAAGGAACATTTTTAACCCTTATTGAGGCTCACACACAACACTCGAGCTGCTCACAGGGGTTAATCTCACCCCGACACCCCTCGACACCCCAGCTCAGGCGGTTAATCGCACACCTGTGTCTTCTGGTGCTTGGGTAACTTGACTTTGACACTGAAAACACCCCAAATTCATTTGGAGATAGATGTGCTCACTGAATTTATGGCGCAGCAACTAAGCCCTTTGCTGGGAGAAACACTCCATAAATCAGGTAGTTACCAGCAACCAGTAAAGTCCCACTCGTAGAAGTCAAGGGGAGCATTTCCCAAGACGAGCTGTGACAATGTTTAACAGCAAACTTGGGGTCTCTTTGCACTTCTCCATCATTACCTGCCCTGCTCTTTCAGTAGGACTTTTCCACTGGACAAACTGCATTGGAGAAGGTGATTTTCTCTGCATCTCAACACACAGGGCTGCTGCCTGTACCTCATGAAGTAGCTAGGAACAGGAGGGGGTGGAGATTCTACTCAAGAAACAACAATCCCCCCGCCTAGATGGACCTCTGGGAGCAGTAATGGATCTAGGAAGCACCACTCATCACTATCTCCTTGATGGATGCTGCCTCGTGTGAAGCTTCACTTCTACAGGGCTCTCAAAGCTTTCTAGTGAGAAGCGGAGGACGAGGACAAACAGTCATAGGATCATAGAATCATGGAATCATTAGAGATCGGAAGGGACCTTGAAAGATCATCTAGTCCAATCCCCCCGACACAGTAGGATCACCTAGACCAAGTTGCACAGGAACATATCCAGGTGGGTTTTAAACGTCTCCAGTGAAGGAGACTCCACAACTCCCCCAGGCAGCCTGTTCCAGGGCTCTGTCACCCTCACTGTGAGGAAGTTCCTTCTCATATTTATATGGAATGTCCTATGTTCCAGCTCACACCCATTGACCCTTGTCCTATCACTAGATGACACTGAGAAGAGCCTGACTCCATCCTCCTGACATCCACCCCTCACATATTTATAGACATTAATGAAGTCACCCCTCAGCCTCCTCTTCTCCAAGCTAAAGAGACCCAGCTCCCTCAGCCTCTCCTCATACGGGAGGTGCTCCACTTTCTTCATCATCCTTATTGCTCTACGCTGGACTCCCTCCAGCAGCTCCACATCCCTCTTGAACTGAGGGGCCCCTGTACTTGGCTCGCAGCATTGACCTGCCACCCGCGGATGGATGCTTGCTGACCTGGTGTGATGAGGAACCTCTGAATGTCTTGGTCTTCACTATCTCATCTCAGAGTCTTCAGCCTGAAGCTGTTGAGAGTGGGGAAGAACTGGCAGGACATGAAAATTAAGCCTCAGGCCATCTACCTGCTGTGCTGGAAGCCCACTAAGCAAATCATGCTGCCTGGAAAGAAGCACAGCAGCTCCATACCAGCCCAGTCTCACCAAGGCTGGTATCAAACTCGGTTCCATTGGCACTGATCTGTCCTGACAGGGTTTGTCACCAGCCCAGGCCAAAAGGCATCGGAAAGGACAACTGAGGATTGTCAGCAGCGGTGCTGCAGTGAGCAAAGGGGTGAAAGCCCAGGGCTGAGAGCTGCAACAAGAATCCCTATAAATCCAGTGAATGGGAAGATGATTGACATTAAGGCAGCAGTCTGCTGCTTTCTTTCTCCTCTTTTCTTCTTTGTTGTTTTCCTCTATTTTCTTTTTTCCTATTTTCTCCTTTTTTCCTTTCTTCCTTCTTTTCCTCTGGCTTTTCTTTTTCCTTTTTCCCCTTTATCCCTCCTTTTTCTTTTTTCTTTTCTTTTTCCTTCTTTTGCCAATTTTTTCTCTTTTTTCAATTTTTTCTATTTTTCCTTCTTTCCCTCTTTTTTCCTTTTCTTTTTCCTCTCCTCTCTTTCTTTTTCCCCTGTTTTTTCTTTTTCAATTTTTTCTCTTTTTTCCTTCTTTTTCTCTTGTCTTTTTTCTATTTTCTGACTTCTTTTTTTCAGTTTTGTTCTCTTTTTTCCTTTATTTTCTTTTCCCTTTCCCCCTCTTTCTTCTTTTTCTCTCTTTTCTTTTTTTCTCTTTTTATCTTTAGAAATTTTTTCTTTTTAAATTTTTTTACTCTTTTTCAATGTTTTCTTCTTTTCCTCTTTTTTCCATTTTTCCTTTTTATCCTTCTCTCCTTAATTTCCTTTTTCTCTCTTTTCTTTTTTTTCTCTCTTTCTACTTTCAATTTTTCCCTTTTTTCTTTTTTTCAGTTTTTTCTCTTTTTCAATTTTCTCTCTCCTTTTTCTTAACAGAAAAATGTGCCTCAACTCTCCAGTATAAATATTTGTTTCCAATGTTGTCATGAATTGTACTTTTCCACTGCGTGCTAGCGACTCAGAAATACCATCTGATCCTTGAGCAGACACAAAGGAACTATGTTTTGCAGGAGTGGGGACGGGGAGGAGGGGGAGAAGCCCTTGGCATCGCTCTGCGATTTCACCCTTTAAACCCCCTTTTTTTCCTCTCTTTTCTTTCCTCCCCATCCAAAAATTCCCCTTCAAATTGTGTTCAAACTACTCTGTGTCTCTCCTGAGGACAGAGGATTCCTTGCTGGTTCTTGATTAAGAGGTTTTAAGAAGCCGGGAAGGAAGATACTCTTTGAAACTGGATCTACTGTAGGATAGGAGCCAGCACACAGGACACGGTGTCTTTCAGTGAGGGCCACACACAGTGCCACTGCAGTCATCTGACTTCTCTGTCACATCCTGAAGCCATTTCCAGCTCGTGTGTGAGTTTGTACTCCCATTTAGAAAAAGGATGGGATATATTGGGAACACACATATGGAAACACTTTCAGGGAATCAGTTTCCATGAAATCCATAATAAGCCAAGTGGCTTCAGATGTGGCAGCGTGCCTTCGATTAGCCAAAACACAAAAAAAAAAGAGAAGAAAAAAAGGAAAGAGAGAGAAAAGGAGGACAAATCTACCCTTTCAGCCCTTCATTTCAGTTTCATGGGAGGGAAAGAGGAGAAAAAAAAAAAGTTTCAAATAATTGAAAACCACTAATGGCTTATGGCTGCCCAAACAGGGAGCCACAAAACATTGCAGCTAACGGGAGCACTTGTCCCTCCCCCAAGTACCGACGCTGCTATCAGCTCCCAGAAATCCCTCCTGGCATTAACTGAGCTCGCGCAGGGACAGCAGAGCCATGGCCAGCGCACGTGGGCAGGACACCCAATGTATGATAATGAGGTTTCCAAAGCCGGTTGTTAAGGAAATCTCCTGGAAAAGGGTGGTTTGACAGTTGGACCTGATGATCTGGGAGGTCTCGTCCAACCTTAATGAGTCTCTGATTCACCAGGGACATCCTCTGGATGGGGGGGGCTGTACCTGAGTTGTATTAAAATCATGGTTTATAGTGGGGCTGGATATAATCTCTCTCATGTGCTCCAGCGGCTAGAAGCTCAAGGTCAAGAGCAATCCTCAGATGTCCTCACCCATGGGTACCGGTGAGGTCAAAAACAACCTCCAGGTGCCCTCACCCATGGGTGCCTGTGGGCAGAAGCTGTGGAGCCACCAGCTCAAGCTATGCTGGTCTCAAATGGAATGACAAAGGGCCACATCAGTCGTGACCCCACTCATTCGTTCTAGTACGGTGCCACAATAATTTCTGCGTGGCTGAGGAAGCAGGAGGAAGCAGGGAACGAGCAGCAGGAGTCCGAAGGGGACACGAAGGGATGCTCTGTGCATCTCTGAGACAACTAACCGTGTTTTTATCACGAGAGAATAATCAGCAACTTGGCCGCTAATTGGGGCCGTATCCTACAAGCCCTACTTTTCCCAACAAACAAACGACTCCACAAATAATCCCTCTAGTTTCAATAGGGTTATTTGTGGGAGGATGGACCACCCAACACGAGAGAGGATCAGGCTTCTCCATTCCCTCAAACCTTCGGCAGCCAAAACTCCTCACGCGCGGGCAAACGGCCGCTGGAAAAGCCCTAGATGGGCGGCTCTGTGGGAAGGTCTCTGTTCAGACCATGCTCTCCCCGACTTCCACCTCCGAAGGGATGGATTTGTTTCTCAGGCTGTTCCTTTCCACTGGAGCCTCGGCACAGCAACTAACTGAAAACTTCTGCATCAAGGAGAAGGTCTCTTTTGGATCGTTTGGCTTGGCTTGGCGTTCAAAGAGTTTGTCTGTATATTTTAGAATATGTAGAGTTTGCCTTTGATTCAAACCTCTCCCTTAACAATAGACAAGAGACGATTTCTCTGCTTTTAAACAAAAACAAACAGATTTTGGTTAGCCGGAGCCTTGTTCTCAAAACGCCTCCTTGGGTTTTTTTTTTCCTTCTCCTTAATTTTCCAGAGAGGGATTAAAAAAAAAAAAATCAAAAACCCTACAAATTTTGATGTTTCTGGCCAAAAATCGTTTCAATTCACCGATGCAGGGAGCTCGGTTTTTGGAGGGGGTTTTGCAAAGGCTCCTCCCCAGCCCCCAGCCATCCATAAAGCATGAAACCCCCTCATCTATTAAAAACACACTTTTCCCTCCCAAAGAACTTCTTTCAATGGACATCTTCAGGCTCAGTCCCTGTCCATGAGGTTGGCGGAGGGGAGTGTGTTAAATGCTCTCAGTTATGAAGTCCTGAGGGAAAACTGCCTGTGAGATTGGCTGTTCTGGAGGGAATGAGGGTTCTGAAGCCCATAGAGAGCTTCTGGGTAGTGGAGAAATGAGAGAATGAGGGTTCTGAAGCCCATGGAGAGCTTCTGGGTAGTGGAGAAATGAGAAGAGAGATAGCAGGAGGCATTTTCTTCTTAGGTTAAGGATTTTAGCAGCAAAAGAACTAAAGCTGCTGGAGTGAAAACAGTGGAAAATAACTCACCCAGTGATGGCCAGAGGTCTTTTTTTCCCTTACAGTGAGAACACATTTCCCCCAAGTAAAACCAAGAGTGGGAACGTCAGGCCATGACAGAACTGCCCAACACGTCAGCATGACTCAAGAGCTGCTCTATGATTACAGAACCCCAGACTGGTTTAAGCTGGGAGGGAGCTCAGAGATCACCCAGTCCCAACCCCCTGCCATGGGCTGTGAAACCTCTCACCAGACCAGGTTGCTCTTGATCGTGTCCACACAGCACCTCCACTCATCCGCTGAGCTGAAGCTTAAAGCAGCCCAACTCTGAAGGGCTCTAAAGAAATGCTTCTTCTCCATGGTGTAAAGTCTGAGTATAGTTTTCACCCTCCCAGGAAGCTGATGATAGGAAGAAGAAACAGGCTTTGTTCTGTAGTGGCTCACATCACAGCCAAGTTGAGGCTGTTTGCCCTATGTAACTTTGAGCCTGTAGCAGCAGCTCGAACCACTGTTGATGGTCTAAACTTAAACCCAGGTTACCACAGTCAGACAAACCTCAGTAACAGCCACTTGAATGGCCACAGCTCATGCTGGATGAGAGACGCTACAACGGTGTAACAACAGATTAAGCTAAAACTCCCTGCCTTGCGCACCAAAGTCCAAGTAAGCCTCTGGTTAAGTCGGGATAACCCGACAACTCTCTGAATTTGCTTTGTTTCAAAAGAGAACTTGAAGAGCTTCTAACTGGGCCAGTGAAAAATAAACACATCATGGAGACATTGCACAGGAGAGCTGCATGATGGGGAGAAAACTGGGTTATTCAGGAGTTTCAAAAAGTGCAATTTATCCATTAAAGCTCTTAAAGGGGGAAATGTGATGCTCTGCTTTCTGGCTCTTGTTCCAAATTTGTTTTGTGACTTTGGGCTTCTACTTTGATTTTCCTGGCTAGACGCTGCTTGCTATAAGATGGATATTTTAATACTTGGGATTAGCCAAGTAACAAAGGTCAGCAGCACCGCTTGGAAAACACGATGAAATCCTTTGTTGGAAGATGTAGAAGTTACAAAGATTAAAGGCAAAACCGACTGCGATGGGGGGGGTCGGGGGTTAATGAGCTTCTCAACAGAAGACCCAGAGAAGGTAGGAGTCTAGCAAAGAGAAGAGAACTTGGCTAACATAGTTGGTTGTCTTCGTCTGCCTGAGAAACAACAGCTAGAACTGCTTGAAATGAACCGTCCCTCCGGCGCATCTGTGGAGCAGACTGGTGAGAGCAGAAGCTGGCCAGGCTGAAGATCAGGCGCCAGGCTCCAGCTCTACTGTGGCTGGAATGGTTTCCTCCATGGGCAAGCAGCCTGGCCTCAAAACAGCTCCAAACCAGTCTGGCCCACCTACATGGGCCAGGCGAAACAAGGAACTGGTTGGGTTTGGCCTATGCTTAAACCCAGCTTCCTATCTAATTTTGGAATCTAATACGATGGCTCCTAATTAGGCTCTGGTGGTACTTAGATCCTCCCCTGTGATCCTTTTTGCCGGCTTGGCTTTTAGGAGGAATCAAAAGGAAAACAAAAACAAACACAAAAATCCCTTTAGAGGGAGATATTTGAGAGAGGAAGAGGGAAGAAGAAGGGGAAGAGAGGTGCCTTTTTCCCATTGCCAGGATTCCTCTGTGGCTCCTCTAGCCATGCCAGCATCCACATCACAGTTCCCGGTGACTTCTTCTGAGGAGCTTCTGCGAGCTGCCACTTCCAGTGAACCATTTCGTCTCAGGCTTATGTTGCAGAGATTTGGGGTCAGCAGCCCTCCTGTTGTTTTTGAGGCATTTGCTTCCATTCCTACTTGGCAAAACCTTGCTGAAGGGTTTCTTTTCAGCCCTCAGTCTCTTGCCCAGATGCCAGCCTTAGCTATCTGCACTCTAGAGACTTTATCTAAAACTTTATGTTCTTTCCACTCTATGCCATCTTTCCCTCTGTCAGTGCTGACAAACCCTACACTACCCCCTTCAGCAGTGATGATTCCCACTGCATGGCCAACAATCTCCAGAAGCCCGGAGGTATTTCAAAGGTGTTCACAAAGCCACATCACTTCTCAGGCATCGAGTCATACTTTTATAACAGCTTTGACTTCCTTTGGTTTAAAGTTTATTTTCTAAAAACCTTTTTAACTGCCCTCAAATGATCTCTCTCAACCTTAACGAGGTTTTTTGGCCGGCAGTTTTCCTTCCCTGGGACATGGTTTTATTTTTGTTTTCCGTGGCAGCACCACACATAACGGGTTGGCGACACTGAACAGGAATGACATGCAGATGGTTGATCCTATTTCTGCACAGAGGGACACGTGATCTCACAGGATCCCCGTCAGTCCTATATGATGACGACTCTACTGACCTATAGGAAATAGAAGAACTGATCTAATGGCTCCTCTGGGGTTACTCCCATCTATCTAAGGATAAGCAGATGCAAAGAGTTCTGTTAGCAGGTATTAAACACAGCAATCCACATATAAACCTCCAGCTTTGGAAATCCCTATAGCCTAGGAACATACACAGAATTACAGAATCAAGAAGGCTGGGGAAAGACCTCTAAGATTTCACATCCACCCAAACCAAGTCACAGAATCACAGAACATTACGGATTGGAAGGGACCTCAAAAGATCATCCAATACAATCCCCCTGACACAGCAGGATCTCCTAGATACAGTCACACAGGAACATGGCCAGGTGGGTTTTAAACGTCTCCAGACAAGGAGTCTCCACAACTCCCCTGGACAGCCCCTTTCAGTGCTCTGTTTCCCTCACCATGAAGGTGTCCCTTCTCAGAATGATGTGGAACCTCCTCTGTTCCAGTTCACATCCATTGCCCCTTGTCCTATCATTGGGTGCCCCTTAGCACAGCCTGGCTCTATCCTCCTGACACCCACCCTTTCCATGTTTATCAACATTCATGGGGTCACCCATCAGGCTCCTTTTTTCCAGGCTCCAGAAACCCAGCTCCCTCAGCCTTTCCTCCTCAGGGAGATACTCCACTCCCTCCATCACCTTTGTCACTCTGCACCGCACTCTCTCCAGCAGTTCTGTGTTCTTCTGGAACTGAGGAGTCAAACTCAACCCCACCATGTCAACTAAATCATGTCCTGAAGAGCCATGCCTATACACTTTGTGAACAGTTCCAGAGAGGAGGACTCCACACTTCACTGGCATTCCATGAGCATATAGCATACAGTGAGTATAAAGGGAGTATATAGTGAGTATATAGTGAGTATACTGTGAGTGTATAGTGAGTATGTAGTATAGATACAGTCTGGTTTTGCACTCCAGGAGAATTGAGTGGCCACTTTTGGCCATGCTGAGAAGGCAGTGCATCCTCTACCCTATGGGATGGACTTTACCACAACCTCAACAACACCAGCAGCCACTGCCTGTGTATGGTCAATGGTGATTCCAGCAAAGACCCGATAGCTATTCACAATTAACAACCATATCTTTGGTTGCTGAACCACATCACCAGCAGTGGTCAAACTTGGGTGCTCCAGCTAAGGCCAGAAGCGCACATGAAGCCAAAGAGACTCATCTTCAGTGGGTGGAAACCTCTTTTGGTGCTGTGTTCAGCACTGAACACAACACAGAACGTGATTCAGTACAGAATTAAACAGAGCAAGTGGTGTTTTACAGACATCAATCACCTAAATGTGATGGGCCTTGGACACTTGGTCCTGTACCTGTGTTGCAATCCAAGGAAGGCCACTGAGAAGCCCAGTTAATCAGTGAAAATAATGACTGGAAACCACACATGTGGCATCACCAGAGCTTGTGTAGGGACTTTTCACCTCAGCTACATGGAAGAGGCTTTGTTGGTACCACTCCTGATCCAAGAATCCATCTTCCCCTTCTCACGGACAGAGAAATGGGATTTTAAGGGGTAGCTCTACCCATTCTTGTTCTAAGTCTCACAGGCTGTTTTACTCTGCTGGTGCTGCCTTGCTCTCAATACCATTGCTCCTTTATCTCACGAGAGCCCAAGGAGGTTCCCTGCAGCCTACACACAGCACTTCCATACTACAAAATAGCATCTGATGGCAAACATTTGTGGCTACCAAAGGTCAAGTGGGTGGTCAGAGAGCCCCTGGGGAAAAACGGCAGGGAAGCCCAGAGGCGACAAGGCCCAGATGTAAGCTGAAGACACAGCATGCTGACTCCTCTCCTGCTCCACAAACACCTTTAAACCACCACAAAATGTCCTGTACTAAGTGTCTGATGCCAGAACTAAACCTCTTCATGCAACGAGAGCACCACCTGGTCCAAAGAAACTCCAGGATTTAACACAATTTCACCTCTGTCCCCAACTTTCAAGTCGGGGAGGAATTAAATTCATCATTTTAGAAAAAAAACTAGAGAGGGACTTTACAACTGGTCAAACAGAAAAGCAGAGAAATCGTAAAGGAATCACAGAAACCCACAAAGTCAGTGAAAAACGCTTTCTCAAGGCATTTTTTTCAGGTGGGTTGCAAAAGTCCCACTAGTAATTCAACTCAAAATAACTCCTTTTCGGCAGATACAGTGGGAGTTTGATTAGGGAAGGGAACTTCCACTACCGGATAGATCACAGTGAACCCACAGCAAACTTAAACAACCAAGATATTCTTGCGCCATGCCCCTCCAACCTGCTCCTAAGTCAAACCAGATGTATCTCCCACAACATCCAGTTCCCTGTGGCTTCTGACGTCTCCCTGGGACCCACCACAGCAACCTCCTTTCTCAGTCACCTCCTTGTTGTATCTGTCAGAGCCACAGGAACACACTTGAACCTCAGAAAGAAAGATCAGTGTTGCGATCTGGCAGACAAAGTTACAGCAAGGTCAAGCCAGTGGAAACTAAAGTTAGATGAATTCGGACTAGCAATGGGATCCACATTTCCAAAGCAATGTTAATCAGAGTCTGGAACCAAAGGTTGTGGTGCATTTTGCTTCCCTGGAAATTTGTAAATCATGACTAACTGAGTTTTTGGGTTGGTTGGGCTTCTTGGGGTATTCTTTCCCTAGAGATTATTCATAAGTTCAAATGAGAAGTTGGGGAAATCTTCCAGCTGAGTTCAAAGCAGGCAATGACGTGGGCTTCACTGTATGAATAACCTGTGAATTCAGGTATCTGCAGAGAGCTCCTTATATCAAATTATCACAGAATCACAGAACACTGGGGATTGGAAGGGACCTTGAAAGATCATCCATCTCCCTGCCACAGCAGGATCCCCTAGATACAGTCACACAGGAACATGGCCAGGCGGGTTTTAGATGTTTCTAGAGGAGACTCCACAACAACCCTGGGCAGCCCCTTCCAGGGCTCTCTCATCTTCACCAGGAAGAAGTCCCTTCTCAGACTGATGTGGAACCTCCTCTGTTCCAGCTCACACCCATTGCCTCTTGTCCTATCATTAGAAGACACTGAGCAGAGCCTGGCTCCATCCTCCTGATGCCCACCTTTTCCATATTGATCAACATTCATTGGGTCACCCCTCAAGCTCCTTTTTTCCAAGCTCAAGAGACCCAGCTCCCTCAGTCATTCCTCATTGGGGAGATGCTCCACCCCCTTCATCATCTTCGTGGTTCTGCACTGGAATTATCCTTCCTTGAGCTTTAGAAATGAAACTCTGTCACTGCTAAAATTTCTTGCTCTCCACAAAAAATTCCTTGGACACAGAAGTACCATTGAGGACTGTGTGGATGCAGGGTCAGGTTCCCCCCACCCTACACACACAGAGAACCCGTCCCAAGCTCAGGAAGGCACCTCCTGCTTTGATCCCATCCCTCACTCTTTTCCGAGTCATTCTGAAGGCAAATGCAAAGAGATTTCTAGATTAATGTCCCCAAATGCCCTCCCTTTGTGCATATGAAATAGTTCCTTCTCTCTTAATAACATCCTTTATGAGCCACGTGAAGGTGAGCACCTTCATTTTATCTTGTCCATCTTCCTCTCCTTAGCTGCCTACGCTGTTTTGGGTTGTACAACCACAGAAAGCCTGAACCGCCTGCAAGACTCTTCCCTTCTCTTTCAGTCGCCAGTATCAGACCAGTATCACCAGTATCAATTTTTAATCTCACAGCCAAGTTGGCATGACACCAGATTCTAGAATATCCATTAAGACGAGAGGAGACTGTAAAATGAATGGGGCCAACAGCCATTACTAAACCACTTCAGAAAGGTGCTGTGAAGCTCTGCTAGGTCCCAGCACTCCCTCCCTGACCAGATTCACCACATTTAGTTCTGCAGGGCCATAAAGACAAGGAAATTCCACCAGAACTCAAAGCAGCTCTGGCTACTTCTACCAGCAGCAGGTTTTGCCCCACAAATTCTATTTTTTAATGTAAGATTTGCAGAATCGGGCCTTTCAAACCAGGTAACTTTGCAGGGCACAAGGAACTTCTGTACCCTTCTGGCACCAAAGACAGTCACAGTCTGAGGAGGACCAAATTCTCCCTCACTGTATGGAACTGATTCATAACTGCAGCTGGCACAATCAATCAAAAGCAGTTCAGTGTAACAAAGACTCAGGTATCAGAGACTTAAGAGAAAATAAGTGATCCTGATCACCTCAAACGATAGAATTGTTTAGGTTGGAAAAGATCTTTAAGATCATTGAACCCAACTGTCCCAAGGCCACTGCTATCCCTGAGCTCCAGAACTCCCCAACTGTGAAACACAACCAGGGATGGCCATTCAACCCCCTCCCTGGGCAGCCTCTGCCAAGGCCTGAGGACTCTTTCCAGGTAGAGCATCTACAAGTTACCTTAACTTATGGAGTTAGATTCCCTAGCGATATCAGGACACATGGTTCTACATCAGCTACCACTGCTGCTGCCACCTTTGGTAGATAATCATTGGTGAGTCCACCAATGGAATGGAAAAATCATCATAGACTTCTGCACAAAGACGAAACACAGATTCAAACCCCTCCCTGGGCAGCCTCTGCCAAGGCCTGAGGACCCTTACCAGTAAGAAGTTTCTCCTCTGGGCCAAACTAAACTTCCCCTTGTGCAGCTTGAGGCCATTTCCTCTCGTCCTCTCCTTTGCTGCTTGGGAATCACAGAATCATAGAATCATTCAAGTTGGAAAAGACCCTTGGGATCACTGAGTGTAACCATCAACCCTACTCTACAAGTTCACCCCTAAACCAGATCCCCCAATACTACATCTAAGAGAAGAGACCAATCCCCACCTCTCTCCAGTCTCCTGAATTTCAGGGAGTTGCAAACAGTGAGAAGGTCTCCCCTCAGCCTCCTTTCCTCCAGCCTACCCAGCCCCAGCTTCCTTAACTGCTCCTCAAAAGGTTTGTTCTCCAGATCCTTCCCCAACCTTGTTCTCCTCTTCAATGAAACAAAGACCTTGACCCCACAGCCTTCCTGCTAGGAGCTTATTGGCTTCACTGGGAGCACCCATGTAGTTAATGGCACAGGACCTGTCCGCTGGAAAGTCTGTACCCGAGCGCCCAGTTGTCCCATTAACAACTAGCACTCTTTACAAAACCCAGCAGAGCAGTAAGAATCATCATTACAAAACACGCTCAGGCTGTGATTCCGGTGGAAGTTAGTATCATTTTAATGAGCTCTTCAGAAAACGCCTGGCACTTATGGAAAATCTCCTTAATTAATATCAGGCCCTAAATTAGCAATAAAATTTAAAAAAAAAAAGGAAAGAAAAAAACCTTATGAAAAAGCCCCGACTATCATTTGGTCTCAAGCTGGAACTGAAGTGTGTTTTGGCATCATTACCAACTGTTAGCAGCAAGTTCTGGAAACAGATGCAAATCTTGATATGTGTCCTAAATATAAAACACATTGCAAGGGGATGAAAAAAGTCCCCAGCTCAGATAAAAATGTATCTACACATCCCCATAGATCGGAGCCGGCTATTTCCTGCCCCTATCAGCAACAAACTTACTCCATTGGAAAAACATTCCACTTGTTTCGGTTTGGTGTTTCTTTTAAATCTTTTCTTTCAGGGCTAGAATTCTCCCTTCTGCCTCATTTTTCCTGTTTATTTCCTCTCCTGACTGGAGTAAATGAGGGAAAAAAAAAGGGCTTAAAGCAGTGTATTATAATATTTGAAGGTCTGAAAATCAACCCGCTTGTTTTGCCATCTAAATGTGGGTATCGGTGCCTCATTTGAGGCCACCCACGCTAAAAAGTCTTTGGCACTGGGCCTTGAGGTAGGGATCTTCCAGATCCAGTGAGAGATTCAACCCAACGGAGAGGTTGTGACTGAAACCCTACAGATGAGTGCCAAGGTGTTGAGATTCCCAAGTGGCACCGAGTTGGGCAGGGAGACTAAAAACAGAAAATCTGTGGTAAATAAAATAAATATAAGCTCTGAAAAATAATGAAAGATGAAGGGGAAAAAAACCCTGATGAGGTACAAGTTGAAGGGAAGGAAGGTAGCAAAAATGAGCGGGTTGTTTCTGAAGAGCCGAGCTCGCCCAGTGTCTTTACTTTGCATTCACTCAGTGTCACCTCGCGGGGAAAGCAGTAAGAATGAGCTGGAGAAATGGAGACAGAGACAACCTTGAGTCTTTCAGCTTCCATTTAAAATAATAACAACAACCGAAAAAAAAGGGAAGACAGAGTGAAGATTGTTAGAGTCACCAAGAAAAACATCAGAGCATAGTGGGAGCACCACAAACAGAGCTGGCTTCTTGGCTTTGCCAAGAGCTTGAGACGATATTGCTGAAGCGTGAACTGCTCATTCATTTCAGGAGCTGCTAACACCAAGTAACCACAGCATTAACCTTTTCTCTGCTCCTAGAGCAAGGAAACAGGAAGAGGGTTGTGTTCTGGGGACAGCACCAAGGCCTACTCCTTCCTATTAAGGGTCCCAACCTGAAACGGGTTTATTAACCACAATGCAGTTAGTTTCCATTTAATGAGGTGATTAGGAATTAGGGGATGCAATAGTAGGTAGTTCGAGTGACCACAGTTCATAGAATCACAGACTGCTTTTTCAGAGATCATCTAGTTCCAACCCACTAGTGAGAGTTCCACCTCTCACTACACCAGGTTGCCCAGAACCCCATCCAACTGGTCTTGAATCTGGATGTTAAGTTTTCTGAGCTCCTTAGAAGATGACAAACAAATTCTTCTTCAAGTTAAAATACTTCAAAGACCAAATCCCCACCAAAAGGGAAAATCCTCATCACAACAATCACACATCTACACAGTGCTCAATAAAACCCAAGGTGATTCACTTCAGGAGTAGAAATCCAAGACAACAACCAGTACAGGACCTCACAGAACCACAGAACATTAGGGATCGGAAGGGACCTCAAAAGATCATCCAATACAATCCCCCTGACACAGCAGGATCACCCAGATCCAGTCACACAGAAGCATATCCAGACAAGTTTTAAATGTCTCCGGAGAAGGAGACTCCACAGCCCCCTTGGGCAGCCCCTTCCAGGGCTCTGGCACACTCACAATGAAGTAGTTCCTTCTTGCATTGATGTGGAACCTCCCCTGCTTCAGCTCACATTCGTTGCCCCTTGTCCTATCATCGGGTGCCCCTGAGCAGAGCCTGGCTCCATCCTCCTGACACCCACCCTTTCCATATTTATCAACATTCATGCGGTCAGCCCTCAGGCTCTTTTTTCCCAAGCTCAAGAGACCCAGCTTCCTCAGCCTTTCATCAGCAGGGAGATGCTCCACTCCCTTCAGCATCTCTGTGGCTTTGCACTGGACTCTCTCCTTCTAGAACTGAGTGGTCCAGAACTGGACACAAGATTACAGCTGCGGTCTCAGCAGGGCAGAGTAGAGAGGGAGGAGAACCTCTCTCAATCTGCTAATCATTCCCCATCTGATCCACCCCAGGATCCTCAAACCAAACTAGCCCATTGCTGTTAACCACCTTCTCATTACCATACAAACAGTAAATCCAGAGCTTCAGCTGGAACTGCTTCCACCATAGGTGAGGGTTTATTTTAAGATTTGTAGGCTTAGAAGAACGAAAATGAAATTGTGTAAAGGAACATTATTGCCACTGGTT
The DNA here is from genome assembly GCA_028565055.1 of Phoeniculus purpureus. Classification (NCBI taxonomy): domain Eukaryota; kingdom Metazoa; phylum Chordata; class Aves; order Bucerotiformes; family Phoeniculidae; genus Phoeniculus; species Phoeniculus purpureus. The sequence goes on along the minus strand of JAOXOE010000256.1, from coordinate 68,767,321 downwards.
AGGGCACTGCTGGCATGCGCAGGGCTACATTTGTATCTGTCAGTCCTCATTGAGCTGGGAGAACAGAAATGTTTCTTAAATTCAATGAAATTGCAGGGCCAGGATGCTCCAAGCTGATGCAGTGGTATCTACAGAGGAAGATGAATTAATGGAAAAGTCTGGCTAAGCTCAAGCTAACAAACAGCCAAGGTCTGGCTCTAAATCCAGCTGGGATGGTCTGGCCACAGCTGTAAGATTAAATCCTTTAAGCTTCCACAACGGGACGGCTGCCCCCCAGCTGCCCACGGGAACAGGTTTAGTACTCAGCTCATTTTCAAACCATGGCTGGGACCTGTTTGCATCCACACTGGCCAAACACATTTAAAACCAACCTCACTGACAATTTAACAGGACCAGTACTTAACAGTCCAGGCCCTACCACTGTGTAATTTATTGGTAAAGATCCACTTTCTGGCCATTTGAGTTCAGAGGGTTGGGTGTGCAACCTTCGTTTAGAGGACTGAGCCCAGCATGTCCCTTATCTACCTCAGTGTGTCTGACATCCACCTCATTGTGCCCCTATTCAATGATGCAGTAAATATAAAGGCAGCAAAACCCATCTCAGCTCATGGGATGGGAGAGTTTGCCCATGGTGGTACCATCCCCAACAGACAACTACCTGCAAAGACTGTGAGCCCAAGGGTGGAGAAGGGAGGTTGGGTGATTTGTCCTGCTATTTAGCTTCAGTTTTAATTTTCTCCTTCATCATCATCTGGGCATTGGTCAAACATGGTTGCACAGGACAGGCTCTTCCACAACCAGTGTCGAATGTCCTCATGTTACACTTGCAAGGCAGGTCCTTCAGCATCTTCTGGCCTTGACCCTGCACACCTTTCTCAAAGGTGAAGCACAAAGCAAGAGACTAGCACAAGGGTGAGAAGGTCCAGGGGTAGAAGAAGTGTCTTTACCTCCCTTCTCAGTATTCTCTCAAAATTAAAGTTATGCAATGGCAGAGCAGGGAGAGGTCAGGGTGAGGCAGAGCACAGCAGGGTTAAACCAGGACTAAAGTATAACAAGGCTGTGATAGGGATATGTTTGTGGGACAGTGAAATCATCTCTTCAATCGCTTCACCAAAGGCAGACTATCAGATTAGACGTGCCTGTACCTGAACTGCTCAGCTAGGCTCTTGCTTTAGAGCCTGCGGAAACAAACAGGCTCTTCCCAGGCACTGTAAGGGACCAGCAGAGCCGTGGTCAAGCCCCGCAAAGCCCATTTTGTCCCAAAAAGGAGCTAAAGGTGACTGTCTCAGATATGTTGAGCAGCTCTCTTGTGACAGCAGGAACAACCCAACCTGTTCCTGCTCTGAACCTTGAAAGTGCTGAGGGCTGGCTGGATCAGCCTCAAAGCCTTATGTAAAATGGCTGTGCTGTGTATTTATGTGAATCATATACATTAACTACATAATAGACACTCATGCTCCCCAGCCCACATGCATTTGGGTTGTACATAGGAACACAAAGCCCAAGAGCATTCGTGATGAATCATGCAATAAGACAACGTCCTTGGGGCAAAACTCTCTCCAAAATGACCACTTTCGTATATTCCCATGGTTTCCACTACAATATTAGTTAATTAAGAATATTAATCTGCTCGGCCACCAACTTTCCCCGTCTCCTGGGGAAGTCCGAGCAGACAAGACAATTTAATAAAGCGTGGGGAATCCTGCTCTTCTTTATGGTTGAGTTGGTGCAATAAGATCAGGTCCATTACACGGCTGAACAGGAGACTTTCACATCCGAGACAACACTGGTCCAAAGGGTGCAGGAGTGAGGCCAAACAGTCTTATATTTTGCTTTGCATTTCACAGAATCACTGAATCACTGAATCACTCTGGTTGGAAAAGACCCCTGGGGTCATCGAATCCGATCATCTACCTTACAAGTTCACCCCTAAACCAGATCCCTCAACACCTCATCCAAACA
>JAOXOE010000256.1:68753502-68764294 GCA_028565055.1 Phoeniculus purpureus | reverse complement strand
AGGGATTGGAAGGGACCTTGAAAGATCATCTAGTCCAATCCCCCTGCCCCAGCAGGATCACCTAGACCAAGTCACACGGGAACACAAGAGCCAAATAGATCTTCCTGACCCTGATCTGAGCACCAACCCTACATGGTCAACATCTTCTGGGGATACTGGAACAGGGACTGCCTTCAGGACCCTTGGACAACCTGGTTTAGTGAAAGAGACTGGAACTAGACGATCTCTGAGGTCTATTCCAACCTCGGCCAACAATGACTCTATGACTCTACTACTCCAGATGTGAGGTTGGAGATTTGCCTCTGAGCGGATTTTCTGTGTGGTATTCATTGATTTTACCCATCTTCATTAGAGCTTCACCCTTCAGCCCCACTGGGATGGACCTGAACAGATTCAGGGAGGTCCCAGCACCTCTGAACCACAGTGTGTGCAAAGTACCAGTGGTTTGTGTTTTCCTGTCTCTATGCTGTCGTGCTGCAGATGACCTAAATCATCTCTTTCTTTACCTTTTTCTTTCTCTAGATGGTGAGATCTGATACAGGCAGGTGTGTTTGAGTAGCCCATAAAGGGGACGTAGCATATGGGGCATGTGCCCTCAACCATGAGTATGGATCCTATTTCCACCCTTCATCATACAGCAAGGGAGCAGAGTCCATGACCAGTAAATCAAAGAGAACATAACCAGACAACGTTACAGTTCACCAGTGCTACCTGCTGGTATTTCTGCTGTGAAGGAGCTGGTGAGCTCCTTAACATGGCCATTCCCTCTCCCCTAAATCTTTCATGAATGGACATAGGAAAAAAACCCCGTCCTTACTCCCTGTTAAATGGAGCAACCAAAAGAAGTTCCTAATTGGAAACTTATGGAAACATCAACTGGGGGATCCTCTAGGTCAGGCAGAGAAGGGAAGGTCTGAAACATCAGGTATGAAACTTTCCTTGCTAGGGAGGAAGAGGATTGCACAAGTTCTCCGTAAACATCTTTATCTGTAGTCATCAGGCCGCAATCTTAAAACACTGGAGGAGTTCTCCCCAGCATTTCACAAAGGGGTTTTTTCTGGTTTCTAGGAACTGTTTTCAAGGACTGCTGTTCGGTATGACAGAAAAATGTGTGAGCACGACACACAGTCAGTTCTTTTTGTCTCTTGGACAACACCCCGTTACAGAAACCCAAAACATCACAGAATCACATACAGAATCACAGAACATTAGGGACTGGAAGGGACCTCGAAAGATCATCCAGTCCAATCCCCCTGACACAGCAGGATCCCCTACATCAAGTTGCACAGGAACATGACCAGGTGGATTTTAAACACCTGCAGAGAAGGAGACTCCACAACTCCTCTGGGCAGCCCCTTCCAGGGCTCTGTCACCCTCACCATGAAGTTCCTTCTCACACTGATGTCGAACCTCCTCTGTTCCAGCTTACACCTGGTGCCCCTTTTCCTGTCATGAGATGACACCGAGCAGAGCTGGCTCCATCCTCCTGACACCCGCCATTTCAATATTGATCAACACTTATGGCTCACCCCTCAGGCTCCTTTTTTCCAAGCTCAAGAGCCCCAGCTCCCTCAGCCTTTCCTCAGCAGGGAGATGCTACACTCCCTTCATGATCTCTGTGGCTCTGTGCTGGACTCTCTCCAGCAGCTATGTGTCCTTCTGGAACAGAGAGGCCCACAACAGACAAAAGATTCCAGATGTGGTCCCACCAGGGCAGAGTAGAGGGGAAGAAGAACCTCCCTCCATCTACTAACCATCCCCCCCACCCTTCTAATCCACCCCAGGATGCCGTTGGCCTTCTTGGCCATCAGAGCCCATTGCTGGCTCCTGGCCATTCTGCTGGCCACCAGCACCCCCATGTCCCTTTCTCCTACACTGCTCTCCAACAGGTCCATTTCTCCTACGCTGCTCTCCATGTCACCATGTACCCTACCGTTCTCCAACACCACCCAGCCCATACCTCCAAGCACTTTACAGGCACTAGTGGGCTTACTGTGATCTCACAGGTCCCTGCCTGGAGGGGAAATGCAACTTTTGCACTGAACAGAAGGAAAAGATGATTGAAGGGATAATGTGAGGAGAGTCAGAGCCATCAGTCAAAGAAATTTATTCCAGAGTGGAATAAAATCGCAGTTTTTCCTGGGAGAAGCCGTCTCGCAGCCTTTGGAAGCAGAAGCAGTATTTTCAGCTACTAAGAGCTTCTTTTTCCAGCTGCGGAAATGAAAAAGTAAACAAGCTGGGGGGTGAGGGGCTGCCTTGATGTTTAGGATCTGACTGTTAACAGCGCTATGAAGTCACAGCCTGCAGGAATAGGGATGAAGGGGTGGAAAGGAGAGGTCACAACAAACACTGGACTTCTATAGATGAGCAACAAACATTTAAATCCTTACTGCACCCCATGTGCTCAACCCCAGAGGCAGGGTAGAACCCAAACCTAAACCCAGAGGCTGGTAGAAAAGTCACTCATCAGTTGCACTTTGGGGATGAACTGCTCTGCTGAAGGTTTGGCTCCATCTCTGCACTTGGAGGATATCCAGACTTGCTGGGCACAGCCATCCTGAGGGGATTTGGTGGTGCTGGTCTTACACCAAACTTCTCTTGGACCAGGAGACCCACAGATACCCCTTCCAACCAGCATTTCAGTCACCCTTCATTGATAACCTCCTGTATTTATGGGTTGTAAACCTGCTGGTGTCTAAACCCACGGGGCTATTAATAGAAGAAGCTCAGCTGATCTCTACTGGAGTAATCTCCATCCAAATTTGGCCTCACGGTGAACATCCATCACTGGCAAGTCTCTGGATGCATCAGCTTTAACAGGGATGTTTGCTGTTCCCTAAGTGTCAGGACATCCCGCAAACTCCAGCTGCTCATCCCAAGTGAGCTGCCGAGATTGTGGCGGTGGCTGCTCTTTTCTTCCTGCCCCACCGCAAATCCTGAGTAAATGTGTTGAGCCAGCACGAGTTGGCCTGGAGTCCACATTGTTCTTTGACCAGATCAGCAGTCTGGAAACTGGGTCAATTCTTCTAAACATGTGGTTTCACCATGTGCTGTTCCAAAGGGCACAACCAATGGGGTGAGACCACGGGATTCGTAGTAAAAAGAGCTTAAACAACAACGAGGACAACAACAACGACAACAACAGCAACGGCAGCAACAACGAGAGGCGTAAACACTGCATCTGCCCTGACAGAGTTGGAATAGTAAATTCCCTGCTCGATGTTTGAGGCAGAAAAAGAGGAGAATCACGGAGGATGTTGGCATTTCCCAGCTACGGAACAATTTGTCCCATTCTTACAAGTTCTTACAAAGGTCTCTACAGGGACTGTGTTTCATTCTCTCCTCTCACCCGACCTCCACGTGGGGAAATGTGAGTCCACTCGTTCTTTAGGTAGCACAGTCGCACCTACCCTGAACTGATATTTATGCAATGAATTGGTATAAAGTAGCAGGACAGGACTGAAAACGTCAGTTCTCAATGATGTTGTGGGTCCCGAATCAAATTTTCTTACACAGCATCAGATCTCCAGCTGCTTTTGGAAGTTTAGGATTTGTTCTCTCCGTATCTCACAGCCTTATCTGTTACTGGGGCAAACAGCTTCCTATTCCCACAGTCAGTGCTGGTGTCCCCACAGAAGTATCAGAATAGCCTCATATAAGTTTCAGAAAAGAGCAGCTCCCTACATCACACACTGGTATTGCACCAGCTGAGCTACAGGGAAAAGATGCAGAAGGTAAACCAGGGGTACTTGTCCACTCCTGAATATAGAGCTGAGGTTATCATAGAATCATAGAATCATTCAGGTTGGAAAAGACATTTGAGATCATCGACTACAACCCTCAACCCTACTCTACAAGGTCACCGGTAAACCACTACATCTAAGCAACTTTTGAACACATACAGGGATGGGGACTCAACCACCACCCTGGGCAGCCCAGTCCACTGCCAGGAAAAAGTTCTTCCTGATGGCCAGTCTCACCCTCCCCTGTTGAAGCTTGAAGCCCTTCCCTCTGCTTCTGTTGCTAATGTCCTGTGAGAGGAGACCAGCACCAACATCTCTAGTGTCCTTTCAGATAGTTGTAGAGCAATGAGGTCTCCCCTCAGCCTCCTCTTCCTGAAACTAAACAACCCCAAATCTTTCATTCTTTCCTCATAAGATTTAATTCTCCAAGCCCTTCCTTTTCCCCAACAAACAGCTTGGTGGATGTTTTATTTGGTGCTATCACAGGCCCTGCTCCTTGTCTCTCACACTCAAGGCCAATAGGAAGAGGCAACCCAAGATGCTGCCCACCATTTCCATGCTCTGTGAGACACAGGCAGGCAAAGGACTGACTCCAGCTGATGTTCAATCCTCACAACCCCAAAGCAAGAAGCTATTTAGTGACACTGAAAGATGAAGACAACGGTCACCACCTCTCAGAGGACACAACTTTAAATCTGAGCTTCTAAAAGTACTTTGAGTTTGATCCTCCACTAGCATTCCACACAGCTCCATACTGTGCAGTCCTCCACGCTGACCACTGATAGTCATTTTGGCTAAGAAGTGGTTGGTTTCTGGCTAAGGCAAGAGAACCAGAGTCACCTCCTTAAGCTGTAAAAGGGTAAATGAATCAAAAAATCAAAAGCAACACCCCCAGTGTGATCACAGAATTGTTTAGGTTGGAAAATTCCTTCAAGCTCATTGAGTCCAACCATGAACCCAACTGTCTCAAGGCCACTGCTAAACCCTGTCCCTGAGCTCCAGATCTCCCCGACTGTGAAACATGGCCAGGGATGCCTCTGCCAAGGCCTGAGGACCCTTTCCAGGAAGAGGTTTCTCCTCATGTCCAACATGAGGCCATTTCCTCTTGTCCTATCACTTGTTCCTTGTGAGAAGAGGCCAACTCCCACCTCTCTCCATCCTCCTTTCAGGTAGTTGTAGACAGCAAAGAGGTCTGTGAATCGCTGTACTGGACTAAGTAGCAGTTTGGCTTTCCCAACTCTTCTGCTGACCGTAACCCAGATAAATGTGTTAGAAACCAACAAACGATACAGGGATCACTGTAACTTCTCCATAGGTAAGAACTTCTACATAAGAACATTCGTCTGTCAAACCACTTTATTCGAGCTGGTTTCAGCGGAGTATGAGTTATCCTTAACAGTCACACAAGCAATTAGTAGCTCAGACAACAATCAGTAGCAGACAGCTCCTAGACTGAACCACAGGGCTATGGGCAGGTTTGGATGGGACCACAGGTGGTTTCCGGCCCAATCTTCTGCTGAAGCAGCCTCAGAAATGGGCTCAGATCAGACTGCTCCATGCTTTGCCCAGCTGGGTTCTGTAAACCTCCAATAACAGAGGTGACACAACTTCCCTATGCCCCATCCCACTACTTGACCACACAACATGGTGAACAATCACTTCTGTCTCTGTATGAGCATCTGGGTTAAGTGATCATGAAGGCCAGATACAATGAACATCCCTCTGTGCTCTGACTAGCGATACTCTAACCTGTGTCCCAGAGGGCAGCAGACACTCCTAGCACTAATTACAGACTCATTCCCACTCCCCCCTACCCCAAAGTGATTGACAAAGTGATTACACCATAGAGCATTGACTGGTTTGCTTGGTTCCTCACTCTTGGATTAAGCTTCCCTAATCATGGGTTGGAATGAAAACCCCCAAATGTCATCTCAATATTCAGCCATCAAGCAAGAAACACGTAGGTCCATGATAAAGCAACAGAGCTCAGAAAACCAGTATGAGTGACAGTTAAATTTCAGAGTCAAAGGCTTCTTGAACTTAGCAGCACCTCATGCATCTCTGCACTACTATTTCTCCTTTGCAGGCTCAAGAAATGGCTAAAAAGGGTGAGAATTTAATATAAAACCAGGCAAAAGCCTGCAAACAACTCCTGTCCTCTAGTCTTCTCTGGCAGACAGCCTTGGATGAACTTTTCACCTTCAGGAACTGCATCTCCTCCTACCCCTGACACTAGGCTGGAGGAAAAAGAGCCTCCTTCCCCATCTCCTCCTTATCCATAACTCTTGCTGCTTGGAAACTGTTGTTACCTCCGGCCATGCAAATCACAAGATTATCTGTAACTGCATTCCTCAGGTCTGACCAGGAAGAGGGTGGCAACTGCCACCCTGGAAAAGCACCAGAAACCCCAATCGCTCCTGCTGTGGCAGGGGGATTGGACTGGATGCTCTTTCGAGATTCCTTCCAATCCCTAATGTTCTGTGATTCTGTGATTCTTCCCCAGAGTTTGGAAATCCATCCCAGCTTTTCCTATCCCTCACACTCTGCACACATCGCAATAGCATCGGAATGTCCCAGCTAAAGGCATCATCAGGTTTCAGAGTTAACAGTCTGGCAAGGTGAATGGAGCTGTAAGCCACACAGGTTTTGATAGACTCAAGAAGAGAAGGAACAGTGGAGATGAGAGCTGGAAGGCATCCTTTATCACCCACCACTCTGGAAACTTTGTTTTCCTATTAATTTAAAAAGGAAGCCCTGCAGAAACGGATGGGGCCAGCACGGAAGGGTCAGTACCGTGTCCTGCCGTGTAGTTGTTTCACCCTGCCTGGTGGTAAGAGCAGACAGCGGAAAGAAAAAGCAGCTTCATGAAAGAACATGAACCAAAAAAAACCAAAAATAAAAAACCAAAAAAAACAAGAGCCATTTTATTGAAAATGAAATTCAAACTTCAAATTCATAGTACAATCATGAGAAAATGCCAAAACAATTCAATTTACAGTTGCAACATACAATACAAATAGTCCCTTTGAAGTCAAAGTCAACGGATCCACAATCATCATCTGTGGCACAAAGCAGAGTCGTGTTTGTACAATAAGTGCAGGGAAAGCGAACGGGGGCGGGGGGGTGTGTGTGTGACAGAATTTGATGAAATAAAATAAAAATTAAAAATAAAATAAAAAATTCAAGCTGGTATTTACACAAAAGGCTACAAAGATTTCTCTTGATCCAGCGGGAAATTCAAGACCGGGGAAGCGTGTTTAGCAAAACAAAACAGAATGTCGCTCACATCACCTAAAAGGTCCTGTAAAATGATGGGTTTGGCTGATATATTGCATCCAGAAAGATCCAAAACAAAAAGCAAAGAGTTTGATCTGTAAACATGGAAGTCAAGGAAATTTGAGGAAATAAAAAGGTTCTCAGAAAACTGTTTGAACTGAAATGTGTTCTATTTCAAAAGAACCCAACAAACAAAGCAAGAAATTCAAGGGGTCCAGAGAATGGGGCTCATGGCTGATTCGCGATTTCGTTATTGCTTTTGCTCATGGCTTGCTGAAAAGTGCAAAATCAAAATTCCCCACTCGAGGTTGGTACCCGCAGAACCGGGAAATTTTTTGCTTGGAGGGACTGCTGGCAAAAAAAAAAGATTCAACAAATTGAATGTATTGAATTCTGAAATTTGGCAAATTCAATGGAATGATTCAAAATGCTTCACTATTTCAAATTATTTCAATTTTTTCAAAATATTTCAAATTATTTCAAAATTTTTCAAATAACTTCAATTTCTTCAAAATGTTTCAAAATATTTCAATTATTTTCAAATTATTTAAAACATTTTAACAATTTTCAACATATTTCAAATTATTTCAAATTTTTCTAACCATTTTCAAAATATTGCCAACATTTTCAAAATTTTTCAATCATTTTCAAAATATTTCCATTTGTTGCAGTATTTCAAAATGATTGTTCAATAGAAAAGACACAGCGGCTGGTCTTTTATAAGAAACCATAGAGGCCACATGAGTGATGCTGTGGGTTAAATATTCGCTTCACTCATCTGGCCTGACCTGCTGACCCCGATCTGGTTCCCTTTAGGAGGGAGAGGAGGATCTGATCCTCCATTTGGCCAAAGGGACATCGTGCCTGTTGTGCTGCAAGGAAATCTTTGGTAGGGTAAGAGCTGGGAGAGTCAAAGAAGGCCACTGATTTACTTATTTCTCATCTTTCAGTCTATGACCAGTGCCCCTCACCTAAGGGAAGGGCTGTCGTACCTGTGAGAAAACTCCTGTCGCTGCTAAAACATCAGCCCTTCGGCTACAATTTACTACTACATGGTGCCAGGTGGGGTTGTGGGGTTTTATGGGCTGAAATCCTGATTCAAGGACGTTTTCACGTTCAATTTGCAAGTGAACTTGAAAAACTTTCCCCAAATCTTTGATGAGCATCTCTGCCTCAGCCTGTTGAACTCCTGCCTTCACCAGCCTGATGTACTGGGAGAGATTCTTTCAGGGGCGCCAGGACGATTCTACTCAAAGTCAACAGGCTGGTGCTCCCCTGCCCAGAGCTCCTGAAGAGGATCTTTTCCTTCCTCTCTCCAGCAGGCTGAGCCCACACAGCCAGCGGAGCTAAGAGGACACCTAGAACTGGTGGAGAAAACATTTATCCATGGCTGGCCCTAACGGTCCAGGGGGACACAAACAGATCCCATCAGTAACAAATGAAACCAAAGTCTGGTCTGTGCTGGATATATCCAGAAACAAAAAAAAAAACCCCAATAAAAAAATAACCCCACAAAAAACTAACCCCAACAGAAAAATAACCCCAACAAAAACATAACCTCACAAAAAAATAACCCAAACAGAAGTAACCCCACAAAAAAGTAGCCCCATAAAAGAATCACCCCACAAAAAAAAACCCCAACAAAAATAACCCCACAAAAAAAACCCTACAAAATGAAAAACCCCAATAACAAAAACCTGCCTCAACAAAAAAAATATCCCCCAAGTGCTTCAATTTTACAACAAAGTCTTAAAAATCTCAAAAGAAGAGCAAAAAAAACCTCTGGGTTGCTGCCTGCAGCCACTCTTTTAACAACATTTCGACACGAAAGCACCCTAAAAAAGACTGAATAACGCAGAGAGTAAACCTTGCAGAGCCCTCCTCGGCAATAACAAGTCACGTACAAATATAGTACCTTTTATTAAATAGGAACCAGCTTGCACTGGCAGGACATCGTTAGGTTGGGTTCTCCTCTTGTTTACTAAACAAAACAAATCAACAATGACACAAACCCCCTAGAAAACTGAAATGTGTAACCAGACACTGGCTTTTCTCCTCTTTTTTTTTAATTCCTTTTTCTTTTTTTTTTCTTCTCTTTTTGTTTTCTTTTTTTTTTGTTTTTAAGTGCTGCTGAGACCAACAAACTGTCTTTTTTTACAGTCACAAACACGAGCGGACGGTGGTTCGCTTCAAGCTACCACAAGCCAACAATAAATAGACTTCGTTACAGCTTCCATCTTGGAAGGAAGAACTGAAGGATTCGAAGAAAAAAGAAAGGAAACCAACCGAAAAATAAACACAACAACAACACAAAGTGTCTTCCTTATCTGTCCAGCATACTTGGTACACAGCCTTTAGAAGGCAAAGACTTGATTCGGTTCTTTCAATTCATCGCTTTTTTAAGAGCGAGCGTCATCACGCCAACGGGACGGATGGTACCGAGCTCCTAGCGGGTTCGTTTCGACAGCTTCGCTGCTCACGAGCGGCCGCTGGTGCCGTCCGGCTCTTGACGGCCGTGCCTGCCGGGGCCTTATTGCGGTGCTCTCCGCTGGAGAGGCTGGCGGCACGGCAGCGGGTGCTTAAGGGGTTCGGGTGCAATTTGCTCTCCCTGGGAGCTCCAGGGGCAGCTTTTTTAAGGTGACTGGTTTCTCTTCAGAGTTTGCAGAAGGTTGAGCAGTGCTGCCCTTGGGCTCGTGTCTCTCTCTCTCTCTCTCTCTCTCTATATTATGGCCAAGTCAACGTGGCATCTCGCATTTAATGCTAACAGGTGGCGACGGGCTACCAGGCAGTTTCTGTGTGGAGTTTGGAGCTTGGAATTTTCCATCAAAGGGGCTGGAATTGCAAGGGGAGGAGAAACGGTTTCACCGATTCTCCCTCAATCCCATCTCTGAGATTTTTAGTGATTTCTCACTGGGAAGTGATAAGCTTTGAGTTTGGATTTGGGGAGGGAAACAAAAAAACCCTGTCAAAATTCTAATCGTGCTGAGGAATGGGGAGTATTTCCCAATTGCTGAGGGGGTTTTTCTTTAAACACAATATTTCCTTCATGAGCTCTATAAAGAGATACTACAAAATCATTTGATGTGGATGCATTTGGGTTGGGTTTTGTTGGGTTTTTTAAGTCTGATTGTAAACTGGTTCACACTGGGACCGTTTGGATAAAGGTCTGAGGTTGACACCATGGCAGAAATGTCATTGAAAAAAGAAAAATGAAAACAAAAAACCAACTTTTAGAGACCGAAGTCAAGAAATCATTACATTAAGGAAACGCTTCAAGGCTCCAAAATGGCATTAAATAATTATAAATATTCCTTTAAAGTTATAGGACGATTCACGTGAGCAAACAACCTCCAATTTTACACATTCATAATTTAATAAAAAACAAAATAATTAAGGAAAGAACATAGCTGAAGACAAATACTAGCTATAAAGATTCGGCTCGAGTCACCTCTATTGCCATTTTCATCTCTTGCATAAGAAAGAACAGCTTGGCTTTGATAGGTTTTGGTCATTTGGGCTGTTGGCGGGGGGGGTGGTTTTTTGCTAAAATGAAGGGATACAAAAGCAAAAGCAAAAAAAAAAAAACAATTCAAGGAAACCTTGGGGGTCATCCAACCTAACTTGAAGACTCCTTCAGTACCCAATAATAAAGCAACGAACACAGAGAGAAGTTCCAACCGTTATCGGCAGCAAGGCTCGGGCAACAGAGTTTTGGGACAGCTGGATTCATCTGAACATCTCATGGCAAGACGGAACCAACTCGATCTTTCCTT
>JAOXOE010000256.1:68662542-68672953 GCA_028565055.1 Phoeniculus purpureus | reverse complement strand
TGTGGGCAGCCCATTCCAAAACCGGATCACTCTTTCAGTGAAAAATCTTTTCCTAATGTCAAGTCTAAACCTCCCCTATTCATTGAGAAGTGGAAGATTTGATTGCAAAAAAAACCCCCTTCACAGAATCAAAGAACATTAGGGATTGGAAGGGACTCCCTGACACAACAGGATCCCATAGATCCAGTTGCACAGGAACATGGCCAGGAGGGTTTTAAACGTCTTCAGAGAAGGAGACTCCACAATTCCCCTGGGCAGACCCTTCCAGTGCTCTGGCACCCTCACTGGGAAGAAGTTCCTTCTCACATTGATAGGGAAGCTCCTCTGTTCACCTCACATCCATTCCCTCTTGTCCTATCATTGGGTGCCCCTGAGCAGAGCCTGGCTCCATCCCCCTGATACCCACCCTTCACATATTTATCAACATTCATGTAGTCACCCCTCAGTCTCCTTTTTTCCAAGCTCAACAGACCCAGCTCCCTCAGCCTTTCCTCAGCAGGGAGATGCTCAATGCCCTTCATCATCTCTGTCGCTCTGTGCTGGACTCTCTCCAGCAGCTCTGTGTCCTTCTGGAATGGAGTGGCCCAGAACTGGACCCAAGATTCCAGCAGTAGTCTCAGCAGGGCAGAGTAGATGAGGAGGAGAACCTCTCTCAATCTCCTAACAACTCCACTTCTGATCCATCCCAGGATGCCATTGGCCTTCTTGGTCACCAGGCCAAGTTTTCCTCAACTCTGTGTTAAAAGAACATTAAGAACCATTATTTGTGCCAAGTGAAGGACTTTAAAGAACCTGCTGTAGCTCAGGTCACCCATTTAATCCTCATTCACCTCTTTGACAGATTGTGGTAGCACTGGTCATTGGCTCCTGCACCATATCCTGCACAGGTCCTGCCCTGTCTACTGCTCAGGTTTATTTTCTAGGTGATGTGGGATGCTGGGTGTTGTTTATTCCTCAGCCTGTTAGGCAGCTCTTTAAAATACTCGTGGTATCATGTGCTTCCTCCAGCAGCGTTGTTTGTGACTGCTGCTCAAACGTTCATTAGATCACTCTGTGTATCTATCCCCAAGTGAGGGACAGGATAGTGTTTCACAGCGTGAGAACCAAGACTGAGAGCTTCAGAGAGGAGTTTTCACTTTGACTGCTGGGTTTCATGTACTGAAGACAGGATTTTTCACAACACATTGCAGTCCCCAGCAATTTGAAGGCAGTGCTGCACCAAAACAGACAACACGCTGGGAAAACTCCAGGGAGCTGGGATAAACTGGAACAAAATGTCTCTTGTCCACACTGGTTTTACCGTCCTGAACTGGATGGCTGCCTTCAAAGTGCTTTTTAGAAGTAGAACTTCCTAACGATGGTGGGGGCATATTAGTTTGGGATGATGCTAGGTGGCCGGAGCCAAGAGGATTCTCACAGTCTACACATCTGTAGATCACTGAATCACAGAATCACAGAAGATTAGCAGTTGGAAGGGACCACAAAAGGTCACCTAGTCCAATCCCCCTGCCAGACCAGGAAGAAGATAGGGTGTGTCTGCACATAGGAACGCTAAGTATTTACTACGGTATCTACTTACTACATACACACACACACTAAGTTTTTACCTTTATGGCAGGTATTTATGTTGCACCTCTACAGCTTGGAGTGCCCAGAGCTCCTGCACCTCAACTGTTGCCACCTCAGGTCCCAGCACCACCATGAAAGGTGGCAGAATTGACTCAGATGAGCAGTATTTGGTGTTTCCTCAGTTCAGAGGGTTGGACTTTGCAAGTGTAGTAATATCTTAGTGAGGTTTTCCTTTGTATAGTGTTTAGTATCTATTTAATAAGTGTGTGTATGCATGAATCACAGAATCACAGAGTTAGAGAACATTAGGTATTGGAAGGTACCTCCAAAGATCATCCAGTCCAATCCTCCTGCCATGGAACATGGCCAGGAGAGTTTTAAACGTCTCCAAAGAAGGAGACTCCACAACTCCCCTGGGCAGCCCGTTGAATCATAGAGTGGTGGGGTTTGAAGGGAGGTCTTCTCCAGAGATCTCTGGAGATCATCTCATCCAACTACCCTACCGAAACAGTATCACCTCAAGTAGACAGCAGCACATCCAGGAGGGTTTAGGATGTCTCCAGAGCATGAGACTCCATAACCTCTCTGGGCAGCCTGTGCCAGGGCTCTGTTCCTTCCCTCGCAACAGCATTTTAATTAATTAACGTAACGATCGCAGAGAATTGGTGCAGTTGGGTATCTGAGCCACCACAGGGGACTGGCTAGTGTTTGCACCACATCTGTCACAAAGCCCAAGTCCTAGGAGGTTGTTTTTCACACCACAGTAAGAATCGTGTTGCCATGTCCCTTCAGCCCGGCAAATTCCCAATCCCTGGCCATGGGGCACAGTTCTTGAGGGAGACAGTCAGAGCCACTGGATGTCTTGCTCCACATCCAGCTGGAGAAACACTCATATTTATGGTGTATGGGCTCAAATCTTTATTCATAAAGCAGCAGCTTCAGCTTTTTATTGTCAACGTGGCTGTCGAACTAATCAGAAAGGGGAGCAGGGGAAGGGTGGGGAGCGGAAAAGACGAGTTTTGTGGGAACGTAACAACATTAAAGGAAAAAACCTCTCCTTGCTGTCAGTTAAGACTCTCCATTAGTTACCTCCACCATTATGGATTCATTTTAAGATCCAGACTTCAATATACATAACTTTAAATCACTAACATCCTTCATGGCTCTGTGATTTGCTGGTTCCATATGTAGCCTCTTGGCCCATTGCGTTGGCACAGGTTCAATTCTTGTTTTTCCTTTGGGTTATGGTTTCCTTGCTTTGATGGGGGGGATCAGGAGGGGAAGAGGAGGGAAAGAACAGAAGAAGGATGGTGAGATAGAGGGCGAGTGATGAGGGAGAGGGAAGGAAAGGGAGGAGAAGAGAGGAGCAAAAAGAAAAGTAGAAAGAATAAAACCAGAGAGAAGGAGCTTAAATAGGAAGAAGAAACAGCATGGAAAAAGCAGAAAGAGGAAAACAATGAGAATCACAGAATCACAGAACATGAGGGATTGAAAGGGACCCTGAAAGATCATCCAGTCCAATTCCCCTGCCACAGCAGGATCCCCTAGATCCAGTTGCACAGAACATATCCGAGTGGATTTTAAACTTCTCCAGAGAAGGAGACTCCACAATCCTCCTGAGCAGCCCCTTCCAGTGCTCTGGCACCCCCACCATGAAGAAACTCCTTCTCACACTGATGTGGAACCACCTCTGTTCCAGCTCAAACCCAGTGCCCCTTGTCCTGTCATTAGATACCCCTGAGCAGAGCCTGGTGCCATCCTCCTGACACCTGCCCTTTCCATATTTATCAACGTTCATGTGATCACCTCTCAGTCTCTTTTTTCCCAAGCTCAAGAGACCCAGCTCCCTCAGCCTTTCCTCACCAGAGAGATTCTCCACTCCCTTCGTCATCTCTCTCTGGCTCTGTGCTGGACTCTCTCCAGCAGCTCTGTGTCCTTCTGCAACGGAGTGGCCCAGAACTGGACCCAAGATTCCAGATGTGGTATCATCAGGGTAGAGTAGAGAGGGAGGAGAACCGTTCTTGATCTGCTAACCACCCCCCCCATTCTGATCCACCTTGGAAGAGCATCCATCCCCATCCTGCAGAGATACGGAGGAGCTGGAGAGGGCTGATACAGCCTTTCCTGAGTGGCTGGACTGGCAGTGCCATCCTGCTGCCTGTCCCCTCGCAAACTCACTCAGTCCCTGCCTGAACTGTACGATTAAGCTGGCTGGGCTTTCACTTGGGTTCTGAGCTGACAGCTGCATTGAATTTTGGTTTACTGTGTGATTTATCAGGGCCGTCGATGGGTGTTTGGGAGATTTAGTGCTGCAAAAATACCTTGGAATGCAACGCACAGCAATATCTGCATTATTAATAACAATAATAATAAAGATAAATGTCCCTCCCCAGAGCTTTCAATGGCCATGCCACTCAATTTAACATTTTCACAGTGGCATGTGGCCTCTCTGTGGCACCTGGTAATGTCTGATGGATTCGAGCAGGCAAAGAAAAGGTTATTTGTCAAAGGCTTAGCTTCGACTGGAGGGTATTTTGAAAGCACCAGGTCAGAGCAGCCTGAGCTGCATTCCTGTCGCTGACATCCAGCGAGACTGAACTTTGTCCGTGTTATTAAGCTGTCAGCAGCACTGGGGCGTTATTTAGATTGCTGGTGGGAACTCCGTGCACATGCTCGGGGTGCTCTAGTGGGATTATATCAACACCATTGTAAAACACACACAAATGAGCTGTGCCGTAATTACCACGTGAAGACCTCGCTTGGCTGGGTTAATCAGGAGAGAATGGAAATACCAGATAAACCCAAACGGGCCACCAGGATGGTGATTCCAGTGGCAACAATGCCATTGTTTCCTGAGACCTGATTCTGGGGCATCTCTGGCAGCTAAACCACTGGCTGATGAGTATCTGGAGGAGCAATATTGGGCTTTGTTCCATCCCTGCATCATGGTCCTATAGGCATGACCAGCAGGATCAGAGCTGGGAAGATGCAGGAGGACCAGGGGTTTGAAGTGATGAGATATTTGCTGATAGACTTAAAAAAGGAAATTAATTGACTTCAAGCTTCAACAGGGGAGGTTTAGACAGGAAGAAATTCTTCCCAGAGAGAGTGGTCAGGCACTGGAATGGGCTGCCCAGGGTGGGGATTGAGTCCCCATCCCTGGATGAGTTTAAGAGTCACTTAGATGTGGTGTTGGGGGATCTGGTTTAAGGGTGACTTTGTAGAGTAGTGTTGGTGGTTGGACTCGGTGATCCCAGGGGTCTTTTCCAACCTGAATGATTCTATGATTCTCCATCCTTTCAGCAGTTTTCACTCAAAGAGCTGCTTTTGTATGAGGCTCTCCTGCCCACCAGGTAGGACAGGGGCTGTTTTCTGTGCCCCCTCCCCGTGATGCTCTCTGAAGTGGAAGGGCGGTTACAGCTCTATCAGTTCCAGCTGCCTGTTGGAAAGGGAATGGCTGCGGAAAGCTGCTCCCTGGGGACTTTTGTTGGTTGCCATTCAACAAATCATATTTTAACGTCCTTTCACTGTTCGCTCTTTGGGTGAGAGACACAATCTGGTCTAAACTGACTGCACCTTCCAGTAGCCACAAGCCACAGTGGCCAAGTGAGGCCATTGTGGAAACAAACCACTGTGGGCAGTGCAGAGAGCCTCCTTCACACATCCTCCTTTCTCTGCCCAGTACATCAGACTTATTTTGTCTACACAGCAACTAGGTGCTGCAACTGATGCCATGGACAGTGGTTTCCTAAGCAAACTACTGAGCTGCTGGAAAATCCTCCTGTACCAGGGGTTTGCTACAACCTCCACAACTCCATCCATGGGTAAGGGGTTGCCCGAGAACTCAGTGACAGTGTTTATCTGGAGTGAGGATAGCAGTGAGCAGTGAGGATAGTTGTACACAAGTGATAGCAGAGCACTTGGTTAATGCTTTCCTCTGGAAAAACTACAGGGAAGCGTAAAGGATGGTGACAGTGAGTGGGTAACAGCAGCATCATCTGGCACAGAAAGCTCTGGAAGAGTTTTTCTGCCCAGGTTGATATCGTATTACAGTCATGTACCAAATGAATATTGAAAATACACGATACTCTATGCCTAGGGCGCAGAAAGTTCTTGAAGGACCGCGCTACTGCCACAGATTTGCAATTCAAATGGGATAAACATGCTTACTGGAGCCTCTACTTGCAGAGAGAGGATTGTCCAGAGATGTTCACTCATAGAATCATTCAGGTTGGAAAAGGCCCTCTGGGATCATCGAGTCCAACCATCAACCCTACTCTACAAGGTCACCCTGAAACCAGATCCCCCAACACTACATCTAAGCCACTTTTCAGCACATCTAGGGATGAAGACCCAACCCCCACCCTGGGCAGCCCATTCCACTGCCTGACCGCTGTCTCCAGGAAGGATTTCTTCCTGATGTCCACTCTAACCCTCCTCTGTTGAAGCTTGAAGCCCTTCCCTCTGGTTCTATCACTAATGACCTGTGAGAAGAGACCAGCACCAACATCTCCATAGTGTCCTTTCAGATAGTTGTAGAGAGCGATGAGGTCTCCCCTCAGCCTTCTCTTCCTCAAACTAAACAGCTCCAACTCCCTCCAGCTCTTCTCATCAGATTTATTCTCCAGGCCCTTCACCAGCTTTGTTGCCCTCCTCTGCCCTCGCTCCAACATCCTGATGTCTCCCTTGGACTGAGGTGCCCAAAACTGGACCCAGTACTCAAGGTGCAGCCTCCCCAGTGCTGAGTCCAGGGGGGCAATCACCTCCCTCCTCCTGCAGGACACACAGTTTCTAACACAGGCCAGGATGCCATTGGACTTGGCTACCTGGGCATTCTGCTGGCTCAGATTCAGCCACCTGTCAATTAGAATCCCCAGGTCTCATATTTATCCTTAAATTTAGAGTTGAAGTCAGTGGCATTATAAGGTCTGTTGACCTGAGACGCGGTTTAGCATGTGCTTGAAGACGTGCTTGTTTGATTTGTTGAAGATGAACATCTCCATTCAGTTTAAAGAGAGAGTGATTGATTTAAAACAAAAAAAAAAGCTGAGATTAAGAAGGTCAGTGTCACCGAACAGGGGTGACACAGGATAAGAAGAACAGTTACAGAGCTCTGTCCTTTGAACAGCTCTGATCAACACCCTCAAAAGTCAGTTGAAAATAACATAAACCATAGAAACACCTAGAGAATAGGATTTGGAATAATGAGGTGTTACGCAGCGATGAGTTGTTCCCTATGTAGCCCACATTTTGTTTGTGGTTTTAGGAGATCTTAAGCAGGAAAATATGAAAATATCTGGACAGGCTTCAAGAGCTGGTTGGGAGTGGGGGGGCACTGAATGAAATATAACAAGGGCAGTGTAGGGTCTGGCATCTGGGCAAGAACAACCCCAGGGACCAGGATAGGATAAGGACTAACCTGCTGAAGACCAGCGTAGGAGAAAGGGACCTGGGGGTCCTTGTGGCTAGCAGGATGGCCAGGAGCCAGCAGTGGGCCCTTGTGGCCAAGAAGGCAAATGGCATCCTGGGGTGGATGAGAACCGAGGTGGTTAGCAGATTGAGAGAGGCTCTGCTCTCCCTATACTCTGCCCTGCTGAGACCACAGCTGGAATCTTGGGTCCAGTTCTGGGCCACTCCATTCTAGAAGGACACAAAGCTGCTGGAGAGAGTCCAGCACAGAGCCACAGAGATGCTGAAGGGAGTGGAGCATCTCCCTGCTGAGGAAAGGCTGAGGGAGCTGGGTCTCCTGAGCTTGGAAACAAGCAGCCTGAGGGGTGACCCCATGAATATTGATAAATACGGAAAGGGCAGGTGTCAGGAGGATGGAGCCAGGCTCTGCTGAGGGGCACCCAATGACAGGACAAGGGGCAGTGGATGTCAGTTGGAGCACAGAAAGTTCCATCTCAACATAAGGAAGAACTTCACTGTAAGGGTGACAGAGCCCTGGAACAGACTGCTCAGGAAGGTTGTGAAGTCTCCTTCTCTGGATACTTTCAAGACCCTTCTGGGTGGGTTCGTGTGTGACCTGTCTTAGGTTTTATGGTTCTGCTCAAGCAGACGTGGTTGGACTCGATGACCGCTGGAGGTCCCTTCCACCCCGTCATGATCTGTGTGTCTGTGTATCTGAAAAGTTCTTCTTCCTGGGACTCGAGGGTTTTGCTCATGATCTACATCTGCAGCCTTTCCCAAAACACTCTGTCATCAAATGATTCAATGTCATCATCAAAGAACTTTTTGGCTACTGCCTTTCCTTTAATAACAGTTGAGAAGTTTAATGAAAGGAAAGATCTGCATTGATTACTCCCTTAAATTGGCTGAAATCCTGCCCTTTTTTTCTTTGTTTTATTTTGTGTTTTGTTTCTTTTTGGTAATATTTCTGCTCAGAGAAAATTATAGTGTCCAATGCCAGTGATGTGCTCTGTATGTTTTGTTTATTGCAGTGGTTTTAACTGGAACCGTGGGTGAGAGAGTGTCATTATAAAATTCTTGATAGCCCTGATACGTTTGTGCAAACATAGTTGTGGGCACTGACAGCAGTGGAGGGGATGACATTTGCAAGGCTTTTTTCTCCCTATTTTAAGCATCAACTGCGGTGCATGCCCACACGTTCTCTAGGCAGAGAGAAACCAAGCTCTTGGTTCAAGCCGGACAGCTGACCTTGTGTGTCCAAACCCAGCTGAGCTGAAGCGGGTTTTCTGAGCTGTGGTTTGGTGCTGGTACCCAGGAGATCAACCCCTTCCTGGTGTTTGCCGTCACTGCCTCAGAAGTATTGTAAAGACTCACAGAACCACAGAACATTAGGGATTGAAAGGGACCTCAAAAGATCATCCAGTCCAGTCCCCCTGACACAGCAGGATCCTCTAGATCCAGTCGCATAGGAACATGGCCAAGCAGGTTTTAAACGTCTTCAGAGAAGGAGACTACATAAACCCTCTGGGAGTCCCTTCCAGGACTCTGTCACCCTCATCAAGAAAAAGGTCCTTCTCACATTGATGTGGAACCTCCTCTGTTCCAGCTCACACACACTGCCTCTTGTCCTATCATTGGGTGGCCCTGAGCAGAGCCTGGCTCCGTCCTCCTGACACCCACCTTTCACATATTTATCAACATTTACGGGGTCACCCCTCAGGCTCCTTTTTTCCAAGCTCAACAGACCCAGCTCCCTCAGCCTTTCCTCAGCAGGGAGATGCTCACCTCCCTTCAGCATCCCTGTGGCTCTGCACTGGGGATGACCAGTGACAGTGACAGCAACTCTGTGACCTTCTGGATCTGAGGGGCCCATAATTGGACACAACATTCCAGCTGTGGTCTCAGCAGGGCAGAGTAGAGGGGGAGTAGACCCTCTCTTGATCTACTAACTACCCCCCTTCTGATCCACCCCAGGACTGTGTGACTTGGTCTGGGTGATCCTGCTGTGGCAGGGGGATTGGACTAGGTGATCTTTCGAGGTCCCTTCTAATCCCTTATGATTCTATGAATGAAGGGACAGATGATGGAAGAAACCCTTAAAGCTCATCCAGTCCAACCCCCCTGCAGTGAGCCAGGACATCTCCAACAAGAGCAGGTTGCTCAGAGCACCAGGGTACAACCTGAGCTGGGATGGTGCCAGGGATGGGTCTTCTCCCACCTCTCTGGGCAACCTGGGCCAGGCTCTCCCCTCCCTCAGCAGCAACAGTCTCTTCCTTTGGAAGGAAGACAAGCAGACGTCTTTCCAAAGAGTGAACCTAACTGAGTGTAGGATGTGCACACACATGTTTCATGGAGATATTTCGGCATGAGGGTGCTGGTGTTGGAGGGCCAAGCGAATCCCTTGCCCTACATTTATCTGGGTGAGGTTTTTATTGCTCATTCCCTGGGCGAGATGAACAGAGATTTGCTCCTGATGTAGGTGAATATTCCTAGTGGTTCCAGCGAGGACTCAAACCCCTCCTGCAGCAGCCGTGTGAGCTGAGAAGGAGTAGCAGTGGGTAGTTTAATGAAGAGCAGCTCTCCTTCCCTGCCAGGGCACAGAGTTCATTTTTCCACTGACGCATCTCTCTCTGACAAACGCCCAACGAGAGCGTGGCAAGGGGAGCCAAGTGATTGTGTTGTCATGGCAAAGACTAGTGAAAGAAGACCAAGATTTATATCGTGGCTGCTGAGAGGGTTGGAGAGAAATGGCCCGGAGCCAGGAGTCATGCAGACATGGCTGATACGGTCTTCGGGGGGGTGGGGTATTTTTTGCCAAGTGTGGGCTGGTTGATGGCTTAGGATGTGAAAAGGGCTGCGTCGTTCTTGGTCCAAGTCTTGGTGGGCATCATTCCACATCGCAGAAACCAGCCGCGCAGTCGACACTTCTGCTGACAGCCTTAGCAGAGAGAGGAGTTGCTGAGTTGGCCCTGAAGATCTAAATAGAGAAAGAAAAATCCCAAAGAGTTTTGCAGCTAGGGAAGTGTTACAGAATCACAGAGAACATTAGGGGTTGGAAGGGACCTTGAAAGATCATCCAGTCCAATCATAGAACCATGCAGAACATTAGGGGTTGGTGAGGACCTCGAAAGATCATCCAGTCTGATAATGGAATCACAGAACATTAGGGGTTGGAAGGGACCTCAAAAGATCGTCCAGTCCAATCTGCCTGACACAGCAGGATCCCCCATATCCAGTCACACAGGAACATGGCCAGGTGGGTTTGAAACATCTCCAGAGAAGAAGACTCCACAACCCCTCTGGGCAACCCCTTCCAGGGCTCTGTCACCCTCACCGGGAAGAAGGTCCTCCTCACGTTGATGTGGAACCTCCTCTGTTCCAGCTCACACCCATTGCCCCTTGTCCTGTCATTAGATGCCCCTGAGCAGAGCCT
>JAOXOE010000256.1:68643588-68662442 GCA_028565055.1 Phoeniculus purpureus | reverse complement strand
AGATTCTGTGGCCTAGTGAATCTTCATCATGGATTTTGCAAGGTCAATGTAGAAACATAGATATATGTGGAGATTGAAGCACTATTTTGTGTAGAGATGGAACTTAATATAAACGATATGAGCAGTGGCCCTTGTGGCCTGGAGAATACTTTTTGTAATGTGGTACTGTAACAGTTAACTGAACGTTCTTTGCACTTTTTTGCACGTAATATCCAAAAAGCTAACGAATTCATGATCAAATGTAGCATAACTGTTCAGCAATGAGCTACATCTTTTTAACTAGTTCACTGTCCTCTGTGAGTAATCCTGTATGTTCCATCAGAAGTCATAAGGTAGTTCAAGTTCTGTTTTCTGGGATTTACATCGTTGTCAAACACCAAAGGAATAACAGCTTGTGCCCTCACGTTGTGTTCGGTATTGTTAATAACAACAGTGAACAACTTCTCTGTTTGAACTTGATTTAGAGGTGCATCTAGAAGAAATCAGGCTTCAAAGTTATCACAGCATCTGATTTCAAAAATGATCCCCGATCAATTATTTAGGTTGTGGAGTTGCCTTCTCTGGAGACATTTAACACCCACCCGAACATGTTCCTGTGCGACTTGGTCTAGGTGATCCTGCTGTGGAAGGGGGATTGGACTGGATGATCTTTTGGGGTCCCTTCCAATCCCTAATGTTCTGTGAATCAATTATTTTTAGGTCTTTATCAGTGATGAATAGAGTCACTGCAAAAGACTGCACTTCTTTTTCCCCGCTGCTTTCTTAGCTGCTTTACAATACAGGTGGTATCTTTAGTGTAACCAACCCATTGGCTTTCAATTTTCACACACACAGAATCACACAGAACATTAGGGATTGGAAGGTACTTCGAAAGATCATCTAGTCCAGTCCCCTTGCCAGAGCAGGATCACCTAGACCAAGTCACACAGGAACGTATTCAGGTGGGTTTTGGCTGACTAGTCACTCTCTGAGTGTGCTCACAAAAGCACCGCATAAAGCTCTAGCACAGTTTGAGACAATGACCGTGCTGCTCTCTGTACCTCTTTATTCGGAAATTTCAAATAATTGGAGATGAGAATTCCCTGTTCCTACCCTGAATGTTTTGCTTACTCACATTTCTGTCGTATGACAAACAGCAGCCTAATTTGAACAAAATCTGATCTGGCAGACGGTCGATGTAAAATATACAGTAGTAATTTTACATCAGTTTAAAAACTCACCCTCCTGAAAGCCTGGGTTATTTGTATTGCAGTGATTTATTGGAAGCAGGAGCAGTACTTCACAAGAACTATGTTTTGCGCCACAGAGCTTTTTTGTGCTTTCACAACAGTAAACCACAGAACCGAACAGAGAGAGGACGTGATGGATTAAGTGGTTCCAGGGGGGCTGTTAGATTTTTGTATTTATTTTCAATAATGCACCGTAAAGTGAAAAAGCCCACATACAAATGTAGCTAATGAGCCATTCCAGTCTTTTGGGTAAATATTGTTTTGAAGCAATTGTTTCCCTTCCCCACATTAAATAAGTTTTCAAGGACCATTAGGTTTGCTCTAAGCAACCATAAAATTGTTACTAGGTCTATGCAAAATGTTAAGGAGGACCATAAACCACATGTAGATGTAGGTAGGATTCTAGTGGCACTGCAAGTGGTAGTGTCAGGGAGCATGCGCTCAGCAAGATGGAGGTTGAACTCCATGATCTCAACCTTAGAGCACTGTATTGTACTCCATGAACTCAACCTTAAAGCACTGTATAGAACTCCATGATCTCAACCTTAGAGCATCATATTGTATGGTTCTGACCACATGGCCCTCCGCCTCACTATCCCATCAAGTAACCATCGTTCCTCACCTTCTTTTGTCAATATTGGCCTTCTGTTTATGCAGCAGAGAGAGCCATGAAGATGACGAAGGGAGTAGAACATATCCCTGATGAGGAAAGGCTGAGGGAGCTGGGTCTTTTAGCTTGGAGGAAAGGAGACTGAGGGGTGACCTCATTAATGTTGATAAATATATGAAGGGTGGATGACAGGAGGATGGAGCCAGGCTCTGCTCAGTGGCATCTAATGATAGGACAAGGGGCAGTGGATGTGAGCTGGAACGTAGGAGGTTCCACATCAATATGAGAAGGAACTTCTTCCCAGCGAGGGTGACAGAGCCCTGGAAGGGGCTGCCGAGGGGAGTTGTGGAGTCTCCTTCTCTGGAGACATTTAAAACCCACCTGGACATGTTCCTGTGCGACTTGATCTAGGTGATCCTGCTGTAGCAGGGGGATTGGACTAGATGATCTTTCGAGGTCCCTTCCAACCCCTAATCTACTGTGATACTGTGACCCTTGGAATTGTCTGCAGTGCTGAAAGTTGACTCCTGGTCTTACATGAAATCTGTATGGTTTTGACCCAAAGGTGTTGGATAGTGGTGGTGCTCATTTTCGTTCCATGAAAAGTTGACAAGGAACGTATTTCTCATCAACTCAGCCTCTTATCATCATCAGACATTCAAAAATCTATAATCCTATCTGGGTTGT
The DNA here is from genome assembly GCA_028565055.1 of Phoeniculus purpureus. Classification (NCBI taxonomy): domain Eukaryota; kingdom Metazoa; phylum Chordata; class Aves; order Bucerotiformes; family Phoeniculidae; genus Phoeniculus; species Phoeniculus purpureus. The sequence goes on along the minus strand of JAOXOE010000256.1, from coordinate 68,659,916 downwards.
TGCTTCTAGCAAGCACTAAATGGGCAATGCCCATGTTTCAGGGATAGATATACTGGTCAGGAACAGACAAAGCAACTAGAATTAATAAGAGAAAACAAAATTTCCATATCAGGGGGGTTGTGGACTCTCCTTCTCTGGAGACATTTAAAACCCGTCTGGATATGTTTCTGTGTGACTTGATCTAGATGATCCTGCTGTTACAGGGGGATTGAACTGGATGATATTTTGAGGTCCCTTCCAATCCCTAATGTTCTGTGACTCTGCGATTCTGTGATTACAGAACACAGTAATAGAGTTCCTCTTCTGCTGAAAAAGAGATCCATGAACGTGCCTGCAAAATTTGACAAACACACACTAGAGTATGCAAAAAGCCCTGGGTTTGCACACACAAGTAATTGCACTCATAACGTGTTTGATCGTTATCGTTTAGCACTTCTATGAACAACACAACACCCGCGTCTAACAAGAAATGTGTTGCTGTTTGTGATAGAATCATTTGCCTTGGTAAAGACCCTTGGGATCATCGAGTCCAACCATCAACCCTACTCTACAAGTTCACCCCTAAACCAGATCCCCCAACACCACATTAAGCGACTTCTAAACTCATCCAGGGATGGGGACTCAACCATCATCCCGAGCCACCCATTCCATTGACCACTGTTTGAGAAGGGGACAGCAACCACAGGGTCAGCATACCTTGGAAAAAGTATGTTTCACTTGTGTTTCCTATTTCATTTTGCATATTAATGCTTACAGACACATGAAGTATTTCAACCAGGATTTGTTTCTTCCATTCTGTTTGTCATATCTACTTTCAACCTCAGATAACTTCAACATTAGGGATTGGAAAAGACCTCAACAGCTCATCTAGTTCAATCCCCCCCGCCACAGCAGGATTCCCTAGATCAAGCTGCGCAGGAACATGTCCAGGCAGGTTTGAAACATCTCCAGAGAAGGAGACTCCACAACACCCCTGGGCAGCCCCTTCCAGTGCTCTGTCACCCTCAACCTGAGGAAGTTCCTTCTCAAATTGATGTGGAACCTCCTATGTTCCAGTTCACACTCATTGCCCCTTGTCCTAGCATTGAGTGCCACTGGCTCCATCCTCCTGACACCCGCCCTTTCCATATTTATCAACATTATTGGAATCACCCTTCAGTCGCCAAGCTCAAGAGCTCCAGCTCCCTCAGCCTTTCCTCATCAGGGAGATGCTCCATTCCCTTCATCATCTTTGTGGCTCTATGCTGGACTATCTCCAGCAGCTCTGTGTCCCTCTGGAACTTCCCTAAGCTCCTGCGAATAACACAAAGAATTGGAGTCGCATTACTTCGTACAATAAGCCCAAGCTTACTGTCTTTGCCTGAGTGTTGGGGTGAACCAGCTTTCAGATAGCTGCGAACAGTAATTATTAATAGTTTCATATTTCTCTTACGTCTACAGCCTAATGAGATTAGTCCTTTGTTGTACTCAGCAGCACATAAACAATTAATAGGTGAGTTTCAGCCTCAAAGAGCAATTAGGAGAACCTAGATAAATCCCTGCAAACTCCTATGGAAGAAACTACCATCACCTTTGCCAAATTCCAGCCCAGAGCCTAACTTATTGTTAATATTTTTATACAGAAGAGGGAAAATACTGTTTAGAGAGGAAGCGCTGACAAACCCTTCACTGCAGCAATGTGGATGATGCAGCTGTACTATCGGCAAGGGTGCCCTTATCACAGCAAGAGAAATGTAAGGCGTTCTGATTTAGCACCGAATGAACCATTACTTACGTCTATCACAAAGAAATAAGAGCAGTGAACACAAAAAAAAAGATGCATTAAGGGTGGGTTGGGTTTTTCCCTCCCCAAAAGAAAACTAAAAATACAAAAAGATCAGATGTGACTCAGGCTTTCAAACAATAAAAATAGCAGGATGAAAGAGCCGAGTTGCTTCATTGCCTAAAGAAATGGCCAGAATCTTAAAAAGTCTGCAACCTGATTGCGAGAGACTCACTTTATGGGCTGCTAAGAAGGTGCTGACCTTCATCATCAATAGATTGTCTGAGCCTTTGTGGTATTCAGCAGTAAAGGAAGTGCTTAAAAAGTCATCCCGCTGAAAGATGGACTGGAAAAATCTCCAGTTCAGATCTCGGCGTCCCTGTTGCCGGCACACACGCTCATTGAGAAAGTCTGTCCGTAAATCTAATGTGGATAAATCTCGCTTCATTTTTAAGTGATAAAACCGGAGCACCCTCACCTTAGAGATGGATCAGGATATCTGGAATTCAATATAAGTGAAATTATTATAGAGGAGGGCAGCTAATGACCTGTCTGTTGCGGGGCTTTGGATGTGTTTTGTTATAGTACGATATGTCTCTGTCTGCACTAGAGGACATTGAAGGAGTGGGGATAACACTTGTACAAGTACCAGCGGTGTAATTTTCTCCTACTTGCTCCGTAGTTCTGGATGCGGTTTTGCCTGTTCCGACATTTGCACTGAAATGAACTGTAGCAGATGACTGCCTTGTGATTTCAAATGGCCTTCTGGGAGAAAGAGACTATTAGAGATGAAAGAGTTGAGTTCCTTTAACTTTCTGGAAAAGTCCCCTCACTGTCTGGGTAGGACATTAATCCGGTGGTTGACACCTCTGCTTCCAGCAGGGTGGGTTACCTGGGTGGGGAATGAGGCAAACACCACTCTCTGGTTACCACTACCCCCGTGAGCTCCCTGACAGACAGATGGGGTATCTGTGCACAAAACGCATCTGTGTTGCAGATACAGTCAGGCTCTGGCTGAAAAATGTGGTGATGTATCCTCCAGGAATCAGGCAGCATCGAACATTCACAGCAGAGAGCACAAAATACAGATGGGCCACTAATGACTAGAGCTTCTGGGACAGCAGATGAAGTACAGCCAGAGCATCCTCAACAAGGCAGCTTGTACCCTTATGCTCTAGAGGTAGTGAAAACAAAACAAAACAGTGACAATAGGAATCTCCTCCCGTTCTGACTGAGTTGTGGGGAGGGCGAATCACTGCTGCTTCCAGATTCGATGCCTCATTCGTCTCAGAGTGTTATCAAGGAGTTTGTTGGGGGTGTTTAAAGCCAGACAAATGGTCAGTGTAAGAAACCTGCTCCAGGAGAAGAGCTGTAATCGCTGGGTCTTCACCCTTCTTCCTAGCTGCTGCCTAGACCTCTGATCCATGTAAGGCCCACACTGGGAACACTCTGTTTGAATTTCCTTCTTTCTCCATAGCCTCTGCCACAACACACAAGTGTGATCCTCAGAAACAGTCACTTGTGCTGTCTGCTGAAAGATTTTGCTGACATTGGGTAATGGACCTTTTTCTGAATCACAGAACATTAGGGATTGGAAGGGACCTCAAAAGATCATCTAGTCTAAGCCCCCTGCCAGGGCAGGATCCCCTAGACCAAGTCGCACAAGAACATATCCAGTCAGGTTCTAAATATCTCCATAGAAGGAGATTCCATAACCCTCTTGGGCAGCAAAGCCCCACACAATTCATGTCCCAAAGAGCTGGCAACAACGATGTAATGGTCCATATTCAAGGCAACTTAGCCCCCTTCGAGAATTACTACAAGAAATTACTCTCTCCTGACACTCCTGTTAAATCGATGCTGAATGTAGTCCAACGGTTCTGCTTTGCTGTCAGTAGATTCAGTAGGGCAGCACTGCAGCCTCTGGTGTTTGGAAATGGAAGGGCAAAAGCTTTTTTGGTTGAAATCAAAGTTTAAATTGTGAAGAAGAAAGGGCTCATCAAAGAACTGGCAAAGAACTTAACGACTAGGTGCCAGCTGACGTGCCAGTGTGATTTATCAGCAGGTTCTTCTCTAATCTGATATGAGATAATAGGAGAAGGTGTTGAAAGCAGAATCAAACTAGCTACAGAACAAAAAGAGTGAGCAATAGGGTTCATAGGATCATGCACATAAGGAAGTTTATGTTCTGTGGTAGGCAGGCCACCCTCCTCAGGAAGGTTTTCTTAGATATATTGGTAAATCAACAAATCTTAAATTCCTTTTGTATTTGTATCTTGTCCTGTAGGTCTCCTCAATTGCGGGGATGTGGTTTCTTTACCAATAGACCCAAGAAAATACTTCGCTTTAGTAGCTGGTAGTACCATAGACAGACATCTTTTAGCAAAGATTAACCCTCAAATATGGACAGGCTGGATGGGGAGAAATTTAATGAACTGTAACAAGGGCAGTGTAGAGTCCGGCATCTGGGCAAGAACAACCCCAGGGACCAGTATAGGTTGGGGACTGACCTATTGGAGAACAGCATAGGAGAAAGGGATCTGGGGGTCCTGGTGGCCAGCAGGATGGCCAGGAGCCAACAATGGGCCCTGGTACCCAAGAAGGCCAATGGCATCCTGGGGTGGATTAGAAGCGGGGTGGTTAGTAGACTGAAAGACATTCTCCTCCCCCTCTACTCTGCCCTGCGCTGAGACCACAGCTGGAGTATTGTGTCCAGTTCCGGACCCCTCAGTTCCAGAAGGACACAGAGCTGCTGGAGAGAGTCCAGCACAGAGCCACAGAGATGATGAAGGGAAGGGAGCATCTCCCTGGTGAGGAAAGGCTGAGGGAGCTGGGTCTCCTGAGCTTGGAGAAAAGGACCCTGAGGAGTGACCCCATGAATGTTGATCAGTGTGGAAAGGGTGGGTGTCAGGAGGATGGAGCCAGGCTCTGCTCAGTGGCACTCAATGATAGGACAAGGGGCAACGGGTGTGAGCTGGAGCAGAGAAGTTTCCTTTTCAGTATGAGGAGGAACCTTTTCAAGGGTGAAGGAGCACTGGAAGGGGCTGCCCAGGGAGGTTGTGGAGTCTCCTTCTCTGGAGATATTTAAAACTGTCCTGGCCATGTTCCAGTGTGACCAGATCTAGGGGATCCTGCTGTGTCAGGGAGATTGGACTGGATGATCTTTCAATGTCCCTTCCAATCCCTAATGTTCTGTGATTCTGAGAATCTGTCACACCGATCTCCAAGTGCTGAAACCTCCAGGGAAAACAGTTGTCATCAAGTTCCCATCTTGTCCTTTGGTCCAGACACAACATTAATGCTCAGCACTATTTTCTTTCTCCTTTTCAGGAAAAATTCGAAGGGCTCTTCCGTGCCTACGATGACTGTGTGACGTTCCAGCTCTTCAAAAGCTTCAGGCGCGTTCGGATAAATTTTAGCAGCCCCAAATCAGCTGCTCGTGCCAGGATAGAGCTGCATGAAACACAGTTCAGAGGGAAGAAGTTAAAGTTGTATTTTGCACAGGTAATGGAATCTGGTACCTAATTCTGGCTTCTTCTGGAGCCCCCAGCACAAGAAGGATGTAGACAGAATGGAGCATATCCAGAGAAGGGCCACTAATGGTCAGGAGCATCTCTCGTATGAGAACAGGCTGAGAGACTTGGGGCTTTTCAGCCTAGAGAAGAGAAGGCTCCAGAGGGACCTTCTTTTGACCTTCCAGTACCTGAAGGGGGCTCAACATGAAGGCAGGGGAAGGTATTTTCAAAAGGGTTTGTACAGACAGGACAAGGAGCAGTGGGTTCAAGCTGGGAAAGGAGAGATTGAGAGATTTATATTAGAACAAAGTTCTTCAGTGTGAGGGTGGTTGATGGCTAGAATGGGCTGCCCAGGGAGACGGTGGGGGCCCCATCTCTGGAGTAGTCTGAGGTCAGGCTTGATGAGGCTCTGAGCAACCTGACCTGGGTAGAGTTGTCCCTGTGTAGGGAGGTGGGACTAGATGACATCTAGAGGTCCTTCCAGCCTAGAACATTCTATGATTTTATGATTCTAGGTTTATTTTGTAGAATAAAAGTGACTCCACTACATCCAGGCCTCCAACTAGACTCTGTCCCATTGACCACTACTCACTGGCTTCTATCCTGCAGCCAGTTCACGATCCATCTCACTACCCTATTGTCCAGACCACCTCAGTTTGGCTGTGAGGATCCTATGAGAGACTGTGTCAAATGCTTTACTGAAGTCAAGACAGACCACGTCCACTGCTTTGCCATCATCCATCCACCTGGTTTTGCCCTCATAAAAGGCTACCAGGTTGGTCCCCATAAAAGGCTCCCCTTGGTGAAGCCATGCTGACTGACCCTACTGACCCTCCTGTCCTTGCTGTGCTTAGAGACAGCATCAAGGATAAATTGTTCCATCACCTTTCTTGGGGTGGATGTGAGGTTGATCTGTCTGTAGTTCCTTGGGTCCTCCTTCATATCCTTTTTGAAGATTGGAGTGACATTTGCTGTCCTCCAGTCCCCTGGCACTTCTCCTGATCCCTATGAGTTAGCAAAGATGATGGAGAGTGGCCTAGCAATGACTTCTGCTGTCTCCCTTAGCAGTTGCGGGTGTATCCCATCAGGGCCCATGGATTTATGTTCATCCAGATTGCTGAACTGTGGTCAGTAGATCATGAGAGGTTCTCCTCCCTCTCTACTCTGCCGTGGGGAGACCCTCAGTTCCAGAAGGACACAGAGCTGCTAGAGAGAGTCCAATTCTGCACTTCTAAAAGCCAGCTAAAACCATGGAAACACACGCTGGGTTGGGTTGAAGGGCTCTTCAGAGCTCATCCAGTCCCACCCCATGCTCTGAGCAGGGCCATCCCCAACCAGAGCAGATTGCTCAGAGCCCCTCAAGGTCCAGCCTCACTTGGGATAGTTCCAGGGATGGGGCTTCTCCCACCAATCTAGGAACCTGGGCCAGGGTCTCTCCATCTTCAGCATCAACAATTCCTTCCTTCTATCCAGTCTGAATCTCTCTCTTTTAGTTTAACCATCACCCCTTATACAATAGGCCCAGACACTGAGGCTTTGTTCCTGCAAGAGCCCCCACAGTGTGTTTCCTGCAGAGGAACCATCTGTAAGCCTGAGATGAAATTAATCTCCAGGCTTTCTCTGCCGAGACTGACGCTGAAAGCCACCCCAGGTGGTATTTGGTACAGAAGAGTGTGTGATGTGAGGAGTCATTTACCTGACCTGCACTGAGCGATCGTATTTGTTGTGTTTTAAAGATTCAGACCCCTGAGACAGATGGAGACAAACTTCACTTGGCACCACCACAGCCAGCAAAACAGTTTCTCATCTCGCCTCCTGCCTCCCCACCCATAGGGTGGCAACCCATAGATGATGCAACGCCTGTCATCAACTACGACCTCCTGTATGCAGTATCAAAGCTGGGACCAGGTAAGCTCTGTGATATGAATAAGGGTCAGAAAAAACAGATGAGAAACAGCAGAGTAGGGGAACGTGGGGTTTAGCCTCTAAATGTCACTAAAGCTTTGGATTTAAGTTGGTATCAGCTAGTTCTTTTACTTAAGAAGGAGTCTGAATGTACAGAATGAGATCTTGTCTGCAGCCGTGAGTGCTCTGGGATTGAATAGCAGCTCAAAGCTCGTTTACATAATTTGTTGAATCACAGAATGATAGAACCATCATTCAGATTGAAAAAAGACCCTTGGGATCATCATGTCCAACCATCAACCCTACTCTACAGTCACCCCTAAACCAGATCCCACAACACTACATCTAAGTGACTTTTAAACACATCCAGGGATGAGGACTCAACCACCACCCTGGGCAGCCCAGTCCAGAGACTGACTGCTCTCTCCAGGAAGAATTTCTTCCTGATGTCCAGTCTAACCTCCCCTGTTGAAGCTTGAAGCCCTTCCCTCTGCTTCTGTTGCTAATGACCTGTGAGAAGAGACGAGCACCAACATCTCTATCTCTTTCAGATAGTTGTAGAGAGTAATGAGGTCTCCCCTTTGCCTCCTCTTCCCAAGCCATTGGGCTTGGGGTTGTTCTGCGATGAGAAAACTGATTACGTGGGATCCAGGCAAATGCTTCTCTATGATTCAGAGGAGTCTTTCAGTTGCACCTGCTTGGCACTGCTTTCCAAGGTACAAAAGAGCTCTGGGATTTTCAGAGCAAGGCTTTTCTGTAGAAAATGGTTCTTTGGTGACCCCCAAGCTTTTCATAAAAGAAGGATTAGTTATGATTTTATTAGGCCATCTTTACAAATGGTTTCCTTTCAGAGCTGCTCAAGCATCTTCAAATTTTTTGGATTCTAAAGATTTCAGTCTCAGGTCACAGAATCACAGAACGTTAGGGATTGGAAGGGACCTCAAAAGATCATCCAATCCAATCCCCTTGACATAGCAGGATCTCCTAGATCCAATTGCACAGGAACATGTCCAGGTGGGTTTGAAATGTCCCCAGAGAAGGAGACTTCACAACCCACCTGGACAGCTCCTTCCAGGGCTCTGTCACCCTCACTGGGAAGAAGTTCCTTCTCACATTGATGTGGAACCTCCTCTGCTCCAGCTCACACCTGCTGCCCCCTGTCCTGTCATTGGATGCCCCTGAGCAGAGCCTGGCTCCATCCTCCTGACACCTGCCCTTTCCAAATTTATCAACACTCATGAGGTCTAAGCAGAATCATTTAGAAATGAAGTCTGACTCCCATTTGTAAACCATCAGCATCATTAAATCATAGAATCGTTTAGGCTGAAAAAGGCCTTGAAGCTCATTGACTCCAATCATAAACCAAACTGTCCCATCCCACCCCCAAACCCTGGCCCTGAGCTCCAGATCTCCCCGACTGTGACACACAGTCAGGGATGACCATTCAATCCCCCTCCCCGGCAGCCTCTTCCTGAGGACCCTTTCCAGGGAGAAGTTTCTCCTAAGATCCAACCTAACCTTCCCTTGGTGCTGCCTGAGGCCATTTCCTCTTGTCCTGTCCCTTGTTCCTTGTGAGAAGAGACCCACCAACCTCTCTCCACTCTCACTTCGTACATCACCTGTTCTTTCCAGAATCGATGCTTCCAAACTGCTGAATAAAAGAAAAACAGAAAAACTCCCTTTTGTTACAAATTTTTTTGCTTTTTCTTTTTTTTTTTCCCCTTTGATGCAGCAGTTATAAATGGAAACCTCTAAGTGAATTCCCTGGCCGCCTGGGTAATAAATCAATTCCTGCTGTAGAGCAGCAGAATGTGAAATCTCCCTCATTGTCCCACGCTCCGGGACAGCTCTGCGTGAAGGTCACATTGGCTGGTATTTAAGGAGCCTGCAGGGAGCGATAGGAAAAGGCAGCGTGTGCTCTCTCCCTTCTATTTTTAGCCCTCGTTAGAGAGATCAATTGGAGTTGAAGCGCAGCGGTGGTTTTAAAATAGAGTTGCGGTTCTGCCTGCTGCATTTACTATGTTTAGAATTTCATTGAAAAACAAAAATCCGCCAGCAAAGCCTCCTGTCCCTGGATCCCATCTGGAAAGCTGTGCGTCGGGTAACGCTGTTAGCTCCTGCTGAGTTAAGGTTTAGCCTTTTTCACTCCAGACACACAGTTGAAAACCGAACGGTGGTTGCTCAGCTGTCAAAAGGGCAAGAGGAAATGACCTCAGGCGGCACAGGGGAGGTTTAGGTTGGGCTTGGGACTTTTGGGTTAATGATTTGACTCAATCTTGGAAGTCTTTTCCAAGGCTAAACAATTCTCCTATGAAGACAGGCAGTTGGGGCTGTTTGGCTCTGGGAGGGGAGCCCTTCTCTTAGAGCAGCTTCCAGTCCCTGAAGGGGCTCCAGCAATGCTGGAGAGGGTCCTTTTCCAAGAGATCCAGTGCTGGGACAAGAGGGCTGGGTTCAAGCTCCATAAGAGGAGATTGCAATGAGGTCTGAGACAGAATTCCCTCCCTGTGAGGGGCAGAGGACCTGGAACGGCTTGCCCAGGGAGGTTGGGCTGCTCCATCTCTGGCAATGTTCAAGGCCAGGTTGGATGGGGCTCTGGGCACCCTGGTCTCGTGAGAGGTGTCACTGCCCGTGGCAGGGGGTTGGCACTGGAGGAACTCTGAGCTCTCTCCCAGCCCAGCCCATTGTCTAAATACAAAAGCGGCAGCATCATGGATGGTTGAACCAGCTAAACTGGACAAAGTTCCTGGAACGGCTGGGGCTGAGAAGGACCTCTGGAGATCATCTAGTCCACACAAACTACAGAAGCTGGTCAGTGCTGACCTCACTCACTCGACATCCTGCTCTGAGCTTGGCACATTGGTGCCCTGTCACCGTCACTCGACTGCACTGACTGAACCTTCACTACACTCCCTCAGCTGCTACAGGTTTATCTCAAGCTTTAGGATTTTAATGCTGGAGCTGTGGGTTCAGAGAAAAGGGAAAAAGACAAAGAGCTGGAGGGAAGGGGACCGCTGGCTGTATCTGCTGGCTGTATGGTTGGTCCTTACAGCTTTAATATTGAACACACGTTACCTTTAAGAACAAGAGTCAGCTGTAGGGCAGTCCTGGAGCTTCCCTGTTCCCAGCTTTGCCAGAAAGCTGCCATTTTCCTGCAGTTGGAGCAACAGTTCCGAGTTCAGAATCGAGTCTGCAGCTCGTTTATGCTCAGAAATAACCCTGTGCCTTAAAAACCGCCTCAAAACTCAGCGCGTTGTGTTCTCCTTTGCCAAACGACACTGATTACTGCTGCAGTCCCCTGTGCCAGAGGCGTCCAGCTATATTTTCCCTTGTTCCCTGCCACTCTGCCCCTTCCTTTTTCAGCCGGAAAAGATTCAAAGAGCTAAAGGACGTGGCCATTTGAACTGGTATTGTTATCTTTTAATAGGACAGTGAATCTGATTCATTTCGCGGGGCCAGTGGAGGAGGGAAGGTCTCGGCGTCGTGTGTCGGCGGCAGCGCGGAGCCGCTCGTTGTCGCTGACAGTGACCGATGGAGCCTCCAGTGCTGGTTGGCAGCATTGACGTCAGCCCAGTGCTGAGCAATGAGCTGGAAGCCACAGGGGAAACGGGCAGAGAACAAGCAGATAATTTCTCGGTGCAGCACAACCTTGCTTTGATTTTTTTTGAATGCCTCTCAGCTTTTTTGGAGCCTATCAGCAAGAACCTGCGATGCTCTGCTCCGTTTGGATTCAGAGGAAAGTCTGCCAAAAATAGAGCAGTTAAATGTCAACGTTAACGGTCTCGCAGTGGTGAAATCTTGCTCGCGGCAGGAGTCCTGGGTTACCACTGTTAGTCACTAGTTGCCTCTTATTTTTTAGGCAAAAAGGCAGCATCTTCTCCAGTTGTGCTGGAGGATTAGGGGTTTCTCAGTGCAGAGAGTGTGTGAGTGCAGTCCCAGCACTGCTGGTGCTAAGGCTTGCAACCCCTTCCTCACATAAGGGACTCAGTTCAGTCACCCCAATGAACCAGAGGTGCTGGGAGGGTAGGGACTGCCGTTTCTGTTTGATCCTACAGCACCTCACGCTGTCAGGTTCTGCTTGGGATTTACCTGAAAGGAGGGTAATTCTGGTGATTCTGTGATCTCCTGATCCAACTCTCTTTCTCTGCCTCTAGGAGAGAAATACGAGCTGCACGCAGGAACAGAGTCCACCCCCAGCGTGGTAGTTCACGTCTGTGACAGTGACATGGAAGAGGACGAGGACCCAAAGAATTCTCCAAAGCCAAAAATCATCCAAACCCGACGCCCGGGTCTGCCCCCTCCTGTATCTAACTGAGCCTCACCCAGCAGAAGCAGCAGCACTTCTCTCCTCCAGCTCTTGGTTTTCGTTTGCTTTGTTCTGTTGAAAGGCCTTTGGGTACCAGGACATTCAACTCCTTGCAAACCCTGCACCAGTAACCAAGCCAATGTACTAAAAGGGCTAGGGAAAAAGCTCTTTGTCCGTGTGACCGGATCACACAGCAGCTGGGAGACTTTGCCGGAAAGGCCAAGCAAACAAGGGAAGGTTTGAGTCTGAGGGGCTTTTCCCAGCTAAGCTTTGCCTTCTCCAACACCTTGGCACAGAGATGGTTCAGGGTGGGCTGTGGGGCCGCTGTCAGGGACCTCCCCAATACTTGCTGCTCGTCCTGCCTCCTCAGATCCCAGCAGCACTTAGTCTGGGCCCTTGTTATGCTCTTTTTTAAGGAGGGGGAAGTGTGTTGCTTTTAACCCACTAGCAGCTTGGTGGCCTTTCCCCCCTCCCCAGCATTTCCTGTAAGGAGGATGTTTGCCACATCTTTTAGGAACAGCAGGAAGAATCCCCCTTTTCCACCATCATCTGGTCCTTACTGGTGGCAGGGAGGTGAGACAGAGCTCCCTGGGCTGAGGCGGGGAAGGCAGTAGCTTGCTGGAGGCTCTGGTGGCCTCCAGTCCTTCTGTCTGAGGCAGAGTGAGCCAGAATATCAACAGGGATTGTCCTTCAGTCTTCCCTAAAGGAACGAGTGGTTCTCCTCTCTGAGTTTGAGGAAGAAGGAGCATCCAGCCAGCTGCTCATTGCTCTGTCCTAGCTATAAGTTCTCCTTCCACACAGCTGGAATTCTTCCCTGGCAGTGCGTTGAACAGCCCTGAACCTCTTAGCAATTTGCATCTCTAACATTGAGACCTTTCCCCTCCCTCATCTGCACCTTCCAAGCCCCTTTTTTGAGCTGTTTGCCGTTTGGGTTCGTGGAGGTGAGGAGAAGCTTAGTTGACTCTTTTTTTTCAGTTGAGTTTTTTTTCCTCTTGGTTTTGTTTGAAGGCCAAAGAAAACAGGACCATCACTGCACACTTGAAATCAGCCGCATGCGATCGAATCTCTCCCCGCTCCACCTTTTTTTTTCCCCTCTCTCCTGCATGTTTTTTCCACTTAGCGATGTGTTCTGAGTGACTGAAGTGGTTGTGTGTTCTCACTGTGGCTGACAGCAGACAGGAACTGGGTTCCCCATCCAGCAGACCTCCCACAATGAGCTTATTTGGAGCTCAGATACTCAAGAGAACCTATTTTCTATCCATCTGAGCTCAGATTTCTGCATCTATTTAAGCATGCGCTGGATTTCTGCACACGAGTGGCTCCACTGAGGTGAATCCTGCACAAAACTGAGCGGACGCAGACAATCCGGTGGGATTTTAAAGCTCAACAGCTGAAGCTCTGCTCCTCAAAGTGACTAGAAAGCAGTTCACAGAATCACAGAACATTAGGGATTGGAAGGGACCTTGAAAGATCATCCAATCTCCCTGACACAGCAGGATCCCCTAGATCCAGTTGCACAGGAACATGGCCAGGAGAGTTTTTAACCTCTCTGGAGAAAGAGATTCCACAGCCTCCTTGGGCAGCCCCTTCCAAGTCTCTGGCACCCTCACTGTGAGGAAGTTCCTTTCCTTATTGATGTAGAACCTCCTGTGTTCCAGCTCACACCTGCTGCCCCTTGTCTTATCATTGGGTGCCCCTGAGCAGAGCCTGGCTCCATCCTCCTTACACCCACCCTTTCCATATTGATCAACATTCATGGGGTCACCCCTCAGTTTGCTTTTTTCCAAGCTCCAGAGACCCAGCTCCCTCAGCCTTTCCTCACCAGAGAGATGTTCCAATCCCTTCAGCATCTCTGTGGCTCTGTGCTGGGCTCTCTCCAGCAGCTCTGTGTCCTTCTTGAACTGAGGGTGCCAGAACTGGACACAAGATTCCAGATGTGGTCTCCCAGGGCAGAGTAGCGGGGGAGGAGAACCTCTCTCTATCTACCAACCAACCCCTTTCTGATCCACCCTAGGATGCCATTGGCCTTCTTGGCCACCAGGACCCATTGCAGGCTCCTGGCCACCAGGACCCCCAGGTCCCTTTCTCCTATACTGCTCTCCAACAGGTCAGTCCCCACCCTATCCTGGTCCCTGGGGTTGTTCTTGCCCAGATGCCAGACTCTACACTGCCCTGGTTACAGTTCATTCAGTGTCTCCCTGCCCATCTCTCCAGCCTGTCAGGTCCCACCGGATGGCAGCTCAGCCTGCTGGGGTGTCGGCCACTCCTCCCATGATGCTTCAAAACCTCCTTTACACCTTGAAGTTTGGGGTTGCGCTGATGATCTCTTCCAACCTTAACTGTTCTGTGATTCTAGGAAGGATCTCAGCTCATTCCAGGATCTGAAGAAGTATTTCATGTTCTGCCACCAAGATTTCTGTGGTAAGACTGAGTGATGCAGATTCTGAGGGAGGTTCCATTCAGTAGCAATGAGGCACCAAGCTTCAGGTCCCCCTTGCTGGGGCATTGGCTCTGCAGTGGTTCCAGGAGGAAAAGAGTGTTGCTTTGTTGATGGAGACAGAGGATACTGTGGGCTTTAGACCGGTAGAAACAGGGAGACAAAGAATTTGGTCTCTTCTCACAAGGAACAAGGGACAGGACAAGAGGAAAATGGCCTTAAGCTGCCCAAGGGGAAGGTTAGGTTGGGAATTAGGAAAAAATTCTTCCCTGACAGAGTGGTCAGGGGTTGGAACAGGCTGCCCAGGGAGGTGGTGGTATCACTGTCCCTGGAGGGGTTCAAAAACCAAGTAGATCTGACACTTCAGTAGAAGGCTTAGTGGGCAGTGTGGGGTTGGGCTGACGGTTGGACTTGATCTTCGAGGTCTTTCCCAACCTTAATGATTCTATGATCTCATTTAACCACTTAAGATGTCCCTCACACACCAGTATGAATTGAAGGCCAGGGCATTTCTGCTTCCCCTCTGGCGTAGAAACCACATTGTGTTGAGTTTCATCACAAAACCAAAGCCAAGTGCGGAAGTCCCATACAGACGCCGATTTGTGCTCATCCTCAGGAAATGCTCTGGTTACACTGGAAAAACCCCTCAGCTCAACTTAAACTCTGTTTTTCCTGGTTTAGCAGCGCAGCCTTTGAATATCGTAGAGTCTCCTGGAAAGGAGACGCTCCTTCTCATGCTGTTTTTTACAAGAGGTTGGATTTGATGATGTTAAAGGTCTCTTCCAGCTGAAACTGCTCTATGATTCTGTCTATGGGCTGCAGCATTAAGGGGTAAAATAAGAAGGGAGGAAGCGTGAAAGCTCTTTCCAACACCTACTGCAAGAGATGCTCAGAGAGCATTAAAGTCACCTTCATTTGCCTCTACCCTCATGTTTGTTCAGAGGTTCAGGGGCTACAGGAAGAGTCACCCTTGGATCCTCTTAACACAGGATGGAGTAGCTGCAGAGCCTGGGATTGGGGGTTTTAGTGAGGTTCTTGCTGGAGTCAGGCTGAGGAAGCCATGAGCAGCCCTGAGGGTAATGAAAAGTGAGGACACTCAGAACCTTGAGACATTGAAATTCTGTAACAGGGGGATGTACTGAGAAGGGCCTGTTTGCTGTCCCTGAGGGAGAGGCTTCCTCACTCACCTGAAGTAGAAGGAGCCAACAAGAAGGGCTAAACTTCTCTGAGGGGAGACCTTCTGTCTACAGTTGCCTGACAGGAGGATTTAGAGGTAGAGGTTGGTCTCTTCTCACAAGGAACAAGGGACAGGACAAGAGTGGCCTCAGCCTGCCCCAGGAGAAGGTTAGGTTGGCCTTAAGGAGAAACTTCTTCCCGGAAAGGGTCCTCAGGCCTTGGCAGAGGCTGCTCAGGGAGGGGGTTGAATGGCCGTCCCTGGCCATGTTTCCCAGTCAGGGAGATCTGAAGGTCAGGGACAGGGTTTAGTGGTTGGATGGGACAGTTAGGTTCAGGATTGGACTTGATGAGCTTGGAAGCGTTTTCCAACCCAGAACGAATCTACAGTTCCCCAGGACGTCAGCCTTGTTTTCACAATCAGTGTAATTAACCATTTCTCTAGTAGGAGAATGTTGTGTCTTTGTTAGTGTCCCGCGGGTGTGTTCTCTTTGCTGTTCGGTTCACGAAGGTCAGCGTTTCTGACCCCATTTTCTAGAGCAGAGCTGTCTGTCCAGAGAATTTCTGAGCGAAACACCCTGTCCGTAGAGACCGACGGACCCTCCAGTGAGTTCGTCCTACCGGGACGGGGCAGGGGGGTGGCTGCAGAAACACTTCACATCCATGGTTGTAGATTTGCGAGCGTCCCTGGTGTTTCCGTGCGAGTGTCTGCGTTCCTGACACCGCTGTGACATATCTGTACATAACTATAAATCGAGACTATTTTTAACCACATCTTTTGTACAAATACTCACATTAGCTCTGTACTTCAGTGAACAATTGATGACAGTGATTAAACGTTTTGGTGGAATTAGCAACCTCCTTGTCTGCAGTTTGAGTTTCATAGCGGCTTTCAGCACATGAGACGGTTGGGTTCTCACTGTTGTCTAACGATAGGACAAGGGGCAACGGGTGTGAGCTGGAACAGAGGAGGTTCCACATCAATCTGAGAAAGAACTTCTTCCCAAGGAGGGTGGCAGAGCAGTGGAAGGGGCTGCCCAGCGGGGCTGTGGAGTCTCCTTCTCTGGAGACGTTTAAAACCTGCGTGGCCGTATTCCTGTGCGATTGGATCTGGGGGATCCTGCTGTGGCAGGGGGGTTGGACTGGATGATCTTTCGAGGTCCCTTCCCATCCCTAATGTCTGGATCTAGGGGATCCTGCTCTGGCAGGGGGATGGCACTGGGTGATCTTTGG
>JAOXOE010000256.1:68603711-68635335 GCA_028565055.1 Phoeniculus purpureus | reverse complement strand
GAGGGGGCCGGGCCGGCCCTGCGCGCTCCGCACCCGCGCCAGATCCGCGTGTCCGCGGCGCTGGGGAGGGGTGGGGGGGTGATGCGGCTGGGTAATGCGGCTGTGGTGCAGTGCGGGGCTGCTGCTCCCCCCCCACGTGGCCAGGGGGTGATGTGGGGGGGAAGGGGAGTTTGAATGGTCCGGGGGGTCCCGCAGTGCTCCCAGCGCTGGGTGCAGCATCCCCTGCGCCAGCCGCTCCTCCCCCGGTTTTATCCGCCCGGGGCTGCGCCGTTCCTCGGGGTCTGTGCGGGTCTTCGCTTTGCTCCCCCCAACCGCGGTTCCGGAGCTCGGCACTGGACTGGGGTCCGTCCGCTCTCCCGAGCTGCTTTGGACGGGCAGCGGGACTCGCCGCCGCTGGCAGCTGCCTTGACCCAGAGTGTTCTCCGGGGGTTCTCCCCGCCGCTTTGCCCTTCCCCGGCAGCACTTTTGGGCTCCGTCCCATCTGTTTTGGGGCGAGACAGTAACTGGGTGGGTCGGGCACCCGCCGCAGCTGCTGCGGCTGGGTTGTGTAACCGAGGGGAGCTTGCTCCTCCGCTCGAGGTGGGTCTGGGCGCACTGGTGCTGGCTCGGCAGCAATCCCGGCAAACCAGAAATCATCGAAAGCTTGGGAGAGCCTCATCGCTGCGGAGGTGAAGGACTGACCACTGGTACCACAGTGGGATCTGTGCATGGGGCTGACTGGGTGCTCCCGAGTACCAGATTCCCGCTGGGAGAGAGGCAAGTGCTGCTGCAGATCTGAAACCTGAGATGATGGGAAGTGTGAGATGTGGAGCCCCAGCTGGGATCCTGGAGGTTAGTTGGGAAGGGAAGGTCTAGAGGGAAGAGGGTGGGAGGAAAACCGGTGATGTGAAGGTGGAGGGAGATGGAGAAGCAGTTCTGTAGAGTGAAGCTGTCCCTCTGAGCACACACTTGCATGCACACGAATTGCTTGTGCCCCTGTGTACTCAAGGCTTTGTGTGTGCTGGTGGTGTGAGCAAATGAGCAGAAAGACAAGATTCCCCTTTGCCCTGGAGCTGGCAGGATGCTCCTCTGGCCACCAGCCGGGGCTGCTTCATCTGACACCTTCCTCTTCAGCGTTTTGGAGAACTCCAGTCAATGTCTTTCCAGCCCCATGGAAGTAAGTTCAAATCAACAGATGGTGGATCTCTTACTGGTACAGCAAACCCGAGTCCACTCAGCTGCCTGGATTCCGAGCCGTAGCTGTTCAGCTGCAGTTTTGTAAGGCCGGTGTTGGTTGTGGTTTCACCAGCCATTGATTGTGGCTCAGGATGGCTTAGGGCACCCACCAGCTGCTGCAAGGTAGTTTCAGCCGTGTCCCCTCTGATGTCCATGACTCAAACTGGTGCAGTATCTTCTTGCTTTGACTTGGGGCTTTCAGGAGCCTGAGGCACTTGATCTACTTGGAGCAGAACCGTGGCTGCCAGGGGTGCTTGTGAACCTGGCCAGTGCTGGCTGTGGGAGCAGCTGCTGGGGTTTCCTTCATGGAGACCAGATGTGCCAGCGGGTGCTACTGCTCTGGCATGCTTGGCTGCCTGAGTTTCACTCTTGGGACGCAGTAGAGCAACTGAGCAGCAGGGTAAACCCTGGGCCCTCGGTTTCACAAGCCCCAAACCAACAGAAACTTGCTTTGCTCTTGATGCTCTCATCACAAGCAACTTTTTTCAGAGTAACTCCATCCTTTTCTATGGTGAGTGGGGCACGAGTTGGGTTCCTCCTGTCTGCGAAGTTCCCCTGAAACTCCCAGACGGGTTTATTTGTCTTTCTGGGTTTGCTTTGTAATTGTTTTCTTTCCCTTTAACGTCACGAGCGACTTCCCGGTGCTGGTTGGCAGTGGATGCAGCTAGCTGTGCTCTGAGAAGGGCAGTGTGCCGCGCAGCCTGTGCCCAGCATGTGCCAGGGCATCGCTACTGAGCCAGCTGCCACTGCCACCAAATTGCTCTGGTTTTGCTCGGGAAGGGTTTCCAGAGTGCGGATTTAGTGCGGTCAGCCCTCGCTCACTCGCTCCTGCTCCGTACCACTGCTGCTCAAGAGCCTTGTGTTCAGCTGGCTTTTCTTTCATTTTCTAGGTCTCTTGCTGCCTCCCTGCAGGGCTGGCAGCGGGGCAGCCCCGCACACAACCCACGGTTAGGGCTGTCTCAAGGGGACGCTCCCTTTCAGGAGCTGGTGTTCTGGGGCAGGTCTGGGTCCTGAGTGGCCTGCTGTGCTCCCAGCCACGTCCCCTGTGCGTGTGTCCCCCTAAAAGCTGGTTGCTGTGCAGATTGCCCGTCGGGTCTCTCTGCAGCACTCGGTTATTTACGTGAGTGACAGAGGCACCGCACAGATGAGTCCATTGAGATGGAGTCATCAAGCTGAGTGATGGTGAGAAGGGTCATTGCCGAGTGCAAAGGTCCCTGTGTCTGAGCTAGTTCCCTGGTGTGGGGAGGTGAAAATGAGAGTGTTCCCCAGGCTCGTCTGCTTGCTTGCTCTGTGTTGAAAGAGAAGGTGACTGCCTTGCTGGTGTGGTGCAGGGTGTTGGTGCTAAGCTGGGGCTGCTCTTTGGGATCGTGCCCCATTGCTCTGCACTGTGTTAGCTTCCATGGCAGTGGCTGCTCTCTTCCCTTTCAGAAATGCGAACGGTGCCAGCCACTGTTTGTAGGGACCAGAGGTGAATAAATAGCAGCTGCTCAGCCCGGCTTTGCCTTCCCCCACTGGGACTGGCTGTTGTCTCTGAACTGGGAAGTGCGTGTGCAGCTGAAGGTCTGGAGATGTTCACAAGCTCCGGTGCTATTTCACTTGAGATCAGGTTTAAGAAAAACCCAAACCATGCTAAAAAAGCCCAGTGCTGTTGCAGTAGAGCAGGTCCCACCAGCGCTAGTTACTGGGGTGAGTGGTGGGAAGAAAAGGGTGAGGCAGCAGGGGACCTGTGGCTCACGCTTGTAGTGGGGTTTTGGGTGGGTTTGCTGAGCTCCAGCTTGATGCAGATGCAGAAGCCAGGATCTTCAGCAGCAGCAGCACAGAGCTCACCTCCGGCAGGGCAGGAGAGCTGCTGCCTGTCCCGCCTCTCCCATCACCCCATCCCAGAGCGGAGGATGAGTAATGCAGGTGACCCCCCCTGCCCTGCCATGCAACCTGGAGAGGCCTGATCCTGCTGCGCCTGGTTCGCTAATTCAGGGTTGCGTCATGGAGATTATGGGGGGGCAGCAGGTTCCCTTCGAGCCAGCTAAGCACTTTGTTAAATCATGTCTTAGGGGAGGGGAAAAGTAAAAGGCATCGTGCGAGGGTTTGCTGCCTGCCAGGGCAGCCGCGCTCGTTAACGTGACGCCGTAGTTAGCCGCAGGATCCTCCGCAGCAGCTCCTGCGGGCTTGCCTGCCTCTGCCTGCGCTGCAGCTGCTGCCTCAGGAGGAAAGAAAAAGGTAAGGAAACAGAAATGGAAGAGTGGTGTGCAGCCCCGAGCTGTAAGCTGTTTAGCAGGTGAAAACAGCAGCTGCTGTGGTTCCAGCGAGGGCGACTGCACCAAGGATGACGCGGCGCAGCTTGCGGCTCTGCCTTCTGCAGAGTCATGTTGGCGGGAGCCTGCTCGCGCCTTTTCTGCCCGTTCCTCCTGAAGATGTTCTTGCTGGCTGAGCGCCGCAGCAGGTAGCGGAGCAAGAGGCAAGGGCTTGTGTAACGCAGCCGAGAGCTGTCTGCGCCTGGCTGTGCAGCTGTAGAGTGCTGGGGTCCCTGGGCTTTCTGCTGTCGGTGCGGGAAGGCGCCGCTGGGAGTTCCAGGTGACGCCGGCTCTTTCCTCACTCCCTCATAACTGAGCTTGCAGCTCTTTGAAAAGGTTGTTCTGTTGTTTCACACGTTGTGAGAGACCATGCTGGCCTTTCTTCTGCTAACTTCTTGGTGCCTTATCTGCTGCCACAACTGATGCTCAGTCTGGCCCACAGACCTCCTGCAGGAAGCAGGAGATCCCTTGCATCTTATTGGGAGGTGGGATTTGTCTTGGGGATGGAGCAGCCTCAGTGCAAAGGAACGAAGCAAATAAAGCCTTGGGATTGCAGATAGGTGCAGATAAACAGATCCGTAGCCATCGCCTAGCCAAGTCCAGCTGGGCACAGCTCAGTGTCTAGAACCTGGAGGCCTTGCCTCTGTATCAGAATGCAATGAGGGACTGAGTTACAGCAGAGCTCCTCCAGGAGCTTAAAAATAGCACCAGGTTCTCTCCTGCTGCTAACGCAGTTGGTTTAAAGCGGGTTCAGATGTGGCTGCAGGCTCAAAGGAGAACGCCCCTTTCACCAAGCCCTGGTCTTGCACAGGCTCATAGAAAATCGTGGTGGGGCGGAGGGGCTGAGAAACGGTCCGGTAACGCCTGCTGACCTGGACGGCACCCAGTTGTGCTCTTCAGCCAGGCAGCTGTTTGAACAAGTGCAGGTTAGCAAATGCAGGGCAGGAGGGAGCCTTAGAGCTGCCACCTGCATGTGTTTCTTGTCTTGCTGGCAAGCGCCAGGCTCGTGCTGGAGCCTGTCGGCCTTGAAATGCCAAGCTGGGCGGAATTCTCTTGGGATGCCCAGGTAGCACGTCCGGCTGGAACACAATTAGCAGGATTTACCGGCTGCCAGGGCTGAGGTGTAAGCGATGCTCAGCCGCGCTGAGAAGCGCGGTGTCAAGTTGAAGGCGTTGCGGCCGCAGCTGACGGTGTGGCTGGAGGGTGCTGCTCTCCTCGCTGGTTGTTCTTCACCTCGACCTTGCTCAGCTCCCACTCCTGGGTGGGGAAACGTCCTTCTGGTCCCACGGCTCTGGGATGTGCCTTGTGATTCGGCAAGGGGTCGCCGGCTGAGAGGGTTCTGCTCGCTCGCTGTTGTTGACTAACACCTCCTGTCTGTCTTCCAGCTGCTCGTGCTCCTTGGCACTGCCACCAGTCAGTCAAAGCTGACCTCTGACCAGAACGCCGTCAGCCTCTCCCCCAGCAAGTATCGCCACCTCGACCGTGCCACCAACAAAGAGCTGGTCTGTGACAAATGTCCCGCGGGAACGTACGTGTCTAGACACTGTACGCAGAGTACCTTGAGAGAGTGCAGCCCTTGCCCGGACGGGACTTTCACTAAGCATGAGAACGGTATAGAGCGGTGCCACCCCTGCAGAAAGCCCTGCGAGCTGCCAATGATCGAGAAGACCCACTGTGCTGCCTTGACTGACCGCGAGTGCACTTGCCTGTCTGGCACGTTCCAGACCAACGATACCTGCGTCCCTTACACGGTGTGCCCGGTCGGCTGGGGCGTCCGCAAGAAGGGAACTGAGACAGAAGACGTCCGGTGCAAGCCGTGCCCTCGGGGTACCTTTTCTGATGTGCCTTCTAGCGTGATGAAGTGCAAGACGTACACTGACTGCTTCGCCAGAAACATGGTGGTTGTCAAGCCCGGGACGAAGGAGAGTGATAACGTCTGCGGCTCTCCAGCAGCTCTGCCAAACACATCTTCGACTTCCTCGAGCACCAAAGCGGGCAAAGAGCCCAATGACGCTCCACCAACCACTCCTCCTCCCAAAGGTAATGTCCACTGCTGGAACAGGTGTGGCTTTTGCCATGGGATTGTGTTCCTGCCTCAGACAGGGTGGACTTGAGGTTTGTAGAGGGCAGCCTCGTCTCAAGCATGGATGGTGCTTCAGCTCCTTGGACAGTAGCTTTACGGAGCCTGTTGCGTTCTTGACTGACCTGCGCTTGGGTCACAGCAACCCAGTGCAAAGCTACAGACTTGAGAAGAGTAGCTGCAGAGCTGCTCAGCAGAAAGACACCTGGGGCTATTGGTTGATAACTGACCAAATGCGAGGCAGAAGTCTGCTCAGGTGACCAAGGCGGCCAGTGGCGTCCTGACCTGTATAAGAAACAGTGTGGCCAGCAGGATTAGGGAAGTGACCATCTCCCTGTGCTCAGCAATGGTCAGGCCACACTTGTAGTGCTGGGGTCAGTTCTGGGTACCTCAGTACAAGAAAGACACCGAGGTGCTGCAGTGGGTCCAGAGAAGGGCAGTAAGGTTGGTGAAGGCTCTGGAGAACAACCCTTGTGAAGAGCAGCTGAGGGAGTTGGGGCTCGTTAGGCTGAATCGTAGAGTCATAGTCTGGGTTGGAAGGGACCTTAGAGCTCATCTAGTTTCAACCCCCTGCCCTGGGCAGGGACACCTCGTACCAGACCAGGTTGCTCAGAGCTTCATCCGTCCTGGCACTGAACCCTTCCAGGAATGGGGCGTCTGCAGTCTCACTGGGCAATCTGTTCCAGTGCCTCGGCCCACTCACAATGAGGGGAGACCTTACTGCTGTCTGCATGCACCTGAAAGGAGGGTGTGGAGAGGTGCAGGTTGGTCTCTTCTCACAGTTAACAAGCGGTAGGACAAGAGGAAAGGTTGCGCCAGGGCAAGGTTCTGTACGACTTGGTCTAGGTGATCCTGCTCTGGCCAGCTGGGTTGGGCTAGATGATCTTTTGAGGTCCCTTCCAATCCCTGATGTTCTGTGACTCTGCGAAGCTTAGGTTGGACATTAGGAAAAACTTCTTCCTGGAAAGGCTTGTCAGGCCTTGGAACAGGCTGCCCAGGGAGAGGGTGGCATCGCCAGCCCTGGGTGTGTTTCACAGTTGTGGAGGTCTGGAGCTCAGGGGTTAGTGGTGGGCTTGGGACAGTTGGATTAGTGGTTGGACTCGATCTTAAGCCTCTTTTCCCTCCAAAATGATTCCGTGGCTCTATGACCTCACATTCCCCAGCCACTGCTCCCGTCTGGGTCTCTGCTGGCACAAGTCCGTGTGTTTATGGCAAACCCGAGCAGGGTGCGTCAGAAGAAGCCCAGCAGGAGAGGAGCTGTGCTCCACCACGCTCCCTTCCTGGTGGGTTTGCTGGTTTTGTGTGCGGGTTTTCCCTCCGACGTTTGCCATGGGCTGCACCAGCTCTCCGGGAGCCCAGGCTGTGCCGTAAGGCTGCTGTTTGACCTTTGGGCAGTTCCCACTAGTGGGGAGCAGCATGTGAAGTCCCCCGTTCCCTTGTTGAACTGGGAGTGATACTCATCGCAGTCTCTAGGGAGATGTTTAGCTGGGGGACCCTGTTTGAGGGGGTCTCAAGGCTTAACTGGTGAGTCACTGGCAGAGGACACCGGAGCGTTCCCTGAACTTTGAAGGCAACTGCAGGCAATTGGGTGAAAGTGAAGCCTGTTTGTGTCCTGGTCAGGGTGTTTTGGGCAATCCAGTCGAGGCAAAACCAGGTTACAGGCAGCTGCATCTGCTCTCTGGCTCTCAGCTGTGATGAGACGTGGTCTTCCAGAGCCAAGTCTCCAACTCAAGCTCTAGTTCTTGCCGCCACGGCCCTTCCTCTCCTCACCAGGCTGGGGTCACACATCCGGCTGAGACCTGGGAGCTGCTGGTTTCTGAGAAAACTCAATAAAAATAGAACGTGGCTCCTAGGGGGAAGTTTGGTTACTTCTGTTGTTTCAGAAACCTGGTTTTTGGTGGCTGCACCCCCAGCTGTTGCGGTGCTGGTAGGAATCCAGTGCTGCCTCCTTAGCGACAGCCGGTAGAGAGACATTCAGCCTCCAGGCTGTTGTGTGTTTCCAGCCCAAGCACCAAAGGCCACAGCTGCAGTGACACTAGATGTGCAGGAACCTAAGGAAGAAGCAGCAGCTCTCACAGGTTGGGTTTGCCGAGGAACAGGGAGCGTGGCACTGACACAGGTTGACAGCATGCCCATAATAACTCCTCTTCCTTAATGAGCCACCACTAGCCTTAACCACAAGGTCAATTTTACCTTGAACCGACCTCTGTAACCTTACCCATCTGTTCCCAGAGCCAAACCTCAACTTCACCTCTTCCCTTTCTTGCTGCCTGGGGTTGGGTTTCTGTCTGCTGGCCAGGCAGATGCTCAGGCTGGTCTTAAAACGTGATGTGCTGCTGTATCGCATCTCCGGTGCTGTGACGCTGCGCTCTCCTCTGCTCTCCTCTCCCCTCGCAGGTCTGAGCTCTTCAGTCCCTGATTCTGTGCCCTCTCCGGTGCTGCGCGCATCCAGCAGCATGGCAGAGTCTACGGGCTACTACAACGAAACCTTGGTCAACAAGACAGACGGTGCCGGTGGGACCCTTGTGGGCTCCGGTGCCACCAGCCAGGCACAGAGCTACTGGCACAAGCAGACCAGCCAAGCGCTGGAGAAACAGCCGTCGCTGGAGATGGCAGGGGGCGAGAAGTCCAGCGTCCCCTACAGGCCCCCCCGGCGAGGTACTCAGAACGTCCACCAGCACTTCGACATCAATGAGCACTTGCCGTGGATGATCGTCCTCTTCCTGCTGCTGGTACTGGTGGTCATTGTCGTCTGCAGCGTCAGGAAGAGCTCACGGACTCTGAAGAAGGGACCCAGGCAAGACCCCAGTGCCATTGTGGAAAAAGCTATTATGAAGAAGTCCACCACCCCCACACAGAACCGGGAGAAGTGGATCTACTACTGCAATGGGCACGGTGAGCAGTAGCGTCCCCTCCACCATCTCAGGCAGTGCTTTGGCTGTCCAGTTGCGTTTCTGACCTGCCGGGGTCTTCTAAAGAGGACAGAACCCTGTGCTGGTTCCTCAGGTGCTGCTTCACCCGTGGCTTGTCCCTCTCCCTGTTCCCGTGGTGTGCTTGTGCTCCTGAGGGAACGGTTAACGGAAGGAGTGTCACCTGCTTGCCCCACTTCTGCTGCTTCCTTCTCCATCTTTGGCAGGAGGATCTTTTGCCATGAAGGCTCCTTTTTCTTCAGTGCTCTCTTTTGAACTAGTTTCCCTCCTTATTTTCTCGGTGACTCAGGCATGGAGCTGAGTGTCTTCTTTGTCCTTCTTCCCCTCACTCTCCGTTTCTGGAAGGCTGAGTCATCCCCTGCCTCTTGGCAAAGCCTCAAGTCCAGGTTCTTAGCCCTAAACGCCGACTGCTGGCTTGCATCGCCGGCTCCTCGCCCACGCGGGAGCCAGGAAGGCTGTCCCGAAGGACAGGCTGTGTTGTGGAGGCCTGCGGCTCCACAAGTGTTAGGAGACCTTCCTGGAGGCTCTGATTTGCTGGTTTGCAGTGGTTTCTGTTCGTGTGGACTCGAAAGATGACCTGCCGTGGTCGTTAAATGGACGTTTGTGAGTCTCAGTTACAAAGTCGTGGTGGCTGAATGCGAGCCCTGGGCAGCCGTGATCCCCTAAGGGGGTGCCTAGGTTCTCCCTAAGCTTCTTCCTCTGCGAAGCTGCGGTGGCAGTGCTGACCGTTCTTATCCCGTGGAGACAGCCCCGAGTCCTTGCTTTGGACTGAAGCTGCTCAACCTTGAGCATCTGTTCAGTTCGCCTTTAGGAAAACATCTGGCAAGAAGGGTGCGGGGTAGAGGTTGATGACCTGGGTGAGGGGATTGAATCTACCCTCCGCCAGTTTGCGGGTGCCACCAAGCTGGAGGGCAGGGAGGTGCTGCAGAGAGATCTGCACAGGCTGGGTCAGTGGGCAGAGGCCAGCGGGATGAGGTTTAATAAGACCAAGCGCAGGCTCCTGCATTTTGGTCGCAGTAACCCCCTGCAGCTACAGACTGGGGTATGAGGGGCTGGAGAGCAGCTGGGCAGAGAGGGACCTGGCAGTGCTGGGTGACAACCGGCTGAACAGGAGCCAGCAGGGCGCCCAGGTGGCATGAAAGGCCAATGGCATCCTGGCTTGGATCAGCCGTAGTGTGGCCGGCAGGGCTGGGGATGTCATTCTCCCCCTGCACTGGGCACTGGAGAGGGCTCCCCTCAAGTACTGGGGACAGTGCTGGACCCCTCACTTCAAGCAAGAGATTGAGGGGCTGGAGCAGGTCCAGAGGAGCGAAGGGGCTGGAGGGAGAGGCTGAGGGAGCTGAGGGTGTTTAGCCTGGAGGAGACTCAGGGGGGACCTTCTCCCTCTCTACAACTCCCTGAAGGGAGGCTGTAGTCAGGTGGGGATCAGGCTCTTCTCCCAGGCAACTAGTGATAGGACAAGAGGACAGGGCCTGAACCTGTGCCTGAAGAGGGTTAGGTTGGATGTCAGGAAGCCCTGCGTCATGGAAGGGGTGATCAGACACTGGAGTGAGCTGCCCAGGGCAGTGGTGGAGTCCCCGTCCCTGGAGGTCATTAAGACAAGGCTGGCTGTGGCCCTTAGTGCCCCGGTCAGGGTGACTGGTCGTAGGCTGGGCTCGACGAGGTCTCCTCCCGCCTCGGCAGTTCTGTGGCTCTGCAGCTGAAGACAGACGGCACAGTTCACGTGAGGTCGGTCCTTGATGGAAGTCACCCAGCGCCGAAGGGCTCCGAGTGGCTGTCTTCTGTCGTGTCACGCGTTCTCTTCTCCTCCCTCTGATTAACAGACCTAGGCTTTGTCTGCCTTCCTTAGTGCAGGGGGGGGTGTTGGGAGCAGTTCGGTTGCCTCCTTTGCCAGTTTCCTTTTAACCCTTGGATTCCGGGGGGGCAGCGTCTGAGGCAGTTCTCAGTTTGTGGTGTCTTTCCCAGTGACATCGGGGCTCCGCTGCGCCTGAAGTCTGCAGTACCCAGTGAGCTTGGGGCTGACACCCTGGTTGATGGGCACAACCGGAAGTACCGCGTGGCTTTGGCCGTGGTTCACTAGCCAGGAGTGGCTGGTGGTTACTGGCTTGTCGTGACTTCTTTCCCCCGTGAGACTCAGTTACCATCTGGTTGAAATTCTGACTCCCTCCGGGTTTTTGAAGCTGCTCAGAGCAGGGGTTGAGGTTGTGCAGGGCGGGGAGTGCTTGGGTGGAGGGACCAGAGCAAGTTGCTCCGAGAGGGTGCCACTCTGGTTTCTGACCGGTGTCTTAGACCCTGCGGTGAGGTGCCTGCGCACCCTTCTCCCAGAAGCCCCGCTGGGTCTTCCCTCACGGGCGGTGGTGTGTGTTTGGTCACCACGCGTGGTTCTGGCTGAAGAAACCGGATGGGTAGGAGACGGTACGTGGTGAGCAGCGAGGCTGTGCTAACCCACTTGGGTACCAGCCCTCCTGCTAGGTCCTGCTGTCCTTTGGGGGACGGTGTCACGCGTGGTGCGTGTGAGTTGTCCTGCTCTGTCGCCATCCTTTAACAGCCAAACCCAGCTGGTGCATCTAATTCATCGAGTACTTGCTGTGTTTTCCAGTCATCTTGGGTGACCAGCAGAGCCACGCTTGGATGAGGAGCTGTCCCAGCACCCGATCCACTGTGAATGGCCCCGTTGTGCTGGGCTCCTGGCCGGGTGGTTGTGCACATCCGTCCCAGATGTCCTCGCTGGCTCCGTGTTGCTGCGAGTGGCTTCGTGACTTCCTACTGCCACCGCACGTCCTCGGGCAAGCTTTGCGTGGTGAAGGCAGATGGACGAGCAGAAACCGGTTAACGCTTTGTCTGGCTTTCGGTGCAGCTCTGGTCTCCCTAAGTGTCTCTGCGTTGGCTGCAAGAAGGTCCTTGCTCCTTAGTTCCTGCTTGGCGGGGCTGCTCCATCCTGTCGGATGGGGAGCGCGTTCTCCTCCGGCGCTGTGCCAAGCCCCTCTTTGGTTTTCCTGTGGGAATGCCTGGCTCTGAAGCCTGTCTGGTTGGAGCAAGAGGGAGCACAGTGTCATGGCGGGGTTGGCCTTTGGTTCAGCAGCAGGCTGCAGAGCTGGGGTCTCCTGCAGAGCTGCAGCGCCAGGGCTTTGCAGAGTCTCTGCTGCTCCAGCAGCGTTGGTGCCTTAGTGCCCTGGTCTGCGTTGTGGCGATGTGAGGTCCTGGGCCTGGCTGGGTGAGCTCGGGGATCTCTTCCAGCCTCTTTCAGTAATTCTGTCGTTCTTGTCCAGCCCTCTTGTGCGGATGAAGCCCCAGGCTGTGCTGGCCGTGCACCCCCATCCCTATGAGCTCCCCGGCTGAGTGCTGGGTGGTCGCACTGGCGAGGGCTTGGGGTGTGTTTGTGCCAGGGTGAAGTCTGGCGCGGAGCTGTGTGTCTCCCCCACCCATCTCCTCCCTCCTAATCCTTTCAGTAAACAGCTCTAACCTTTGAGAGGAAGACCTGGCGTGACCCAGGCACGGCAGAGGAGTCGAGCTTGGCCAGCTGCCCTCGCGCCAGCACCCTCAGCCTCTGCCTGTGGGCCCTGCAAGGCTTTGCCTGCTTGGAGCATTTTATTACCAGTTCCTTCCGGCCCCTGGTTCCAGAAGCGGCTCGGCCCGGGTGGGAGCAGCGCTGCTTGGTGCAGGGGCGAAGGCACCTTGCCGTGCTTGGCTTCCTTTCCAGAAGAGGAGTTTGGAGTGGAAGCGGTGGCTCCGCTCTTCCCCAGTTCCTGAAGGCACCCGGTGCTCTGAGTTGCTGGAAGGGCTGAGACAGGCGTGATCCTGCGCGGCAGCCCTTGCTGCGGGGTGCTCACTTGTACCCCTGCTCGGCGAGCTGTGCCCGTGTCCTGCACTCTCGCTAGCCACAGCACCTGCCTCAACGAAAGCCCAAACTAAAAACAGCAGGAGCTCGGGAGGCCAGTGTTAAAGCTGGACCTGTGGCCTTAACGTGGACGTGTTCCAGCCGCGATGGCAAATGCCAGCGATTCTCGCGGGATTAAATGGTTCGTGGGTCTAGGAAGAGTTCTCGGTGACTAATGGCCCGAGCTAGCAGCCAGCCTATGTCTGTCCCTGGGACAGGGGCTTTCCCAAGAGCCCCAAGACTCATCAGCATGGCATTAAGAAGGCAGACCAACACCAGCAGCACGGCTGCGGTTGGAGGAGCTGGTGGTCCTGCTGCTCCAGCTGGCTCTTAGGTTGTGGTCCTGCCGATGGGAATCCAGAAGGGAGAAGCAGTTTGCCGGCAAGTCCAAAAGAAGCAGTCGGAGTGGTGCCTGGATGACCTGGGTGCTGGGCTGATAGTGCCCAGTGGGTCTAACCTGTGCGAGTGCTCTCTTGTGGATCAAACCAGCCGGCGCTGGAAGCACTTTCTTCTGAACGATCCCTGTGGTTGAGCAAACAGCCTTTTCCTCTCTTCAGCTGCTGCCACAAGCAAGAAGCGGAGCCTGCAGAGCCTTCCAACAAAGGCTGAGCCTTGGAGCCTGCCTCTTGAACACCTTGGCAGTGCCAAGGCTGGCATCGGTCTGTGCCGGACATGAAGACAGGCTCGAGTCCGTCTTGCAGGACTTGCTGAGAGCATCGCCCTTGCTTTTTGCCCGTTGAGCACCAGAGGATGAAAGGCAAAGACACCTCAAGCGTTAAGGTTTGGGTGGAACCTGTGTCTAGAAGCAGCTGCCTGCAGTGGTGTGCCAGGAGGCAAGAGGAGAGATCGGGGATGTGTGCTGCTTAGTCTTTGATGTTGAGAGGCTGGAGAGGAGATCTTGGCAGCCCCGGTCTGGCTTGCGGTGACGCTTCCCTTTAACTTCTGTTTTCCAAGCCTCGTCACTGCCCATTGTTGCAGTGGGTGGTGGAAGCCAAGTTGGGAAGCCCTTGGTTAGACAGTCAGGTAAACTGTTGTGCAAAGGCTGGTTGCAGCTGAGCTGGAGACGAGCCTTGGCTGCACACAGAAGAGTGGGTGCTGAAGCAGCTCAAGGTAAGAGTGGGGCGTCGGGGCGCGGTGCTTGTTCCGAAGCTCTGTGACTTGGAGGCCTTCGTTGCTCAGCTGATGCTCAGTTGTCGGCACGTTGGGAGCCAGGGTTCTCTTGGTTGGTGATTCATGGGCAATTGTCCTTGTCTTGCAGCTCCGTGGCTGTAGGGCCAGTTGGGCTTAGGCTTGAGCTCAGTCTGCTCCCAAGGCAGTTGTCAGCAGTGGTGAAGAGGGGCCACGTCCTTGTACACTGGGAGCTGCCCATTGCGCGTGAACATAAGCAGCAGGTGTCCTGGCAGCGTGCGTCGGGCTGTCCGGGCCACTGCAGGCTTGGCCTCCCTCACATGGGACCTGACGCTTCTGTGGCTGCTGTTGGAAGATGTCAGGGTGGAACGACCTGGTTCTTTTAAAGACACAGCGTGGGGACTGAGGAAAGCTGACACGCACCGTGGTCCGTTCTGTAGCTCCATCACCTAATGGGAGAAGGGAAGCGAGTGCACGGGAGCAACCCAGCAGGGGATGTGCTGCCTTCGTTGAGGCTGGTGGCACTCGTAGGTCTTGCGGTGGCACTGAGTGCTGCCTTAGGACCCTCCATAGTGCTTGTGTGGGTAAAGGAGATGAAAGCCACTTTGTGTGGTGGTTTTGCTGCGTAGAGGGCGTTCACCATCTGATCAGTTCCTTCAACAGGTCACAGCGAGATGGCAGGAGGATCATGCTGGGAGGCAGTGAGAATGGAGGAGCTGCTGTGGAAGTGCTGGCCTGGAGACTCCATCTCTTCTGCACACCTGCAAAGCAAGGGGAGGAGTATGGGGCTCACTAGGCTCCAACTGGTGGCCTTGAGGCTTTGTTCCTAGACCACAGGCAGACTGGAGATGGCCAGCAGCACCTCAGAGGGCAGGCATGCCCAGTGCCGCTGGCGTGATTTGGTAACTGCGGTCGTGCCTGGAAAGAAGCAGCCCTGGGCTCGTGTGCAAACGCTGGCGTGACTCTGGCAGGCAGAGAATGAGCTGTGGGATCAGTGTCTGCCGACCTGCCAAAACAGAGAGGTAGTCGGTGTTGGTTTGGTGTTTTTCCAAAGCAGTCTCTCTCCTGGCACCTGCTGCTTAGGGATCTGCAGAAGTCTGCTGGTGCTCTCGTGTCAGCCTGGCTGCCTCTGAGACCCGGGCAGAAAGGCAGCTTGTTAGTTTGGAAAGGGCACTCTGTGCCAAGGAGTGTGGGTGCTGCGGTCCCGCTCAGCCTTCGAGCGGACGTGGAGCTCACTGGAGCTCGTCTGGCTTTGCAGGAGCGCTGCATTTCGTGCTGTGCTTGCTCCAGCGCGGTGCGCGACGCTCTGCTCTGGGGTGGAGCGGAACAGCTGTTCACCTGCGGGTCAGACCTCTGCTGTGGGAGCTCTGTGGCGACTCGTTGGGAACACCGTCTCCCTCAGGCTGCGCAGCTTGAAGCTTTGCTCCATTTGCCCCCACCCTGGCCGTTGAGGCAGCGTGTGGTTTCCAAAGGGGGGTGCAGGAGCTCAGCTGGCACAGCGCAGCCTAGGAAAAAGCAGAGGAGAGAGGCTTGCTGCTCCGCTTCGAGAGACGGAAACCTAATCACACGCAGCTTTTCCACGTCTTGCTCCTCAGCCTTAGTGCGTTAGCGGGCCAGGAGATGGGCGCTTCGTCGCTTCTGATGTGGGCTGTGAGACAGTCCATCTATCCGTGCCACCTGCTTGGTGCTGCAGAGCTGCTTAGAAGCTGCCGACAACACCAGAACCCAGCCCTGGTTTCTGTGCCGCGAGGGCTGTGCTCTCTCCCTTCAGGCAGCCTCTCGCACAGCTCCTCAGGTAACAGTGCAGGTTGCTTTCTGTCGCTCACCAGGGCCTTTTCGGGGTGGGGGAGTGCAACAGGCGGATTTAGTCCTGGGGATGGCATCTGCGGTGCCTGGCTATTTATCTGTGCTGGCTGCGGCAGAGTGCTGCTTGCTCTGAGGGCTTGTAGTGAAGATTAACTCTGCAAAAGCTGTTTTAAAATCTAGTAATTGTGCCAAAGACTTGTGCTGGCCTTTGGCTGCCGAGTCAGAGGGAGAGTGGGGCCCGTGCTGCAGGTGGCAGGTACCAGCCAGAGCAGACGGGTACGGGAGAGCATCCTGTGGCGGTGGGCAGGGGCTCACGTGGGGCTCGGGAGCGCTGCCCGAAGGCGCTGCTGTGCAGGTGACTTATGCTGGCGTGTGACGGGCAGCGAGGTCGTGTCTCGTGCTGACCTTCAAGTTCCCAGGTCCAAAACACGTTTGTCGCCACGGGGAGCTGGTCATAGACCTCGCTCAGCTGCCTGGTTTGGTTGTTTTCCAGAGAGCATGTGGGCAGTGTTTGTCGGGAGCCCCTTTCCTGCCCTGCAAAACCCTTCCACCACACACGTCAGCGCTTAGTGGTTTGTTGCTCAAGCAGCTCTTGCTGAGGACGTGAGTCACTGGCTCGCGGAGGGTCTGGGACCAGCGCAGCCCTCGGTAGCAAAGCAGCAGGTCCCAGCAAGTCCTGGTGAGCGTGTCCTTCCTGCTGTCTGGACGGAGGCTCGTGTTAGGATTGTGGAAGGGAGCTTCACAGCCCAGCTCTTGCCACGGGCAGGGATGGCTTTCCTTAGGTCAGGTTGCTCAGAGCCCCGTCTACCCGGCCGCAAGCGCTTCCAGCAGTGATGCAGCAGCTTCTCCGGGCAGCCTGTGCCAGTGTCGCGCCCCCTCCACAGCGAAGCGTTTCTGCTACGGGTCACACCTGAGTCGACCTTCTTGCAGCTCGAAACCATCGCCCCGTGTCCTCTGGTAACAGGCCCTGCTGAGGGCTGTCCCTGCCTTCTGTATTGGCCCCTTCGGGGTGGCTTTGCTGGAGCCTCTGGACTGAGCGACTCCTTTCAGCCTCTCCTCGTGTTACCGGTGCGGTGCTTGAGCCCTTCGTCGTGGTTGTGGCCTCCTCTGATCTCGTTCCAAGAGGCTCCTGTCTCTGCTCTGCTGAGCAGCTCAGCGCTGGACTCAGCACTGCAGACAGGTTCACACCGGACCCGAGTGGAGGGGCAGAATCCCCTCCCTCAGCCTGCTGGACCCACAGCTCAGGACACGACTGGCTTCTGGGCTGCGAGCACAGGCTGCTGGCTGCTGGCTGGCTCCTCACTCACCGGGGCCCTCAAGTCTTTCTCCACAAGGCTGGTCTCAGCCCCTTCATCCGTGCGTCTGTGCTGGTACCGGTGAGTACCCTGCCCCGGGTGCAGGACCTCGTGCAGCTTCCGAGCCTTCTCGTGTAGGACCCCAAGTGTGTTTGGAGGAGGAGGAGTGGAGCTCCCGGCAGCCTTCCCTTTCTGCCAGAGCTCGGAGGCATTTTCACGCTTCAGAAGGGTATTTGCGTCGGGGGTTTGGGGTCCCGTGTTGTCTTAGCCGCGGCGCTGGCTCAGCCGGGTTCGACGGTGCCGCGCTCCGCTCGCTCGGCTGCGCTCAGAGATAAAAATAAGCGGCTGCAGCTGCGCTTCGCGTGAGTCAGGAGGCTATTTGGAGGAGGTGGGTGGGCTGAGCGCAGGAGCAGAGGTGGCTTTGCAGTGCCTCGAAGCTGCTGTCTGAACGCAGGGGCGGTTGGGCTGCATTGCTGCGGCTCTCTGCCTGGCTGGCGTGTGCCCTGGGGCTGTGTTCTCTGCCCGTGGTGCTTGTCCTCGAGGTCTGTGCACACCTCTGGAGGGGTTTGGGCGTCCAGCCAGGCTTTTTCCTGCGTGTGCTGTACGAACCAGCATCCCTGTCTCTGGGATGTCTGTGCCAGGTCGGTGGTGGGGGAAGCTCCTGGCGCTCCAGCTTCCCTCAGTCATCAAAGGTGGATCGGTGGAACCTGTCCCAGCTGGTGAAGGCTGGAGTCTGCTGAAATCCAGCCTCTCCGAGAGTGCGTGAAGCTGGTACCCTGCGCAGTGAGCTGCTCGCTAGGGGTGGCAGTGTGCTCTGCAGGTCCTGGAGGACCTCCTGAGCTTGGCCTCCCTGCTGTGCCCCACGGCCTGTGAGACTTCAACTGGTGCGAGTCTTTCTGTCGCTGGTGGAGTGGGAGCAGACGTGGCTTGGGAGCTCTCTGCAGACCTGAGCAGGAGATTTCCCCGCGGAGGGGGCAGCTCTCGGGGAGCGCTCTCTGACAAACAGCGCAGAGTGGTGTTTGGCTGGAGCTCCAGAAGTGAGAGCAGTGATGGCTTTTGGTTTGCGCGAGGGCGGGGAAGGAAGGAAGGAACTGCAGCTCCTCTGCGGCCGGAGTGTGGTCAGACTCTACTGAGTCCGCTGCCAGGTGCTCGGGTGGAGCCTCCTGGCAGGGTGGCTCTTCCGCTCCTCTCCACTTTGCTTCAATACGCAGACGGGAGGAGAAATGATCTCCCACAAGTGTTGCGCACGGTCGTGCCAGCGCTGCCCATCGTGGCCCTGCACTGCCCTGGCCTCTTGCCCTGCCTGGGGCCGGGCGGCTGCTGAAGGACTGGGTTTGTGTCCAGCCGCGTGCAGCAGGGCCGTGCGAGATGAGCGGGGTTTGTCCACAGTCAGCTCTAGGGAGCAGCGAAAGCTCAGCCCAGCCCCGTGTTCCTGCGGTGACCACCTTTGCGAGGCTCGAGAGAGGAAGGAGCGGGTGCTCTGCCCGCAGCAAGGCAGGAGACTTCTCGAAATGGGTGGGAAACGTCTTGAACCTGATCCAGAGTAAGCAGGTGGGAGTCACTGAAACAACAGACGTGGTGTGTGCGGGAGAGGTCTCGTCAGAGGTGACCGGTGTGCCTGGAGGGGAGGTCCATGTGCCCTGCCTCTCTAGGAAGGCTTCCTTGCCGTTGGTCGTCGTGGGTGCCCTGGGCGCGCATTCGTTGCTGCCGCTCGCTCACGCCGCTCTGCAGGGGTCTGCTCCCTTCCGCCTTGGCTCTGTGTCTCACTTAGCTCTGGCTGCGGGCACCCCTGCTTGCACCCGTGTTCCCCTAGTTCGTGTCTGCGTGCGAGGTAGTCCTTGGGCATTGCCGTGAATCGGCTGCAGTGCGAGGTTTGGGTGGCAGGAGGGTAGCGACAGGCAACACGCACTTTGGACTTTCTGCTGTGGAGCAGGTCAGACACCGGCTGCCGATGCTCTGAGCGCCGGCGGCGCGGGTCCTGGCGACGGTAACGCGCTCGGAAGTGAAAACTGAGGTCTGTATTTATCGGGTGGCGATAAGCTTGTTTGGATAGAGAGAGGGATCTGGGTCAGAATGTCTGTGTAAGGCTGGATGGCTCATGTTGTGTGCGTGTGCCTGGGTGAAGTACTCTGTCTCTCTCCCTGTGGTATAGGTGTGCACAGATACGTGGTAGGTATAGAACGCCTGTGTGTGTGTACACATTACATATAGAGTCATCAGGGACTGGAAGGTGCCTCGAAAGATCATCCAGTCCAATCCCCCCACCACAGCAGGAGCCCCTAGATCCAGTCGCACAAGAGCATGTCCAGGTGAGTTTGCAACGTCTCCAGAGAAGGAGACTCCACAACCCCCCTGGGCAGCCCCTGCCAGGGCTCTGGCGCCCTCACTGGCAAGAAGGTCCTTCTCACACTGATGGGGAACCTCCTCTGCTCCAGCTCACACCCACAGCCCCTTGTCCTGTCATTAGATGCCCCTGAGCAGAGCCTGGCTCCATCCTCCTGACACCCACCCTTCACGTATTTTTAGATATCTGTGCAGCTCACCCATGCGGACTCTTTGTGTGGTGGTTCTGAAACGAGGTGGTGCTTGGCTTGGTGAGATGGGCAGACTGGCTGCTGAGGAAGAGGTATGGCTGTGGCTGGAGGGTTAACTGCTGACCTCTTAACAGACACGAGGGTGGGCGTCTTGTGAGCCCTCTGCATTGCTCCCAGAGCTAAAGGGGGGAACCTTTACTGTCTCGGACCAGCAAGGGCTCTTCTGGGGGAGACTGCGTTTTTGCTCTGCAGATCCCTCACTGCGCCTTCCGTGCACCTCGGGCTTACCTGGGGCAGGGTCTCGTGTGTCGCAGCTGAGGCGTCGCGCCAGGCTGCACCAGAGACGGCGCCAAGAGTGCGTAGGCGCCGCGGGTGCTTGGTTGTGGGAAGGCTAATCTCC
Organism: Phoeniculus purpureus; assembly: GCA_028565055.1. Classification (NCBI taxonomy): domain Eukaryota; kingdom Metazoa; phylum Chordata; class Aves; order Bucerotiformes; family Phoeniculidae; genus Phoeniculus; species Phoeniculus purpureus. Next base: position 68,615,779 of record JAOXOE010000256.1, on the reverse strand, counting down.
CCAGCGGCGCTCTGGTGGCTCTCATCGCAATCCATCTCCTATTCAAAGCGGCAGCTGTGATGCAGGTGTATGGGCAAGGAAAGTGTGTTGCCCTCCTCCCTGTTCCTGTAGCCATGTGGTGACCGAGTCCAGGGGTTTTCTCTGTGCAGGAAACTTTATGGTGAAACTAACACGGTTGGTTTTAGAGCGTGTGTGCCTTGGTCGGAGCGACCGATGGGTCTGTCAGCCTTCACTTGCGTAGCGGGTCTTGGGCATGTTCAGGGTGCTGCTGGTCTGCAGAGCTCCTTGGAGCATGAGGGGTTCGTGAAGGGTCTTCAAAATCGTAGCATCTCCACGGAGAGCAACGGACAGAGGCAAAGCACGGCTCTTTGGGGACAGGGGAGAAACTTTGCTGCAGACCCCAGGTCTCACCTGTAGCTCTTCTGCTCCACAGGCGTTGACATCTTGAAGCTGGTGGCAGCCCAGGTGGGAAGCCAGTGGAAGGACATCTACCAGTTCCTGTGCAACGCCAGTGAGCGCGAGGTGGCGGCTTTCTCCAACGGCTACGCAGCCGACCACGAGCGCGCCTACGCCGCCTTGCAGCACTGGACCATCCGCGGGCCCGAGGCCAGCCTGGCCCAGCTCATCAGCGCTCTCCGCCAGCACCGGCGCAACGACGTGGTGGAGAAGATTCGAGGTCTGATGGAGGACACCACACCGGTAAGGACGGGCTGGGCTTGCGCTCTAGTGGGACGCACTGCACGTCTCGCATGGCTGTCATGAGCATGTCGGGGTGTGGGACCAGTTGCGGCTTCAAGCTTAGCCAGTAGCCAGGTAGCTGGGCTCCCTCTCCCGCTGGAGCTCCTCAGAGGCTTGAACATCATCAGCCTTACCTTGGCTTTGAGCAAACTCTGCCAAAGCCTGGACCACCTGGAGTCCCCCATGTTGTGGTGGGATTGTAGCTTTCAAGATTGGAGAGGGACTTGGTATTTGAGCCTTGGGTTGAGATGGAGGAAAAAGCAGCCCTCCTTCAGCCTGCTTCCCGGCCATGTCACTGGATCCCCAGGAGCCCGTGAGAAGGTCAAAGGATCTGTGAGCGCTGAGTAGTCACTGAGCCAGACGCACGCCCGGCACCACCCTCCTCATCCTGCTCGCAGTTTGGTTAAGCTCACTTTGCCAGCTGCCCGACGGCTCTTCGCCCCCTCAGTCGTTGTCTTCTGTTAGGAAAATGCTCCTGGGAAGGGTCGTGGGGCCGTGGAACTGGCTGCCTGTGGAGGGAGTTGAATCGCCATCTCTGGATGTGCTGCAGTCACGTAGAGCTGGAGCGTGGGGACAGGGTTTGGGCTGGGACAGTTGGGCTAATGGTTGGACTTGATGATGGTCTTAAGGGTCTTTTCCAACCGAAGTGAGTCTGCGAGGCTTCCTCTCAGCTCAGCGTTTAGCTCGCACCTCCTCCCGTGCACCGAGGTGGTTTTTGCTCCTGCCAGAGATAAAGAAGTGGCAGTAAGAGCCTGAGGCAAAGCTGTGGTTGGGGAGAGAAGAGGGGCAGGGAAATGCATCGCTTTGCACCTGGGAGTTAGAGGTTCCAGTATGTGCAGGGGCCTAGGAGGGCACTGTGTCCTGGAGCCGGCGGTGACCCCCGTCCTCTGGGTGGCTGCTTTGACTGCTGCAGCAAAGGACGTGGGGTGACCCATGGGGCTGGCTGCTCAGCACAGCGCCAGGTGGGCAGGCTGGAGCCGGGCAGCGCTCGGGAGCCAGCGTTGTGCTGCTCCGGCCACGGCTGCCAGGTCCTGCTTCACCGGCGCCACAGACAAGCACGCGGTTGCCTCAGGAGCTGGGTTTGCTGGGCGACCTGTTGTGACGGTTGGCTCCTGGATACGGACTAACCGCGAGCTCCTGGTGATTTCTCTGTCCAGGTGCAGGCAAACTGAGAACCCTCTTGTTCATGTGGAACCAGCTGGGTCCAGAGGAGTGGGTCACCCCGCCGGTGTCAGGCAGGGGACTGCACAGCATCTCCAGCCACTGGCCCTGCAGCAGCAGGACAGGAGCCGCCTGCGTTGCAGAGGGAACGAGGACTGCCCTAAGCAGCGCACGTGCAGGTGTCCTCCTCGCAGCTAACGGCAGGAACCCTTGGGCTGGCCCAGCCCAGTCACAGGCATCCAGCGTGGGCTGGTGGGTCCTCGACGAGGGTGGCTCTTGCCTGTGTCTGGCCCCAGCCTGCGAGGGCCGGCGGCTCTGCAGTGGTGCCCCCTTCCCTGGGCAGCCGTTTGGCCTCTCAAATCCAAGGGTCTCCAGCCCCGGCAGGCAGCGGGGGAAGGAGTTAAAGGAGTGCCTGGCACCTTCGGTGAATGGCAGGAGCGCTCTGCTCCGGAGCGCTCTGCTCCGGGCCGCTCCGCGAGGCTCGGGCGGCATTTCCCACTGCAGGAGATCGGGCTGGTCTTGCCTCGGCCGAGTGGGCGCAGGCTGAAGCGGGGTTAGCCCTCTGAGTCGCCCTGCCGGGGGGTTTTGCTGCTGGTCCAGAAAACAAGGTGAGCGCAGCAGCTGCGGGAAGGTCTTCTGGGGAGCGTTTGGCTCGTGGGGCTCCTGGTGAAGGCTGGTCCCAGCCACAACTGCTTCTGCGGCCTGAGGTTTGCGGGCAGACTGCCTGGGCAGCGGCGTGCGAGTGCCGACGCTGCTCGGGAGCTCAGGCGCAGCCCGGATTAGGGGTGCTGGCAGCAGCAGCAGCCGAGGGGGCGAAGCAGAGAGGTTTTCCACCGCTGTCCCAGCAGGTTGGGACCCTCCATGCTGGAGTTAAAGTCAGAGTGGTTCAGTTCAGCCTAGCTGCTGGGTAATGGGGGTGTTCTGGGGGTCCTTAGCAGCCCTGTGCAGACACCAAGGGGTGTCTGTGCTCCCCTGAGCTGGCCCGGGGCGTTGCTGGCACGGCTGGCCACATTGGCTACCGTAGGTGACCTCCTGTGAGCAGTGCTTTAAGGTCTTAGCTGTATTAGGCTCTGCTGGCCTCAGCGGAAAACGCTTGAGGGAGCAGCCAGAAGGGGAAGCAGGCGGCCCTGCGCCCCTCGGCAGAGCTGGAGAGGAAAACATAAACTGGTGAGGGGCAGGAGAACAGAGGGGGAGGCTGCAGCCCCGAGCCCAGCAAGGTTTCGGGCTGTGACTAGTTGCATGCCACACACAATCCCACGGACCAGCAGATGTGTCGGGACTGGCTCTGGGGGGTGAAGCACTGGGGTTGCTGGGGAGTGCCAGAGGAGAGGAGGATGTGAGAGCAGCCCCGTGGCCTTTGGGCTCCTTTCCTTCCCTTTTGCAGGTCAGGATCCCGGGGTGGGTGCAGGAGCCTGGAGCAGAGCTTCCCCAGATCCAGCCCCGACAGCTCCTGCCTGTTGCCCTTGTTTCCTCTGCAGGCAAAGCAGATCTGAGCTGAACCGGTAATTACCAGCTGGTGTTGTGCTGGGTGGGCTTCCTGCGTCCTGCAGCCTGTGGAGCGAAGCTGTTGGGTGGAAATCCCAGCCAGGGAAGCTGTGATCTGAGGGGTGGGAAATGCTCAGGCAGCCAGAAGAAGCCCAGAGTTGTTCTGCCTGGACCTGCAGCGGGTGTTGCTGGAGGCACAGAACTGCAGGCTGAAGTAGCCAGAGCTCTGGGGAAGGGGCAGGGCTGATAGGGTTTTGCTGTGGCTGGTGTCACTGTTCTCCAGGCTGGCTCTGAACCCTGAGCTGCTCCTCAGCCGGCTAAGGCTGGGTCTGAGCCAGGCTGGGGAAGGTGCCGCCGCAAACCCCTCTTCAGGGGGCTGCGAAGTGCTGCGGGTGTGAGTGACTAAAACAAGCACAGAAGCACAACCCTCACGGTGGGTGCTGCCACACCAGAGGCTTCCCGGCTGTGCAACCGCGTCTCCCTGGGGCTGTGCGTTCACGGCACGCTGTGCTCGGGAGGGTGAGGGGACACAGCAACCTGGCCGTGGGCACTGACCTACTCAGCCTGTCACCGAAACCCTGCCTCATGGTTTGAGCTGAACAAGTGGGTGAGTAAAGCCGTGGAAGTGAGAAGCCACCAGGAGTCCTCAAAGAGAGAGAGAAGCACTGTCCATCTCCTGCTTGAGGAAGCTCTTACAAATGGCCAGGGCCAGCAGGGAGGAGATGCTTCCTCCATGGATGGGTCTGTTTTGGTCTGGGAGTCTAAACCCTCCCCAAACCCAGCGCTGCCTGCCCTGGGCTGTGTGAGACTTGACTGGAGTAGCCCCTCTCTAGGGCTGCCTTGTGCTGAGAGATGCTGGCTCCGCCACAGAGGTGGTGTTGAGCTCTCCTCTGGAACCTGGCCAGTGAGGTGCGGGGCACAGAGAGCATATTTGGGCTGTCCCACCTCGGGGTGTTGAGCACCCTTGTGCCCTTTGCACTCCGACCAAGGGCCTGCCTCCTGCTGTGCGGCACCTGCACCCGCTGCTGCATCTCTGCCGCCGTGATGGCTCAGCACCCGACTGATGGTATTTCACCTTCCAAGGTCGAGTCTGCCCTGAAGCTGGGCTGGCACAGGCACCACGAAGCTGCTTACCCAAGCAGGTCCTCCCTGTGCCTGTGGGGACCCTGGCGAGAGCATCTCCCACCCTGCATCCGCAGCATCAGCCCGTGGAGCCACTGCCCAGCACCACCCCCCCCGCCTTCGTGTGCCGGGATTTCTCCTCCTGCGTCCCCAACAGCAGCGTAACAGCCCCGGAATAGGGTTGGCATCAGCCAGGTGTCATCTTCTGGGCATCTGGGAAACAGTGGCCTTGCTGCTAAATTTATCCCCGATCCCAGGAGGGTTTGCAGCCACTGTCTGCAGAGTTGCTGCAGCCCCAGCTTCTTGCTGATTCAGCCCTTTGGTTTCAAAATCAGCAGTCGTTTGGGTCAGGAGGGCTCAGGCAGGCTGCCCAGGGTTGGGCTGACGGAGCAGCAAACCTGCCAGCAGCTCTTACTACCACGCAGTTGCTTAGGAGGAACCGCAGGGAAGCATCGCCCGCGGCGGGGGGGTGGATTTCAGTGCCCCTGACTGCTCCTTCCTAAGCAGCCCAGTGGCTGCAGCTTGTGCCGGCCCCTGCAGAGCTGGAGCTCTGCTGCCAAGAAGATGGCAGCCAGCAGTTCAGACAGCTGCTGGGAACAGCTGTGGAAAGAAGATGAAGCTGAGCCTGGGCCTTGGGGCCTGGAGAATGAACCCTCTGAGGGGAGATGGAGAGAGCTGGGGCTGTTCAGTTTGGGGAAGGGGAGGCTGAGGGGAGCCCTCATCGCTCTCTCCAGCTCTCTGAAAGGACCCTGCAGAGGTGCTTGGTTCTGCTCACAGGTCATCAGTGACAGAAGCAGCGGGCAGGGCTTCCAGCTCCACCAGGGGAGGGTCAGACTGGCCATCAGGAAGAGATTCTTCCTGGAGAGAGTGGTCAGAGACTGGGCTGGGCTGCCTGGGGTGGTGGTTGAGTCCCCATCCCTGGATGAGTCTAAAAGTCACTGAGATGTGCTGTTGGGGGTTCTGATTTAGGGGTGACCCTGCAGAGTGGGGCTGATGGTTGGACTCGATGATCTCGGGGCTCATTCCCAACCTGAACGATTCTGTGATTCGGTGGTTCTCTGACTCTATGCATTTTGTGAAGTTTGTGCTGCTGCCATCCCTTGATGGTAGCAGTATTAATTCTGATTGTGAAGCCCGTCTAGGAGTCCTCCTTCCTGACATGTTTGCTTCACAACCCTGTAGTGGTGAGGTGAGTAATCTTCCGTAATCTTAGAGAGTTTCTTTTGTGAGACAGTTAATAGCAACGACTATCACCATGACATTATTGCTTCTGCAAGGTAAAGGCTGCTTTAGGAGCTGGTGGAACGTTGCTGTGAATATCTTAGAGGACTTAGTTCTGACTTGCTGGGTGTTAACCTTTCCTCAGAGCATTGCTCTTCCAGAAGCTTTTCTAAAAGTTCAGTAGGAATTCTGTTTGAGAAAATTCTCTTCACTGTTTTAATTTACTTGTGTTGAACCTTCCCATCATTTGTGTAGAACTTGCACAGTGTCACTCTAACTTCAAGCCTAGAGGGGTTGTGGAGTCCAATCTCCCTGCCACAGCAGGATCCCCCAGATCCAGTCGCACAGGATCATGTCCAGGAGGGTTTTAAACGTCTCCAGAGAAGAAGGCTCCACAACCCCCCTGGGCAGCCCCTGGCAGGGCTCTGGCACCCTCGCTGGGAAAAAGGTCCTTCATATATTCATGTGAAATCTCTACTGCCTCCATCATCCCTGCAGCTCTGCGCTGGGCTCTCTCCAGCAGCTCCGGGTCCTTCTGGAACTGAGGGGCCCAGAGCTGGACACAAGATTCCAGCTGTGGTCTCTCCAGAGCAGAGTAGAGGGGGAGCAGAGCCTCCCTCCATCTGCTGACCACCCCTGAAGAAGTGTCCGTCGTTAGAAGCTTCACCTTTTTCTCAGTGAGGTGCCAGAGCCCTGGCAGGGGCTGCCCACGGTGGGTTGTGGAGTCTCCTTCTCTGGAGATGGTTAAAATCCTCCTGGGCATGTTCCTTCATGACCAGCTCTAGGGGACCCTGCTGTGGCAGAGGTTGGACCTGTGGGTCCAGCCACAGTAGCCGTGGGGGTTTCCCAGTGGTTCTGTTGTGCTGGGAGAGCCTTGTGTTACGGCCCCTTGTATTCTTCGCTCAGGTGGTCTCTGCGTTTCTTCTGTGACCTGGGGTTTTCAGCCTTCTACCAAGTTGGGGGGACAGTTGCTCGCAGTTAGCAGTCTGCTGGGTTCATGTCTCCACCTTTCTGCTCGTTCAATAAGCCTGTTGCACAGTTCTATTGGGATTTCTTCAGCAGCTCTTTGTGATCTGGCTGTCCCTGGGTGTGTTAGGACAGCAGGACTTCTGCCTTCTTCCCAGTGCTTTGTCTGGATGCGTGCGACTGTGCTTGCGAACACCTGAGCTGTCGGGTGGAGGCAGGCTTCAGTGTCCTGTCAGAAACGATAACTGAGGGATCAGTAACACGGTGTTTTGGAAATAAACGTGAAATCCAATAACCAGGATTGTATTAAATTCCGAGTGCAACCGCTAAAGTGCTGACGGGTTCTGAACAGCCCTGCCGTGGTCTTCTCGTGGTTGTGCAGCTCATGAAGACACGGGAATGTGGTTTAGCATCATCAAATTTTGATTTAAATATCGAATCATAGAATCATTAGGGATTGGAAGGGACCCTGAAAGATCTAGTCCCATCCCCCCGCCACAGCGGGATCCCCTAGATCCAGTCACTAGGGGTTGGAAGGGACCTCTGAAGATCACCCAGTCCGATCCCCCTCTGCCACAGCATATTGCTGGTGTCACTGGTGTGCAGTGTGGCAGCATCGCATCTTCACAGTATGTCGGGCAGCAAAGGTGCACCCTGGGCAGTGTGAGGGTCGGTGTGTTCTGCAGAGGTGGTGGGTGTAATGCAGGGGCATGCACGGTCACAGAATCACTGGATGGTTCGGGCTGGAAGGGACCTCAGAGGTAATCTCGTTCCAACCGCCTGCCATGGGCAGGGACACTTCTCACCAGACCAGGTGGCCCAGAGCCCTGTCCCACCTGGTCTTGGACACCTGCAGGGATGGGGCATCCACAGCCTCCCTGGGCAGCGACTTTGGTTTATGGAGGGGCTTTCCTTGGGGCTGGCTGGCAGCACAGTAAAGACCTGCTGGTGGTGTTGGTGTTTCTGTGCCGTTTCTGCTGTGCAAGTGCTCCTCAAAGCCCTGAGCAAACAGGCGGTAGGTGGGCTGATAACCTTTCTCAGTGCCTTGTCTCCTCGGGTCCCGTGCAGGTGTGTCGTACTGTCACTGCTTACACTGCCTGCCTCGCCTGGCAGGAGCAGCCGCGAGGAGATTGACTCTCTTCAGCTGGCTCAGACGTGTCGTAGCAGAAGAGCCGACGGCTTCAACTGCTTGTTGAGATCGCGGGGGCTTTGCGATGGGAGCGTGTGGAGCGCTTCTGGACAGCTCTGTTCCTGGTGGGCGCTTGGAACGTGACCTCAGTGTGCTGCTTGTCACCTGCCACCGGCCGGCGCCCCGGCTTACGGCAGGTTTGCCGCTCTGCGTGTTCCGCTCAGACGCGATCCCGGAGGAGAGAGCGCTGAGAGCGGTGAACCCCCGCCCGAGAATCCGGCTGTGCGAAGGGCCGCTGTTGTTGGACGGCGGACAGCCCCAGGCCCTCGTACTAGCACTTTCTCATTCGGTATCCCTCAGTGTTTGGCTGCCGCTGTGTTGGCAGCAGCTCTGGGCTGCTGTGAGAAGGGCGATCCACGTCAGGCAGGAAACTAGCAGGGACGCTTGGTGTAAGTTGTGAAGGTCTTTGCCGTATGAAAGCTGGCTTATACGCGCGGTGTAGCTCATCCACGTCCAGTTGTACGTACAGAGACCCACCCGTGTGCACAACTGCATCGGTACTCTAGGTTTTGTCCAGTACTGGTCACACAGCTTGTGCCACAGCCACTGCGTAGTGTAGGGAAACCTCAGTTACTACCACAGCATCAGAGAACATTAGGGATGGGAAGGGACCCCCAAAGATCATCCAGACCCATCCTCCTGCCACAGCAGGATCCCCTAGATCCAGTCATTAGGGCTTGGAAGGGACCCCCAAAGATCATCCAGCCCAACCCCCTGCCGCAACAGGATCCCCTAGATCCAGTCACACAGAAACATGGCCAGAAGGGTTTGAAACATTTCCGGAGAAGGAGACTCCACACCCACCCTGGGCAGCCCCTGCCAGGGCTCTGGCACCCTCACTGCCACGAAGGTCCTTCTCACATTGATGGGGAACCTCCTCTGTTCCAGCTCACACCTGCTGCCCCTTGTGCTGTCCCTGCGTGCCCCTGAGCAGAGCCTGGCTCCATCCTGCTCACACCCACCCTTCCCATATTGATCAACACCCATGGGGTCACCCCTCAGGCTCCTTTTCTCCCAGCTCCCTCAGCAGGGAGATGCTCCCCTCCCTCCATCACCCCTGTGGCTCTGTGCTGGTCTCTTTCCAGGTGCCCAGCACTGGCTCTCTGTCCTGGAACTGAGTGGCCCAGAACTGGAAACAAGACTCCAGCTGTGGTCTCCCCAGGGCAGAGTAAAGGGGGAGGAGAACCTCTTATAATCTTCTAACTACCCCCTTCTGATGCACCCCAGGATGCTGTTGACCTTCTTGGCCACAAGGGTCCATTGTTGGCTCCTGGCCATCCTGCTGTCCAGCAGGACCCCCAGGTCCCTTTCTCCTCCACTGCTCTCCAACAGGTCAGAATGTGCTCTGCCAGTATATCCTGGTTTGGGGAATGAATGAAGAGCTGTTGGTTGTGGAGCCTTCAACCCGCAGAAATTCGGTTGCAGTGAGTCTGCTTTTCTTTCGTACGTAGAGGCTGAAAGAGATAAAAGGGTGAGAAGCAGCTTCGTTAAACTCAGCATGGAGCTCTAAAATTTGTACTATTTATCACTGTCATATATATAATTTTCTTAAAATTCCCTTCATAAATTAAACATCAGAGGGAGAAGAGAGGAATGCAAGTTCACCCGATGGATGATAAAAGTGGGAGAGAGGAAAATAAGACAAGCGCTTGAGGAGGAACCTTTGTGCCTGCATTTGGCAATAGTCTCCTCTTAATATCACACTGCTGCAGTCTGTCTGTGGTGAGACACGCTCAAGGAGAAGATGTCTCAGAAATTATTCAGATACAGGCGGCTTAAAAGACCTGAAACCCCTCTGGAACGAGGTGCATCGCAGTGTTAGTTCCCGTCTTCTCTCTCATCTTTAGACTCTGTGAAGCCCGGTGTGTAGTGTCAAGGGTGATACTGGGAACACACAGAATCACTCAGCTTGGAAAAGACCCCTGGAATCTAGTCCAACCATCAGCCCCACTCTACAAGGTCACCCCTAAACCAGATCCCCCAACACCACATCTGAGTGACTTTTAAACTCATCCAGGGATGGGGACTCAACCCGCACCCTGGGCAGCCCAGTCCAGTCCCTGACCACTCTCTCCGGGAAGAATTTCTTCCTGGTGGCCAGTCTGACCCTCTCCTGGTGGAGCTTGAAGCCCTTCCCTCTGCTTCTGTTGCTGATGAGCTGTGAGAAGAGGCCAGCACTAACATCTCCCCAGTGTCCTTTCAGATAGTTGTAGAGAGTGATGAGGTCTCCCCTCAGCCTCCTCTTCGTCAAGCAAAACAGCCCCAACTCTCTCAATCTCAAATATTTCTGAAAACATCAAATGAATACATTTTTATGATGGAGGAAACGTTTTTTCCCGTTCAGTGTGTGCTGAATCATTCTTGTAGCTGTGGACAGGTCTTATCTGTGGATAAGATAACAGTTCACACTGTATGGTTATTAACTCTTTCATGGCACTTTGTTAACAAGAGTGCTAATCCTTTTTTTGGCCACTTCAGCTCACTAGTTCTTTCTGGTTCACATTCTTGGTCCTGCTCTGGTCTCCCCAGTTCAAGAGGGATAGAGGATTAATGGAGAGAGTTCAGTGCAGAGCTAGGAGGGTGACTGGGTGTCTGGAACAGCTGCCTTACGATGACAGATTGAGGAAGTCATGACTTTTTAGTTGGGACAGAAGAACGCTCTGAAGGGATTTAATCTCTCTCTGTAAATCCCTGAGGGCTGGGTGCCAAGTGGAGAGGAATCCTCTCTGTTCAGTGGCATCAGATAGGACAAGGGGTGGTGGATGCCAGCTTGAACACAGGGAGTTTCACCTCAGTCTGAGGAAAATCTTCTTTTGAGTCAGGGTTCTTAACTATTGGAAGGGGTTGCCCAGGGAGGCTGTGGAGTCCCCTTCTCTGAAGACGTTTCAGCCCCAGCTGGATGCAGGTTTGTGGAGCTGATTGAGGCTTTTGAGGTGGTTCTGCTGTTCAGTGATTTGTATCCTGCTTGAGCAGGAGGGTTGGACCCAATGGCCTCTGAACGGCCCTTCCAACCCTCATAAACTGTGTAAACCATATATCCCTTTTACAGATGCAAAAACAAGGTGCATTTTTACATCTTATGTTTTGATAACTTGTGTGGGTTTTTTTTTTTTTAGGTCACTGGTTGCCAAAAAAGCCTCTTTTTCAGTCTGAAACTTTGCTTTGTTGCATAAAGCTTTCAGTAGTTGAGTAAAAGACATGCAGCTCACTTCCTCTGCTCCTTGTGCAGCTTGTCACCCTAAACGGAAGAATGAATTACTCTGGCTACTCATCTATAAATTCTCTTCTGTTTCAGTAGTGGAGAATAGAAAATAATCCTTGTTAATTTTTCATCCAGTTAAAATTTCAGAGCAGTGGATGTCACATCAGTACAGATCTGAATTAAAATCAGGAATTAAACAACTTTTGTTCATTCAAAACGTAAACAGCCTTCCCCCACCAGACTGGGTGCTGCTTTTTGACAACGATTTTGCAACTTCATTTCAAAATCAGTGGGTTTAATCCAGACTGGCCACCTCCTTGTCAGGTTTAGCAATCTGTCTTCAAGGATTGCAGCTACAAGTAGCTGTGTTGAAAGACTGACCGTGTTTGAACAACCTTGCTGTCAGTACTGTGCCTCTCCAGTTCTCTCATCTGTGTGACACTGTAAGGTCTCACTCTCAAGCAGGGGAGCAATGTGCTATCAGAATGTCTTGAGCTGTCAGGGTGCACTGGCAGCTGTGCCCTGGGCTGCATGAGAAGAAGTAGTGATGGTTGGTTGAGGGAGGGGATTCTCCCCCTCTGCTCTGCACTGGTGAGACCCCACCTGGAGTCCTGAGTCCGGTTCTGCAGTCCCAAACATCAGAAGGACACATTGCTCCTGGATTGGTGTCCAGAGGAGAGGAACTCCAGTGATGAAAGACTGAAGACAGGCTGAGCAAGTTGGGGTTGTTCAGCCTGTAGAAGAGGTGGCTCCCAGGTGACCTTCTAGCAGCTTCCCAATCGCTGAAGGAAGGAAGCTCCAAGAGAGCTGGGGGAGGGCTTTTGACAGGGGTGACAGCAAGAGGACAAGGGGAAAGGGTTCCAAGCTTGACGAGGGGAGACTGAGGTTGGCCATGAGGAACCAATTCTTTGCTGTGAGGGTCGGGAGATGCTGGAACAGGTTGCCCAAGGCAGATGTAGCTGCCCTATCCCTGGCAGTGTTGAA